>OX411716.1:6316963-6941963 GCA_948252095.1 Dicycla oo
CCTTTTCCCAAAATTCCAATGTGCCTAAATGAAAGTATTGGTTTTGTATACAAAGGTATTTTTGTGTCAATAAACTTATTTTTTATTTTATTTATACAATGTGAGTCAAAATACCCCTGTTATACCGAAAACAGTGTATTGTTTAATACACTATTAGTTATTCTGGAAGGTCGCCATGATCATATCTCAACTTTAAATTAAAAAAAAATCAGCTGTTCAGTACATTTTGACGAATTATGCCAACATAAATGTACTGAACAGCTGATTTTTTTTTTTCGCGATTTCAGGTTTGGTGGGACCAAACATGAAATCGCGAAAAAAAAAATATGAAAGTTGTAATAATAGTGAAAGTTGTTCATATTCATGGGTAGAATAACCTGTGAAAGTTTGCGCACTACTTAAAAAATATCCAGTATGTGTACATGTATTTTTGACTGGCCTGTTGGTCTAGTGGTTAGTGGCCCTGACTGCTATGCCGGAGGTCGTGGGTTCGATTCCCACCCAGGACAAATGTTTGTGTGATGAGCATGATCATTTGTTCTGTGTCTGGGTGTAATTTATCTATATATGTATGTATTTAGAAATATATAAGTATGTTTATCAGTTGTCTAGTACTCATAACACAAGCTCTGCTTAGCTTGAGGCTAGACGGCGTTGTGTGATAGTTGTGGAATATTATTATTATTATTATTATATTATTATATATTTCTTATACCTGTATTTAGATATGGTATATTTATTTACAGGGATGTACTTATCATCAGGACACAAATCAGCTGCTACTGAGAAATATCTAATGGAAAAACCCAAAAAAACTTTTCCCGACCTGGGAATCGAACTCTGGAAGCTCAGCAGTTACAGTTGAGGCCACTAGATTAATGATGCATTGTAGTGGAATAATATTGACCAATCGCGAAAATAAAACCAGCTGTTCCCTACATTTTGACGAATTACGCGAACATACTTACTGAACAGCAGATTTTTTTCGCGATCTCAGGTTTGGTCCCATAGTTTAAGTTGTTCATAACGATGAGTACAATGACCCCTTAAAGTAAATCCCTCGTTTAACCTAACACATCATCATTGGATTTTATTATTGTTTAGACAGGTCAGGTCCGTAGTACTCGCACCCGGCGCGCGCGGCGTGTGATTCTACTAACAAAATTGTCAAAAAATCGCAATTGAATGGCAGCTGAACTACGGCTTTTGAGCGTTTTCGCATTCCACTAATGTAACAACGATCCAACTGCGGTTACCTTTCAGTTCAGTCACCGATAGATCGAAACAATCTCAAAAGCTATTCTGCTAACAAAACCAAACATGAGCGTGACGTTTAGTCGCATCATTATCTTTTTGACATAATTGAAACGTTTCGTTTCACAGATTTCGCAAGCTGGGGCCGAAAACGCAACGTTCTTCTGAGTTTTTATTATTTATAAAGTTGAAATGTTACAAAAAAAAATATACAGGCTAAAAGTATAAGTATGGTCTAGATATGTTTTTGTATTAAAAATACTTTTAGTAGCACTTATTCGTATTTAGTAATATTATTAGATTCAACTTTTTTTTTCAGTGGTATTATTAAAACATACTATTCGGAATGTTGGTCACACAGGTTACCCGCTGTTACGTTCCCGTTACGATTCGGCTTAAGTTTGGTTTCCATTTTGCTTATAGAATAGTAGAATGACTTTTTTGGTAACTATCGAACGGCGATCGAAACTGAACTGTTGTTGAAACACAATTGAACGTGTAAAGTTGCAAATTAGTAGAATCGGCCCCCAGATGTATGAAAGGAAACAAGGAGTATGTAAGGATAGTAGCAGGTTTGTAGTTTCTGTCTACCCTCATGGGAAAAAGACGTAAGTGTATAAGTTTATGGTTTCTAAGAAGTCATCAAACCAATGTCCTTTAAAACCCATCCTCCTATCAAAAGAAAATTGCCCTCTAGTGTATTGATGTACGGATACCAATATTCTTCCGCAAACGAATTCTCTTCGAGACGTATCGCTGCACAATGCCTAAATAGTTCCAGATAGTTCTAGACCATTCTAGATTGTTCCTTTGTTCCTATAAACATTAGTCTATTACCTGAATGCTTGAAAAGAATCGTCGCAGTGCAGACAAGGGGATAATAGTGATGTGTAGCATCTGGATATCGATATCGATAACTTGAATCTTTATTGACGTTTTCAATTGAAGTATGATGTAGTTTCAACTATTTTATCAAGGCTTGATGACTTTAACTGCTACCTAAGCGTTATTTAAATAAGATTATACATAACTAGCTTCTACCCACGACTTCGTCCGCGTGAAATTTCTTGTTCCCTCGACTCACCCCGTCGCATCGCATCGCCTGCCCGCGCTGTGAATTTGTTTTCGCTTAGCGTTCTTTCTTACTTTTTTTTTCTTTTTGCTTGGCTCCTAATGATCCTAGCGTGATGTTAAATAGTTTTTCTCACGAACTGGGCTATCAAATGCAAAAATAATTTTTCAAATCCGGCTCCAGGTATTAGCGTGTTAAAAAAAAAAAAACTATTCATATTTATTATTAGTATAGATATATGAGATAGAAAACCCTTTTCTTCTCCTCGTGTCGTCAAAAACAAAGCGCTTATTTTTTGTAAAATTAGTCACCACTCAGGAAATCTGTTAAAACCATTATCACACATGTGGCCCTACATACAAAGAATTATTTCATTAATTCAATCAATTATCTACCAACACTATCGAAATTTCCATCGATAACATCCCATCACTATTATCGCACAGTTCGATAGCGATGCACCGTCGGTCCCTGGAGAAATACTCGTGTAGACCCCTGCCAAGCTATTTACGCAATTGTTTTGCTGATTTCGGACCTCGGGGTCACAAAGAGGAACAATGGGAAAAATCTAATTGATTACAGCGATTTTCAGTGTGTTTTTGGGCAGTTTCTTGGGCCAAAATAGTAACTGTAGGGTCATTTAATTCTGGGCACGCCACAATTGCGGCGATAAGTCCCCTCTTTGAGGAGTGGTTAGAGAGGCGCCACGGCGTCCTCACCTTCCGCCTGACGCAGGTCCTCACCGGACACGGTTGTTTCGGGAGGTTCCTGTTTCGCATAAGGCGGGAGGAAACGCCCGGGTGTCACCATTGTGTGGATCGCCCAGAGGACACGGTGGAGCATACAGTGGAGGTCTGCCCGGCTTGGGCAGAGCACCGCCGTGTTCTCACGGAGGCGATCGGCGGCGGCGATCTCTCGCGTCCGAGCCTGGTCCAGGCCATGGTGCGGAGCGAGAGTGCATGGGAGGCCGTCACCTCCTTCTGCGAAGCGGTAATGCTCGCGAAGGAGGAGGCGGAACGCGTGAGGGAGAGGCAGCCTCACGCCCTCAGTCGCCGCAGGAGACGCCCTGGGCGGCGGGAATTGATAGCCGATTCCCGGCCACCGTAGGCGCGGGCTTGCGGACGGTGAGTAGTGGGTAGCTCGCCGTCCGGTGAGGACCAGGCCCGGGTCGACGGCGCGTTGTGTTCCACGCGCGCCTCAAAGAGATGTCAGCAAAAGATGGGGTCCAATAGGGCCGATGCCGCTGGGGTCGCGGGTTGTTTGAAAAAGATACCGTGGCCCTGGCATAAGCAACAGAAGGAACACGGGTGGGTTTTAGTCAGTAAAAGTCTGACACGCCCTTCCGCTCCACCCAGAGCGGGAGAAGTTATTTGATGATTTCCCATCCACAAAAAAAAAAAAAGGGTCATTTAATTCAGAAAGATTAGGAATACTATAAAAAATACAATTGTGACGTCTTCTTATTCTAGTACTTTCATATGCATATTTTTTGTTTGTTGTATTTTTCTCTCAGTTATTTTTAATCATGGTCTGGCAGTTTGAGTAATGCGGCCTACCCCAATGTCCTTTCTTTAGTATTGTTCGTCGAATCATTGAGCTCCTTAAGTTCTGAGTTGAGCTGCGCGATTACTGACAAATGCGTGCACTGACTGGACAGGTCCTCTCAATCTGTGTGGTTCTTTCCTCAAAAGACCATTTCAGACACCAATCTACATGGTCTTCACATGAACTGACCAAGATTATGTCTGGACTTTATAAGAGACTGTGACCTCTGAGCTTGTGTCGGCCATTCTTCTCAGAGTAGTCAGATAGGAAACGCCGACCTCATCTAGTTAAAAAAAAAGTGATTGATTTGTAAGTGTTTGTACAAACCTTCATGATAGGTGGTATCTTAACCAACCACGCCAACTGGCCTGTCAAAATATCCCTTTGGGGAATGCAGAAATAAAAAGACTAGAATACGTTTTATTATGTATTAGGTATGCACGAACGGCACGTTGCAGCCGCACAACGATGGGCGCGTCGGCGGCTGCCGGCGACGCGTCTATGGTCTACGGCTGCCACCGACCATGCAATGGCGACGGCTATAGTTGTCTCTGTCGTTGGCAATGTGCCACTCGTTTATAGGAGCACTAAGTAATTCCTGTTTTCAAACTATCTGAACACGAAAATAAAGGCAGATTTACACAGGGTCAGTAGCTGACTTCATCTGAAGGCAGTGCTGGCGCCGAGAATTGCCTCTCACTGTTTACATGCAGTCTGTCAGACTCCTCGAGGTTATATTTTCACGGTGTACGCTTGCTATTGAAGTCAGTAGGGAAAAATGAATCCTCAAAAACATTATTTGTTGAGGAAAGGTCCTATCTTAGAAGAGTTGACGGAAATGTTAGAAGAAGAGGTAAATCTAAAAAGGCTTTAATTTTATGGGCTAACTAAGTCCTTGTTTTTGGGAAATGTTTTGCAATGCCGTTGCACGCATTGCTTTATTACGGTAATTTGAGGATTTAATATCCCACAGACATAAATTTTCGCGATAAAATTTAACCAATCTCAAGTGCTCGTTATTGTTCAATTTTTGCAAGCGAAAGTAACGACGTGCCGTCACCCAACATACAATGCCATGTCAACGACTGACCAACTGCTGACTTCGTCGTTTAGACGATTTCAGTACCGATCGTATTTTTGCGGCAAAAAAACTTCTGTGTATGGAATCTGTGCCGTGTATAAAGGGCCTTAGGCAGCACCTACATTCAACATCGCTGTACTACAACATTCTAAGCCTTAGGCATTCAATTTCACGCCGCATCAGACAGGGTTTTCAGCTCAGAATAATCCAGACTAGACATTAAGGTACCCGTGTTCTTGAAAGGATGAATCTTTAAAATATTCGCGTATGCATTATTTAAGCCGGCCTTTTGACGGGTATCTTTTATTTGCTTTATTTTGGACTTCGCTAGTGTAGACTGGGGTTTATTTATTCAAAGGTGATCGGGTGCTTACTAGTGTGTGATTTATTTGGATTCTCGGTTGTTTTTTGGGATTCAAATGTTCATTGAGTTTCTCTACTTAAGTAGGTAGGTAGCTAAGTTAACTGTTGCCATATGACTGATTTAAAAAAAAAGAATAAAGTTAGGGTAAGGGCTCGTACTAAATAAAAACAGCAGCACGGTACGCTTGCCGAGGTCGGTTCGTGGATGGGTGACCATCAATTACCTACATATCGAGCCGTTGGTCACGGCTGGTTAGAAGCTTGAAAGTATGACAACCAGTCTTACCAAAGGGTGTTGTATTACCTAGTTACTGAGTTGTGGAGGTCAGATAGGCAGCCGATAGGTATTCAGCTATATCCGGTTAGACTGGAAGCCGACCCCAACATAGTTGGGAACAGGCTAGACAGATGGTGAATGATAAATAAACTTTAGCAACGTTCTTGTTTTTGTTACAAATAGAAAATTGTCTTAATAAAGCCAAATTATCTTCTTAATTTCAGCCATCCCTGAAATCATAATTATACGTAATCTCATTTGAAAACTCAATTTAAACAGGACCTTAAGGCCAAAACAAAACACACAACACTTTCAATAATGGAAACTTCCAAACAAGTGAAAACAAAAAATAATTTTTCGCTCGAACTCCACCTTAAAGGTGTAGTTCCATTGCTGCATATGGCTAAACTACGCTTCTGTAGCTCGCTTAAGCTGGTGTTTTCTAAAAGAGCAGTAGACGCAGTGACTGCTAGCATTCAAATTTTGACAGCGGCAAAGATTTAAACGTTAGATTCACCCTAAGTCGCCAAAAGATAGTCGCGTTTCTGTTACGTTTTGACTCCTCCGACACGCAATGACGCAGTGACTTCACTTGATAATCATGGAAACTCTATTGAATCATGTGTGAGCTCACTCTTTTTGGTATGGACACCTTTTTGCGTGAGGGCAAATCTAACGATTTAAATCTTTGAGCATCGGAGAAAATGACAGATTTTCATGGCGGCCGTTGTGTTATGATGGACTCGTTTTTCTAGGAAACTAAAGCTAAACAAATGTAGACAGGAATATGCACTGCGACCCACGGCGACTCTACTCTCCAAATAATTTAATAGGTTGTTCTTTTAAACCAGTCGCAACGAAGCGGCTACCAGAGCAACAAATCTAATGACACAACTTTGTATTGTTACATCGTTTAGTAGAAAAGTGTTGATGCAGGATAGTGTTAACTGTGTAAATATTCAAAGCTAGCTTTTGCCGGAAATTATCCTACGGGAACGCACTACCGAGATCAAAAGTATCCTATGTAGGTCATAGTTCTATAATAATATAATTCCATCAAGATTCGAAAGACACGTGGCGCCATCTATTATCATAAGAACGGTATTGTTGTTTTTCTCGGGAACAGTACTTTTCTTTGGAAAGAAATGTACCGTATGTCCGTTTCTGTACACGTGACAACGTATATGCAAAATTTCAGGATGATCGGTTAAGTGGTTTAGGCGTGAAAAGGTAACAAACAAACTTTCTCATTTATAATATTACTAGCCATTTAATTATCCCACGGGAACCTTCTACTGGGATGAAAAGTATTCTATGTCTTAATCCAGGTTATAAACTATCTGTATACCAAATTTCATCCAAATCCGTTCAGCCGTTTTTGCGTGATTGAGTAACAAACATCCAAACATACAAACTTTCACATTTATAATATTAGTAGGATAGTTAGGATAAAAGGAAAAAATGTATTTATTTCCATGGAAGGTGGGTAGAACTTTAGTGTGGGACGCAACGTGTGTCGATACTCTTGCGCCATCCCATCTTCCTGGCACAGCGTGCTCAAAACGTGCGAAAACCTCAAGCGGCGGAAGTATCCTAATCGGTGCCTTATCGGTAACTATATTTTCGAGCCGTTTGGGATTGATACCCTCGCGCCGTGGGGTCCGAGTGCTCATGGTTGGTTCAACGAAATCTCCAAACGGTTGGTTGACACTTCCCGTGACCCAAGGGCTGGCTTTTAGCTTGGCCAGAGGCTAAGTATTGCCATACAACGTGGCAATGCCACCAGTCTCTTGGGTACATTAACAGTCGACAGCGATGCGGAGGAATTTTTCAACGCCCCATTTTAGTTTTTTAATAGTTTTAGTTAGGTTAGGGTATTCTATATTTTTTAATAATAGGTGCTTATGAATGTTACTCATTGTTATAGTGTCAAAATACATAACAATTATGTGGCATTTCATGTAGTTTACTTTTTTATTTTATGTATTGACGTTCAAACACAGGCAAGCGATCGACATGTGGTTGTCATTGAAAGTCTAGAACGTCAAGAGGAGCCTATTGAATTATAGGTTTTCACTTTATAGATGTGTTGGTGGCAAACAAATTAAACCGCGCTATTAATGCGTGCACACACTACGCAGCAGTGGAATTGAGCCTTACCTTCCCCTCGTAACTTTTACATAACTAAGTTTTAATTTCTAGTTACGGACTAGGAACTAATTTATTGGAATGTCGAAAGTTTTCTTTTTGTTTTGGAGCGGACGAGAATTGCGTTTTGGGTCTCAACTTAAATATTGTAGACTAGGTTTTACTCGCGGTTTCGTCCGTGTGGAGATCGGAAATTATCCATTATTATTCGCTTATTAGGAATCCGTAGCTCAAAAGGAAAAAAACGGAAACCTTATAGGATCACTCGTGTGTTTGTCTGTCTGTCTGTGGACGTGTAACGTAAATAATGAATTTTGAATATGTGGGACAATTTTTAGGGGCAAATAAGAAAATTAAAAAAAGTTTTGCAAACTGTACCGTGTGACATATCAAATGAAAGGGCTTACTGTGAGTGTCTCAAATACATTTTTTTTTAATAAATTGTTTTAATATTATTTAAGAAAATAGACGAAAATTGACCATTCCCCCTTATCTCCGAAACTAATGAGCCCAAAATTTTGGAAAAAAATATAGAAAATAATTCTATAGATACAGATAATAGATTACAGAAAAACTTATAACAATTATATATTATATAACATGACACAACATGTTTTTCAACTACAATGTTAAGTTTGTTCTTAGGATAAATTCGTCCTAACTACGGAACCCTTCATTGTGCGTAGTCCGACATGCACTTGGCCGGTTTTCTTCACTCTAACTGCGATGCCATTCGTTAGCGCGCACAGAAGACGTAGACCTATAGATACGTCCGTGCATTGCATGACATGGATTTTTGAAAATGACATACATGTGGTTATGCAGAAAGCTGCCATATGGCAGTTTTTCCAAAAAATAGTTATAAATAAACACAGCCATACTAATTTAGACATACAAGATTTTTTGCAAAAACAGTCATGTCGATTACTTCTATTTATCACGAGATATGAGCCGTCAAATGCAGCTCTGTCCTTGCATCCATGATCCATCGACAGAAAAGTACTTATAACTCTGTTAGTAATTTTCCCGACATGGCCGCCTTCTGCATAAGACGGTCAATTAAAGTTATCGTGAAATGAAACGTTACACTCATTGGTAGACGGGTGAATGAGAGGTGAGAGTGAGTGAAGGGGAAGGGGAGAATGGCGGATGATTGAAAGTCATACGACGAGGTTACGAAGAAAATTTTTATAATTTGTGTTAAGAGCCTTTACTACCTTAGATGGCTGCATGATCCTACGTTGTGTCGAAAATAGTGCAGCATTAATTTTTAAATAAATATATGGTAAAGTTGAGGCTTAATGTTATGTACCTATGTTGACGAAAACACGTTTCCATTTTTTTTTTCTTACAAACCGAGCGTGTCAGCGTTCACTCGCGCTAAAGGCTCCTTCAAAAAAGCGTAACACGCGACACGAATGCACCGCGTAACGCGCGACGAGGGGCGCCTTTGTGTAACGCGCGATTCATCCGCGCGCCTGTTTGTAGGAGCCCTAAAGCTACGGTTTGCTAGAAGAGCGGTGGTCGCCATATAGCGCCTGAAATTTATCGGCGAATGACGTCACTGAAATGTTATTTACGAAAAATAAGTAGATGTTTTCCTATAGAGCGTTTTTGACACCGTAAAATCAAACCCCGTTGCCATTACTTTCTGCTACTGCGGCCGTTATGTGACGGTCACCGCTCTTCTGAAACCGTAGCGAACACAAGTGACGTACAGAGACTGGCGGCATTGAAGGCGCGTACTTTATTACAATGAGATAAGAGTTACATTGCAATGACTTACTACTACGTGACATAACATCACGCCTGGTTTTCCCGAAGGGTTGGGCTGAGGTATACCTATAGTGCTAGTACACCCACATTTCTCCACGAGAAATTCCAGATAAAAAAAAACCCAATTACACATTATTATATATAAGAACTGAAACAATAAATGAATTGAATTGAATTGGGAATCGAACTTAGAACATCATGCTCAGCAGTAGTGTTTGCGACCACTATATCAGCGAGGCAGACTTTCGTACTAATTCAATTCAATTCAATTCAATTTCTTTATTTCAGACTAAATGTGTCCATATAGTGTTAGTAAATACATAGAACTTAAAAATAAATGTTAAGACATATACCAAAGGAAATTATCTAACGTGGATGTGTATCCACTGCCTCCATAGAGGACTATCTACCCTCTCAGCAATGACCCTCAGGTAGCCGTTAGAACTGTCCCTCACCCTGCGCATCAGCGATGCCGCTCGCTTACGGATTATGGCATGGAAGCCATCCACTTGTGCGTCAGCAAACATCGCTGATGCGCTGCAATATCTAGGCAGTCCCATCAGCAACCTGAAAGCATTGTTGTACTGGACCCGCAGGGCGCTGACGGCCCGCTGTGTGTAACTGACATACAGGCTACAGGTATAGTAGGATTGGCAGTAGGCCCTAAATAACGTCTTTTTTACCTCCCTACTACACCTATAAAACCTGCGGGCCAGCATGTTACACCTAACCGCCAGCCCCCTGCGTTCCCGTTCTACATCCGGATCGTCCACCAGGTCCTCATTTACCACATGGCCAAGGTACACAAACTGGCTGACCCTATTTAACGCCACCTCTCCCAGCGTCACGGGCGGTAGACACGAAGGCGTCATGCGCCCCGCCCGAAACACCAGCAGCTCGCTCTTCTTGACATTATATGTCAATCCGTGCGTCTTAGCATATTCCTCACAGATGCCCAGCAGTCTCCGCAGGGCGCTGATCGAAGGGCTCAACAGCACCATGTCGTCAGCGTAACTAATGTTATTCACAATCTGACCATCTATAGAACATCCTACCCTGGTGCCATTGAGCTCACGTACCAGCTCCCTCACGTAAATGTTAAAAAGCGTAGGGGAGCTTACTCCCCCCTGCCTCACACCACACTCCAACTGATAGGCATCTGAAAAAGAACCAGCCCACCTCACATAATTCGTCTGATGGCGGTACCAGTACTTAAATATATTAGTAACACCCTCAGGCACTTAGTTCTCCCTAAGTTTATCCCACAGTCTATCATAATTTACATGATCAAAAGCCTTAGAGAGGTCCAAAAAGGCAGCATATACTGGCGTCCCACGGTCAGTGTAGTACCTGACGGTATGCTTCAGGACTAATATAGCACTCTCAGTAGAGAGGCCAGGCCTAAACCCAAATTGGGCGTCTTCAAGTACTACAGACTGAGAAAGATGACCATTCAGCACACCGTCAAGCACCTTGGCAACTGTAGTAGCCAAATTCTGTTTCTGAAGAATTCTTAAACGGAGTTGAAACTCTTGATTCGACAAAATTCCTACGTTACGCTCGGTTTTTTTGGTCCTCATATAACTCGATAGTATTCACTCAACTTTTAAGCTAAATTCTTCCTTAACGAAGTGTTCAGAAACACGATTTCGAACCAATAATCACTGTCGAATGGATAAACTCATTTAAGAAACCTCAAAAAACGGGCAATAGACAGTTTTCCGTCATTTAAATTTGATCTTGAATGGGTGGTGATTCCACGTTCTATGAATAATACTACAATCTCAAAGCAATGTATTTTGTAACATACAAAACTGATGTATTCTATTTTATGCTTGCAATCTGAAATGGAAGCAAATATAATTTCCGCCAGCCATTTCTTAACCTATAAAAGCATGTGATGTTCAACATCCAATTTTTATGTGTTTAGTATCAATGTTACTTAGGAATTTATGATACTGTATCAGGTACTTATAAATTTGAGGGGAAATGATCGGTGTCTTAGTACTGCTCGTTGGTCTAGTGGTCGAAAGCGCTACTGACCATGAGGTCCTGGGTTTGATTCCCAGGTCGGGTAAATTGTTATTTTGTCCATCAGGATTTTCTCAAGGAGAATTATTAAGCGGGCGAATAAATAATATATATACGTACATGACTGTTAATGAGATACTTTAATACTAAACTGAGATTATGTTTGCGAAAAATTTACTTAAGACGCCCTCGGAGCATGCGTAGTTCATACAAACGAAATACCAAAATAATTTTAAATAAGAACATTGATTTAAACAGGATATATGAAAAAAATAAGTTTTCTATAGACATTTTAAACTCTTCATATCTCGTCTTCAAATCAGTATCATTTCAAAATATATATTTGGGAACCTAGATATTCTGTAATCCAATCGGAATAAATATACACTACCTTAAGAATATGTTTGATTTACGCATACTTCGTGGGGCTCTTACCTGGCGATAATTATGAATGACTAAAATTTGTAAAATGCGCTACTAACAGTGGGAAACCGTTAATCTAAGCTAGCAACTAAAATTCCAAGTGTCCGAATAAAACACTAAATTGGGCGAAAATAACACTAAGTGAGTGACTATATAACCGATTTGAGTTAATACATGAAATGCTTCAAAAAATACCGTTTTAGGATGTATTTGTGAGCTGCGGTAATAATGTTAAATACTAGGCTGTAATACTATTTGAGTTATTATTTTTTTCTATTCTAGCATATTATTCTTGTGAAAATAGCACAGGATTCGTTCGGCTCGTACAAATTTAGGGGGCGGAGCGACAAAGCGCCAACGCTGTGCAGCGCGAGAGTTAGGGTGCACTCTTGCTCACTTAGTAACAGCATCTTTGGCAAATAAAAAAATACTTTAATAAAATAAAGTACGCCGTAATCAGTATTTCTGACCGGTTGATAGCCACAGGCTCGCCCCCTATTTCATGGGGCTTAAGGCGATACGTAAAAAGCTAACTGAGCGGTAATAAGAAAGTGACAGAGTCAATTACATCCACATGCGAAAAAAAGAGAGCGCTACAATGCGCTGGAACCAAAATAAAAGCGCCAAACCAAATAAAAATTGTTTAAAAATAAATTAAGCTATCTATCAAAAATATGTTCAGCCAGAGTTTTCAATTACCTAATACGCACATATTGAGTGCAATTTTTTAATGAAATTACTAAGGATTTTAGAATTACAGAAAAAAATATAAAAAAGTAGAGGTATTTTCGGAATTAAATTCTATCGAGGAAATTTAACCCAATCGTGTATTCCTTCAGTCAGAGTATTAATCAAATAGTCAATAAATATATATCCAAAAATTAAATCCATACATTCTGTAATAGTGAAATAAATGGTTACGAAAAAGCCCCCAAATTATTTTGGTATCGCCTTAAACATAACTGGCGAAATGTGGGTGTACTATAGGTACAGCTCTGCCTAACCTTCGAGGGTTACAGGTGTGATGTTGTGTCAAGTGGTTCTTTTAAAACATAAAAATGATGATTTCATAAAGAGTATACATATGTAGAGGCAGAGCGTCTGCGCACTGCTGTGTCGCACGATGAGAATACGAGAAATGTCGGTCCGAAGTAGCCATATAGTCAGTACTATTTGCATGAGGTATTTCGCACTAGATCCGAATTCGATCAGTCCGATTCGAAGGGAACTCGAATCTCATCTTGATATCAACTCGATCTTGATATCGGATTCGGATGCCACTCCAAATTCAAGAGTATAAATAGTGGATGCAGTGCACTGCATCCACTATTGTAATTTCAGACACATCATGAAATAAATATTAATACAAGCTTTGTTCCTATGATGGCAAGCCAACTACGATATCTCTGGTATTGTAGATGTCCGTAAGCACTGGTGACTTTTGACTGGTGGTTTTATGGGGCAACAGTACTGACGCGCCCACACTATTTACTTTGCAGAAAAAACTAATTAGAATTTTGGTAAATATTGAAGTCACCGATAGCTGTAAACCCCACTTCCAGGAATTAAAGATTTTATCCCTACCTTGTCTCTATATTTTTGAAGTTTGTAAGTTCGTGCGTAAATACCCGGAATTCTTTACAAAAAGAAATAAAAAAAAAAAAAAAAAAAGTTTTTATTGATTCTCATACAATTGTTTTACAGCTCAAAATTGAGGCAGCCCCGGTAAGTTATGAAAATACTTGTGATGGGGTTACCTCGCATCTTCCCATGGGTTACTAGCTACAATGTTGAGACGTAGGTACTTAAAAGAAAAAGTATACATGTTACAAAATTGTTGAAGCATGTTCAGGAATGTGTAGTGTATGTGTGTGTGGAGGTGGATGTGCGGAGTATGTGGGGTTGAGTGGGTGGAATGTGTGTGTTAATGATTGCATAACTGTTGTATGTTATAATTGAAAGCAGGTTCTTGATTAGCTTATTCTGGTTAATAAAAGTTCAATTTCATCGTATGTTTGTGATTTTAACCATTTCGTAATAGTGTTTTTACATTCGTATCGCAACATAGGGTAAATATTCAATATACGGTTCAATTTATTGTAAATATAAGTTGATTGAGTATTATACTGACGCCTGGCGAACACCGTACGGACTCGAGGGGAATGGGCCACAATATCTTTACGTCTTTTAGCGAGATTCGATGGATCAAATGGTAGGGTCTTGTGCAAATGAATGGTTATGTTCAATACGTATATTTTCCTAACAGTGAGGAGATTACTTATCTTGTAAAGGTTGTCTGTAGAATATCGAAAGGGTTTAAAATACATGACTTTGATGAGAGACCTTTGAGCCCTTTCTAGGTCTAGAAATTTGGTCTTGGTGGCCCCACCCCAGATCGTTATACAGTATGTCATCACCGATTGTGCCAGAGCAGTATAGATTTTATTAAGTAGCTGCGGCGGCATCACATGCCGCAACGTTTTAAAAATCCATATAAGTTTTCTGACTCTGGCCATAGTGTTTTCGATATGGGTGTGCCAGGACAATCTTTGGTCAACTGTAATACCAAGATATTTAGTGAAACTAACTTGTTGTATACTTTGACAATTGCAGGGATAGTGGATGTTTGCACACTCATGGATCACGATCCCAAAATCAGCACCTGGCTGTGTCCTCTGATTTGGAGTAAAGCAGATGAAGTTCGTTTTAGATATGTTAAGGGTTAAAAGATTAGCATTTAGCCAACTTGCAATTATTGCTAATCCGCGTTCAGCAGCAGCACGCACATTAGCCCAAGAGTCCCCGCTAAAAACAACTGCTGTGTCATCTGCATATGAAAATACTCGCCCGCCACTGCTCCCGATATTACACAATTCGTTTATATAAATCAAGAACAGTGTCGGAGCGAGCACACTTCCCTGCGGTACTCCAAAACATACAGTTTCTTCATCACTAGTTACGTTTCCAACCCTTACCTGCTGTTTTCGGTTAGATAGATAACTACGAAAAAGGGAGAGGGCCATACCTCTTACGCCGATATTTTCAAGTCTGTGCAGAAGGATGGGGACAGAAACGGTATCAAATGCCTTTTTTAAGTCTAGAAATACTGTGAGGCATTTTAGTCCTTTATCTACATTATAGACTATATCACAGGTTAGAGCCTTAATAGCGTCCTGTGTAGAAAGGCCCCTTCTGAACCCATACTGTGAGGTAGATAAAATGTTATGTTTATTTAGGTAACTAATTAGTCTGTTATTTAGTAATTTTTCTAAAATTTTAGCAATGCATGATATTACCGATATGGGACGGTAGTTATTGATATCGTTCCGGTCCCCCCCCTTGTGCACAGGCGTGACCATAGATCGCTTCAAAGCAGCTGGAAATATTCCGGTTCTAAAGCAAAGGTTTGCTAGTTGGCTTATAAAAGGGACCACGAAGTCCCTAGAAGTTTTCAAAAATTTAGTAGGTATACCGTCCCAGCCAGGTGAGCTTTCAGAATCGAGACCCATAAGTATGCTATCCACTTCCTGCGGGTCAGTGTCAAGCAGTACGAATGATGTATTGTGCTGTTCACTTCTTGGGTATGGAGAGCTAAAATTAGAGAGATTTGATTTTTGAATTATGTCTTCCGCTAATGTTTTACCAATTGTTACAAAAAACAGATTAATACGGTTTAAAGAATCAAGAGGGTGTGGTGTAATATTAAGAAGATTTGAATTGGACGATTTAGGGGTTTTAAATTGTGTAATTTCGTTAATTTTTAGCCACAGCTGCTTTGGATTGTTCATAGCCATAGTTATTTGTTCTCTTTGTGATTTTCTTTTTAGTTTCTTTATTAAGTTAGTACAAAAGTTACGAAAACGTCTGTAAGTGATTTGTAGTATTATATTATAGGAATCTTTCTTAGTTTGTACTTGCATTTTGTTACGGAGATTAATGCATCGAAGTGCACCAGCAGTCATCCAAGGCTTAATAACCCGCATACCGTTTGGGACTGACTTGGTTGTAGTATTTGATAGTAGTGAAGTTTTTATTATATCTATAAACTTATATGCTATGATCTCCGGGTCATTACACGTATTAAAAAATAGCATATCAGTACTTATCAGGTTAGAGTAAGCATTTTCGAAGTCAACTACCGTTTTGCTTTTAACAGACTTTTTAATTTTTAGTGATCGGGTTATATTTGTTAATACCATTGCGTGATCCGTAATTGAAGTATTAATGACACCAACAAAGGCCGAGCTCAAGGTTTTGTCAATTTTTATAAATGTGTGGTCCAAACAACTTTGATCTCTGGTAGGTAGACAGTGTCCTGGTAACAGGCCATGTGCCGCTAGCATATTTAGATAGTTTAATCTGTTACCACGTTGTTGAGATGTTTCAGAACTCTTAATTATTAAATTGATATTAATGTCTCCTATGATAATAATATTTTTATGTGTCTTAATAGAGTCAAGGTGAAGATTTAATGAGTTTATAAAATTTTCGGCACAATGATTAGAGGGCGAGCGGTATATGCCTATGATGGTATAGTTAGAAATGGATACCTGAATAGCTGATGCTTGTGAAATATTGATTTCAGCTACCTGGGCCAGGTGACCATTTTGAACGTATGCTACCACACCATCATTTTGATTTAGTTGATTTTTCGTGTAGTACGAAGAGTAGTTATTAAGCAATGGTAATTTTCTGTGATAGTTAAGCCTACATTCCGTTAACATCAACACATCAATGTTATGTTTTATTTGTGATAAATTTAATTGTAAGTCTTCAAAGTTTGAATAGACACTCCTAATATTTTGCGTTATTACTGTCAAGTTGTAGTTATCGTGCTGTAAGTAATTATGCAATTCTGTTATGTTGATAATAGCTGACTTCGAAATTTCGTTATCGTCAATTTCCCGCAAAGTATTGAGATTACTATCCATTGACATGTCTATAATACGAATGGTGCATCGCATAATCTGCGTTAGTGAAAAAATATTGACAGAATACGTGTAAATATTTTGATTTGATACTTAATTTGTTTACGCAAGTCAGTTTATGTATATTGAATAGTGTAACTGACCTGTGTAAAAGTAGGTGCATGTTAAGAGTTTGGGAGATTGTTAGTGTGAGTGTTGTAGAGTGTAATGTGTAATTTGTATAAGTATTGCATTTTATTACATTATGATGGTATTGAACATGCTTTAATGTATAGATTATAAAAAAAATATCCAGATGCTTGTCACATTTAACAACATATAAAGATAAAAAATTAGGTAACTAAAACATAACAAAATATTAAATAGTGGCAATTTAGTAAAGACCTTCATATAACTTAGTCACAGTTCTTGCATTAAGTGATGTACCTGAGTTTCACTTTTGATAAGAATAGCCCGAGAGTTTTCATCACGTTTCACGAAGACACGTCCAAATGCGGTCCAGCAGAATTTATATTGTTTTGTTTTTGCTAGGTCCCGCGCCAAGAAGTATAAACGGTTTCCCTTAGCAGTAAGATGTTCCGATATAAATACGGGGGTATCCTCATTGGTGGTGAAGCCGAGATGTTTTGCCTGGAGCTTTATTTTATTCTTTATATTGTAAGTTTTAGCTTTCTGTAGAAAATCAGTTTTTATTATAGATGAGCTAAGCTCGACAATAATGGGGGTGTTTTTAACCCCGACTTTCTTACTTTGGATTCTATGAATGTCTTTTACATCTTTTTCATCCAAATTCTCACCAATGCTCTTTGAGAGGGATAAAACCATGTTTATTAGGTCCCCTCTAGTTTCTTGAGGTTTCTTAGGAACGTTCTTAAGTTCTATACAGGTTTTTTGCGTGCATCTTTGTATGTCTTCCAATCTTTCTTCCAATATGGTTATGTACTCTCGGTCTTTTTTTGCTTGTAACTCAAGAGATTCAATTTTCTTGAGAAACTCATCGTGTTGACTGGACAGGCGAGCTATATTAGCTTCTATATTTATGTTAGTTTGCTGAATTTCCTTTAAATTTGTGTTTATTACCAAAAGTTCGGTTTTTTGAGTGGCCTGAAATGTTGAAAATAATTGCCTCATCTCTTCCTTAAATTTACTAAATTCTGAAGGCAGGTCTTCCTCTCTCATCCTTTTGTTGGGAACAGAAGCATAGGTGGTAGGTGGAGTATTAGTGCCTATTTCACTCACATTAGGATCCGACAGCGATTTATTCAATTGTAATGTGGACATGTTACTAGGGTGTAATAAGTCCTAATTACTTAGAAAGTTATTTTGCGCTGAGGCCGAGGGGAGGAACTTGACCAACGACTGATTGGGCAGTGGGCGTTACTAATTAGCTAATGAGGAGGCGCAGGCGCATGTAGTCACCCAATGTAATTATGGGGGGCTTACCTAAGGTGTGGGCGTCGTGCTGCGGGACGGGTCACTGGCGTTAATTTGTCAAAGGTGATCTCTGGCACCAGGAGTAGATGTGGGGATTTGGCGTTGCGATGTTTATTGTCGTCCCGCTCACTTCGTCCGCACGCAAGACACCTCTTCTACACTTATGCGCTCCTATTTTTTGCACTGAATTTATTTTACGTAATTTTGATTTATTTTAAAGATGTAAAGATTAATTTCAAAACAAAAATAGGTCTTGTACACGTCTGCACCTTGCGGCGGTCCGGGGGAAGAGGATAAAGGAGGAAAAAGAGAGGACATACAAACCAAAATTATTTTAAGACATAAAAACAGACTAAACTTACCAACATCGCGACTAAAAATGCACTCCAATAGTACCTTTGTCATGTCCATAAAAATTTACAATAAATTACCCAAAATAATAAAGAATTTAAATAAATATAACATCTTTATCAATAAATTGAAGCTTTTCCTTGTAAACAAATGTTATTATAGTATAAGCGAATACTTAAATTATACATTATAATTAATACTATTAAAGATACGCCTACCTACTCATAATATAAAAAAAAAATATATATAAAGCGTGCAATACATAACTTACCTTAGGGATAATAAATAATAATTACGTAATAAATAAAACTAAATACCAAATAAATGTAAATAATTTATAAAATAATAATTATAATTCTTAAATCCAATTCTGTATTAATAAAACAGTTTACCTTACTCAATAATAAGAATGATCTCATTCAACACCCAGTGCTGTTCCTCCTCTCTCCTACTTGCTACGAGTATGTATATACATTATGGTACGCAATAAAGAATTGAGAATTGACTCTGACTACTTACCATTAAGTTGGCTGCCAGGTAATTTTCCACTCATAACATGAAAAAAGCTATTATTTTGGTTATCTTTTTAAACTAACTTCACTTGACTTTAGGTTACCTATTTTTAGTGCCGTCAATCCGCATTGGCACTCCATTTGCTTCCTACTCCAAGTCACAAAAGGTAGCAAGCATTTCTCTTAACACCCCATGGGATATCAGGACATTTAGAAACCTTCACAGCGTGTCCATGAGGACTTGCAACGGCTCATGAATGTCAATCAATTGCGAATGGTTTGTTTGCATTTGGAATGAGCTGTTTTGTTGCGTCGCAATAAAAGGTCTGTACTTTATGTTCAATATCGTCGTTTAATACGTTATGGGTCGTCAGAAGCTCGAAAGTTTGGTAACCAGTCTTACCAAGGGGTATCGTATTACCCAGTAACTGGATTGTGGACGTCAGATAGAAGCGTTGAAATGCAGCGTTGCAAAAGATACCGATTTCTCGGGAGATCTACCGATGTTGGTCTTTGTCTCCCGATATTCCGATTTAGCAATCCTGTCTCCTAAATATTTGAATTTTCAACTAATTTAAAATAATATTCATAATTAAAAACGGAAAATACAACACTAAAAGAAACCTGTAACACAAAATCAATGCATGGGGACTTAACAAAATTCCTCGCACCACGTCGAATACGGCTATTCAACTTCACGGTATGTTAAAGCAAATTGCACTGAAATACCTTAAAATAGAATTTATCATTGTCTTGACACAGAATGGCGTTGGCTTCGTAATACGAAAGAAATTGAGTAGCTCAGTGAAAAAAAAACAGAAGTTTAGACAGGCGCAAGTTGCATGAAATGTGGTGATGGCTCACGCATGTTAACTTTGAAACATATGATATGTATTTTTGTTTTCAAAGTTTTGTGTTTGCCACACTCATCTGCAAAAGTGGAAAGAATATTTTCATCTACTTTTATGAAAACTAAACCACGGAATAAACTTTCCACTGAGTCAATAATAGTTCCATTACACACAAAAAGATGTATAGGAGAAAACAATCGAAGTTACTACCATTTTAATATAGATGAGAAAATGCTCACAAAAATAGGCTAGTAAGAGGTGGCACGACGATGGAAAATATAAGGTGTATCTATTCATACACGAAATCTCTAAAGGGGTCATTGTACTCGTCATTATGAACAACTTTTTCTATGGGACCAAACCTGAAATCGCGAAGAAAAATTCAGCTGTTCCCTACATTTTAACGAGTTATGCGAACATAAATATAGGGATCAGCTGATATTTTTTTTTTGCGATTTCAGGTTTGGTCCCATAGTAAAAGTTGTTCGTAATGATGAGTACAATGACCCCTTAAGAGATTTCGTGTATGAATAGATACACCTTATATACAATGTATCAATCTTGAATAAATGATTGTATGCACCTACCTAATTGAACAAATTATTGTAATTGAATAATGAGTATATTATAACTCTTTTGTTATACTCCGAATAAAATTCTCCCGATCTCTCCCGATTTTTAGCTGGCAAATTCAACGATTTTTAATTTTACACTTTTGAAAAACTGTTGAAATGTATAGTGAAAAATCCACTGGATTACAGACGAAGCCAGAGGTCTCCGCTAGTGGTGATATGTGTACTATAATACCTACATATTACATCAACAGAGTCACTATTTTTATGGCGGTAATAAAAACAATTGATATGACAGGAACCTACTCATATTAAGCGACGTATTTGTTCTTTATCTTACCCACACATCTATCGTTCTTATTATAAGTAAGTTGATCTGGCGTAATACTAATAATAGTAACTGCTATATGAATGAATGAATGAAATGCACTCCTCAAGTACCTATGCCATGTGGATAAAAATATATAATAAGTTACCAGAAGAAATAAGAAATATAAATAAATACAATATTTTTATTAATAAATTAAAACAGTTTCTATTAAACAAAAGCTATTATAATATAAACGAATACTTAAATGAAAGACTATAATAGCAATAATATAATTGTCCATAGTTAAACGAAAAGGATCCAATCCACATTACACCTAATGTGAGTTGGATCCTTTTTGTTTAACTATGGACATATGTCGTAGAACGGTCATTAGTATGGACACTAAACGAAACCCAAGCGCGCCCTCTGGTGGCGTTATCGTGTGTGACGATCCTACATATACATGATGTGTATTTATCAAGAAGATTATTTAATTAAACATAAAATGGCTACTAAATACACAATAAGTAAATTAGACAATATTACCTACCTACTGGATCTCTAAACTGTCTCTAATTGTGATACTCTTAAAACTGATCTCTACGTATATTAATAATTTGTAATAGTATAATGATATGATCTCTTATAAAATAAGTGTTTGTAATTTATATGACCTAAGTAATATAGCTATCTAAATGTAACCACCTATTTGCCATTATTAGAATTATTTATGTTATTGTTATTACTTAACGTTTTATGCAAATGTTATTCAGTTTTATGTAATAATTCTAATTTTAGTTTCACGATTTAGATTTTGAACTTTAAATAATAATAGCTATGTATCAACAAATATTTTTTGCTGTGCCCTGACAGGGTCTACAACGGCTCTTAGCTCTAAGCATTCTGTTAACATCTTGTTTTACCTTCTGGAACGCAAATAAATGAATATGAAATGAAATGAGACCATTGCATATCAAGGAGTAGACCGAGAGACGCGATAATGGTAGGGAAGACGTGCCCTAAGGTGTCGTCGCGATAAAGCGATTGTCGTGCGATAAGGAATCGTCGTGTTCATATATTCGCTGTACGCGTAGTTCGGGTGACGGATTTTTATTTTTGCTATTTATTGTTATAGAAACACACAGTCTGTCAAAATTTCAACTGTCTACCTATTACGATCCATGAGATACATACAGCCCGCAGACAGACAGACGGACGGACAGCGGCGGCTTAGTAACAGAATCCTTTTGCACCCTTTGGGTACGGAACCCTAAAAGAAGGCTGAAAGTCATACCTACAACTGGTACAAAGCGATCAAAAACTATGATAGAGGTCAGGGTTGAACCCCATTAAGAATTTAGAAGCTATAGGGCATCACTAACTATTAATTTGTCTTTATCATTGAAATATGTAGTTCCCTAGCTCCCGTTTCCTATTTAAGGCGAAAGCTACACGTAGCCCGCGAAGTTAAAAATTTCTTAAGTTTTATGCAATTTGCAGGACAGCATCAGGTTTGTTGTTTGTTGTTGATCTGAATAGGATTCGCGACTGTCACAAGTATGTATTATATTTATAGAATTCAATAAAGTTCAATAATCCTAATGAATGACTATTTCATTAAATCTTGACATTTAGGATTAGAATAAGTTAAGGAGATGAGGAGCTTGTGGCTAAGTAATAAGGCTGTTATTACTTAGCCACAAGCTCCATCACGGGTCGATCCATCAGGTTAAGCTACGCTTGCCGAGGTTGGTTTTTTGATGGGTGACCATCTTTTCATACCGAGACTCCTCCGTGCCTCGGAAAGCACGTTAAGCCGTTGGTCCTGGCTGTCATTTGTGGATCTTTGACAGTCGTTACGGGTCGTCAGAAGCCCGAAAGTCTGACAACCAGTCTTACCAAGGGGTATCGTATTACCCAGTAACTGGGTTGTGGAGATCAGATAGGCAGTCACTCCATGTAAAATACTGGTATTCAGCTGCATCCGGTTAGACTGGAAGCCGACCCCAACATAGTTGGGAAAAGGCTAGGCAGATTGAATAAGTTAAGGAGTTGTATTACTGATTCTAATAATTTAAATATATGTTACGGTCGCGAATCATACTTTAATCAACATACAACCTAATACTGACTTGCAAATTGCAAAAAACGTAAGAAAATTTGAATTTCGCGGGCTACCTGGAACTTCCCCCTTAAATTGTATAGCAGCCACAATGCAGTGGAATAATATAAAACGTTTGCGCAAAACTAATAGAAATGTTCGAAGCAGACTAGCAATCAGTATATAAGTTGTTTTAATACAAATAGATGGTGGACGTGACTATTCTGTTTCAATTTAATAATATTACTATCTGATTACTATTCGGTTCTTACCAAGGGGTATCACTGGGGTAGGGGTATTTTACTGGATTGTGGAGGTCAGATACGCAGGCGCTCCATGAGAAAAACTGGTATTCAGCTGCATCCGGTCGACCCCAACATAGTTGGTAAAAGACTACGCAGATTGAATGTCTGGTTTGTACTCCGTATCAGCCCTAATTGTTTTAAAAGTGATCAAAAGTTCAAGGCAGCATCCTCCCGTCTGCTTCTTAATTTCTAGTCCTATGGCGTATTGTTTTTCATTCAATTGTATGGTAAACAAGCGTACGACCTGTCTTGCCTGATTTTAGAATTATGCATTCTACAAAATCTGTTCAAAGATTTCTTTCACAACTTTTTTATTGATTTGGAATTCGTAATATAAAATTTGTCTCGTCTCTTGTCACTTTGAGTTTTTCAGTCATTCGCTCCGGATTTTTTCTTTGAAATAATATTGTATATTCTATTGTGTTTGCTCACAAATTAAGTAAATAAAAGGAAGTAAATTGAATAGTGACTTGGTGAAATGTTTTTATCGTCTTCGACCTAATAACACGCGTTGTGTGACCTGGTTTTTTTTTTGGTAAGTATGATTATTTAGCAAGATTTTTTTTTCGCATTATCGTCGCTATAAGCGATATGGTCTTGTCTTTCCCTCTATAGGAAGAGAGTTTGAACCCTACGGCTCGAGGTGCTACACCGTTGGAAACGTCTGGTCTGGTTTTATGTCAACTACTTACTCCATATAAATGAATCCTGGCTTATATTTCCTGCTTATAACAATTTGTTTTCCATGTAGGGAATTGTTTAAGCCAGTATTCTGGCTGTCCCGGCAAGGGGAGCACGGTATCCATCTGCCTGCTTGGGTCCTGTCAGCGGTACCAGCGGCGGGCTGTTCCCACCAGCTCGAGTCCAGTTCCTATCCTCACCTACGCCAACTTCGCGTCGGGTGATCCAGCGGTCGTAGTATACAGCTATATTTTTTACCTTACTAAAATCTAGCATATTTTATATAGCAGATTTTATAATACAAAAATAGCATTTCCATATAGGCTGTCGGTTAGATTATGCTTCATTACTTTTATTGAACTTAGTCACGTATTTGTGCGATACGGTCTAGGCGTTCTCAGTCTGATGAATTCGAATTCAATAGGGTAGGACGCTTAGATCAAATATAGGTGCTGACTCTCTTCGTATTAAAGCATAACCTTATCCGGCCACTTTATTGATAATATTATTAAAGCAACTAACCAAGAAAGAATCCGGGATTGTCTTTTTTATATAAATTTGTGTGGTTTTTTATACTTCACAATTTTTTTTATTATCCGTGTTCCTGTTTTTTTTTAATCCGTGTTTCGTGTTTTATAAAATCAGAGAAATTATACGTTTTTGTAGTGTTGAACAATGGATTTTTTTTCCAACACTACAATAGGTAGTGATGACTGACAGACAACGCACATCCTATACCATTGTAGGTAGAAAACGTGCGCTATGAAATGATTTTTCGAAAATCTACGAGCATTAGAGGATTGTGAAGCTGTAACTTTTCATACAAAAAGCCATAACGTTTTTCCCCGTAAGCATAGTCTAATTTTCATAATTTTTGGAAATGTTGTAGGTATAATGAAAAACTAGGTCCGTAAGTTTTTATTATAAATAAATATTGTGTACGATATAAGCTATTTATTAGCATCTAAATATCTATATTTTTGACTTAAAAACTTCCTTGAGTGTTTTATTTTATTTTTTAAATGAAAGTAAACTAAAATTACAAAAAAAGAAAAACGTCAGACCTAGATTAAGGTATACTGAATCTAATGAGATCAAAATTGTCTCATTTCGTAAAGGTTTAGGTGAAATATTTCTAAAAAGAAATGTATGTAATTGTCTTCAAGAATCGCGCCGCGTATCGGTGGCACTTCACAATCCTCTTAAATAAGTCATTTTTAACAGCAGCAGTCTGCATTTGTGTCGGATTGATGGCAATAGGCTAGCTTCCTATTGCATGGGAAGTCCCATGCCACACCACACCACCCACATTTACTTTACTTTACATTTGTGAGTACTATAGATACACCTATGCCTAACCCTTCGCGGAATACAGGCGTGATATTTCAGCAACAAATATTACTTACAAACTGACTGATCTAAAAGCTCTTAACCCAAAATCACCTTAAGACAATTACTTTAAGGCTGATGCAGACATTAGCCTACACCAATCAATCTATCAATCTGCCTAGCCTTTTCCCAACTATGTTGGGATCGGCTTCCAGTCTATGTAAACATGGGGCGACTGCCTATATGACCTTCACAACCCAGTTACAGGATATTACCCTGTAACTAGGTAAAAGGTAAAAGCTAGGTAGGCTGTAAAAGGTAGGTATCCCATAGGCTTCTACTACGTTCACCTATTGTATCCTATATTTTTGCAAGACGGTAAAAAAAATCATCCAGTATATGTAATTTCCAGTAGTAGGATTCTGGATTCTTGCCTGTTTGACGGCAAAACGCTTGTCGTGTAATTCGTGGACAGTCTAATTGCCCGGAACTTGTAACTCATCTTTTGACTCTTTGTTCCTCCTGTACCCCAATACCATCTTAGACCGCGACGACACAGATTACTGGCCGTTCCGCCAGCACGCACAGTTTCGCATTCTAACTCGCCCTTGGTTCGCGCGCTCTCAATACTCAATGCTCTACTGGCCGATGCCTGTAGAGCATTTAGCACTGCGAGCGCGCGAATCAAATCACACTCCTGTGTCGATACACAGGAGTGCACACTTACAACATAACTGGCGAAATGTGGGGTACACCTCTGCGGTGCACCCTTCGAAGATTACATGCGTGATGTTTTTTTATATTTCAGCAACACATACATATGTATAACTAGATTTCGCCCGCGGCTTCGCCCGCATGGAGGTTGGTAATTATCTCACGGGAACGTACCTACTACCGGGATAAAAAGTGTCATATGTGTTAATCTAGGTAATAAACTATTTTTGTGATTAACTACTGAACTATTTTCAGATCCGTTCAGCCGTTTTTGCGTGATTGAGTAACAAACATCCAAACTTTCTCATTTATAATAGGTAGGATTAACCGACCGATCTAACATCTCTTACCCCAAAATTACCTTAATAACTTACCCTAAGACTGATATACACATTAGGCGTTTTACTTCGCCGGTCTAAAACCTAGATAGTTTCGATTTTTCAGCACTAGATTCGCCATTTTGACTAGAAAGGATCAGCTGGGATAGCGGGCGCCGTCCATTAGGCGCTCCCAGTGCGATGTTAAATCTTTCGTGATTTCGACCCGGTAACTGATTTCTGGCTATAAAATAAAATAGTGCTACGAGTATATTTTTTTAGCTTTTTTTAGGGTTTAGAATTTGTCTATGAGCACAGATTAATACAGATGGGATACTCCGCAGTTTAGGTATGAAGTTACAAGTACACACACACACACACACACACACACCTATCGTATCTAATTACGATATCAAAATAAACCGTAATACGCATTGAACATCGTATTTTTTTTTTTAATCTTGTAGATATATCGTCACTTCAGTTCTACAAGGTTCTCTGACATTTTCTCAATTTTTGTTGTTTATGGTTCAACTTCAAGAATTTTTCTTTGCTATCTGCATTACAATCCTGTGAAATTTCTTATTTTTCATTGAGATATTTACAAAACAACAAAGTTCTATCTACATTGTGCGTTACACTAAGACATCACGCACAAAAAATATTGAAACAATTATACTGATTAAAAATATGTTTTTTTTTTTTTTCAATTCTGACCCTTAACATTCTACTAAATAAACAAGGCAATTCTACCGTATTTCAAATATAAATAACATCATCATTTCGGAAAATCTACCGTATTTTTAGATATATTCTACCATTCGGTAAATTTCAGAGTTGGCAACTCTGGACTCATTAGTCATTACTCCGCCGAGTCCCCACATGCTGTATATTATTACACTTCTGCTTTTCCTTTCTGGGAATTCTAGTCACGATATTATGCTATACTAGCTTCCGCCCGCGGCTTCGCCCACGTGTATGTCGATAAAAAGTAGCCTATGTCCTTTTCCAGGTCATGGCCTACCCGTGTGCCAGTTTCATCCGAATGCGTTCAGCCGTTTTAGCGTGAAAGCGTAACAAGCAAACTCACTTTCGCATTTATATTATAAAAACTTTTTAACAAAAAATTAAACCGACTTCCAAATCAAAACACTAAAAAGTGAAAAATAACTTTAATTTCGGTAGCCGGTGTCGGTCTTTGGTTTTGTATTTTCGTTTTTTTGCCACCGACTTCCCTTTGCCAGCTTCTTGGCCGCTGTTTGGGGTTTGTACTCGATGGTAGCGCCGAAGTTGAGACCAGATGTCAACTCCATGCCTAGCAGCTCAAGCCGATCACTTATAGGAACAGATGTACCCAAAAAGTAGGAGTTTGGGCCTTATCTCCCAGTGGGGTGATGATAATCTGGTCTCTTTTAACGCCATCAAAACACAGACGTGTCTTTTTACCGCTAAAAGGACTCCTTTTAGCGGTAAAAAGACACGTCTGTGTTTTGATGGCGTTAAAAGAGACCAGATTATCATCACCCCACTGGGAGATAAGGCTTAAGGTCAAATCTGTCCGCTCTACCATGGCCTCTCTCAAGGAACGAACTTCGGGCTCGCTAGTTTTGGCGCTGGACAAGTATCTCTCTGAAACTGTACTGTCATCTGCGTATACAACAATACCAGGCTGAAGCAGGTCATTGATGTGCAGCAGGAAAAGAGTTGCAGAGAGAACAGACACCTGAGGAACTCCGGCGTCAATAAGGTCAGAGGAGCAGCCATCAACGACTACTCTGAATGACCGTTCACTAAAGAAAACAATAAAAGGTATTATAAGGTTCTGGTTGTTTTATTTTTTTTCCTTCAAACGACAAAACATAAAAGGCATGCCACGTACACCCATATTTCGCCAGTTGTAGGGTGTGTTGTAGTGTGTAGTGTTTAAATTACTTCTTCATGACAATTCGTTGATTTATTCAAACCTCAGTGAGTACGTGCTTTAATATCATAGACACGGATATCCTTTACACCGGCCGTTCACACAGCACATGAAACAGCTATCAAACGCATCCAGAGATTTAATTTCAGATTCCTTTTGTGAAAGCGAAGTGGCGGCTCTTTACAACACTGTGTAACGTGGGAACCGTAACTATACGATTTTGTGGGGGTTTTACGGGTTTAAAATGCGTGTAGTTAATGTATGAGTGGTAGTCTAATGGAAGGTCTTGAAAGGTAATTTTAGAAACCCTTTTATTTACCCTTTCACTATTGAGAAGAAACTTACACTTGAAATAATTATCATAATACAATAAAAAAAGGACTGGCAATTACATAGTACCATTCTCTTTATATAAGGGCTAGAGAATGATGACCTGACAGAATCCCATCTTTTGGGAAAATTATTTGTGTAGGTACTCCAATTTGCCAGTCAATCTAAAAACAACATTGTCAATCATCCCATCAGCATAAAAATCCACAATGTTTCACCCCCCCTTCAAAATTTTCACTTACAATCCACCATTTCACTCCGTGGACGAGAGGGGTTGAAAGTTTTATAGTTCGATTCCAAACATTCGTCGTGATGTATTCTGTGACTAGTACGGCGGCCATTACAATCTGAACGACACTTTATGGCTATCATTCGGCGTACATCAATATTTTGATTTTAAAACTACGTATGATTTGTTTGTGGCGAAATTCAAATTTTCTTACGTTTTTTGCAATTAGCAGGTGAGTATCAAGTTGTATGTGGATCTTAATACGATTCGCGACGTAACAAATCTGTAGTTATAGAATTGCTAGCTTTTGCCAGCGGCTTCACCCGCGTGGAGGTCGGAAATTACCATTATCCCAAAGGAACCGTACATTTTTCGGGGATAAAAAGTATCATATGTGCTATTCCAGACAATAATCTATTTCTTTGCCAAATTTCATCCAGATCCGATCAGCAGTTGTGGCGTGATTGAGTAACAAATATCCATCCATCCAAACTTTGGCATTTATAGGTTTAACACACTATCAGTCGGAATCGTTTTCATTTTGACAGCAACATTCATTGCGGTAATTGCGTTGTTGAACAGACTTTTCGAATAGGTATATGAAGCAATGGTTGAGCAATTTGTTTCAAAATCATTCAGATTCCGATCGATAGTGCAACACGCATTTAAGTTGCTGATACTGACCTGCTAATTGCAAACAAAACGTAAGAAAATTTGAATTTCACAAGCTACCCTAGCGGTTCCATCTTAATATTGTTCTGGGAAAGATAGTATTCATTCATTTTCATACATCACTCGATGACGGTTGTTGGTACAATAGGCCGCACATCAGTGATAACAAAACCAGTAAGTATAACCTGGCCGCATTTTATTGAAACTCCTTACTTTGCTGGGCCAGCTGAACGTTTACCACCGACGCGACTTGCGGTTGACTGTACCTATTTATCATACGAAGACTGATGCAACGTTTTAGCAAGCAACGTGACGAGAAAACTAGTGTTTAAAATACCAAGTCAATTTTACCCTAAAGAGTTGGCAGACATTGTACTTGCACCCCTATTTACGGGTGCAGCCAACGACTACGAATATCTGTCTGTCAACGGAAACTTAAAAGCGTGCATTTCTGAACTTCAAGTGAATTATGCGCTTAAATCTTTGCTCGATTTTGGAGTCGAAACCGAGCAAGAGCGGATTATTCTTCTGAAATTATAATGAGGTTTTAGGGTTCCGTGTTTCAAAGGAAAAAACAAGAACCCTTATAGGATCACTACGTTATCCGTCTGTCAGTTTCTCAATACCCTTTTTCTCAGGAACGTTGAACTTGCGGTCTCTTTTTTCCGTGGAGAAATGCTCATGTATACTGCACAACCACGGCGAGATAGTGCAGTTATGTGGGACTCCAACCCACTAAAACTCCACGGTGTCCTCCTCTGCCGCTTGTGGCGGGAACACGGGCACGCGTTAGCACTCACCGCGAACCCGCCGCAGGGTTGCGGTCCCTTGGAGCTCTAAGAAAATCAAGCTTCTAAGTTAACGCAATAAAAAAATACGAACATTTTTGCGACATATTTTGATATTCGCAAATAAATCAAAACCTTAACTAAACTCAAGTACTTACCGTTGAACTAGAATCTTGTTTGGCAAGAAGCAAGGTCTCACAGCACAAGTAAAGGAAAAGTCCGAAAATTATTAATTTGTGGTTTTATCATATAAATATTTTTTGAGATTACAAACTTACATTTGCAATTGGAGAATTGACCGTGACGTATGCTGATGTATTCCCATACATCGGCATACGTCACGGTCAATTCTAACATGTTTTTCAACTACAATGTTTAGTTTGTTTTTGGGGTAAATTTATCCCAACTACGGAACCCTGCATTGTGCGTGGTTTGCGTGGTTCGACACGCACTTGGCCGGTTTTTTTATTTATACGGTATGTTAGGTTAATCGAATGACTTATTGAGGGAGGGTAATCAGTATTCAATTCTCGTCCCAAATATGTAAAAAACCTATAACCTTCATTTGTGACGTAATTGTCCAATAATATACATTATTTATGAACACTGAGGGCGCAATAAGTGTACTTGTAAACAGTAAAGTAATCACGTGGCAAAACACGTGCCGATCCTGCCGAAAACAAAAGCCCGTGCGCAAACCCCGCCCCTTTCTTTGTTTTGTCTCCGATGCACCGACAGGATACACTCCCATCCCGCGCTGACCGCAGCCTATGCGAGTGCGCCGCTATGTCCGCATGTCTAATTGCGCTTCCGCGTATCTCTTAATCAACCCCGCTTACTTCGCTATAAATGTATTGGGATGGTTTGTGCCTACGCGTTGTCTAATGATAGTGTGCGAGGAGCCATTAATTTGTACCGAGGGATGTTTCCCAATCGCTAGCGTAAGGGTGCATACGCGTTGCGTAACTTTTTGCGAAATTTTTGGTATGGTTCTGTCTGTTATTTATCAGTATTTTTTTTTTTTCATATTTTTATTAGTAAACATAGACTATTGTGGGTTTGAATACGTCCCTCGTTTAAACTAACATACTGTATAGATTTACGAGGTACTATCGACAAAACGGACGCCTCGAGCAGATGAATTTTTGAAACATGAAGATGGATAAGGAATTTCTTTCAAAAACGTTCGGATTCGGATAACAAGTGTGTCCCGTAATTGAGTTGTTCATATTTATCAGTATTTTCAACAAGTTCATATTATAATCTTGCCATAATTGATGAAATTTCTTCGTTCACGAAAACCCTAAACGCGACGGCGTATTTCAACTCTCAAATCTCAATCAAAACAGTTGTTTCATTAATCATAGAGCCAAACACTCAACTATGTGTCTGTTATTATTGAATCCAACAAAACCTTTGTTGTAATGATGATAATCGTGATTATCATTCATTTGTATTATGATTGTTTGTCTGATTTCGGAGATTGATTTTGATCGGTTGTTTTGACAGGGTAGTTTATTATCATTATCAATTGTTTTCCAATATTATAATATGGGTTGTCGAGATCAGACAGGCAGTCGCTCCATGTAAAATACTGGTATTCTGCTGCATCCGGTTAGACTGGAATCCTAAAAAAGGAAAGGCTAGGCAAATGATTGAGGGGCTTGTAGCTAAGTAATAACATCCGCACGAGTCGATCGGCCAGGTTAAGCTACGCTTGCCGTGGTTGGTCCGTGGATGGGTGACCATGTTTACATACTAATACCCCTCCGTGCCTCGGAAAGCACGTTAAGCCGTTGGTCCCGGCTGTCATTCGTGGATCATTGGTAGTCGATATAGGTCGTCAGTCGTCAGAAGCCTGAAAGTTTGGCAACCAGTCTTACCAAGGGTATCATATTACACAGTTACTGGGTCGTGGAGGTTAGATAGGCAGTCGCTCCATGTAAGATACTGGTATTCAGCTAATCAGCTGCATCCGGTTAGACTGGAAGTCAAGCCTAACATATTTGGGAAAAGGCTAGGCAGATAATGAATAGGTAGATAAGTTAGAACGATAAGTAATATCATTATACCTTTTAGTATTCCTGTTATCCATTTCCACTATGCTCGTGCTTGGAATAGGTGCATAATTAATAGTGCAACGCGTTGGGATCGAACTGACTACCTTACGTTCGCCTGTTTGCGGCTTAACCATTGAGCAAATAAAACACATCGAATTCGTAACCGGATTATTTTAATATATTTAAATCAAATGACTACTTTTTTTAATAGACTATCTATATCGTTGGTATTTATAAGTATGTATCTATTTTTGTTTACAGTTATTTTGGTATTTAATCATAAAAATGACAATACTATCTGTCGTCGGCTGTAGGTAGGTACAGCCGACGACAGACTAAAATGCTACTTAGCGCCATCTAGTGGCCTTATTGTAAAACTAGCATTAATATTGGTTTTAAAACCTCGTTTTAGAGAATTCTGATAATTATTTTCAGAATTCTCTAGTTATGTGGTGAGAAGGTGGTCCCAGGTACGCCATCAATCCTTACCTAGTAGTTAAAACCTTAACGGTAGAAAACTAAAAGTGAGCAATTTACTGCATTTTGAGGAGCTATTCTGCTTATGACGCCGAAGATCATAATCAGATTTTCACCATTTTTTTATGAGACTAACTTAAAGTTACTATTTTTTAAATAAAAATAGAACCATCGAAATCGGATATTCGAGTATTACATATCGATGGTCCCTATTAACAATGTCGGTTCTGCAGGGAGTCTACTGCTTAGTCCCTACCACAGAACAGATAAAAGAGATCTATTTCATCTGTTCTGTGGTCCCTACTGAACAGTAGTCTTTTTGCAGAACTGACATTGTTAATATCATAAAGATTTTTTTTTTATCGTTAGGACAAACTTTGAACTGCCCTCAGTTCAAAGTTTGTTTTGACAACGAAGAAATTTTTTTTTATTGTAATTCGATTTATGTAAAAAACTAAACTGAATATTGGTAAAATATATATCCGACATTGTTAATACAGACCATCGATATATTACCTAGTATTATCCAGTAGCAATAAAAAATACCCGAAGATGAAAAAATTGTTCAAAGTCGTAAAATCTGTATACCAAGTTTCGTCCAGATTGGTTGTAAAATACGATCTGTAGAGGAGTAGCGACCAAACAGACGAAAGCAAATTTTGCCAGACTTAAAGCAGAGACGCTTCGTTCACTCATTTATTGCCTCGTTGGTCTAGTGGTCGCAAGCGCTACTGCTGAGTATGAGGTCCTGGGTTCGATTCTCAGGTCGGCCAAAGTATTATTGGGTTTTCTCAACAGGAGTTTCTCAGTAGCAGCTCGTAGTCTAGATTTATGCGCGGTTGATGTTAATAGGCTCGCCCCCTATTACATGGGACTTATAACTGTCGAAATGTGGATGTACTATAGGTACTCTCTGCCTAACCCTTTAGGGAACAACGCGTGCTGTTATGTTAGGTGTTATCTTTAATAACATAAAATATATAAGATTCCATATCATAAAAAGAAACTCCCGACAGATATTGACGCCGATTCCCTTGTTCACGAACTAAACAAAAAGTTCAGTGCATCTTTTTCTTTCTATTTCGTCAAGAAAAGGACAGAAGATAAATATTAGTTTAGTCCTGTCAAATTAGTCAGCGCCTGACCTAATTTTAGTAGCCAATTTTTTAACCACGTCTATACTTGTCTGTGGAGTATCTTATTTTGACAGGACTAAACGAAATAGAAAGAAGAAAATGCACTGAACTTAAATTTAGTTTATTGAGATTTTTTTCATTTTTTTTTTTTTAGTTCATTGTCCAATCGAACTCAATCAATTATGTCCAACAATATAATCTATTTCGATGAGGAAGATCGCATCACAAAAGCACTGGCAGATAATATTATGACAGCATTTATATTAATTGGTATTACGAAACAACTTGTAAATGTTCCAGCTCGTGAATTGTTTGATAAACTTCAATAGTTACTGAGTTAACAGAGGGATCTAAGTTACGTTGCTACTTGACGATACTAACTTACTTTGAATATACAGACCATACATCATTATGAAGATAGATAGTAGTCATGTATGCTGTCTTTAGGGGCCAATTTGTCGGTTAGTCCCGCTATGCTCGACTCGAAAAATATCTACTAAAAAGTTTCGCTATGCACGCAATTCTTCGATTCTACGTAACCAAATAAAGGTACAGTTGGAACGAAAAGTGTTTGAATTCAAGTAATTTATTTTTATAACGCTATTCGTATATGCGTAAGCTAAAATAAATTATTAGCATTAATTTAAAACTAACATTTCTTTCTTGATAATTAGGTTTTGGTTTCATTATTCTTTGATTTATCTTTCCAAAAAAAGTTATATGGGAGATGGCGTCCAAAAAGATTTTCAGGCCGATATCTTTCTTTTCGTAGGAGCTTGTCAAATTTTTAATTTGGTTATCGATGGCAATGCTTGGCTTTTGTCTTGAATTTTGATTTTGAATGTAGAATTTACTTTTTAAATGGTTAAATAAAATATTACTTAGCATAGCGCAATTTGTAACGTGTCCTTCAAAATCTGTTGCATTAAGAGGGGGCCAAACCGTCATACTTTTCATACAAACGCTCATACGCGATTATAGCAATGAACATAACTTTCTAAGAAATTTTTGAACTAATCGGTTTTTCGTGCACTGTATCTAGGTTTCATCCAAGCGAAAAATAAAAATTTGGAGAAACAAATTCAGTATAAGCCTCCAAAAATCTGCATTTTTGCACAATATTTACCTAAACTTTGGCCGTTTATAATGTACTCATAAATTGTAAAAGTAAAGAAAACATAACGATAGAAACCTCGCACATGTAATGCAGATTCTAAATGACTTATTTCACAAACTTGTAAGGCTTGCTTAAAAACACGTATTTCCTGGAACAAGTTTCATAAAATTTCCGCACACTATTTTTCGTTCAATGTTATCGCGTTCTCACTTGCTTGTTAGTCAACGGGCGTTGCGCTGGATGGAACAACAAGCTTTTCGACCATGCTCGCGTAGACGATAGACGGGCCGGGAAGGGCCCTCTTAAGTGGCGCGGTGGCTAAGCTATTGGTTCCAGATCTGAGCGATTCCCCTACGTAGCTTAGCTGATATTTGCATCGGCTACAGATACTTAGTAATTAAATCATTTGTTTTTAAATGCATATCTACAAGAAATGTGTTTGTGGGACAGGTTCTTAAAGCAATCCTAAACTATTTCTATGGGCAAAACTTAAAAAAAACAACCGACTTCCAAAAAAAAACACTACAAAGTGAAAAATAATTTCGGAAGTCGGTGTCTTTTGATTTGGATTTTAGTCCTTTGGCCACGACTTCCGAAATTAAAGTTATTTTTCACTTCTTTGTTTTTTTTTTTTTTTTGAAAAAAAGATTTTATTTTTCACTTTCTATTAGGTCACTTTTTAATTTATCTAAGTTACAATAGCCTAAAGTCAACTGCTCATCGCCTTTTACAAAATATTGCTTTTCCCGATGCAGGGACGTTAATCGTTAAGGAGTTCTCCTGGAACGCATTGTGACGAGCATAAATTGCAACCATTATTAAAGTACCTAATCGAATCGAAACACGTGAAATACTTAGTATTGAGTAGTTCCGGTGGACATCTGTGATCTGCTTCATCAGTTCCACTTCACCAAATGGTGCTTTCCGAAAGCAAATGCACGAGTTATTATACAAAATACCCAAATCGCTACACTGCCGTCAAAAGGAAAAATACGTTACATCTGAAATAGTTAATTACATATTCGGAATCAGCAAAAAAATACGCATCTACCAGTATTACTTACAGTACTTAACCTAATAATTACTTACTTACTATTAAAAGACGCATCTGCCTTTGTATTTTGATTTTAAACAGGACAAAATATGTTTTTTTTTTTCTCCATTTCAATATTTCTGTAGATACGTAATTTTTCTTACGGCAGAATAGGTGTGCCTTTGAAGGTAGTAGGTACGAGTATATTTGAAGAATTCCGTCGATTTCTCCAGGATCCCATTATCAGATGAGTTGATGACAATGGGACCTAGAAAGTATACCATTTCAAACGAAAAAAAAACTTTTTAGCCAAAAAATAAAACCGACTTCCAAAACAAAACACTACAAAGTGAAAAATAACTTTAATTTCGGTAGTCGGTGTCTTGGGTTTTGTATTTTCGTTTTTTGCCACCGACTTCCGAAATTAAAGTTATTTTTCACTTTGTAGTGTTTTGATTTGGAAGTCGGTTTTATTTTTTGGCTGAAAAGTTTTTATTTTTCACTTTTTAGTTGTGGAACCTACCCCACACTAATTCGAATACATAATTGAGCACAATAATTGTAGATATAGCCATGTAAATAACAGTGATAGGAAGTTATTAAAACACCATCACATCATCCACATAAAATAAGTGAAAAATATACGCATTATTGAAGCTAACTCAAAAACTCCCCCAGCAAAGTTAATAAAATTTATATGGGACGACCTCGAAAGTATACCCTATCAAACAAAAAAAGAATTTTCTAAATCGGTCCATCCGTCTTTGAGTAATCGCGTAACAAACATACAAAAAAAAAAAAAAAACATACAGACGAATTGAGAACCTCCTCCTTTTGGAAGTCGGTTAAAAATGCCAAATCGGTCCAGACGTCTACGAGTAATCGGTGAAAACACATTAAAAAAAAATTGCGTACCTCCTCCTTTTTTTGTTTTAATATTAAAATATTCACTAAAAATGCTAAAAATATTCAAAAAAATATAAAAATATTCACTAAAAATAAAAACTAAATTGCGATGTTTCCGTCCTTCAAGTACGCGTGTACAGAGTGTTTCTTTTACGTATCAATTTAACATTTGTAGTGAATATTTTAATATTAAAAAAAATAAAAACCATTTTGTTTTCGAATGGTAATATTTTTTTAGCATGTATGGATGCTATACTATTGCGGGTTAACGGGAACGCCCTCTGTTGGTTAACATACTGTATATGGTTTGACTTCCAATTTCGAGGTACAGACGCCAGCACGTCAAGCTAAACACTATACATATCTATAACTACGACGCACCATGGAGCGTTAGAAAGAAAGTATCCTTGGCGTGATTGGTGGAATTTCCAACGATTCTAAAATTAACCAATTGCTGCACATACTAATAATTAGGAGCCAATCCGCGCCCCTGCGCATTCGCCACCGCTCCCGAGTTCTTCCGACTCATAACGAAATTAAACGAACGTCATTAGTCGTCACCAGTCACTGTCACTGTCAGTCAGTTCCGTGTTCATTCGAAGTGTGTTGTGTCGTAGTGTTCATGAGCTTTAAAATGGCGCCAAGTGGCGCGTCATAGCACTAGAACGGGCTATCCGTTCAGGATAATATAATAGTTCTGTGGTAATAGCGCTTTGATTGAGTGAATCTGTCATAATGGTGAGTAATATTTTTTGTAATTCTAATTTATAAATTAAAGTAAACAAAGGATAATATTGAAAAAATGAGTCGATCAGTGTTATTTTTTATAGAATTTTCGAAATAAGTAAGCAGAAGGGATAAGTAGGTATCATCCTTGTGTTATTTCATAATGAGTTCCCGATATCGTAAGTTATTAACGCTGCGCGAGTGCGCGCTGTTCAAGTCTCATTGAACAGAATTCGATGAACAATTAATTTAGTCATAAAACATTCTAAACAGACGTTAGAACAAACGTTAATCGAGTAGGTAGTGATTGGATTATAAAGTAAGTAAATACCTACGCAATTACGCAATGACGCATTTTCTTTTTGTCTGTTGAAACAGCGAAAGGGCAGTAATTCAACACGCAGATCCAGTTTAATCTAGTTATATACCACGATATCGCATTGGGTGTATGTTTGTGTGTAAATAAATAAATAATTTAATAATAATAAGTTAGCAATTATTGTAGGGAATAGTATAAGTATTAATACGTCTTTTCCTATGTATGTATTAACTATGTGCGTCTGAATGGCTGGTTGTCTGTATCGGTTCGCGTCAGACTTGTGACCAAAAATTGTTACCTACTTTTTAGTCAATAAAATTGCTATCTATCTTTGAAACAAAATAAAGGGACTACAAAAATGTGTCATTACTTTTCTTGAGTAATTACTATCTGATTGCAACCTCACGCCTTTCAATGTCCACCTTGTAGCTTTAATACGTAAAAAGTTATGGATTCCGACCTCTCACCCTGCTTTGTCCCCTTGCCTTGGAGGGACAGATCAAACTTTTTTCCGACTGTCCCCCTAAGGGGACAAAGCAGGATGAGAGGTCAGAATAATCCAAAGTTATGATCATTTGAAAATTTCACAGGGAATAGATTACTGTTATTGAAATAAAGCAATTTAACACGATTACAATAATGCATCTTTTTATTGGAATACATCTACCTATTATGTTATTTGAACATACAAATCTATAAATACTTAGGCTTTAGTTGGAAAAAGAAACAAAGTTTTAAAGGATATTTTTTTTTTTTAAAGTTCTGTATCTTTTTTATGTTTATTTGTATAATTAATGTAATGGGTAGATGTATATAAAAATAAACAATTTTATAATCGTTTTAAATAGCTTTATTTCAATAACCGTAATCCATTCCCGGTAAAAAAATCAAACGATCATAACTTTTTACTTGTTAAAGCTACAAGGTGGACATTGAAAGACGTGAGGGTAGCAATCAAGTAGTAATTACTCAAGTAAAAATAATAATACGAATTTGAATAGTTTACACAAACGGAGGGTTAACCAGCTATCATTCTGTAGTCCCTTTAATTTGTTTCAAAGTTAGGTAGCTATTAATTGACTATAGGTAGTAAAGAAACCGTCAAGAGCGAGTCGGACTCGCGCACCGAGAGTTCCGTACAACCATATACGTATATAAATAAGTGTGCTATTTAGATATCGTTTATTTTTCCTGTAATCTTTACATAAACTTCTGTCACACAGAATAATTTCAGATTTTTGTCTATGCAAACTTCGGAGATGGGGGGGGGAGGAGGGCATTTGTTTACATTTTTCAGCAAAAATCGAAAACTATGCGGCTTACAAAATAATGTTTGAGAATGTGCAAACAGCGTTCTTTCATAATGATACCTCACTTCGAATTTTTAAGATCCCTTTCAGTATCTGTTGAAAAAAAAAATTCTTTCATATTTGCATAATAGTTGAGAAAACGTTATCTAAAACTATTCCAAAATTCAAATTGATAGCACTAGCAGTTCTTGAGACTGAATCGCACCATAAGGGTTCCTTTTTACCGTTTTGGTACAGATCCCTAAAAAGTAGCAAAGGTCACCAGCCTGACGCGAACCGATACATTCGCACACTAAAATAACAAAAATTGAGTAACAGAAAATTGAACTGAGTAATAATGGGCAAATAAAATAAAGCTATTTGTTTCTTTCCAGAAAAAAAAAAACTGTTTACTTCAGCGGTGTCGAGTTGCCGGTTACGAGTATGACGAGGCAGACTACTCGTATGTGGCAGACTATGACTTATTGTCGCTGGCTGCACCCTGCCGATCCGTTTTTGAGCACAAGACTAACCTCAACTTCATACAACGTAAGTCCATGTGTAGCTTCTTATCACACTTATTAACCTAACTTATTTTTTCATCATTTACATAAAACATGATTTTCTTAAAAAGTGAATAACAACATTTATTCAAATATACATACTACCTAATTAATAAGCACGATTTTGTTTTAACATTAATTAAAGTAGGTAGGTATAATAAGATACATTGAATTTATTAATTATGAAATCAATGAAAACCATGTGTCACACTATACCTGAATAACTAGGTATAGTCCGCGTCAAATAACTTTGCCGCTCTGAAACCAAGAGAATCGCTATCTTTTACTAACAGCGCGAGGAAAGGACGGCTATAGCTATGAACTAAATTAGAGGTGTCAAACTAGTTTATGCCTTGCGCTTCACCGTGTTTTTTAGTCGACATGTTTTTACGTATAGTCTAAATGTGTATGGAAATATTAGTTGAACTAAAGACAGCTCTAATTTACGTCCGTCTCTTTCTTGTTTTATTAGAGAGAAAAAGTTAGCAATAGCCTAAATTAAGTTTAGTTTGTCCACAACAGAATGGGCACCATTGACTAGTGCGCAGTCATTTGCGCGAATTTCAGAGCGGCAAACTTACATGACGCGGGCTATAAAAGGTAAGCTTTAAAGCGAAAATAGTACAGACAATTTAGAACCATTTAAGCCATGGTTGTCTCAGACTAAGTCTTACCCCCGCCAGGGTTGCGGGTTGTTCGAATGAGTTACCGTGGCCCTGGCACAGGCAACTGAAGGAACATGGGTTTTAGTCAGTAGAAGTCTGACACACCCTCCCGCTCCACCCAGAGCGGGAGAAGTTATTTGATGATTTCTCATCCACAAAAAAAAAATAGACTAAGTCTTACCATTTTTTTTTACCTAATTTTTTTCCGAAAATTCCATAATTTAAAGTAAACTGCATATCTAAGGCCAAATTGAATGATACATGAATTCATTTTTATTTAATTTAATTAAAGTTATCAGTAAGCAATCTAGCAAAACTTTAGGTTTTAGGCCTATGTGTCATTAGACATTTAATGTTCATCAAAATTTTATATATACATATACAGGGCTATTTTTAAATCATTAACTAAACATTCACAGGGTGTTCTACCCATGAATATGAACAACTTTCACTATGGGACCAACTCTGAAATCACAAAAAAAAAATCTGCTGTTTCATACTTTTTGGTAGAGTAGGTATTGAACTTTTGTATGAAACAGCTGATTTATATTATTATTATATTACTATTATTATATATTATAAACCTTATTTAAAAACTAATTATAATATTATTGGAACTGCGAGATATTCACATATGATGATCTATTAGGGCTTCCAAACAAATAAACAAAATTTTAAAGATATATAGATGTATGTTTGTATGTTTATATGTATGTATGTTTGTCCACGCATTCCTCCGAAACTATTAATCGGATCGTGACCATTCTTTTTTTGTTGGCTTACATTTACTTCAACTTAGGGCACAGTGAAAGTTTCATCGAATTCGGTTCAGTACTTTTCAAGATAATAGACTAATACGTGACGTAACGTGACGTAAGTGTGACGGTCTGGCTTATTGATACGAGCTGGCGTTAAAGGGAAAACATCTCAAAACAAGGTTCTCAGGAACGTAACATTTGCAGTTGCAATGAATGGGAGAACATGTTTTTCAACTCTAATGTTAAGTTTGTTCTTGGGATAAATTCTTCCCAACTACGGAACCCTTCCTTGTGCGTAGTTCGACACGCACTTAACCGGTTTTTTCTTGTTAAAATCCATACCTAATGCGTAGGTATGCGTATTGTCGCGTAGAAGTGAGTGATCGTCAGTCTGACTGACTGTTTAAGACGGAGGTTACACGTTCAGTTTGGCATCAGTTCAATCCGTGACCTTGATCACGAATAGACTGATGGCTGACTGATGGATTGATGGGCTCTATTAGACGCTATAATATTGTATTGTTTCTATTTGTAATATTAGCCCTGTCTATGAGGAATCGTAAAAAAAGAAAGCACTGGAGTAAAAACTGGCTAATTTGAAAAGAATTCTACATACACTTAAATTTACTGAATGAGATAAGAGACACAGGAGAAGAATGTGACTATGCCAATTATTGAAAAAGCCCGTTTTGATCATTTGTTGAAAATAGTAAAACCATACCTAACTAAACAAGACACCTGCATGAGGAAGTCAATCAGCCCAGAAAATAAAGAAGAAAATACTCGGCGTGCGACTCCATCGCTGTCTAAGCGGTGACTGACAGCATACTGATAGCAAGTAAACACACGTTCAGCTTTTCGCCAATCTGACCAGTTTGACGAAATACTGAAAAAAATAATTAATTAATTATCAATCCGGACCACCAATCCCGGGTCGAACTGATGCCAAACTGAATGTGTAACCTCCGTCTAATACCGCCCATCAATCCATCAGTCTTTTAATTATCAGAAATAAACACGAGAGAAGAATTGATAGGGAGAATAAATTCAGCGGTTGAAACCATGAAACTCGAGATGATGTTGAAAATATCAACAACAGAAGTGAAAAGACGGAGCCGTGCTTGTATTAGAGGAATAATGGCAGTTATTTTGAACATGAAAAATAAATAATTTCAATTCAAATGTTGTTTTAATTAGTTTGTCTAAAATTTAAAATTTCTCCCTCAAATTGGTTTGAAGGTGCTAATTTCAATAATTTGTAAGATATCCGCATAAGTGATACCTCAAAAGAAAGAGCGATTATCAAGCATATTTTCAAAAAGGTTTGAACAAGAAAGCACCCTCCGTTTTTTATGATAAGGTTTAAAAAAGTATTATAAAATTTTTATGAACTTTAAATGTCTGTAAAAAAAATTCTAATGACACACAGGCCAAAATACGCAAATAAACGATTTATTATTATTATTATAAAGCATGACGTTTTGCTAGATTGTTTATAAATCGTCTAAGACTGATTCTAAATTGTCTGTACTGTCTTCGCCTTAAAGCTTTGCACCTATCTCCAAATCTGTATAGGGGCGTGATTATAATGAGACCAACGAGACGAAAGTTTTCTTGTTTTCGTCTATTTGGTCTCATATGACGTTTACCTACATCGGAATAGGCCCTATTCATATGCAATACAGTCTTTATGGCGACCGCATGATAGAAATGAGGCAGTGACTCCGAGGAATTTGAACGTTGTTGCCTAGTAAATAGAATCCACTTTCGCCATTAACTTAAGGTGAAGTACTCGTAATTATTTTTAACCGTCCCATACGGATTAACACATTATCTGCTTAATTCTTTATGCAAACGCTTCTTTATGCTACACCCTTACCGACCCTTATTTTACGATGTTTTCGAAACAATAGAGATGCACAACGAACGCACAGGTGCGGCGCGCACCACTCGAAGAAAGTTATGTAAATTGTATGGACGCGCATACGCGCCGTCAAGCACCTGGTGAACGTCCGAAAACGCGCATGTGCGTCTGCCGCGCCTAATGTATTAAGTTGGCCAATACAATTTGTCATAACAAAATATCTTATGTATTGAACTTAACAAAATTTTCTTTGTTATAGATTTCAATGGACATCGTCAGAAGGCGCCTCAAAGATATGCTGGCGCCCTGCCACGAAGAGAATTATGAATCAGGCGCATAAGGAGAGAGTTAAGTTTTTGCCTAGAGTACCTATTATAATTTTGACTGGGCAAACAATATCGTAATTTTTGTTGATGAAAAGAGTTTCCGGTCGGATATGGACGGAAGAAAAATATTATGCCGCAATAGCAATGAGCGTAATGTGAAGGCTAATAACGTGTTATAGATAATATAATATTAATACTGTAAATTGAAATTTAATACTTCTTTTCGCACCATTGTTATATTCTTGCGAGTTTTTCCTTTACTATTGGTTGGTTGTAATAATTTAAGTTATGGCCGTTGACCACTGACGTAACGACACGACAAGGGATTTTACTAGGTAGGTACCGAAGGATGTCAAAGCAGGCTGTGACGTATCAATGAAATGGAGTGTTAACAGTGTTAAATAAGATTCGAAATCAACTGTATTACAAAAATCCTTTACCGTGCCGTGCCGCCAATGGACGCTGGGCCTTATACAGCCCAGTCAAATTATACTAATCTAGGTAAAAGCTTACTTTTGTTTGGCGGCAGCGTTTAATTTTGTTGGTAGCCATTGGTAGATATATTTAACTGTAGGTACAATTAATCTGCTACAAATATCAATAAAAATAAAAGCTTGTAAAAAAATTAATATTATCTAAGTCGGGGAGCCTTACATCTAACCAGTTTGAAATCAAAATCCCGTGCACACGATGATCACATCTGTTTTCCGCCACTTTTTGCGTTGACCAATAAAACGATAATTTCTCAGGCTGTTACAATGACCAAGGCGGTCATTGTAACAGCCGACCAAATAGACAATAATAAAACAAAATAATCTTAAAAGTTTTTGTTAAATTCCCGTTGTGTTGAAACGCATTGACCAGCTGTATGGTATGGTCGAGTCGAATGCCAATAATAGTTATCTTTGTTTTTAGTCAAAAGGAGATACGTAAATATTGTTTATAATATACTAACTTCCGCCCGCGCGGCTTATGTCCTTTTCCAGGTCATGGTCTACCCGTGTGCCAAATTTCATCTAAATCCATTCAGCCGTTTTAGCGTGAAAGCGTAACAAACTAACTCACTTTCGTATTGATAATATTAGTTAGGATTGGGCAATTGCGACTGTCGGTGACTATTGCAGCGTAGACTCGGAGAATGCCTGTTTAGAGGGCTATTTTTAAATCACTAAGCAAAATTTTCACAGGGTGTTCTACCCATGAATATGAACAACTTTCACTATGCGACCAACTATTATCACGAAAAAAAAATCAGCTGTTTCATACATTTTGGTAGAACAGGTATTGAACTTTATGAAACAACTTTTTTTTCGTAATTTCAAAATTGGTCCCATACTGAAAGTTCTTCATCGGCATCGGCTTGGCTCAGTTTAGCGGAAAAAGCCTCGAGGTTATTTATTTTCGACTTTAAGGCACGCAATGTTGATTTTTGTTTGGCATTGACAACCGCGCTGCGCTGCGCCTCGCCAGCCTCTTAGAAATTGGTATTTTAACTTTTATGATAGGAAAACACAAACCAAGCCAGGCCGTCACACTTACACGTATTAGTCCATTATCTTGAAAACTACTGAACACAAATCGTAATAAAGTTTAAACAGATCGTGAAAGAATGAATCTCAAGGTCATTATTTGTGTAGCATTCTATAACGGGGTATCTGACAGTGAAAGTGTAAACTGTAGATTTTGTAAAATAGGACTTGCTTTGTTTTTTGCGGCCTTTTTTCAATAACATAAAATAAGGGGATGCTTAGCAACACATAGGATTAGGTAGAGGCGTTAAATAAAGAAATAGTTGAAAAAAATTAAATCAACTTCAAGAAGAATCAATCAATCAAAAAGAAATTAACTCAAAATTATGAAATAACTTTAATTTCGGAGGTGTCTTGGACTCTGTATTTTAGTTATTTTTTGCCACCGACTTCCGAAATTAAAGTTATTTCATAATTTTGAGTTAATTTCCATATGAAGTCGATTTAGTTTTTTTTTTTATTTCGTAATTTTTAGTTTTTAGTAAAAACTGGAATATTTCGACCGTCGCGTCGCGCCGTGTCACGATTATGCGGAAAAAATGTAAAATAATAACAACCTTCGTCAGTTGTAATTATTATCATTTTGAACAACTTTACTATGGGGCTAAACCTGAAATCGCGAAAATAAAATCAGCAGCAAACATTTCGACGAGTTTTGCGAACATAAAATTATATGGTATGGGACATCTGATTTTTTTGCGATTTCAGGTTTGGTCCTATAGTAAAAGTTGTTCAAAATAGTGGTCTCATTAATACCCTAGAGTTATGGTATACAGGGTGATTTTTAAAACATGCGACAAAATTTAAGGGGGTGTTCTACCCATCAATATGAATAACTTTTACTATGGGACCAACTCGGAATTCGCAAAAAAATTTCGACCTATTTATACAAAATGGTCCAATCGGGTATGTGCTTTTACATGGGAAGGTAATTTTTTTTTTGCGAATTCTTAGTTGGTCCCATAGTAAAAGTTGTTCATATTGATGGGTAGAACACCCCCTTAAATTTTGTCGCATGTTTTAAAAATCCACCACCATCCGTTATTTTTAACGAATACCACAAAAAAACGTGCAGGACAATGCCGTCTGAACCTAGCCTAAGGTTGATAGGTATTTATTTCGATTGAAAATAATCTGAAGCTGTGTGCGACGCTATTGGTTGATGAGCGTAGGTAAGCGTTAATAGCACTGCTAAAAAGTTTCACTATAATTCTTAACACCTGTACCTATGATCCACAATAAACATGATTGATTAACGTTCACTTTTTCAGCATTCAATTTTGTTTTTTTTTTTTTTTTAATTTACATTGTAATATTTAGTTTATAAAATCTGTTGTAGGTATTAATCTAGAGTATATTTGTAAGTTTTTAATTACCTATATTAGTATTAATGTAAAAAAATATAAAGATTAAGGTTGTTATTCCGCCTTTTATTTTGATACCTATTAGCATTAAATTTCGTTAAAATACTTAAGCCGCCTTGTCACTATGGGATATAATACATATTATATCCCGAGATATAAACTATATCCCGCGACTGATCTTCACACTGTGAGATATATCTTTTAAACTGTTTACATTCGTAGCGGCGCGGAATGGTGTGCGGGGAGAGAGGAGGCGAAATATAATATGAAAATATCTCTCGGTCGATCGAAAAAATATTTATAGTTTGAGGTGTAATATATATTACATCTCAGTGTAAATGGTTTCATTTAAAATTACGGTAAGCGATATTAATTTATATCTTGAGATATAATATAAATTACATTATATCCCATAGTGGAAAGGCGGCTTTAGAAGAGCATGGAACGCACGAACACAGCTGACCGCCCCAGCCCGCCAGTAAATAGGTATATAGCAAAACCCGGAAAAGGTAATTGAAATATGCATGAAATTAAAAAAAAATGTTTTTCTCACATCACATTATCTTTCTGTCTACCTATCAATATTCATCACGAGCGTGAAGTTTCGCTTATTAAAGGTGTAACGGTGTATACCTTACCTACCTACTTGTTTAAATGTCATATGAGTAGGTAATACCTACTTAATTAATACTTATAGGTAATTTTCCAACAAATAAACAGGTTTATTTGGCTTTGTGTCAATCTATTATTACCTACGGTATTACGTCATGGGGTGGCGCCGCTAAATCGATCATGCTGCACTTAGAACGCGCCCAAAGAGCAGTTTTAAAAGTTTCTACTTTTCGCCCCTTTCGATTTCCCACAGACCAACTATACATGGCATGTAAGGTCCTAACAGTACGCCAACTATTTGTTTTGCAGGTAATTTTGCTCCAACATACTAACCTTTATTTTAACCCATTACCATCAGATAGAAGAAGAAAAGATTTGGTATGCACTAACTTTCGAACTAAACATGCTTATGCTCAGCGATTCTACTTATTTTTAGGACCCTACTTGTATAATCAGTTTAACAGAATACTAAAGATCTATAGTCTAAGTTATAATAGGTGTAATTTACTAGTTCAGGAATATTTAGCAAAACAGAATTATGCAGACACGGAAAAACTTCTAGAAATTGTAAAATAAAGCCTCTTTTCTAATGTAATTAACTTTAATTAATTATTAAGTCTCCACTTTATTGGTTACAATATTGTTCGTAAATTTGTTTAAATATAATATCATACTTAATCTAGTTTAAAATAATATTACTCAACATGTTACTTTTAAGTCATTGAAAATATTGTCTTCTTTTCTTTTATTATTTTGCATCCATTTCATTTTGTTTTTCATTTAAATGTTTGATCTAAATAGATGGCCTGAAACACAGGTTTTTTTTATTAACCTAGATCAGGCAGGTCTACATTACAGTTAGAACTAAAAACATTCTCAATTGTAATTCATGTAAATCACAATTGTACTAACTTTTTACTTGAATAAATTATTATTATTATTATTATTATTATTATTACTTTTTGATATTTCTCGGGACCCTGGGGTCCCGGACCTTTGGAAGGCATACGAGGAGCCGAAGCCAACTCACAGAGGCCCCTTAGATAATTTTAAATGATGAGGAGGCACCAACCGACGATTATCCCTGTATGCACTATGCAAGTGCACCCAAGGACAACCCCCGGTTGGTACAGGACTATTGTTGTAGGTGAAAACAAAACATATTGGGCTATGGGTTTGGGTGGCTAAAGTGGATTGGGTAACTTGAACTATGGAAGAACTATGTCCCCTGCCTGACCAACGTTGTATATTATACACGGATAAAATGGCAGGGGGTGACTTGCACACTCAATAATGGGCCCCCGGAGACGGCCGCTAGCACATAGTGACGTAGCGACAAGGGGGCAACACTTCCTGAGGTGCTTGAGGAGTGGAGAGGTATTCCACGGCTATCAGGACAATCCCGGAAATACGGTCAAGATCCCTACCAGCACCTTACTGGAATACTTCCTTCCTCCGAGCACGTTTGCTCTTGCGAATCTCCACTCAAGCCGGCCAATAAAGGCAAGAAAGAGGTGGGAGCTCTGTTCCTCGTCAGTGTTCACTCCAGCCGGCCAATAAAGGCAAGCCAGAGATGAGGACAAGATTTCTCCCGGGAGATAGGGTCCATGGGGTCGCTACTGCCCAACAGCTCGCCACATGCTGCCCTGCGGGTTATTATTATTATTATTATTATTATTATTATAAATACTATAAATGAAGGATTATCTAAGAGCCGACATTTTTATCCGTAGTTAACTCAACCAATGGTTAAACATGTAACTACTGGTTGAATTTTGGCTAAATGTGTTTGCCAAAATGGCATTAGTTACAATTTTTTACCATAAATACCTACATTCATGTTACCTAATTCATTCATGTCCAGCCTTTCGCATTTAGCCAAAAAATAATTAAAAAAATGAAATAGACTAAAAAAAAAACTTTGAGTTAGGTAAACTCAAAATCACGAAATAACTTCGGAAGTCGGTGTTCTGTATTTTAGTCTTTTATCCACCGACTTCCAAAATTAAAGTTATTTCGTGATTTTGAGTTCGTTTTTTTTTGAAGTCGATTTAATTTTTTTAAATTATTTTTATTTCATAATTTTTAGTTTTTAGTAAAAACTGGAATATTTGTTTGTAATAAGTATTTAATAGTTTTGTTATAAATATTGCACTAGAGTTTGACTAAGGTTTTGAGATGTTTTCCCTTTGAAACCACACCCGTAGCTCGTACCATTAAGCCAGGCCGTCACACTTACACGTCCATTATCTTGAAAACTACTGAACCGATTTTGATGAAACATTCATGCCCTAAGTTGCAGTAAATGTAAGCCAACAAAAAAGAATGGTCGCGATCCGATTAATAGTTTCGTAGAAATGCGTGGACAAACATACATACATACATCTATAAAATTTGTATATATGTTTGGAAGCCCTAATAGATTACCATATGTGAATATATTGCAGTTCCAATAATATTACATATATACAACGTATCGAATTAATAACTCCATTTTTGAAGTCGTTAAAATGTAAGGTGAAGCGTGGCCGAGCTCTCCAAAACTAATAAGTACCTACCTACATTATTTCTGTTGTGTTTATTTTTTATCGTTTTTTATTTAGCTATCTTGAAAATTTCGTTGGACGGAGACCTAGATGACTGATGATATCACCTACTTGATGGTGGAATCTGAAGGCGGGTATAGGATCTCAGTGACGGCACTATGTAGAACCATCGTATTTTTACTTATTTGAATAGAATATAAGTAAAGGAATATAAATGTTAAAAGCTAGGTCATCCTAACTATTTCCATTACTGAGGACCAATAAGCACTTACCTGGTCATCATTAGACCTTCAGAAAGTATCATGTAGCAGCATCCGTGCTCAATTAGATAAATGTTGAAAGCTAGGTCATCCTAACTATTTCCATTACTGAGGACCAATAAGCACTTACCTGGTCATTTTTAGACCTTCAGAAAGTATCATGTAGCAGCATCCGTGCTCAATTAGATAAATGTTGAAAACTAGGTCATCCTAACTATTTCCATTACTAAGGACCAATAAGCACTTACCAGGTCATCATCAGACCTTCAGAAAATATCATGTAGTAGCACCCGTGCTCAATTAAATAAATGTTGAAAGCTAGGTCATCCGAACTATTTCCATTACTGAGGACCAATAAGCACTTACCTGGTCATCATCAGACCTTCAGAAAGTATCATGTAGCAGCATCCGTGCTCAATTAGATAAATGTTGAAAACTAGGTCATCCTAACTATTTCCATTACTAAGGACCAATAAGCACTTACCAGGTCATCATCAGACCTTCAGAAAATATCATGTAGTAGCACCCGTGCTCAATTAGATAAATGTTGAAAGCTAGGTCATCCTAACTATTTCCATTACTGAGGACCAATAAGCACTTACCTGGTTATCATCAGACCTTCAGAAAGTATCATGTAGTAGCACCCGTGCTCAATTAGATAAATGTTGAAAGCTAGGTCATCCTAACTATTTCCATTACTGAGGACCAATAAGCACTTACCTGGTCATCATCAGACCTTCAGAAAGTATCATGTCGCAGCATCCGTGCTCAATTAGATAAATGTTAAGAGCTAGGTCATCCTAACTATTTCCATTACTGAGGACCAATAAGCACTTACCTGGTCATCATCAGACCTTCAGAAAGTATCATGTCGCAGCATCCGTGCTCAATTAGATAAATGTTAAAAGCTAGGTCATCCTAACTATTTCCATTACTGAGGACCAATAAGCACTTACCTGGTCATCATCAGACCTTCAGAAAGTATCATGTCGCAGCATCCGTGCTCAATTAGATAAATGTTAAGAGCTAGGTCATCCTAACTATTTCCATTACTGAGGACCAATAAGCACTTACCTGGTCATCATCAGACCTTCAGAAAGTATCATGTCGCAGCATCCGTGCTCAATTAGATAAATGTTAAAAGCTAGGTCATCCTAACTATTTCCATTACTGAGGACCAATAAGCACTTACCTGGTCATCATCAGACCTTCAGAAAGTATCATGTCGCAGCATCCGTGCTCAATTAGATAAATGTTTAGAGCTAGGTCATCCTAACTATTTCCATTACTGAGGACCAATAAGCACTTACTTGGTCATCATCAGACCTTCAGAATGTATCATGTAGTAGCAACCGTGCTTAATAAATGTTGAAAGCTGGGTCATCCTAACTATTTCCGAAACTTAGAACCTTGTTTTGAGATGTTTTCCCTTTGACACCACACCCGTAGCTCGTATCAATAAGCCAGGCCGTCACACGTACTCGTATTAGTCTATTATCTTGAAAAGTACTGAACTGATTTCGATGAAACTTTTACTGTGCCCTAAGTTGAAGTAAACGAAAGCCAGCAAAAAAAAATGGTCACGATATCCGATTAATAGTTTCGGAGAAATGCCTGGACAAACATACATACATCTATGACATTTTGTATATATGTTTGGAAGCCAGATCTCGCATTTCCAATAATATTACATACATACCTACGTATCGAATTGATAACTCCTTTTTTTGAAGTCGTTAAAAATTCCACTATTATTTACTATGTTTAACCATTGAGTTAAATATGGATCAAAAAACCAGCCCTAAGTAAAAGATAATTTAAACAAAAAAAAAAATGCTTATAAGCTTTCATAGGTCTTTAGTTTTTTGCGTGGGCCGCCTGTACGTATATTTTACCATGCCATTATTTCGATTCGTAGGCAGTTATGTTACCTACTAGCGCGCGCGTTGTGAAGGAAGACTCGAAAACATTGTGTTTAGTCCGCGTCAAGCAAAGGCGTAATAATAATACAACACGACCCTCTGTTTTGGTTCCATCCAAGCACAAGTAAGTAGATCCTATTCAAGCAGCTAGGTACCTGTTACTAGGTACCCAGTACCCTATTTGTTATCTCACAGTATCTTATTCTACACCACGACGAATATACGCACACTAGCTCACGTACGCACTGCAGCACGAAACATTACAAGTAAGAGCAGACAAAAAGCTATTTATCTCTTTCGCACGATTCTCGCTGTCGTTGCTCATAACGCGCTCAAGGTCAATGTGTAGTAGCTTGATGTGCTGGCCACTGTACAGAAATCACAGCCTTATAATAAATATAATACGATTAGTTCTACTTCTCATTTTTATCGCTTCGACCTCCAGATATTTTTGGAACGAAAACAAGAACTGTATTATTAAGAGCCGGACTTCAAAATTACTGACTCGAAAGTTCCTTCAGTCCTTTGTTATTTAATAGTCGTTGTTCCACGGCCAGGAATATAAGTTCTTTAGTTTTTATTGGCTATAGTGTGCGCAAACAATGGGGATTATTATGAGAGAGAATATTTCAAAACGGCGGGTTCGATTTTTTTAATACGGCCGTTATGTTTTTGTTGAAGCGTAAAAATATTGGCGGTCAGTCTCGCGATATTGTTAATTGAAAATTTAATAGCAATATGTTATGTACCTACTCACTAGTTGGTAGGTGGTTTTAAAAATACGTTAAATACGTAGTGTAGAATTATTCATTCTATAAAGTCGGTTCAAATATTTTTTCATATTAAATACTTTAACTCAATTAGATATAGAAACTGCATAGTATGCCCTTCCCAACCTTTTTTATTAACTTTGAATTCGGAATAGTAATTTTTTTTCTCGTCTCCTGACGTTTTGATGTTTTTGTCATTCGACCCTGGATTTCTCCTGAAAGACGTTTATTTCAAACACTGAGTAAATTTTGAATTATTTCAAACACTGAGTAAATTTTGAGGTTTTTCTATTTCATAGAAAAACCTCAAAATTTGCTCAGTGCACAAACTTTACAATGGGTAACATTATAAATGGTATTCACCTCAAGGGTGACCCACTAGTGAAGGGGGTGCGTTGTAGTGTCCAGCTATTTTTGAACGCGAGTCTGTACCTATAGCTTAGGGAGCTTCTGCAAGGAAACGTCTCGTCTCCGGCAACACGAAAGTATAGATCTTTGATTCCAACTACTATATATAAATGAATCCTATATATAATAAAAGAATAAAGGTTAATTCCTACCTATGACAGTTTTTTTTTTTGTGTAGGAAGTTATTTAAGCAAGCAATCTGGCTTTTCCGGGCTCTGTCAGCTATACCAGCGGCGGGCCATGTCCATCAGTTCAAGCCGACTACATGACGGGCGATTCAACGGCCGTCGCAAACAGATAACCATTTTATTAGCCTAGGTACTGATTTTACGGTTTAGCTTGTAGTTTATTTAAACGTATTAAACAACGTACTTCCGTCTGGGCCGTTGGCTATGATTCTCGACTGGCCTGTTGGTCTAGTGGTTAGTGGCCCTGACTGCTATGCCGGAGGTCGTGGGTTCGATTCCCACCCAGGACAAATGTTTGTGTGATGAGCATGATCATTTGTTCTGTGTCTGGGTGTAATTTATCTATATATGTATGTATTTAGAAATATATAAGTATGTTTATCAGTTGTCTAGTACTCATAACACAAGCTCTGCTTAGCTTGAGGCTAGACGGCGTTGTGTGATAGTTGTGGAATATTATTATTATTATTCTGCTTTAATGTTATTGTTAATCTGAGTCGCGTTTTCGTAGGATATGTTGCATATCCTCTTGGTTTAGGCGGTCTCACTCTATGGAATTCGAATTCAATAGGATAGGACGCTTAGATCCATAATAGGAGCTGTCTTTCTTCCACATTTAAGCATATCCTTATCCGGCCACCGTTTCAAATACCTAAATTATCTCCATGTCCTTCCGCTTGTTTTTTATAATTTTGTGTGCTTTTTATACTTTTGTATGTTCGTTATATAATCCGTGTTACGTTATTTTTAATAAGTATCTGAAAATTATACGTATTTAAAGTGGTGAATATGGATTTTCTTTTTTCCAATGCTACAGTAGGTAGGTTATAATTATATGGTGATTGGTAATTAGTGACCGATACTTAAAACATGATTATTTTCATGATAACAAACAACTTTTACTATGGGACCACAGCTCAAATCGCCGAAAAAAATCAGCTGCTCCCTACATTTTAAAGAGTTATCTAGAAAAAATCTGCTGTTCCGTACATCCATGTTCGCACATGGATGTACGGGACAGCAGATTTTTTCTTTCGCGAATTTAGGTTTGGTCCCATACTAAAAGTTGTTTATTATCATGAGTACAAACATGTGTCACTAATTACCAGTTACCCTATACAATCGTAGGTCATCATTCTCCTGCCCTTGTCCCAATTTATTTGGGGTCGGCGCAACATGTCTTTTTCTTCCATCATCTTTCACACAGTCCATCCATCGTTTCTTTGGTCTTCCCTTACTCGTATAGCCCTTCACGTTCATACTCAACACTTTCCTGACGACATTTTTCATCATATGCCCATACCATGACAACCGATTTCCACACAACTTTTCAGTCACCGGTGTCACTTTCAGACTTCCTCTTACATACTCATTTCTTATTCTATCCATTCGCGTAATACCACACAACCCTCTTAGCATTCGAGCATTCTCATCTCGGCTGCATGCGATTGCCTTTCATTCATTATTTTTATGGCCCAACATTCTGATCCATACAAGACAACAGGTCTAACCATTGTTTTATAAATCTTCCCCTTGAGTTTAAGGGGAATGCGGGAGTCGCAGATTGTTCCCGTGACCTACCGCCATTTCATCCATCCAGTGTTAATTCTGTGCTTAACAGTCCGGTCTACTTCGCCATCGCTTTGCACAAGTGAACCAAGATACCGGAAGTCGGAGCAGACCGGGAGAAGCGCGCCATCAAGCGCTATGGCTCCAGCACTGGCGAGACCGCCGAAATCGCAGAACATATACTGATTTTCAAGCCGACATTCTCCAGTTTCCGTTGCCATTTCTCCAATCTGCTCTGGATCTCAGGTCCATCTTCACCGACAAGAACGATGTCATCGGCAAATAGCATGCACCAGGGTGCCTCTTCCTGTATGTCCGCCGTCAGAGTATCCATAATCAACAGGAAGATGTAAGGACTTAAAGCCGACCCCTGGTGCAAGCCTACCGCCACACTGAACTCGTCGGTGTAGCCAGAAGCCGACCGGACGTAGGTACAAGATTGACTGTACATAGCACGAATTAACTCTACATACTTCCCGGGCAAACCTTTCTCTTTCAAGATTCAAGAAGAGATTTTGCTTTTATTAATCTTTAAGCGGACGTAATAGATCGTTAAGCCCAAGTAACAAATCGCACCTCCGATAAAATAGCACTCAAAAAGTTAAAATGTTCAGGAAAAACAAAAATGTTCTTACAACTTATTTTATTGTAATTCGACTACCATGCATTTTTTTATGTAACATGTACGTATTATTATAAAAAAAATGCATGGTATTCGAATTACAATAAAATAAGTTGAAAATTTTTGTTTCTCCTGAACATTTTAACTTTTTGAGTTGTTACGCTATTTTATCGGAGGAGCGAAATGTTTAGCAGGATACCTAAGAAGTCCTGTGCTGGAGCTGGAACCAGGTATATCTACTTACGCCTTTCCAATTACAGTCTTCGTCGCTCGATACTAGCCGATGTCCTCTGTCCATTTCCAGCTGCCTTGCGAAAATCATAGCTCCTAAATCATAGCTAGCATAAGGTCTGAGACCATCCTAAGTCCTTTATAAAGCGATTCGCCATCTGTCCCAACAGCATCTTGGTTCTCTACTCCAAATAAATGCCCAAGCCTCTTTCTTTGCATAAGAAAAACGATTAACCGAATTTTAGAGTCAAAATTGCTAAAACAGTTGTTGCGTTGTTACTTTGAAATAAATCTTTATTCCATACTTTTCACAGTTTAATTCCTACTTTTACGCTCTTGCTGTCTGGCTTCGTTGCTGTTTTGCTCAGTAGGATATAATTGGATTTCCGTCACCCGTCTGCCAGCCGGTCTGTTAACTTTGTTCAGAAGTCCGATTATTTAAAACAAAATAAGATTTCAGAGGCCGTATACGAGTCAAAATTTAGAGAAAATGGGCAAAGAATTGCTTTTGATTTCGGCTACTTAGCACGCCAAAGTTCATAAAATTAAAACAACAGAAATAAACTTCAGTTCAAAATCTATCAATTTCCTGGAAAAAAAAGCAAAACTTAAAAAAAATATTGGTAGGTAATAAAAATCTTTTAAAACAACCTAAATCTCGCATTATAATTGAAATGAAATACTCGACGCGAAATTAAAAGTCGCTCATTCATTATATCATAATTGAAATGATCTTTCATTTGTGCATTAAAACGTATATGTCGTAGGATAATTTGGTACTTCGAATCTTCGCGGAAATCCTAGGGGTTTTGCGAAAACGCGGATAATTAGACATAGGCGAAAAATTATCAAATCTTACTGGACAAAGTCAGGATTTTTGCGAAAATACAGTATTTTAATTGTAAAATCACGTAAATCAGCGAAATTGGCAAAATTTTGTATATGGCCTCTTAATCTGAGAGATGTATTTAGTGTTAAAGTGGAATTCGCACGTCAGTATTAAGTTATGTTGAATAAAGTATTTACAAAATTATAATTAGTATTAAATTAAATTAGTATAATCCTAAATGTCAAGATTTCACGAAATAGTCATTCATTAGGATTATATGAACTTAGGGAGTTGTATTGATAAGTTTAATGATTATAATTCTATAAATACAGATTTGTTACGGTCGCGAATCATATTCAAATTAACAGACAATCTGATACGGATCCGCAAATTGCAAAAGACGTAATAAAATTTGAATTTCGCGGGCTACCTGGCTTTCGCCTTAAGCTGGTCGCAGTGTTGTGACAACAATCTGGCATAACTTCAGTTCCTCGACGGGTTAGGCTAAGGTGCATGGTAAACGCGGAGGTAATCAGCCAGCAATTAGTACAGTCACGAGCCGGGATTGTTGAGCCACTTGCTTATCATCTTAACTTGGTTGTGTTACACGAATGCCGCCCGTGAAATTTGACATGTGATATTTCAATAACGAAAAACGGGCGGCATTCGTGCCCGTCCACAGGGCTATTATGATAACCGCACGGGTCGATCGAAGGTTAAGGCTACACTTGCCGCGGTCGGTTCGTGGATGGAACATCCATTAGATATCGAGAAAAGTCCAAGTCTTTCAACCAGTCTTACTACCAAAGAATATGGTGTTACCCAGTAATTCGTTGTGGAGGACAGGTTGGCAGTCGCTTCGTGTAAAATAATGTAATTCTGGAAGCCAACCCAACATAGGAAAAGGCTAGGCAGATTGATGAAGGTGCGACCCCATTTGTGGAAATCCCTGTTTGAAGAAACAACAGTAATTTTACAAAATAAAACAAAACAATATGAAATATAGCTTTAATCACTTTTAATAATGTATCTATTTACATTGGACTTAAAACTATAAAAACTGGATTTCTACAGTAAACATCGTAAAAATATCGTACGTAGTACAATTTACAAATAAAATAAGTGGAATAAGGGCAACACTGATACAAACGCAACGGGTAAAAAACGAAACGTTATTATTATGAACGAGGCGTTTTTTCTACGATCCGTTTTAATTCGCATAGACAAGAAAATTTGTGAAACATTTTTTTGTACAAAGGGCGCTTAGTTACAATGATTTTCATTAATGATTGTTTTCTTTTAAGTGGCCAAAAAGTATTTTTAATTTTTACAAGCATACCAATTTTAATACATTAATTATTACAGTACATTAATTATCGTCATTTTCGGACACGCCCATTTTCTAAATGCTTTAATATAAAATACTAAAGAATTACAACATTTCATGTAAATACAACTTTGTCATGTACTTGTTCAACTTAATTAAAATCAGCCTCTCGCTTGAATAATGCTTGAAAACAAAAAAATGGATAAACCATTATTTTTGTATTTTGTCATACTTACTAAAATAAAAAATAGCGTCATTGATAAAAGTACGAATTAAAATTATTATTGGATTGCGAATTATAATAACCAAGTAGATTGTTCTATACGGCAGTTCTAGTCCATTAGTCTGACTATCATACCGTTTAACTCTGTACCGCGTGAATCGAAAATGACTTTTTCGATTTGCAAAACATGATTTAAATAGATTAAAACATTATATTTAAAGCCATCCACAATCCCAAGCATTATCAAGTAAGAGACTTTCTTAGCATACAAATAAAAAAATAAAATAAATAGACACATAATAAAATTTATATAAAAATATGCACCAGAACTTAAGCGATTCCTAAAAACATAACATGATATTTATAGCTACCGAAATAAGCTAACACATGGTTTACAAAGTTTTAGGAACTATTTCTCTTAATTACGGGTACTTCACTTGAAATTGAAACGTCAAACTGTAGAAATGGCAGGACAGAAAACATACTGCTAGTCAAGTGGCGCCATGTTGATTTTGGTATGACCGATATGACATATAGAAGATAGAAGACCCTCTTTTAAAATAGCGTATAACGTCAAAAAAAAAAATCAGTAATCGAATGGTTCAAACTTTCGACTGATGTTTTGTCACTAAAGAATCACTTAGAATTAAAATAAGGGTTTAGCATATAATGTAAATCATATCCAATAATCATAAAACTAACAGAATATAGAAGATAATGATTCGCTGTGAAATAATCAGTACATATTTGAAGGAGCTTCGAGTCCCAAAGTCCTGCCTATACTTGACAGCAAAAAGCTAAACTCATACAAAACCTCCTTAAAATAATTATGATAGTATTTTGTGTAATTGACAGTATTTTGTGTAATTGATTTGGATTTGTGTAATTGGTACTAATTAAAGAATGAGAAAAAATATAAAAATGTCATTCTACAATTAGACATTCTACCGACAATGAAATCAAACTGTATAAAAGATATGACTACAAAATAAAACAATTGACATTCTAGTTATTTTGTTGCCTGCTTTGGTTTTACAGGGAATTCCTTTAATCCCAATAATAAATATTTATGTATGTACCATGTGCAATACATTTTGGAAACGGCATGTTTATTTTGCACCAAAAATATCATTCAAAAATCGGTCTACGTTTGAAAAATAAAATACAGCCTCGGACTAAAAACTAAAATGTTGTTAACTTAGAAATACACGAAGTTAAATATTTTAGTACAGGGTGACCGGTGTGTGTCGAAATATGTTGCACATTTTATCAAAAACACTACTCGGAAAACTAAAAAAAATATATAAAAACCTCTATTTTGTGACCTCGTTTGTATACGTATATGTACGTATATTTATTTCTCTACTAGATGCCAGAGTGCATACAGACGATCCAATTTCAAAATGATCTAGCTAGCTTGAATATAAACGTTGTTTAAAGTTGGGGCAATGTTGTTTCGGGATTGCCTCAGTCTTGTACAGGAATTGACATTACATTGCCGAGCCACGGTATGAAATTGGGTCGCACGTGGCATCTTAGCTATACAAGATGTTAAAGCACTGATGAAAAAGCACTTCGATGTACTTGACTCTTCAATTAATGAAAGTTTGTTAACAAATTCTCAAAAATGTGCAACATATCAAAACGAAACGAAGAACTTTACAAACAACGCTTATTACACAAAACTATTGAGCTAATCAATAGAGGAAAAGCGAATTATTTGCCACAGTCTTTCATATAATCTATGTGAAAATCATTCTAGCAATGTGTGGTGATGCAACTAAGAATGCTTCAAGGAATGTCAAATAAAAATGGAATATATGAACAATTGTTCCAAGCAGATGATGAAAATACAATTTTGGAATGATATCAGCAAAGAATTTTCATGTCTAGCTTGTGTAAAAGAACTGAAGTACTTAAAAAGTCGATTACAGTAATCTTTCCACCTCTCTCGCATTTCGGCAGTTTCGTAATGAAAACTTCGAGTACAATGACAGCCGAGCAAACAAAGCTAAAAATGATAAAACTTCAAACTCAGTCGAATTAATGGAAGCAGAAATTAATCTGCCTGAAACAGTTCATATACCACGAAAGCGTGTCAATTTAGAGTAATCAGTCTTGGAAATAGATGAAACAATCGTCGCTACAAAAAACCATCATTTATTTACCATCCATGTCTTAAACAAAGAGTACCACAAATAATAAATACTTAAAATCAACAGTGAACGCGACGTCCAATTGCGTTACAATGATTATATTTAAAATGGTCCATAAATTTTACGCGACAAGTAAAAAATCTAGCACAAATGTCTATTTACAGGAGCACCGCGGAAAATTAATAGTAAAAACACGTCTTTTTCACTGATATCGTGACGTAGGTCTCTCCTCTCACTAAAAGCTCATTGGCACTTTGGTAAACCTTTAGCCTAAACTATTTACACTTCCGTACCGTCCTCTCCTTCGTCTTCAAACAGTGGTTCATTGGGGTTTACTTCTGTACTCGGCTTTTTTTTCGGCTTTGGGGGTGGTCGTGGAGGGATCTTTCCACTCCTGCCCAAAGTCCCTGTCCCTGATTGGTTCAATACACTCTCGTTCTTCTTCCCGTCATCTTTAGAAGGAGAACTTGGTTCCTCCTTGCTGTCTACCCTTGGAATTCTTCTTAAGGATCCAGTTTCAGGTTTGCCTCTTCGACTCAGTGTACTACTATCTGATATATGGGATTGAGCATCGCTTTTGTCACTGAATAGAACTTTCCTTGGCTCAGGTTGTGGAGTGGAAGTGTTCTTTGCTGTCCAGCTCATTCTCGGGTTCACTGGTTCCTGAGGGCCCGGAGTGGATAACTGGTGAGACAGCTGCGAGCTGATACTGTTCCGGTTCATTTGTGGTGGGACAGGTGAAGGTGCTGGCTCTTGTTCTTCAATAGGCGCGTAGAAAACTGGATGCTGGTTTGGGTAGACCGTTGGAGTAGCTGGTAAAGGCCTGTTTCTCATTGGAGAAAATTGGGGTTCAAGGCCCGTTTTGTTGAGAGATAATACTGAGCTGCCGTCTGCTGTGGTCCTTAGCCCTAAGTTATCATACAAGGGTTCTTGTGCTTCTGAGCTTGGTAGGATTTGTGTGCTCGCCGTACTAGACCAGCTAGGCACTCTTGGTCTTCTCGGGATAGTCACGTATCCTTGCCTAGGAGTGACGACGGGAGGAGTTATAGGCGCAGTGAACGGAGACTGCGAGCGAGAGTACGGCAGAGTTCTGAAGAGATTTTGGTTGGTCATGCCATATATTGGAGAGTGTATTGGACTGATTGGGTTGAGCTGCGGTGGTAGCCTAGTGGTATCCGGCACAGTGGAAGCGTTGCTAGCTGCTGGCGATATCTGGGCAGCTCTGGGAGGGAACGAGAGGAGATCGGGAGGATAAGCCGTCCGGCCGTATTCTACGTTGAGGGCGTCCTGCGATCGTTTTGATGGTGGGTCGAAGTCTAGCGAGCGTTTCTCGTCTTCGTTGTGTGCTGTAACAAAATATAAAGGTTTTTTATATAAAAGGATATGTATTGATAAACGGTCGTAAACATTGTACTGAAGGGGTCAATCATCTTTGATTAAACCTACGCTTTGTGATAACAATTCTGTATCAGTGAAAGCAAACAGTAAAGCTCTACTAGCTTCATCGTATCTTATCAGAAAAAGTGATAGCGACTAAGTAGATACTGACTTATTGGATTCAAAGCTTATCACCAAATACGTGATTGGAACTATCTATGAGCAAAGTGATTGAACCTTTAATATTGTACAAAGTTTTTTTTTTGCGTAACGTATTAAAAGTTACACAGCATTATACGATTGTATGGTGCTGTCGTAAATCAACATTTATGTAAAAGTGAACACTTACCAAAAACAGAATCATTGTCCAGCAATGTTTTGTTCAGTTCAGACATCTCCGTTGCTCCGCTGGTGATCGATGGAGGGACATCGTATCTTCTCGGTGGCTTCGTCACTGGATTCACAGCAGTGATCAAACTCTTCTCCATCTCAGGAATCACTGACCCTTCGATCAATGCTTCCCCATTAGAGTTATCAGATTTTTTCTTGTCAGAACCACGCCGCCTGCAGCAGCAATAGCAGAGAATCACAAGGATTATCAACAAAATAGCTGCGGTACAGGATACGCCTATGAGTACTGGCAACATGTTGTTGTCCATTCCTTGAGGAACGACCCCGCTTTCTGGAGGATAATGAGCCACTGCTAAAGTCAGACTCCTTTCTTCAACACCACCAGGGTTTTTGGCAACGCATAAGTATTCGCCATTGTCAGTGCTTCCCAAGTCAACTATAGTAAGGTTAACCCATTTAGTGTTGTCAAAATTTTTCTGTATTATGAAGTATTTGAGCTCTCCTTGATATCTGTAAGTACCGTCGATAATTTGTGCATTTAGTACCCAGTTGACTTCAGGTAGGGGGTTGCCGTTGACCTGACAGGGTAGAGTGACATTGTTGTCAGAAGTTCGCAAGGTTGTACTGACGGAAGGGTATACAATGCTGGGTTTGCAGGCAAAGTCGCTGGAGTCGAGTTCTTTCCAAAGCTTTCCATGAACCTTAGGAGGCTCTACACAAGATATGGGAGAAGTGTAGAAGTTTTTGCTTATCACCCAATTTCTGAAGGGTTGTAGATAGCAGTCGCAACGCCACGGGTTGTCGTGGACGTCTAAGTTTGACAGTGACGTCAATGCACTTAGTGTGTCAATTTTGAGATACTCCAATTTATTCCCATCCAGTCTAAGAATAGTCATTTTAGGCACGTTCATAAACGTCTTCATTCCCACTGTTAGAATTTTATTGTTGCTTAGATCTACTTTTTGCAGGAACGGTAAATTATTGAAGAGACCATCTTCTAATTTTTCTAATTGATTGTCATTCAGCAGGATCCACCTTATCTTTGCAGTCTCTCTGAATGTGTCAGCATGTAACATCTTTAAGTCATTCTTCGACAGATCCAATTCTATCATAATAGCGAGTCCACTTAGACCGTTTCTTTGAATTGTAATAAGCTTACATTCTTTTAGGATGAGTTTCTTTAAATTTATTAGGTCGACATCTTGGAATGCAAGTCTCGTTATCTCGTAGAGATCATTTCCTGTGAGGTCGAGGTTTTGTATCTCAGAGCTTAGATTTTTCGGTATGTCTTGTAGGTGGGAATGTGAGCAGTCAGCTTGTTTGTTCCCACTTGCCCAGACGCATTTGCACTCTTGTGGACAGTTTGTCGTAAAGTCAGCAACTGCTGTGGCCAGCAAGAAGCTCAATAGCATCCAAACTTGCTTCTTCATTTTGAGATCATGTGCTTTGAACCTGTAACAAAGAGAAACACTTATAAATGTTTGTTCGCAGTAATTCGGAAATAGAAGACGTTGTTGGAGCACGCATGGCAGCTTTAATGGCTACATTAGGAATGCAGCCGCCATCGCTTTATATATATCTGGGGTTTGTAACTCAATAATTGTTAAGGGCTTTGCTTGAACCCTTTGGAATAGGATTAGGGCTTTGTGAATTATTTAGTAGGTACACATGAAACGTTTGTAACAGCTGTTATAATCTGAGATGCTTCACGGAATTGGAGACCTGGAACACATTCGATTAAGAGGTGGGCACATTTAATGACAAAAGGATACTGAGATGGTTACCAAAGTATTTTTATCAGAACACGGAACGTTTCAATGACGTTGTTGATTTTATGACCAAACAGCGAGTAATTTTGAAATTGGTGAAAAAAGTAAACCCTTCAGTATCTTTTATATTGTACAAAGCGTAAAATTCAACAGACAAAATGAGTGATTTTACAAAAATGCCTCTTGAAATCCTATATTTTTGTATGGTGGCCGTAACAGCCAGTTATTTTTAATGACAGGGAAGAAGAGAAGCCTTGTCTTATGTTTCATGTAATTATTTTTACCATTCAAGCTTTCGTGTGTTGCCTGGGGCTATAGGGTAGAAGCTATAATATTTGGCATGCACAGTTTAATTATGTTATTACCGCGTTAAGCGCAGATCACGCTGGGAGCGAAGCGAAACGTAGCTGAGTTCGTTTCGCTTCGTTCCGCGTCTTTTCATACTTCGTTCGGTTCAAACCGCGTACTAAGCGAAACGAAAACGGAACTATGAAAGACACCGGAACGAAGCGAAACGAACTTGGCTTCGTTTCGCTTTGCTCCTGGAGTGGCCTGCACTTTATTGTCGTCCATTCTTGACTAACCCGTGGCGTTCTAACGGCTATTGTGATCATCAATCCGTCTGTCAAAAGTGGTGATTATGGCTATATCTAATTGTCGTTCATTATTACAGCACGGAAGAATTTACTTTCATTTCAGCTTGTTTAGTTTAGACCAAATGGATATAGACCATTATTTTCTTGATATTATAGATATTTTAGTAAGGACAGACCAACGAAAGAATGCTCTATCCCTGTTCACACAAAAATAATTAGGTAAAGTGGGGATACAATGTGCATGTACAACCCTAATCATTTCAAAGTGAGTGAACAGGCTTCTTCTGGGTAAGCTCACTCCATCGTCGACTTTGTCTCTGTCGCCTTCGACCTAGACTAGAGTCAAGAGCAAACCCATCTCAAATAAAAAAAAAATTAAAAAAATGTAAAACGACCTTAAAACGTAGGTAGCAAAAGAAGATAAACAGTACTGTGATTTGCTTTTGGCAATCCTAGACGCTCAATATTTTCATTTTGGTTCGACTTCTAAATAAGACAAATAATCGCAGTGTTCCACCTTATAAAGTTCCATATAAATAGTTCAGAACCATTATCAATTAAGTATAACTTAATGGACTGAAAAATATAGAGAGAAAAACGAAATATTTTTCCAGAAAATGAAGTTTTATAACTCAATAAAGCTCCCTAAGATTTATTGGAGTCGGTTCTCGTTAGTGCGACAATTTGAAGTCAGTTCGTGATAATTACTGTCAGTGAGAGTAAGGGCGCGCATAAACTGCGAGCAATTTGGACGAAAGTGCGTTCCACAGTGTGATCTGTGCCTTATGATTGTGTTGTAGATACGTGTGGTGGGAATCATGAGAGAGCGCGGTTTAGCATTTTTGCGTGATACGAAAAATATTTAAATTAGTTCAATTTGTATTTATGAACGTAGGCTTCCAGTCACTGTAACACTTGGAAGATGAGTTTAAATAAACCTATAACATCCCATTAAGTTTATTTCTGGCCTTATAGTACCTACTAAAAGTAAACATCTGAATTGATCTTTACATTAGATTAAAAAAAAAAAAACAAATATATACTTTCCGAGATTATACATACACACAACTACAGAACGCCACTTGCTACGATCCTTACATACTCCTTTTGCCTCGTTTACGTTCATACGTCTAATGGTTGAAGGTACGAGTATGACCTTTCTGAAAAACATCACCAATAAGGTTACTATAATTATGTGTTCTTAGGGCGTCCCTTCCCGGTGTTTCCACTCACATCGGCCATAATATCCCTTTCCTCTCAACATGACCAAACCATCTAAGCATACTCTTTTATTTTTTATTTTTTCTGAGATTATCTTGGACATTATTGACAGCGCTGAAAAAAATCTCGTAAAGAGAACCTACACATAAACAAAAACATAAAGTTGAAACTGCCAACCGGTCTTGTGCAAGAGCAGTGATTAATGCTCGTATGAGAGCCTTCTCTGTATGAGAAGAGAAGTATAGAAGAAGAAGGAAGAAGTAGAAGAAAGTGTGTAGAAGTACAGTGTGAGAATTTGCCCTGCAGTTGAACAATAATTATTTATTAGACTAAACTACAATGTTGTATCCAATGATGTGTTACGTTCATAGTAACCAACGTTTAAAATCTGGTCGAGCCCAATGACCAAAAAAAGAGGGTCGTGCTGTATTATTATTACGCCTTGCTTGACGCGGACTAAAGACAATAACCCCAATTGGGACGTTTTCGAGTCATCAACAACGAGCGCGCTAGTCACATATCTGCCTCATTTTAATATGATATCATTGGTTGTATAAGAAAATGTATTCATAAACGATGCTCAAGATATCAACTCATTTCCGTCCAATTTCACCGTAATCCAAAATCGCTCGCCGTCTTTAACTTCAACCACCTAAAATAACATCTTACAGTCTCACTCCTGAATGTACTAAGCGTCGTGAAACTGGCATGTCTTTCTTATGTCTCGTGTTATTATTCCCTTTGCCTTTCTGGCGAGCACCCAGCGATTTATATGCGTGAAGAATTAGGGAATGTTTGATGGGAGATATATGTTTTGATGTTTTCATGAAACTTTGAATTTTGACTTAATATAACATAACATCAAGCTTGTATTCCTCGAAGGGTTAGACAGAGGTGTATACTGACGTCATAAGGAAAAAAGACGTATGTGACATTTTTTCGAAATAGAGTTATTTACATATACGGAATCAGCAACAAAAGACGCATCTATCAGTATTTTTAAATTGGCGTAAACTTAACAAAAACCTAATAATTCTTACTATTAAAAGAGCCTTTGTATCTTAGGCGCATCGCCCACACGAGCTAATGAATGGGGGTTGGAAATTTCCACGCTACCCCCGCACCTCCCCCCCCCCCCGCACCCCTGCACCGCAGGCCACGCCGCGACGCCGCCTCGACTCTAGCTCGTGTGGGCGACGCGCCTTAATGAAAAAACCCAATAACACTGACCGACTGCGACCCGGGAATCGAACACACGACCTCATATCATGCTCAGCAGTGGCGCTTGCGACCTGCACTAGATCAACAAGACAGTCTAAAGATAAAGAGAGAAAGAAAGGTTTTTGTCTCTGTCACCTCTGACCTAGACTATAACAAGAGCAAACCCATCACTAACAAAAAAAAAGAACTTTTCTGATATAGCTCGCTCTGAGAAGAACAAGAATACAAACATAACATGCAAAGCATTTCTGAAGTCATTAAGCATGTCTGACTTTTAAATTAGCGTTTAATTTAAAACCTAGACAGTCTTCATTTATCTTATTCATATAGAAATAACTTTAAGAGTGGCATAAAAAACTGTGTGATACGTGTTTTATACCTTTCTTATCCACGATGTTAATATCATTTTTATTTTATAGCACATTAGATATAGTTTAAGAGCTTTCGCAGAATTGAATACATATTTATTTTTGATCGTTAATTTTGCAATTTTTAAGCAGTCACCTACCGGTCCCCTTCTACCATCGAACATCTAGACGCACTGCAAGTTACCATCCATACCTAGTTGCCATTCCACCAATTCGCTCTTCCAAACATCCTTCATAATGCGCACGGCATAAGAGTGGAGCTCACTACCTGCGTCTGTGTTCCCGAACGCATACAAGTCATGCAACCCAAATCTCTTCAAAGTTAGAGTGAACAGGCTTCTTCTAGGTAAGCTCACTCCATCGTAGACTGTCTCTGTCACCTCTGACCTAGAATATAGTCAAGAGCAAACCCATCTCAAATAAAAATAAATAAAAAATAAAAGTCATCATCTGTTTCCAGTCTAACGGGATGTACCTGAATATTAATCAGTATGTTGCATGGAGCGTCTACCTATCTAACCTCCACAACCCAGTTACTGCGTAACACGATACCTCTTGGTAAGACTGGTTGTCAGACTTTAGGACTTCTGAGTTCTGACTACCCGTAACGACTGTCAAAGCTGTCTACTGACAGTCAAAAATGACAGCCTGGACCAGCGGCTTAACGTGCTTTCCGAGGCAACTCGATATGTAATGGATCCCATCCATGAACCTATTCAGAAGTGTAATAACGTCTTCTTCGGGATTTTAATTCTGCATAAAATGAATATACGTCTAATCGTGTCAATGCATCAATTCTAAATGGCGGACGGTGGGCTTTTTGCATTCCTTTTAATCAGGCGAATTGAAAATTCAAAGTCAGACGTGTGACCTGCGAGTGACGTGATATCAAAGGAATAAAAGATGGCGTCATTTGTTTTAGAGCCGACAAAATACATACCTACGAAATAGGGATGATGACTAAAAAATGTTTTTTTGTCCGTCATGAAGATTATTAAAATATATTGGACACGTATTTTTTCTTTTTCTACGTAATCAAAAGATTACGGCGATACATTGAGTTAAAATGTGGCGTGACGTCACGTCTTTGTAGATTTTATACGTAGAAGTGACGTAGCAAGCCCCCACTCCGGAACTTTAATGCGAGTTATCTAAGTCATATTTTATTAATATGATAAAGCAAAAAATACGTGTCTAATATTTTTTTATTATCTGACTGACGGACTAAATAGAATTTCTTTTTTTTTACCCAGGCATCATCCCTATTGTGTTGTGGACAGGTACGTACTTAATTATGTTTTTAATGCAACTATTTAAAATATCATATCAGCTTATGGCTCTACAACCGTATAGGTCAAAAAGAAAACCTCTAATTGTACATCAATAATAAAACAAATACATACTGGCGCCGATTCCCTTGTTCACAAACTAAACTAAATTTAAGTTTAGTGCATCTTTTTCTTTCTATTTCATTAAGAGCCTATACAACCTCAGCTCAAATTCTAATTTCGCCCCCACTTCCCTGCGCCACCTCACTCTTTATCCCACCTATTTTACCTGTTGCGTAATGTGTGTTCTGAGCGCAAGCGACCCAGCTCTCCCGTTCGAAAGCCGAAGCGAGACTGAGCGGAGCGGGGGTGTTCGGGCGACAGGGAACCAACTTCAGTATAAGTAATTTGTTTTTAAGGTGAAAATAATACTAATAAAAAAAACACATAAGAACTGCTTTATAGTTAGTTCAGTTAGTATGCAAAGTTTCATGATCTAATTTGAAGTATTTTTTAAATATACCATCGAGAAAATTTTCATTAACATTAGTCCTCAACTTTACCATATATTTATTTCTAAATTAATGCTGTAGTATTTTCGACATAACGGAGAATCATGCTAAGCCATTTGAGATAGTATAGGCTGTTAATGAACAAGATGCACTGTCATAGTCAGCTCCTGACGCAAATTGACGTATTTTTAGTAGGCAATTATTTAATCACGTCTAAACTTTTCTATGGCGTATGTTAATTTGACAGGACAACTAATATTTATCATTTGTCCTTTTCTTAATGAAATGGTAAGCAAAAGATGCACTGAATTTAAATTTAGTTTGTGAACAAGGGCATCCATGCCAGTGTCTGTCTTAAAATTACCCTACTTAAATTGTTACTTCAGGAGGCAGCGTCAGGGTAGCCCGCGAAATTGAAATTTTCTTACGTTTTTTTGCAATTTGCAAGTCAGTATTAAGTTGTATGTTAAATAAAGTATGAATCGCGGCCGTAACAAATATGTATTTACACTCCTTAAGTTAGTATAATCCTGAAATGTCAAGATTTCATGAAATAGTCATTCATTAGGAATACCTGGTCTTAAAGTGTTGTATTGATCACTTTAATGATTCTAATTATGTAAATAGATACTTGTTACGACCGCAAATTATAATTTGATCAACATACAATCTAATGCCGACTTGTAAATTGCAAAAAACGTAAGAAAATTTGAATTTCGCGGGCTACCCTGACGCTTCCCCCTTAAGTTTAAATAATTTATTCTCATAAGAACTAAAATAACAGTTCACTTAAAATGAGATACAAAGTGCTTACACTATAAATAATATTTTTTGCCTCTGGGGCGTTGGCGACCTTACAGGGTGGATACATGTTTCTTGAATTTTGCATTAAATATGTACAAACTGAATGTGAAAAAACTAGCTGGTTATTGTTGGCAATACCGAAGGAAAGAGAGCACGAGGCAGGTCGCCAACACGATGGTCCGACCGAGTAAAGGAAGCTACGTCCTCAAGCAATTTTCAGCAGGTGGTGTTGGCAACTTTGGACCGGAGTAGATGCTAGGCAGATTGTCCGCTTAAAAGCGTCCAGTGACCACGATCCTCAGTAATGAGGGACCGATTGAAGAAGAAGAAGATGTATAAACTAACACACGTCTTTAAATCGTCTATTTATTGAATAGTTGTGCTCCCTCAACCAATATTGTTTTTTTGCGGTAATTAGACCATGCACGTACAGTCATTAGTTGAAACCTGTTTCTACTAAAACTTCATTTTATTTTATTAAATCTGGCAACCAGATTATCCTAGATACACCAACAAGCATAAAATATCATTAAATAAAACCAATAAATTCATATTATAATAACCCCAATCAAATAAACGCGCTGTACAATTTATGTTCATAAACTTCAATAGTATGGTGGTCGTAAGTACCACCATACAGTGGTCCACAATGAGCCCGTGTGTGATAACCCCACAATGGACAGTGCCGTCAATGAGGGCCTGTTGTACCGGGGTTACGCTTTTATTGACCCACACGAGTTGTTTACGGGTTAGGTACGGCGTTGGAGTAGTGTGGACACGATTGAGTAAGATTCGAGTTGCAGAGAGATCGTTATTGTTATTCGATGTTTTATGTTTAGTTTAACACTTTCATCATAATTGTCATAGAACTAATACAAAAAAAAAATCAAAGAACTTTTCAATTTCAAAATGAAACTGACAAAAACTAGACTCTCATAAAGGCACAAGCGATTCAAGTCCTTTTAAAGCATTTTACCATAAGTGAGCAAAGTCATAATTGATTCCCAAGTTTTCAATTATCTGATGAGAGTTAAAGAGACAGAGCAGCCTTTTCCCAACTATGTTGGGGTCGGCTTCCAGTCTTAACCGGATGCAGCTGAATACCAGTATTTTACATGGAGTTTCTGCCTATCTGACCTCCACGGGTAATACGAGACCCCTTGGTAAGACTGGTTGTCAGACTTTTGGGCTTCTGACGACCCGTAACGACTGTCAAAGATCCAAGAATGACAGCCGGGACCAACGGCTTAATGTACTTTCCGAGGCACGGGGGTTAGCGGTATGTAAAGATAGTCACCCATCCACGGACCGCATCGTGGACCGCGTCAAGCATAGCTTAACCTGATCGATCGACCCGTGCGGTTGTTATTACTTAACCACGAGTGAGAGATAGGGCTGTCATTAAGTGAAAAAAAGCCAAAAATATCAATCAAACACCTAATGCACCCTAATGTAGGGCATGTTTCAGTGACTGAATAGTTATTATTGTTGTGAAATTATATGCCGATTAAGTTAATCCGAGTTTATCTGGAGTTGTTGGTACATGGCACAACATTATTGTGAAGTACAAATCTATACATAAATGCAGTATGGAACAAACCATCAGTTGTCATGCATCATGTCACCGGTCTTAACTAACTTGCTCATCAATAAAGTAAAAATAAATTTGATATTAACTTAAAAATAAGTCTTTTCTTTACTCCATTTAACACCATCTATCGTCAAATAGCAGAACTAAAAAGACGTTATCACTACACAAACAAAATTTTCAATGTTTTAGAGAAATAAAGTCAACTAAATTAAGAAATATCATTCTAAAATTATTATAGGAATATAAAGAATCGAATACAATACGGTTGAACGCGTGAAAACTAAATAAAATATGTAATATTCCTCCATCTCGTTTTTGCTGACGCATTTTTCTATATCTGTGTCTATCGTAACCCGTTGTACAGCGGCTTGCTCTCGTCCATATCAAGCGGTGCCACGTGACCTAAAGTGACGTCATGACAGGATCCCGATTATGACGTTTTGGCGCCGGGTTATTTCAAAATATTTTTTTATTGTTGCTGTAATTCAAAGCTAATAATAGCCATTTTTGTCGTTTGAATATTATGGTTAATTAAATACCCACAGTGTAACTATATTTTTGGCAATAGGTACTAGACACTATGACTGTGGCATTTTTCTATAGCGTTAGAGTTGCTGATCCGAACCTCCTGAAGGGAAGCCGGTAGGAATCGTGTTATAAGGTGCTTTCGCCACTGGAGTCGCATCCACATAACTCTTGCGCCTGTCTGATTGCCCCAGCTATTAAGCAAGCGCATATGTTAAATGAATCAATTCTAACTCGTTAGTCTTCAGACATACCAACGTATCATAAGTCTTTTGTCATCATTCTCCTGTTTCTATCCCAATTTATTTGGGATCGGCGCAACGTCTTTTTTTTTCCAAACTTCTCTATTAGTCATCATCTCGATAGTCACTCCCTTTCTAGCCATATCATCTTTTACACAGTCCATCCATCGTTTCTTTGGCCATCCCCACATTCATACTCATTTTATCATCCATATTCATAAGACAGTTCTTTTGTACCTCTTTTAAATGTCAAAGTTATGAGAGCATAGAAAGTTCCATGGTAGTAGGAGAAAATACGTTACTTTTAGATGTTAAAGGGCAAAGCAGATGACAGGTTTTGTGCGATTCCGTATGAAGCACAAAAAATGATGACGGACATAAAATGCGACAGCAATTGTCTGTTGTCTGTGTGAAGGTTAATAGCGCTACAAGATTCTTTTGGCGCGTGGAAATAAATGGAACTAAAACCGCCATCTTGTTTTTCTTGGCATTTCACAAAACAATTGCACAAATGTTTACTAACACAGCGCCTGTCCACGTCATTCAAGCGGCAAATGATCTGTGCAGCAGTGTAGTAGTAATACTACTACTAGATCTAGCCATCAAGTTTGAAGAATAGATTGGTAGAATTTCCACTAAAACTACGGTTTCCTAGAAGACATGTGGCCGCCACTGAAGGCCGCAGTGACGGCTGTCATGAAAATGATGACAGCGGCAAAGATTTAAATCGTTAGATTCGCCCTACCGCCTCAAAAGATAGTCGCATTTCTGATTCGTTTTGACAATTAAATCAATCAAGATGCAATAAATACCCTTGATCGCCATGGAAACGCTATTTAATAATGTGTGAGCTCACTCTTCTTAGTATGGACTCTTTTCCTTGTGACTAGGTACGGTGAGGGCAAATCTAGAGATTCCAATCAGTCAGCGATGTTTGAAATACTGGTAAAAATTACAGATTTACATGGGGGCTGTTAAAATATGACGGAACCGTTTTCACAGGTAATCAAAGCTCATGTAATAATTATGACAGGTACAACGCTATTTTCCAAGTAGGTATATGTACTTAATTAAGGCAATTTATATAGATTTATAGTATAATACCAAGAATCCAAAATATATGAACGTAGACAAAGCAAAAGCTGTAAGTAAGGACCGTAGCGAACGATCCTTACTTACAGCTTTTGCTTACGCCCATGGGAAAAAGCCGTGGCTATCTTGTAAAGTAGAACTCCCTATTCCCCAGTTCATTACAGCAATTTATGAAGGAATCTCATGTACAACCAAGGACATTTACTGGTCTGATATCGCTGCCCTAGCTCAATAGTACAATATTTTGATCGAGGTATGAGTTGAGCTAATTCAATTCACTTTTTTTTTTTTTTCTAATGTGGTTGATTTATTAAAATGATAATATAGTTTAATGCCTCTGGGAGTTATTTATATTTCAAAATGAATAAAATATATTATATATAATAGTTTAAGGCTTTTAATAGTAAGATAACCTCATGTAGAACTCAGTTTTTTTTTAAAGATATCTTCCTATTGAACTAGGGCAGCGATATGTGGCATAGAAAATTCAGCTTTAACTCGCTGACTGTGCAACATTCGGACGACATCCAGCCGACTACGCAAAAGAAAAAATAGACCAGAACGATATCTCCTCCCAAAATGATTCCTTGCTATTTTTTTTCGAAATATCAGCATTATATTTCTTAGTGTACATGTGGTTCCATTCTTACAATTTTACCGGACTACATAACTTAGCTGTATACTGTTACTGTTTGGGTGTGGGCAGATTGCCAGCGAGAAAACCTACGAGTATGTACTTATTACAGTTGAAATTCTTAAAGACTTGGAGAATTTTGTGGGAATTTTAACGATGTTTACTGTGTTAACAGTTTTCTGTTCTCTTATAAGATGGCAATACATGAGTTTAAAAGACTATTTATCTTTGTGTAGTGAGTATTTGCCTCATGTTGAAGCACTGGGCAGTCTTAAGGTAGCAATCCTTCTAAGGGCGAATTTTACCAATGAAATTGAACGCGATCGACACATTTTAACCACGTGTGCGTGCAGTTTCACTGGTGAAATTCGCCCCTAGTAAAGCTTAAACTTCATTAGTAAGTATTCCATACTTACATTTACACCATAAAAATTTTTGAAGATAATAAATTAAATATGACCGCATCTTTCTGAGACAAGCTGTATAGAACATACTAATTCCATGAGCAAATCCGATTCCAATTCCTTTCAAAAAAGGAAGTCTGAAAAAGAATAAAAAAAAATAAGCGGCCAGCAAAAATGTATACGGCATTGTGTTATGGGGAATGGGGAATTCTGTTCTTATAAATAGGGTATTTATAGCCCAAAAACAATGTATCCGTGCTCTTTGTGATGTGCCACCATTGACTACGTGTAAACCTCTTTTTAAAGATTTAAAAATATTGACTGTTCCCTGTATGCTAATTATCCCACCAATGAAAAGCCAGTTGTATCACAGAAGTTGTTATCCAATGGTTATAAGGATATATAATAAATTACCAAAAACATACAGGGAACTGCCAATTAACCGTTTTAAAACAGCGTTATTCAAATGGCTGATAGATAAATCTTTCTATTCTGTGAATGAGTACCTTAGCTTCAAAGATTCACATTGACATTTTACTATATAATTTGAAATGATTGACATCCGTATCTTAATATTATATAATAACTATGATTTATGTTTAAATTTAATTAGCTCCATTTATTTAGTTATAATGTACTTAAACATTTATTTTGCATGCTAGTTTTAGCGAATTGTGTTAGAAACAATTGTAAACCAGACCATCTGAGATGTACTACAATTCTTGCAAATTAAAATTTCATTTCATTTCATTTCATTTCAGCTACTCAGCTTTACGATAAAATTAAAATAAACCAGCAGTCAAAACAGCACATTCACCGACTCGCGGCGATCGATTTCCTCGATGGCTCTCTTAAATTGCAGAGCCATATATTTTATTAACTGGGGAGGATGAACTTATATATAAGAGGCACTCGACTCGATGGGCTGCCAAGCTATTTTGATGATGATAATACTTTAAACCGGGATTGGTAATTATTAGGGATGCATCGATACCGATACTCTTATAAAAATATCGCGATACCGATACCGATACGCTTATTGAATTTAAGTGAAGGTAAAATAAATAAAATACAAGTTAGGAGAAAAAGATTATTAGTAGTAAAATTAATAATTTTTAGTAATAAAAATATATAAAATGTTTGTTTAAAAAAAAAGTTGGTATTCTCAAGTTTTGTGGAGATAGGCGATTTCGCAAGTCTGCTTGAATGAGAAAAGCGGTGGAAAATACTCTCTCCGATGCGTCAAAACTCAAATAATTTTGGAAACTAAAGTATTTCTGCGTCATTTTTTTCAATTGGGTATAAGACATTACAGTTCGTGTCTCGTTTGCATCGAAATAGACGTAACATCACGCTACTTTTTTGAAGCGCAAAATTTGAAAAGTATCGTTGTACCTGCAATAAAAATATCGCCGAAAAACTCGAAGTATCGCCGATATATCGCCATCGGTATCGGATACACCTCTAGTAATTATATATTTATGGGTAACTGGTTACTTTTTACTTGAAGCACGAAATTATTTATATTACCTACACTATGTGATTATTGAAAACATAACATCACGCCTTTTTCCCGATCGGTTATGTAGAGGTGTACCTTATAGTACGCACATTTCACCATAAGGGGAGACCCTATTGCCATCAAACGGGCAAAAATCTACAACGTGTTTTTTTTTATATACCATAACTCTTGGGTATTAATGAGACCACCACCAAAAAAAAAAAATCAGCTGCCCCATACATTTATGTTTGCAATACTTGTCAAAATGTAGGGAACTGCTGATATTTTTCTTCACGATTTCAGGTTTGGTCCCATAGTAAAAGTTGTTCAAAAATATGGTCTCATTAATACCCTAGAGTTACGGTATATCAAAAAAAAAAAAAAAATACACATAGTATATTCATATTCATATTCATAACTTTATTTGCATTCCATAATGTTTTGAAAAGGTGTTACAATAAGCTAAGGTACAATTAAGGACTCTGTAGGGCACAGCAAAAAGTATAAAATTAAATCTTAAAATAAAAATTGGACAAAAAATAAAATTAGAAATTAAATCAACAATTTTAAATATGTTACAGCCCGCGGCACGTAAGTTGGCAAGGTTTTGGCGTAGTGGGGGTAAGTTCGCGCATGCTACACTTATTGCAACAAAAAAATGCTCACTTTTATTGCTTGTCATTATTCTGTGGTTATTACCATAATTTATTTTTAAACATAACTATTTAGAAGAAAGTTAAAGAAAGGAGAAGAATTCCTGAAGTATATTAGGAGTAATAAATAAAATATACAGGGTTATTTGTAAAACACCAACAACCTCTTAAGAGGTCATTGTACTCATCATTATGAACAACTTTTACTATGGGACCAAACCTGAAATCGCGAAAAAAAAAATCAGCAGTTCAGTACATTTATGTTCGCATAATTCGTCAAAATATGTAACAGTACACATCATAAACCATTTTTCTGGCATGTCAAAGTAAAATGGTATTTGTTTGTGGCATTATCTAAATTTAAAAATTCAAACAAAACAATAACAAGAACTTGTAACAAAAGCTCAACAAAAACAAATGTTACAATTTTAGTGCACGCAAGTATACTCGGGAGCGAATGGAACGTGGACACGACGCGAGAGACAAAGGTCGACTGACCAACCAATCGCGCGCTCGGAATGATGCTACCTCATTCCCCGCGTCCCGCTCGCGACCAAAGAGATCTAAAAAATGACTTCTACGCATCTAACGACTCTTGCCAACTTACGTGCCGCGGGCTGTATTAACATTAATTAAGTATAACATTTATTTTACCGAAATCAGCTTTTGTGTTTGTGGTACATACATAACAAAATCATAAGTTCAATTAGATATAATCATAATATAATATTTATCTTTGTACTTATTCATGAATAACGACTAACTGTGTATGGTGTCTGTATTTATTCAATTTGTTAGGATTCTGTATCTCAAAAGGAAAAAAAACGGAACCCTTATAGGATCACTCTAGGTGTGTCAGTCTGTCCGTCGGTCTGTCTGTCTGTCCGTCTGTCACAGCCAATTTTCTCCGAATCTAATGGACCGATTAAGTTAAAATTTAGTACACATATAAATTTCTGCGACCCAAACACGGACGTGTAACGTAAATAAATGAATTTTGAATACGAAAATATACGAAAAGGGCTTACTGTGAGGGTCTCAAATATATATTTTTTATAATTTTAAAATAAACAGTTGAACAGTTGTCGCTGAAAAGCCTTAAAAGTCTCCTGCCTTTGAAGACTAAAATTTCTTTGGCACATACGCTTATTCAGCCGATTATAGATTATGCCGACGCATGCTACCTGGCTGCTACTGAGGAGCTATTAAACAAGTTTGAGCGCTTGCAAAGCTTGTGCATTCGCTTTGTTTTTGGTCTTCGAAATTATGATCATGTTTCTCACTTTCGCAAGGAACTCAAGTGGCTCCCAATCCGCCTTCGCAGGAACACTCGGATTTTATGTCTCCTCTTCAACATTTTACACAACTCGTCTTATCCTTCCTACCTGCGTGAGCGTTTTTCCTTTGCTCGCCCTAGTGACGCACCGTGTAGATCACACCTTAGATCCCTCCTTAAATCGCATCCTCATAAAACTAGCTACTATTCTTATTCCTTCTCTATCCATGCTGTGAGACTGTGGAACTTACTTCCGCCTAGCATTCGCGATTTAAAAACTGTGTCTCTTTTCAAATATCGAGTAAAAGAGCATTACTTTTCCTCTCAACTGTGAGTATTTATATAAGTATAGTATATGTATGTTTATATATTTTAGCTTTATGTATTTATTTAAGTTTGTGTTATACGTGTAGGTATAGTTAATATTTTAGTTTAAGTCCTCGCATATTCTTATTTTTCTCTTCTTGTTCTCACACACTATTGTCTTTCATTTCTCCTTTCGTAGGTCTGCTCGAAGAAATTTCTTAAGAAATAAACAGTACCTTTGTACTCCTAATTATAATTATGTATTTTTTCTGTGTGTACATAAATGGTAAAATAAATAAATAAATAAAGATTTAAATTTATCTAAGAAAAAAGACGAAAATTGATCATTCCTCCCTTATCTCCGAAACTACCGAGCCTAAAATTTTGAAAAAAAAAAATACAGAAAACTGTTCTATACCTATAGATTACAGGAAAACTTATAAGACGTCTATGGTCTTAAAACAACATGGTAACTCTAGAATAAAGATTTATGATTCCGACGCATGCGCATGACTGTAGCACCGCGTCTGCGAAAGTTCTTTCGTGACGGACTTTAGTACGATCTTTATATACTCATACTTTTGCTTCGCCCACGTTCATAAATAAACGAAAAACCAACGTTTAATCTTCAAAGGTTTAAGATCACTTTATCTTTAACACTTAATAAGCACTAAAGTCTAATAAACGCTGTTATCTAACTGCGCTAGTTATCTAACTTACTATTTAAAGTATTGTTAAACCGTTGAGATCTGATACGAACTCGTTAACGATGTTTACCTATACAAATTATTTGTAGAAGGATCACTTTGAGCAATATGTGAAAACCAACTAGAGATACATCAGAGAGACGAACTATGGAAGAAAAGAAATCGGTGTGAATTAATCAAAGTTCGAACGAAAAAGATCAGCGGTTAGTTGTCGCAACGAGTTGTTTATTTTATTATTCTTCAGAATCATACAGTCTAATATGTATATAAGGTCTATCTATTCATACACGAAATCTCTTAATCATTCATCATCATCTCTTAATCATCATCTCAATCAATCAAGGGTCATTGTACTTATCAATATGAACAACTTTTACTAAGGGAACAAAGCTGAAATCGCAAAAAAATAATCAGCTGTCCCATACATTCATGTTCGCATAACTCGGCAAAATGTAGGGAGCAGCTGATTTTTTTTCGCGATTTCTCTTTTGGTCCCATAATAAAAGTTGTTTGTTATCATGAGTACAATCATGTGTTTAAGTATCAGTCAACCTATAGAGGTAAATAATTAACAATTAGGGATTACAAATTGCCATTTACGAGCTTCCATAAATTATAGAATACGCACATAAAGTAAAAAAAGCTATAGGTATTCAAATAGCTGAAGTTATTATATTGTCATCAAAGATAGCAAATAATCAGGGCCTCAAGTCTGCTATTACAGTAGTGTCAGAATGGTCTGTCATTGATTTCATAATTGTTGATTTTGACAAGTATTGTAATCTACTAATATAATGGCGTCTTTATGACTTTCCAATGGTCAACCACTGACACTCCATTGAAAGAAATGGCTTAAAATGGTAATCTCTTACACAATGTTAAAAACAATGTTATTTATAGTAGTTTATTTCCACAAAACGGCACGGGAGTGCATACTTCAAAGACAAACATCGGAGGCGTCGGTGCGCCTTCTTCGACGGAGACACCATGGCTTGTCTACGTGAAGTGGCGAACTCGGAGCTACTAACAAATCTTCGTACAGCAAGTGTAGATCGTGATGCAAGGGCAGCAGCATCCACCGCAGCAGCCACCACCACCACAGCCACCACCATTCTATTCTATAATGACAAATGAAAGACGGTATGCGGTAATCTGCTAAAATTTTGACAGTTCCTTTGATCAGTACCACGATTCTATTACGAGACCACTGACCTACCAATGATCGACCATTATGAATTTAGCAGATTACGAACTTTTAGCAAAATGACAATGGGATCGTGTTGGAATGACGAATTAATAAAAAATAGCAGACTTGGGGCCCTGAACAATCTTGCAAACAAAAATAAAATAACATTCAAATCGGTTCATCTGTTTGGAAGAGACCGTGGCTAGCAAATTGAAACACAAACCGACCGCTTATTTTTTAAATTATATCGTGGAGAGTTGAAATGTGAGGCAATGCTGTTTCCCTTCTGCTGTTTTTCTTAAAGTGGTTTGCAATATAAAGGCTAATGGAGCATTGAAACATTAACAGTTTCCGATCTACTGGCCTGTTGTGTCTTATCATTAAATATTACGGCCAATGAACACTCGTTAAGAATGTTCGATACTGTAATTGTAAATGATAATTTTATCGGATATGGTCCTTGTTTTGCTAAATGACGTCACGTTCTGTTAGTAGTGTAGTATGCATCTTGAGATTTAATAGTTTTATTGGGGGCGTACATAAGGAGCTCGTGGCTAAGTAATAACAGCCGCTCGGATCGATCCATCAGGTTAAGCTACGCTTGGCGGGGTTGGTCGGTGGATGGGTGACCATCTTTTCATACCGAGACTCCTCCGTGCATCGGAAAGCACGTTAAGCCGTTGGTCCGGGCTGTCATTCGAGGATCTTTGACAGTCGTTACGGGTCGTCAGAAGCCCGAAAGTCTGACAACCAGTCTTACCAAAGGGTATTACCCAGTAACTGGGTTGTGGAGGTCAGATAGGCAGTCGCTCCATGTAAAATACTGGTGCTGCATCCGGTTAGACTGGAAGCCGACCTCAACATAGTTGGGAAAAGGCTAGGCAGATCGATTGATTGGGGGCATACATACATTCATTTATCTACACCCCTGCTATAAATCCTCTATAAAGGTTTCTGAAACAGTTAGCTTATTACCACCATTAAAACAACCAGTGTCATAGTAACCATAATATCATCCAAACGAGTGTTATAATTTTGTACTGAATTTCATTATGCAACTCCCACAGAGTACTCTTTTATACAGGGTTATTGGTAAAACACCAACAACCTCTTAAGGGGTTATTGTACTCATCATTATGAACAACTTTTACTATGGGACCAAACCTGAAATCGCGAAAAAAAATCAGCTGTTCAGTACATTTTGACGAATTATGCGAACATAAATGTACTGAGCAGCTGATTTTTTTCATTTTTTTTTTATTTTTTTTTAAATTAGTGACCGATTCTTAATCACATGACTGTACTCATGATAACAAACAACTTTTACTATGGGACCAAACCTGAAATCGCGAAAAAAAGCCCTGGCGCTTCTCCCTTACGAGGGTGGCTGGGACAGGCTGGATGCGGAAGGTGGAGGACAAGGGTGTTGTGGCTCAGCCTGGGAGAGGCCATTTCCAGCTGTCGACTGCGATAGGCCAAGTTGATTGATTAATTGAGTTGCAAACTTACATGTGTTCTTACTACAAAGTTTTGAAGATTGACCAATCGATTTGTGAGTACAGCGTGAGAAATAGAAAGGTATGCAGGTAGCACTTCCGTTTCAACAGTATTTCCTATGGTATGCGGTTAAGATTGTTTGAGCATGATTTGTGGTAAAAGTTTTTAATTATACAGTAACAGTTACCTTCTTAGAACATAAGATACATATTACCTATATCGGTGTGTAAGTCAGCGTATATTTTACAAGAAATATTTATAGGAACCATTTACTATTGAAAAAGTTCTTTTTTTTATTTGGTAGTATTTACTGTAATCTATCTAAATATATAAGAAAGAATACAAATCATTGGTATTCGCACACACAGAAACACAAATACATCCTCTCACATACACACACAAGCACACGCACACATAGTCGCATATCAGTACCCACTATTTTTAATTTAATTTAGTTTTCATCCACATTATATTCTAATTTTGTTTTTTATTTAATGAGATTGTTTTATTTGCTTTAATTCTAATTTTCTTATTCTATTTTTAGTTAAATTTAATGTTTACTATTAAACTTCATTACCTATAAGTAAAATATTTTTATCACCTTTTGCTGCATAGACTTGCTTAATTGTCAGGCCAGGCTCTCAAACTTTTCTGTAACCCGTATAAGGCAATAAAGAATTTATTATTATTATTAGTATTGCGTTTGGCCACTATCTCATCTGATGTTAAGTTGTTTCCAGTAACCTATTCACTCATAACACAAAGGAACACAGGTTATAGCTATTGGACGCCGGTAGATATTCCACCTACATTTGCTTACCCATCTCTTTAGCTGACAGTACACAGAACGCATACGATAGTCAACATAAACAGCGCCGTTATTCAACCCTCTTGTCACAGCCCCTGTGTTGTGGTGACGTAAATACTCGACTGTCAAGTGGCCCTGACTGACATCCGATTAAGTCTCCACTTATCCTACGCGGAAATAGGAACAACAATCGGGAAATTGTGTATGGAGATGTTGATGAAATTTCTTTACAAGTAGGGAAAAGTAAATCTTGCTCAGGGATACACAAGTTTGTTGTAAGCTGAGGAATCCTCCTTTTTCAACGGAGGAACTTATTACTTCAGTACATTTTGATGAATTATGCTAACAGTACTGAACAGCTGATTTTTTTTCGCGATTTCAGGTTTGATCCCATAATAAAACTTGTTTCATAATCATGAGTACAATGACCCCTTAAGAGGTTGTTGGTGTTTTACCAATAACCCTGTATATACTACTGCCGTGAATTTTTTCACATATCCAAAAGCAACTATTTAGCTGGCAGGGTGGGGGACACTTGACTTTTAACAAAAATTATCAATTTAAAGCTTAATTTTACGCAAACGGATTCCTGAATCGAAAAATGGTTTTCACATACCTATAATATTTTTCAATGGCCTATCCAACGATAATCCACACCATGGGATAGACAAGCAAAAAACATCCCCAATTTACGTGTACAGGAGGTAAAAAAAAATTATTCATGATTTATTTAACCACTTTTTCGGCGTGATGAATATCTAATATCCATGCCAAATGTTTGAAATATCATGCTTTCTAGTACTAAAAGTCTCTAGCTGTAGACGGACGGACAGACAGACATTGCGAAACTACAGGGTGATTGGTAAAACACCAGCAACCTCTTAAGGGGTCATTGTACTCATCATTATGAACAACTTTTCCTATGGGACCAAATCTGAAAACGCAAAAAAAAAAGTCAGCTGTTCAGTAAATTTTGACGAATTATGCGAACATAAATGTACCGAACAGCTGATTTTTTTCGCGATTTCAGGTCTGGTCCCATATTAAAAGTTGTTCATAATGATGAGTACAATGACCCCTTAAGAGGTTGCTGGTGTTTTACCATTTTTTCGCGATTTCAGGTCTGGTCCCATAGTAAAAGTTGTTCATAATGATGAGTACAATGACCCCTTAAGAGGTTGCTGGTGTTTTACCAATCACCCTGTATAAGGGTTCCTTGTTGACTGGAACTGGAACCCTATAAATATGGAAAATAGGCAAAATCGACTTCCCTTTTTTAAGGTCCAAATTGAAATGGACATTTGATAGGTACGAGAGGAGATCGAAATCAATTTTGTCTTCATAAAAGAATGGTACGATTTTGTTTCACTACGGGCTCGCAATTTAGCATACTTTGTGTTCAAATTTTAATAAAAATGAGGTTTGTGGTCCCATCTGTGCGGAACAGTTATGAAAGGTTTCAATTTCCTGGAATTTCCTGGGTGGAATTGTTTTTTTAACCAACCTCGTTTAAGCAGGTGGTTCCTAATTCGTATATTTATAAATTTACTTTAAAAAAGTAAAAACTGACTTCGAAAACCAAAAACGAGTAAAATAACTTTCATAAAAAACGCTTCTGAAGTCGGTGCCAAGCTATTAGTGCATTGAAGAACTGAAGACACCGACTTCAGAAGCTGTTAAGTTTTTTTATGAAAGTTATTAGTTTTAGGTTTTTGAAGACGGTTTTACTTTTTTTTAAGGTAAATTTTTCCATTTTTAGTTGAATAAACAAAATACCTTACGCTCGTTAGAAGACGAACGAAAAGAAAAATCATCAAAATCCGCGTAGAAATACCGGAAATACAGTACATTTATGCATATAACTTCGTACATAAGAATAATTACCTAATGTATAATATACTAAAACCTTCCTAAAAGTATGTAGATCACGGTAGTGAAAGAATCATCAAAATTGGTTCATAAGTATTTGAGAAAATCGTGGACATACAAACATACGTACGGGTCGAATAGAGAACCTCCTTTTTTGAAGTCGGTTAAACCCGTTTTCGGTGTTTTTTTGTATTTAGAGGAGATTATGATAAGGTAAAAACCTTCAAACCTTTTATCCATGTTCAGAATTAGTTTTTAGATGATGATTAAAGACAATAAAACAGGCCAAGTGCGTGTCGGACCACGCACAATGAAGGGTTCCGTATTTGGGATGAATTTATTCCAAGAACAAACTTAACATTGTAGTTGAAAAACATGTTCTCCCATACATCGATATATATCACGGTCATTTTCCAACTGCAAAATTAAGTTTGTAGTCACAAACAAAAACATATTTTTATGTGATAAAACTACAAATTAACAAATTTTCGGAATTTTTCCTTTACTTGTGCTGTGAGACCTTGCTTTTAGACAAATTACATGATTCTAGGTCAACGGTAAGTACCCTATAGGTTTTGATTCCCTTGTGAAATCGCAAAATATGCGAATAATGGTCTTACGAGTTTGATTTTTTCACAGTTGAAAGAGATCATAAATCCGAGAATTTGATATAAATTTCAACTTGATACCTCTACGCGTTCCTGAGAAAAAGGGTCTTAACAGACAGACAGACAGACAACAAAGTGATCCTATAAGGGTTCCTTTTTCCTTTTGAGGTACGGAACCCTAAAAATAAATGCCAGTAATTTGTACAGTGTTAGGTTAAACGAGGGATTTACTTTAAAGGTCATCATTATAAACAACTTTTAGTATGAGACCATACCTGAGATCGCGAAAAAAAATTAACTGATCCCTACATTTTGACGAATTATGCGAACATAAAAGTACTAAACAGCTGATTTTTTTTCGCATCTTCGGGTTTGGTCCCATAGTCAAAAGTGTTTGTTATCATGAGTACAATCACGTGTTTAAGTATCGGTCACTAATTACCAGTTACCCTATAATAACATTATAAATGTGAACTTTTATTAACACGGTCAAAAATTTATAACAATAATTAAAGGCAGAGACACGTTATACGTACACATGGGAAAAAGCATAAAACAATAAAAATTAACAATACTTTCATGAATCCCTCTCACAGTACTTCTAACATGCCAACAAAATCTTCGTCCATTCATCCGAAAACCAATTTATTGGATTAGAATGCAAAGGATTGTCAAGTGCCGATACGCGGCGCGAGTCTTGGAGGCAATTACCTACATTTCATACAAATATTTACATAAATATTGTTTCGGGCGATAACGTTTTCACCCCCCTAAACCTTTACGAAATGAGACAATTTTAATCTCATTACATTCAGTAAACCTTAGTCTAGGTCTGTTTGTTTTTCTTTTTTAGTAATTCAAATGTATTTTATTTAAAAAATAAAAACGCTCGAGGATGTTTTTATGTCAAAAATATAGATATTTAGATGCTAATAACTTATATCCTATGCAATATTTCTTTATAATAAAAGACCTAGCTTTTCATTATACCTACAGCATTTCCAAAAAATATGAAAATTAGACTATGTTTACGGGGAGAAAAACGTTATCGGTTTTTGTATGTATATTTACAGCTTCACAATCTTCTTAAGAGGCGGCTTCACAATCCTCTTAAGAAGATTGTGAAGCCGTAAATTTTCATATTTTTTGGAAATGTTGTTGGTATAATGAAAAACTAGGTCCGTACGTTTTTATTATAAAGAAATATTGTACACAATATAAGTTATTAGCATCTAAATATCTATATTTTTGACATAAAAACATCCTCGAGCGTTTTTAATTTTTTTAATTAAATTAAATTGAATTACTAAAAAAGAAAAACGTACAGACCTAGATTAAAGTGTACTGAATGTAATGAGATTAAAATTGTCTCATTTCGTAAAGGTTTAGGGGAGTAAAAACGTTATCGCCCGAAACAATATTTATATAAATAATTGTGTGAAATGTAGGCAATTGCCTATAAAAATCGCGCCGCGTATCGGCACTTCACAATCCTCTTAAGTACAGCTAGAGTGCGTAGTATTGGGGACTTAGCACGCGCAACGGCGCGATATGGAGGCACAGCAAACAGCCTGTGCTTTCTGCCGCGACAGTAATTGTCTGGGACAAAGAAGCGAGCCGGCACAGCATGCAGATCAGACCATAACATGAATGAAACTCTATTCACACTTGCCAGCGGTCTTGCATAAGTTGTTCGTATCCATCAATTAACGGAAGCGTGAAGAGAATTGGAGCGCGACGTGAATCACGTGAATGTAATCGAACCAATGGGTTGGGGTTAATTGTAATAGTTAGTCTTACAATGTTTGTTTTTGTTGTTAGACCGGGTTTCTATTATGCCAGGAAAGTTCTGGAAGTGCCGGATAAACTTGCAAGTATAAAAAGTATGTGCATACTTGTAATAAAATAATGAGGGAGTTTACTATACTCTTAGCAAGAGGTTATTTATGGGACTGCCCTTTGGTCTAGTGGTCGCAAACACTACTGCTAAACATGAGGTCCTGGGTTCGATTTCCAGATCGGGAAATGTAGCCGCTGGGGTCGCGGGTTGTTTGAAAAAGATACCGTGGCCCTGGCATGGGCAACTGAAGGAACACGGGTGGGTTTTTGTCAGTAAAAGTCTGACACGCCCTTCCGCTCCACCCAGAGCGGGAGAAGTTATTTGATGATTTCCCATCCAAAAAGGGGAAATGTGTTATGTGGTTTTTTATTCAGGGTTTTTTTAGTAGCAGCCCGGAGTCTTGATTTGTACCTGGTTGACGGCAACAGGCTCGCCCCCTATTACATGGGACTTAAATATAACTGGCGAATCACTGCCTAACACCTCGGGGATTTTGGGCGTGATGTTATATTAGGTTGTCCTGCACATAATTAAAGTTAGACTGGTATTACTGGTTGTAAGGCTCAGGTTAAGGTGACACTTTTCAGAGCCTACTGCCAATCCTTTTACACGTGCAGCCTGTGGGTGAACTTTACGCAGAGGGTATAGTGACCTGCGCACCCAATATAACAACACGTTCTGGGTGTTGATGGGGCTGTTTGCAGACGCGGACGTTGATAGTTTTTCGGCCATCATGCGCAAGATATGTGCATCTCTGCTACGCCGTGTTCGCGCTAAGGGATGATGACTAAAAAATGTTTTTTTGTCCGTCATGTAGATTATTAAAATATATTGGACACGTATTTTTTCTTTTTCTACGTAATCAAAAGATTACGGCGATATATTGAGTTAAAATGTGGCATGACGTCACGTCTTCGTAGATTTTATACGTAGAAGTGACGTAGCAAGCCCCCACTCCCGAACTTTAATGCGTGTTATCTAAGTCATTTTTTATTAATATGATAAAGCAAAAAATACGTATCTAATATTTTTTTTATTATCTGACTGACGGACTAAATAGAATTTCTTTTTTTTTACCCAGTCATCATCCCTATTCTCGGAGCGTTGGCTGATAGGTGGGACTCTCCGGTCTTGGGGCGGTGGATACGACTGCATGCAGTCAAGTAGACATTCCTGGGATTAGCGTGCCTCATGCTTAGAAGAATAATGTGCGTAACACTAGTTTATAAGTTTACACTGTTACTAACACATATGGAATTGATTCTGAAATAAATGTTTATTATTATATTTAATTTTGATATTTCCGTGAAACCGTTTTAATTAGGATATTTCCATGAATTACAATTCTGTTCAAACTGACCATCAATTAAAGAAAGCTTGTTCATTGATCGAGTTTCTGATGAGTATATCTACTAACAAATTACATGATATTTGATTTGACTGACAGAAATGATAACAGCTATTCAAATAAAATTAGACATGACCCCTTCCCCTCCCCCCAGCTACATGGACTGATGATCTTAAGGCGACGATAACCGACTTTTAATGATTTTAAACTAAAGATCACGTCTAAACGAGTAGTGTTAATGAGTTGGAAAAAATATAAATGGTATATTAGAGCATTTTTAATTATATTTATATTACATAGTATAATTAATTTGTAAAGTTACATCTAACGCGGATAAAAAACTGAGAATCACGCAAAAACTATCAAGCGTATTTTTATGAAACCTTTTTAAAGATAATAATTTAATTATTCATCTTTTAGCATACGTGTTTTATTAAAATAGTCCTAATGCGTCTAATTTGAGACAGCGCTCATTGATGGGTGAGTCCTATTCTGCCGTCGTAAGAAAAAAATTCTACAAAAAATTGAGCCGATTAGCCTTTTTTTTCTGATTCTAAATATGTATGTAACTCAATTTTTTTTTAAATGTTAGTTGTGCCCTTTTTTCTTACGAACGGCAGTATTACTGGCTGGACTTACGACGCGTTGCGTGAGCTCAGCACGGAACACGCTGGCTAACCACTCAAGGCCATTGGCATATATCTTCGTGTTAAGAAGGTGGCTGGGACTTGATGTGGAAGACGGAGGACAGGGTGTTGTGGCTCAGCCTGGGACAGGCCTGTGTCCAGCTGTGGATTGGGATAGGCCGAGTTGATTGTATGATCACCTAAATTGAACAGTATTTCAGAAACTGGTTTGTCAGAGTTGCTAACCCTATTATCATGTCATATTATTATATATTATGTTATGTTATTATTTACTAAGCCACAAATGTCTAGACAACTTGGCATGTCTGTAGGCAAGTGAGTAGAAATACACGTGTCTGAGAAGTTGTGCCAAGTCCTTTTCTTGTGAGGTCATTTCATATTCAGCTTATTATTGTAAATTTGCATAAGTTAATTTTTTTAATTTTTTATTTTAGATGGGTTTGCTCTTATTTATTTAATACTTCAAGCACAAAATATGTACAGAGGCGGACTTAATGCCTGAGGCATTTTCTACCAGTCAACCTTTGGGCGTTGCAGAGATAAACAGTGATAGGTGCAATTACGAAAGAGTGAATAAATATTTAATTCAATATAGAGTGTAAGAGATAAATACTCTTTCTCTAGAACAGCTAGTTTAAACGGATCTTAAAGACCAGGTTCATAAAGTATAAACTGCATTTACGACATCTCGGGGAATAGGTAAATAACATGAAACACCAAACATAAAATCGAATATCCACACCATAACATCACATCTCCTATTCTACACATAATATCGTAATTTATTTAGCACTCTAATATTTACAATAAACCTAAATTAAGGTTACCTTAATTTACAGTAGATCTCCAACTATTCTAAGCAACTGTATATTTTAACTGACACAGCCACTAGAAACGTCGTTCCACGTCTGCCCTCTAGGCTGGCCCCGAGCAAATAGGCAGAGTCAACCCCCGCCTTTTGAACCGTCATCACCAAACGTCATTTTTAAAACTAGTGAGTGATACCAGATGTCTCAATAATCGACTAAGACAATTTAACGATTTATTAATAATATTTCAAAACCTAACACTCGACCATCCTGACGTCGTGCATGTCCTCTTGCACGCAAGCGACTTTGTATCTACAACCTAACAAAAGATACACATATACCTATTACAAACTATAAATATTAAAAAAATATATATATACAGTATGTTAACCAACAGAGGGCGTTCCCGTTAACCCGCAATAGTATAGCATCCATACATGCTAAATAAAATATTACCATTCGAAAACAAAATGGTTTTTATTTTTTTTTAATATTAAAATATTCACTAAAAATGCTAAAAATATTCACTAAAATATTCAAAAAAATATAAAAATATTCACTAAAAATAAAAACTAAATTGCGATGTTTCCGTCCTTCAAGTACGCGTGTACAGAGTGTTTCTTTTACGTATCAATTTAACATTTTTAGTGAATATTTTAATATTAAAAAAAATAAAAACCATTTTGTTTTCGAATGGTAATATTTTTTTTAGCATGTATGGATGCTATACTATTGCGGGTTAACGGGAACGCCCTCTGTTGGTTAACATACTGTATATATATATATATATAAATATAATCATAAACAAATATACACAAATATACTAAGACAAATAAGACAAACAATGGGAGAACATTGCCGTTGTGATGATACTGCCAACTTCTTACGAATGTGCTCGCGAACTTACTATTATAGCTCTTGACTATAGTCTAGGTCAGAGGTGACAGAGACAAAGTCTACGATGGAGTGAGCTTACCCAGAAGAAGCCTGTTCACTCTAACTTTGAAGAGATTGGGGTTGTATGCGTTCGGGAAAAATGAACACCATCATTACTTTTTAAGAGATTTCCCACAGGACCCCTGGATTAATTGACCTCGGTCACTCGCGGACAAAACACCTCTGAAATTGTGTCAATTTCAGCTTTATACCAGATATACAGGGTGTTTGGTGCATCGTGTGCCAAATTGAAATGGTCGACTGGGGGGGTCACCTTCTATCCTTTCAGACCCCTAAACACTTCTCATGCCCTGTGGCTTTTTTTTCATCGACTTTTTATTTTTTTATAAAAAAAATACCCAAATTTTGCATTCAATTTCAAAATAAAAAAAAGTGTAAGTCGTAGACTCTGAATTTTAATTTTATTTAGACGTGTATTGTATTACAGTACTTTTAAATTCAAAATTAGTGACATTAGCCATCCAGTTTTTTTTTAATTTACCCGCAAAGTTTCGGACTTCAATTAAAGCTGTCCATGTTACAGCTATTTACATGGCTATAAAAAAAAAACCAAAAGCGACCGGGATCTTCCAACTCCCTCAAAAACTCTCTAGTCTATCCTCTTGCTAGTGATGTGCCACATGCCATAAAAATCTTTTTACAACTTTGTGAATTCGCTAGAATTGTGAATCGAGTCACAAAATACTAAATTTGAAATTATGATTTAAAAAAATATTTTTACTTAAATTATACCTCAAGAACTCATTTAATCTGTTATCTCACTCTTGTAAGGTAAAATCTGTCTCGTATCTCTCTTTTTTGGGGGGGACGGTTACTAGAAATAAAAAATAATTGCATTTTTAACATTTATTTAATCATTTTTTACATATTCTGCTGAAATTGTTGGCCGCTATTGCGAATGCAGGCCCGACATCTATTTCGTATTTCCACAGTTGTTGTACGAAGTCGTATTTCCTCCTTAATTTGATTAAACGCCGTTTCAATGCGTTGAAGTAGTACCTCCCTAGTCGGAACCTCCGTGGCGTATACCAGCTCTTTGGCACGTCCCCAGACATAAAAATCTAGCGGAGTTAGGTCTGGGGAACGTGCCGGCCATGCAATAGGGCCATCGCGACCAATCCACGCATTGGGGAACACATCGTCAAGATATTCCCTCACAGTCAAACGCCAATGCGCGGGACAGCCGTCATGCTGGAATACTTTGGGAACATTTTCATTAAATACGGGCACCTCGGACACTAATTCGGGCAGGTCATTTTGAAGGAACTCCAAATAGTTATCGCCATTGAGGTTATCGGGCAGGTAATGCGGTCCAACTACCTGATTCCCAATCACTCCTGCCCAAACGTTTACACTAAACCTCCTTTGAAAAGATTTCTGCCTTTTAACATGTGGGTTTTCCGTTTTGTTTGTCCAGTGATGCAGATTGTGAAGATTGAGGATCCCTTCTTTGGTAAATTTGGATTCATCCGTCCACAATGTTCTTTTTAAGAAATTAGGATCATCCACATCCGTGTGTAACATAAACCGACAGAATGCCACTCGTCTGTCAAAGTCGCCACCCTCAAGACCTACAAACAAAGAACTCTTTTAAATTCCTGTTGAGCAGTAAATAATTGCACAATGAGATTTTTAATGACCGGCGGCGTCGGACCGTTTGTATGGGCTGGTTCACTACCTGGAAGTAGTGACGTCATACCCATTACCTGCTAAACAAAGGCATCGTCAAACAAAGTGTGTACGGGTTTAAAGTTAGTTCAAAATTACGTACCTTGCACCCGAGTGTAGTGGAATGGATGTTTTTCGTTTTGCTGAAGAACTTTCCACACTTTCCATATTGAAATATCAAGATGTGCTGCCACATTTCTGATGCTTCTTGTAGGGTCTTCCTCAAAAAGTGCCAGTATTCTCTCGTCCACTTCAACATTATGTCGCACAATATGGCCCCTTGGTTCATGAAAAGTGACACTGCCAGTCTCGCGTATGCGTCGGTATGTGTCTTGGAAGACTCTGCGGCCAGGTAGTCGTCTACCAGGAAAACTTTCCTGGTAAATTCGTTGCACTGCACGAGCGACTCCATTGGCGGCTCCATAAGCCATCATGATGTCAGCATATTCCTCGTTAGAGAACGTCGCCATTGCAACAACAAAAAATCAACAAAGTTTAACAATAACACCAAAAGTTAAAACGTAACAAAAACCAACAAAACTCAACAAAACAAAGTAACAAAATGAAAAAATCGCGGAGTACGGTGAACTAACACACACGTCAGGTAGCAGAGGCAGTGATGTCTCGACTGACTGACGAATGACGGATTGACGGCGTCGCCGCGTCGGTGGCAGTTCGTCGTTTGTTCAAACTAGTTTAGGTACGCTATGCAAGAAAGATAGAGATAGAAGATAGATTTTACTTCGCGAGAGTGAGAAAACAAATTTTACCTGTTACTTAAGTAACAATTACGCAAAAAGACTTTTTTCTTTTGAATTTGGAATTTAATATTTTGTGACTCGATTCACAATTATTCTAGCTAATTTACAAAGTTGTAAAAAGATTTTTATGACATGTGGCACATCACTAGCAAGAAGATAGACTAGAGAATTTTTGAGAGAGTTGGAAGATCCCGGTCGCTTTTGGTTTTTTTTTATAGCCATGTAAATAGCTGTAACATGGACAGCTTTAATTGAAATCCGAAACTTTGCGAGTAAATTAAAAAAAAACTAGATGGCTAATGTCACTCATTTTTAATTTAAAAGTACTGTAATACAATACACATCTAAATAAAATTAAAATTCAGAGTCTACGACTTACACATTTTTTTTATTTTGTAATTGAATGCAAAATTTGGGTATTTTTTTTATAAAAAAATAAAAAGTCGATGAAAAAAAAGCCACAGGGCATGAGAAGTGTTTAGGGGTCTGAAACGATAGAAGGTGACCCCCCCAGTCGACCATTTCAATTTGGCACACGATGCACCAAACACCCTATATATATAGGTCAGAGGTGACAGAGACAAAGTCTACGATGGAGTGAGCTTACCCAGAAGAAGCCTGTTCACTCTAACTTTGAAGAGATTGGGGTTGTATGCGTTCGGGAACACAGATACAGGTAGTGAGCTCCACTCCTTTGCCGTGGGCATTATGAAGGATGCTTGGAAGCGCTTAGTGCGAATTGTTGGAATGGCAACTAGGTATGGATGTCTAGATGTCCGATAGTACAAGGGGGCCGGTGGGATGAGGTTGTGGCAATTTTCGAATTAAAATTACTGAATTTATATACTGCGCTTTTTTGCTATAGACATCTTGTTGATTCCTTTATCTTCTTTATCAAGTACTGAGGGGTAAGGCATTCATAATTATTTGTTCATTCATTTATTCAGCGAGCACGCACGATGTTTAGCTATGATAAAGGCAATTATAGTATGTAAGTTGCAGGACATGTTGATGCTTTATGAAATTATTTTAACGTCATATTTTTCAAATTCAAACCTTCTCGGCTGTCATTCGTGGAACTTTGAGAGTCGTTACGGGTCGTCAGAAGCCCAAAAGTCTGACAGTCTTACCAATGGGTATCATATTACCCAGTAAATGGGTTGTGGAGGTCAGATAGGCAGTCGGACGATGTAAAATACTGTTATTCAGCTGCATCCGGTTAGACTAGAGGCCGACCCCAACATCGTTGGGAACAGGCTAGGCAGATGATTTTTCAAATTCGAATATTTATTGCACGCATGTAGAAACTAAGGGTCTTTGTAAGACGCTAATATACATCCTACGTGGCTTCATTTCAACATCGTACCTTAAATCCGCATTTTTAAACCGATAATCCTATTAAATCCTCTCTTTAATAACAATACCAACATTTTCTAAGCAAAAATAATTATTTCCAGTACATGGACGACCCATTACAAGCCCGAGGGTCGAGTGGCACGGTCAGGTCCATCGCATCCCATCTGTACCTTTATTTAAACCGATTTAAATCAAGCCTGTATGTCGGTCTGTCATGTACCGAATGAATGATTGAACGATTGAACTAAGGCAGGGTTATTTGTGAAAATCTGGTTGATATATTGTAAGGGTATTTTGTGCAGGTGTGAGCTGTTTGACGGGTTTTTGGAAGCATATTACATTTCGACCGTGATTGGCCAACTTTGGCGTTCTTATTCTGAGAAACTGAAAGACTTCGACAAGTTTGTTTTATTGAGTGGTGCAGAATAAATAAATCCAAAATTCCGAAGCAAGTTTTTTATAAAATGCGCGAGTGCATTTTTACGAGCTCGTGGATTGACTCCGGTACATAAGCAAATGAAATGAAAAATATGTAATAATATCTCTTAAATAGCGGTTTAGCACATAGCGGCCTCAGAACTTTGAAATATGTAAAGGAATAATTATAAAAATTCAAAAGCATAAAACTATTAAAAACGCTCAGAATTTGTAAATTTCTTCTGACCACATTAATATTATTGCGTAAAATTTTTATACCAGAATAAACGTTAGTTCTTAAGTAATTGAAATTTCATACTTTAAACAAAAAAAAAATATATATATATATATAAGACTCAAAATAAATGTAATTACAACTGCCAAATTACTACATAATGTGATGTGTCACCGTGCTTCAATATAACTAATCTGTAAAAACGCAATTTTGTGATAGGTCTGTTATGAACATTCTAGGGCTAACTTTTCAATAGTGGGATAGATCTTATCTAAAGTTTTTTTTTTTTTGCTTTAAATAGTCAAACTGTGATATTTATTCTTCAGATATGAGTTATCTGAATATTGCAGCTAAATCAGCCCTTAACGAAGTTTCCATGTATCGAGATCATGTAAGGAGATAACAAATTTTTCTTCAAAAGGTTTGTGTACTTATAAGTTGCTTTGTTATCACATTCTCATACACAGAGAATGTGCAAGTCGTCCAAATGATTACAAAGGTAGTAGGTACCGAATTTCCTATATACAGGTGAGTTTTTCAAGTGGGCGTGGATGGCCAAATTCGAAACTATGAGGAATAGCGAAAAGTACTCAAAGGAGTCTCGGGCTCGATTTTGATGAAAACAAAAACAGCATCATTGGACTTTTTTTTATTTGAGATGGGTTTGCTCTTGACTCTAGTCTAGGTCAGAGGTGACAGAGACAAAGTCGACGAATGGAGTGAGCTTACCCAGAAGAAACCTGTTCATTCTCACTTTGAAGAGATTAGGGTTGTTGCGCTCGGAAACACAGACGCAGGTAGTAAAAGTGATCAGTTCTAAGATCTGGCTACGACATACACCTCATGCCTTTTCCCATAAGCAGAGACTACAGAATGTCACATGCGTGCTCCTTTTGATTCGTTCACTTAGATAAATCTGACTAGCCCGAGAGAAAAAGTATTTTATGTCCTCTCACCATGGTTATACTTGTGCCAAATTTCAAAATTGTGGCGTGAAAGCTTTGTTTTTTTGGATGGGAAAACATCAAATAACTTCTCCCGCTCGTGTCAGACTTCTACTGACTAAAACCCACCCGTGTTTCTTCAGTTGCCTGTGCCAGGGCCACGGTAACTCTTTCGAACAACCCGCAACCCTGGCGGGGTGGCGTGAAAGGCTAACGACAGATACACAGTTAATTTCGCATTTGTATAATATACTTAAATAATTAATATTATATAATAATTTTTACATTACCTACTAGTGACCCACCCCTGCTTTACACGGTTTTTACGACAAGTATATAAGCATTTAAAAAATTAATAATAAATTCATGTAACTAAAGACACAAACCTTCTGGTATAAAATCTCTAAATGATGGTGAAAACCGCATCAAAATCCGTTGCGAAGTTTAAAAGAACCACGCGGTCACACAGACAGAGAAGAAACGCAACTTTTATTTATAATATGTTTAGATGTAAGTATACGAAGTCAATCAATCAGCCTAGCCTTTTCCCAACTATGTTGGCGTCGGCTTCCAGTCTAACCGGAAGCACCTGAATACCAGTATTTTACATGGAGCGACTGCCTATCTGACCTCCACAACCCATCTACTGGGTAATTTGATATCCATTGGTAAGACGGGTTGTCAGACTTTCGGGCTTCTGACGACCCGTAACGACGGTCAACGATTCACGAATGACAGCCGGGTCCAACGGCTTAACGTGCTTTCCGAGGCACAGAAGTCTCGGTATACAGGGTTATTGGTAAAACACCAGCAACCTCTTAAGGGGTCATTGTACTCATCATTATGAACAACTTTTACTATGGGACCAAACCTGAAATCGCAAAAAAAAATCAGCTGTTCAGTACATTTATGTTCGCATAATTCGTCAAAATGTACTGAACAGATGATTTTTTTTTCGCGATTTCAGGTTAGGTTAGGTTAGGTTAGGTTAGGACCCCTTAAGAGTCCTGCGGGGAACTCTCCTCCGAGGCACGAGAGTCGTGTGCTACGCGGACGACACTCTCCTCACCGCCCGGGGGGGGAGTTTCAGGGAAGCGGCCAACTTGGCCTCGGCGGGCGGATCCTTGGTCGCGGGGAGGATCCGCCGCCTAGGTTTAACGGTGGCGCTGCACAAGACCGAGGCCGTGTTCTTCCACGGACCTCGGCAGCGCCCCCCACCTGACGCCCACATCTTCGTGGAGGGCGTCAGAATCGAGGTCAAGGCCCAGATGAAATATCTGGGCCTTGTACTCGACAGCAGGTGGCGCTTCGGTCCGCATTTTAACGGGCTGTCGTCGCGCCTGCTGAAGACCGCGGGCGCGCTCTCTTGGCTGCTTCCCAACCTGGGGGGGCCCAGCGCACGATGCCGGCAACTTTACGCCGGCATCTTAAAGAGTATGGCCCTCTACGGGGCGCCCATCTGGGAGGACTCCCTCCAAAGGAGGGAGAACGCCGCCGCCCTGCGGGCGCCCCAAAGGGCCATAGCCCAGCGGGTGGCGCGGGCCTACCGCACGGTGGGCTTCGCGGCAGCATGCGCTCTGGCCGGCACCCCACCTTGGGAACTCGAGGCGTGGGTGCTCGCCAGAGTGTATGAATGGACGGCGGGGCGGAGGGCGAGAGGAGAACGCCCCGCCCCGGAAGAGCGAGAAGCCGTCCGGCGGGAGGCGAGGGACGCCATCGTCGTCCATTGGACGACGGACCTCGCCACCGCAGCCTTCGGCCGCCGAACCCTCGACGCGATTGGGCCGGTCCTGCGAGACTGGCTCGAGCGGTCGCATGGGTTCCTCTCCTTCCGCCTGGTGCAGGTGCTGTCCGGACACGGTTGTTTCGGATCGTACCTGCACCGTATCGGGCGGGAGGAGACGCCGTCGTGTCACGACTGTGGCGCGGCGGAGGACACGGCGCAGCACACTCTCGAGGTGTGCCCGTCGTGGTCCGAGCCGCGCCGCAGTCTCACGGCGGCGATCGGAACGGACCTTTCTCTCCCCGGCTTGATCAACGCCATGCTGGGGGATGAGGGGTCCTGGGCGGCAGTCGCCTCCTTCTGCGAATACGTCATGTCCCAGAAGGAGGCGGCGGAGCGCGCGCGGGAGGAAGACCCTCTCGCGGCGCCGCTCCGAAGGCGGAGGAGGGGTCGAAGAAGACGTCAGTATGACAGTCATCTCCGACTCCTCCCAGGTGGAGGCCAGCAGGCAACGGGTGCGGGGGCACCCTTGCCTGTATTGCACAGGCCTCCATCAGTGTCGGACGGGAATGGCCAGGTGTTCCCGGCCATTCCCGTAGCCCCCCAGCCTGGGGGGCATGCGGGGCCCGCCAGCTAGGCGGGCATGCGCCGGGAGGGTTGTGGAAGTAAAGGATGAGCCGGTCTCCCATGGCCCTCCCATCACGGCGATGCGGGAACACCGCTGAGTTTTAGTGGGTATACTGCCACTCTGGCAGGGAGTCCCACATACTCCGTGTCGTCCCCCGACGAGCGGAGATGCGTAATGTCATTTCTCAGCGAAAAAAAAAAAAAAAAAAAAAAAAAAAAAAAAAAAAAAAAAAAAAGGACCCCTTAAGAGGTAGCTGGTGTTTTACCAATAACCCTGTATAAAGATGGTCACCCATCCACGGACCAACCGCGGCAAGCGTAGCTTAACCTCATCGGTCGACCCGTGTGACTGTTATTACTTAGCCACGAGCTCCTCTATAGATATAAGAAGTGGAGACAACAATACGAGGATAAATAAAAACACTAGCAATACTAATGCATAAGAGTATTTTGGAACTATGAAATAAATCGTGACATCGAAATTTAAAAAAAGTGACTTTTTCAAACAAACCAAATAGATGGAAAAGGATAGAAGTATGAATTAATAGTACAAAATAGACTATATTTCATCTGCAATCCAAACAGCTTCAATTTCCCTGTTCAATAGCACGTGTCGACGTAAATCCGACACGATGGACGCAATATCGACACGTTATCAAGTTTGTGCGTTTGAACGCACAGGTGCGTCCATTTCGATGAGTTACGTGCGAATACGTTTTGTATAAATTGTTGGATTTGTAGTTACGTACGTATAACTACAACACACTATGATTTTTAAAAATATTCATAGGCATTTGACTGGCCTGTTGGTCTAGTGGTTAGTGGCCCTGACTGCTATGCCGGAGGTTGTGGGTTCGATTCCCACCCAGGACAAATGTTTGTGTGATGAGCATGATCATTTGTTCTGTGTCTGGGTGTAATTTATCTATATATGTATGTATTTAGAAATATATAAGTATGTTTATCAGTTGTCTAGTACTCATAACACAAGCTCTGCTTAGCTTGAGGCTAGACGGCGTTGTGTGATAGTTGTGGAATATTATTATTATTATTATTATTCAATCTGCCTAGCCTTTTCCCAACTGTTGGGGACGGCTTCCAGTCTAACCGAATGAATACCAGTATTTTACATGGAGCGACTGCCTATCTCACCTTCACAACTACGTTACTTAGGTACTGGGTAATACGATACCCCTTGGTAAGACTGGTTGTCAGACTTTCGGGCTTCTGACAACCCGTAACGACTGTCAAAGATCCACGAATGACAGCCAACGGCTTAACGTGTTTTCCCAGGCACGGAGGAGTCTCGGTATGTAAAGATGGTCGGTCACCCATCCACGGACTAACCCCGGCAAGCGTAACTTAACCTGATGGATCGACCCGTGCGGCTGTTGTTACTTAGCCACGAGCTCCTCAACAATAAATTATTAGGAAAATGTTAACTCCATTAGTGCTCGACGGCACAATGAGACACGCGTAGTATGATCACTTCTATCTCTTATCTAATCACCTCTACGAAGAATACCTAGACATAGTCTAGGTATTCTTCCTAAAAAATATTTATAAAAAAACTTTTTTACACAAAAAAAATACAACCGACCTCCAAATAACCACTAAAGTGAAAAATAAATTCAATTTCGGAACTTAGTGTCGTCGGTTTTGTATTTTCGTTCTTTGCCACCGACTTCCAAAATTATTTTTCACTGCAGTTTTTTTTTTTTGGAAGTCGGTTGTTGTTTTTTTTGTAAAAGCTTTTTATTTTTAAGTTATGCTACCTAGCCCACACAAATTCCTGCAAAATAAATTAGAACATCATCCACTTAGACTAAGTGGCAGAAAATACATATTATTGAAGCTAACTCAAAAACTACCAAAGCAAAGTTAATAAATTTTACATGGGACCAACTTCGAGGTATCAACCATCCCGAATAAAACAAGAATCTTTAAAAAGTTATGCGTGGTCATGTACAGTGCCGACTTGAGAACCTCCTCCATTTTTTCGTTGGTTAAAAAGTGAGCGCTCTTTCTACATTTTCGACATCGCACCCGAGACATCTTTTTACAATTTGTTATTTTGTCTTTCGTTTCTTTCTTCCATAGATTTACATTTCTATAGATTTTTCGATACTTTAGGTAAACTACCTAGCGTAATGGACAATGAGAGCGAATACAAAAGAATAGCTTTGGTAACTTCGCCGCTGGCTATACGAAAATAGCTAATGCCGTAGGTAATGAAACTTTCCACCTACTTTCTCCACCCGAAAAGTTGCCATATGAGTTAAGGCGAAAGCGTCTTGGGGGTAATTCAAAATTTCTTACGTTTTATGCAGTTTGCAAGTATTAGGTTGTGTTGAATAAAGTATGATTCGCGACCGTAACAAATATGTATTTATAGAATTATAAATAAATACATTCAGCAATACAACTCTTTAAGACCAGGTAATCCTAATGAATGACTATTTCATGAAATCTTGACATTTGAGGATTATACTAACTTAAGGAGTGTATTACTACTGATTTTAATGATTATAATTCTATAATTAGATATTTGTTACGGTCGCAAATCATATTTTATTCAACAGGAGTATTCCCGTTTGAGCACCTATTTTTGGTGCAAAATGCATAGGTGCTCAAACAGGAATACTCCAATCAACATACAACCCGATACTGACTTGCAAATTGCAAAAAAAAAACGTAAGAAAATTAGAATTTCGCGGGCTACCCTAACGCTTCCCCCTTAAGACCCGTTCACACGTGCTACAACCACACCACATCGCAGCAACAAAATAAAATGTGGGCAAGCAGTGGCTACGTGTGAATAATGTCGCTGCAGCTTCTTGCAGTTGCGTTGTGGTAACTACAATATTTCGATGTGATTGCGATGTCGATAGTAGTTGCGATGAGGTTTTTTTTCAACGTGAAAAGCAGCTGAAAACCAGCGTGAGGTACTAGTTGTCTGGCATTTTTGCTGAACTGGGTCTTTTTTAAGGGCACATATTTCTGCATAGTTTATTTGTTTACATTTGCGTACATTTTATTTGTTTGTTTTTTTTTTTTGTTTTTTTTTTTTATTAGTATTGCAATCTGCTGTGTATTATTTTTGTGTGCCTTTTAGTCTGTGCTAAATAAATGTATTTTCTTTCTTTTCTTTTCTTTACGTTGTGGCTAGTGGTTGCAGACAGACAGTTTGCGATATGGCTGGCGGCTAGTGCGCGGTCTCGCCTGACATGGCCTTGATGTGGTCGGTATCGCCCACACAGTTGATTTTGACGGCCAAATGAGTTCCTTGTGAATAAACTATTAATTTTCATACAAATTAGTGCCCGTTCACGTGTTGTCGTGGATGTGGTACGTGTGATCAGGCCTTAACAACCAATTTGTGTGTGTTTACTAAATCAATATCATCATCTGCCTAGCCATTTCCCAGCGATGTTGGGGTCAGCTTCCAGTCTAACCGGATGCAGCTGAATACCAGAATTTACATGGACCGACTGCCTATTTGTCCTCCACAACCCAGTTACTGGGTAATACGATACCTCTTGGTAAGACTGGTTGTCAGACTTTTGGGCTTCTGAGGACCCGTAACGACTGTCAAAGATCCACGAATGACAGCCACCAACGGCTTAACGTGCTTTCCGAGGCACGGAGGGGTCTTGGTATGTAAAGATGGTCACCCATCCACGGACTAACCCCGGCAAGCGTAACTTAACCTGATGGATCGACCCGTGCCGCTGTTATTACTTAGACCAAAGCTGTCACCAAATTAGCTACAAAAACAAACATAATATTCTCAGGTGAACCATGAGAACATATTTTGTCCCCTACAAAATGATCACCCCATTATCGTAGTTTGTTTTGCGACCACCAAGCCTATTACCATAAAATAAACAACCCTTATCTGGAGGGCGTGGCTGGTAGTAGGAGATTACAGGAACTGTAATGACAAACATTTTATTTTTCTACGTTTCTTGGCGACCCTCATTATCATTACTCATGGCAATTATCACTAGAAGTTGAAAGCCATAAGTAATATCTATACAAATACATATAATAAAATTGAGTGTCTATTTGTAATGTCGGTATACACGCCATGTGTTTGACAAGTCGATGTATCAGAACTTGTATATTTACTTTTATTGAAGATATGTCATTCGTAGATCTTTGAATCTTATCACGAGGTATCCTGTTACCGAGGAACTGGGTTGTGGTGGTCAGATAGGCAGTCGCTCTATGTAAAATACTGGTATTCAGCTGCAACCGGTTAAACTGGATGCCGACGATAGTTAAGACGATAGAAAAGGCTAGGCAGATTGATTGACTGTCATTTATTTACACCATAGAATCAAAGACCGTAACAAGACGTGAATACTCTGTATACTCCGTTCCTTAGGGTAAACTCCCATTTACATCGTCAATTCTCTGTCAACAGTTCCTAACATGGGTTCTCGAAAGGCATCACAACAAGATTACAAGAAGACCATCCCAAATAGATAAACATAGTATTTTAACATGGATTCTCTCGCTCTACTGAGTCGGCTGAAGGGTTTGGGGCGTTCCCTTGTCGATCAAATGCCTGGCTTACGACGGAGGCAGCTCAGGAAAAGGAAAAAAGTGGTAATAAAATGTTTGTTTGATTTTTATCAGTGTATCTGAACTATTGGGTAAGGGAAAATATATTGTACCTATGCTGTTCAGAAAATTCTTAGTTCTTTTAGTCACAAGTAAGTTCTTTTAGTTTTAGTTGAAGTGTTAGTAAATAATATAAAAAAAAAACTCTGAAAAGATAGAGAAGAATGGATAAGAGAATGGTTGTTGATATGTATCTTTGTACATGTCGCAGTAAGATGGTTGTAGGCGCGATATAGTTATATCCCTACGGATATAGCTACCTACATATCTACCGTAATATGAAAGCACACAATTATTTTAGTATGAATATAAGTAACACTTATACTCCGAACAGATAGGTTAGGTTAGGTTGAACTGTGATAGGACACGGCGTGGCACACACTGGCAGAGTGTGTCGCATAGGAGGAGCCGCGCCGTGCCCTCGTATCAGTAGTCGGAGCCGACTTGTCGCTACCGGCCGTCGCTCGTTCTATGGCCGGGGGCGCCGAGTCGTGGGATGCGGTGATCTCCTTCTGTGAAACGGTGATTTCGCAGAAGGAGGCTGCGGAAAGGGAGAGGGAGATTGAAACCACACTCCCGATCCGCAGCAGGCGAACTAGGCGTCGGCGGAGGGCGGACAACGCCCTCTTCCAGCCCCCGTAAATAGGTCCGGAGGGACGGCGGACTCGGGGACGTCCGCCGCCCCTCATCCAGCAGGACCCGAGGCGGCGGCGCGTAGTGTTCCACGCGCGCCCCTAATGGACGTCGCGGGGGGAGTTTCACACCTCACTCCCCCCGCGGGCCTGAGGTGGCCCGCAAAGGCGGGCCATCTCAGGCCGATCTCATCTATCTCTCCTATCACTAGCCGAGGATCGTGGAAGGCGCACAAGTTCCCATGATCCCCGGTCCAAGTGTGGGAAGGGGACACCGGGGTGGTTTTTAGTCAGTAAGAGTCTGAGGACATCCATGAGGATTTTCCACCCCGGAACAAAAAAAAAAAAAAAAAAGGTTGAACTGTGATCAACGAGCGAGTGAAGCGAGTTAGGGCACTCCTGCAGTTTTCATAATATATTAGTTTTCATATATTATATTACGGTAGATAGCTATATCCCTAAGGATATAACTATATCACGGCTACAACCATGTTACTTATAAAATAAAGCCGTTTTTCGTGTCTGTCTGTGTGACCGCGTTGTTCTTCTAAACTACGCAACGGATTTTGATCCGGTTATAAACATCATTTATAGAATTTATTGCGGAAGGTTTACGTGTATAAAACATTTATATTAAACTTAAATATAAAACAGAAATCACGATGTTTTGTCAACAGGGGAGAGTCGCTAGTAAAGGCAAAAAATAAAAATAAAATTGATCATGTAATTCAGTGTGATCAATCGCGAAGCTTTTTTTTGCCAGGATTGACAATGCCGTCATAAAAAATTAGAGACGGTTTCTGTCAAGTGGGTAGGTGGTCCGGTTTCCTCCTGTACTTTATAAGAAAGGGTGTTTCACTTGTCGATTGCCGACAACATCATTGGGTAGGCTAACTCACAGTGCAGTGGCATTTAAATTTCGACCAAAACAACGCTTTTCATAAATTCTCTACCGCTGTCAGTTATGCTTGGAGTAAAGTTCGCTCCACCCGAACGTAGGCTATGTGGTCGTTGCGCGAGCGCAATAAGAGCACATCCTACTGCTACGCCGCAGTTCACAGATAAGAAGAATACGGATAAGCATTTGTAACTTGATCGGAGTGTCATAAAATTACGTGAATGTAGCCTACAAGTAAGGTGAGGAAGACCTCGTGGCTAAGTAATAACAGCCACACGGGTCGATCCATCAGGTTAAGCTACGGTTGCCGGGTTTGGTCCATGGATGGGTGACCATCTTTACATACCGAGACTCCTCCGTGCCTCGCAAAGCACGTTAAGCCGTTGGTCCCGGCTGTCATTCGTGGATCTTTGACAGTCATTACGGGTAGTCAGAAGCCCAAGTGTCTTACCAAGGGGTATCGTATTATCCAGTAACTGGGTTATGGAGGTCAGATAGGCAGTCGCTCCATATAAAATACTGGTACTCAGCTGCATCTAGAAGGTTAGACTAGAAGCCGACCCCAACATAGTTGGGAAAAGGCTAGACAGATTGATTGTGAAGTGATAAGGTTAAATGAAGCTGTAATCAAATGATTTATTTTCTATTCACAAAACAATTGGATATCCTAACATGGGTATACTGCCCACACGATGAGCTCCACAATGTACCTCATTAATAAATAGTATTGTCTTGTAATTAACATCTTGTCCAGTTATTGTCTACTTTTCATTGTTAGTCGCACGTGGGTGGATAAATATTTTTAATGAAGTGAATAAAAACAAAATTGTTTAATTTTTGCTCATAGTTTTTAGCGTTACTAAAACGTCACTTTTAATAATCTGGTAATCAATATCACTTTATTGAGTGGCACTTCAATTATTGCTGTTAAAATAAAAGCATCGTCTTGTTTTTCATCGATGTTATTACTGCAATTTGCATTTCGAGAACTTTCAATGTTAAACATTATCGTAGGTACTCACCCGTAGAGCTTGGGTTTCTTACGACAGTGCTGGCCGCCACATGACGGCCGCAATGACGGCCGTCATGAAAATGATGGCATCGGGGTTTGACTTTACTGTATCAAAAAATGCTCTCTCGGTAAATTGCGGACGTTATGTGGCGGCCACCGCAGGATTAGGAAACCCTTTAAGGCCAGGTATTCCCAATTTTACATCACTTTTATTCAATAACAAACAAACAAATATTGATTGTTTAAAGCCAAAAAAATATACAATATATTGTAGTTTTACTATATGTACTTGGACAATTTGTGGTTAAAAAAAACTGGTCAAGAGCGAGTCGGACCGAGGGTTCCGTACCATCATATACAGGACATTTTTTTAAGCAGTGCGTAAATTTTCACGGGTAATTCTACCCATGAACATGAAAAGCTTTTACTATGGGACCAACCCTGAAATCAAGAAAAAAAATCAGCTGTTTCATACATTTTTGTCGAGTAGGTATTTTTATATGAGTAACAGTTCACTTTTATATGAGTAGAACACCCTGTGAAAATTTGCGCACTGCTTAAAAAATTGTCCTGTATAAAAAAAAGTGTACTGTTTTTTAGGGACATCGTTTTATTTTTCCTGTAATCTTTACATAAACTTCTAACGTATAGAATACTTTCAGATTTTTCTCTATGCAAACTTCGGAGATAAGGGGGGAAAGGTATTTTTTACATTTATCATCAAAAGTCGAAAACTATGCGGCAAAAAAAAAAAGAAAATATGTTTTAGAATGTGCAAACAGCGTTCTTTCATATGATACCCCGCATGCATAAACCGCGGTGTGTCCCATCTGTATTAATCTGTGGTATCGGTAAGCGTAGCGTGGGCCACCCCCTAGCTAGATAAACTGAAGATGTTGAAAAGGTGGCTAGGACAGCAGACGGCGTAGCTTAGCGTAGGCTGAGTTGATTGACAATTGGGAGAAAGGGATTTATAGGGCACAAAATAGACCATCATAATAATTGCCCAATACATAATCGGGTTTAAATACTCCAAAATGCCATGTTCTTTGGCATATCCCACATATAAAAGTGATTACAAAAACCTATTTGAGTGTAGGAATCACGGAATGTGCTGTTATTTTCGACATGATCGGCTTCGTACCCTTTTGTGTGTTTACAATAAGGAGTGTAAGTTATAAGCTTATAGCGATTATGGCCTCAGTAGACTACACGTCTGTGGTAACACAAACTGACCTAGCGCAGAACGCGATTTCAATAAATATAAATAATAGCTGTTGTTGTAGTGCGTATTAGAATCGGATTGTGTTCACAATTTCATGGGTTTTAATTTTTTTTTGCTCGGGATCCTAATTTTTTTTTTTTTTTTCTAAAATAAAAGTAACCTAAAGAACGTAAACGAGACAATAGAAGTATGTAAGGATCATGAGCATGTGGCGTTTTGTAGTTTTTGCCTACTCTCATGGGAAGAAGATATGAGTTTATGTATGTATGTAAGTAGCCTCTAGTTACTCCTTATAACATTAAATAATGACTCATCAAAATTGGTCCAGCCGTTTTGGAGATTAACTGGAACAAACAGACATACAGAAAAAAAAAATGAAATGCTGTTTTTTTGTTATAAATTCCGTCCAAACATGCACTTCAATTTTATTTATTTGGATATATGTATATATATGGGAGCTTGTGGCTAAGTAATAACAGCCGCACGGGTCGATCCATCAGGTTAAGCTACGCTTGCCGGGGTTGGTCCGTAGATGGGTGACTATCTTTACATACCGAGACTCCTCCGTGCCTCGGAAAGCACGTTAAGCCGTTGGTCCCGGCTGTCATTCGTGGATCTTTGACAGTCGTTACGGGTCGCCAGAAGCCCGAAAGTCTGACAACCAGTCTTACCAAGGGGAATCGTATTACCCAGTAACTGGGTTGTGGAGGTCAGATAGGCAGTCGCTCCATGTAAAATACTGGTATTCAGCTGCATCCGGTTAGACTGGAAGCCGACCCCAACATAGTAGGGAACCGGCTAGGCAGATTGATTTGCATAGATAATTGCGAGACCAGCATTTACTGGGTTTTTTAAGAGAGACGGCTCAGCATATACGAGCCACCGACCATAGCTACGTCTTGCTGCGGTGTTGACACTGCTGTAGCGGATGGCCGCCACTGGCCACTCGTGTGCAACAAATCCATACAAAACGTATGAAAAAGCATAGGAACTGTTTGTCCCTGGGCTACCTGTGATAGGCGGCTCGGTTGCGATGAGTCTGTGTGTCCTACTGCACATCCGACGATCCCTGAGCAGTTTACCTCGCTAACCTTGCAAGCTGGCTATTACTTTTACTACGGCATGAAATTCTTAAATCGACACCAGCAAGGAATAACATCGTAAATCAATTTTAGGCCATTTTGAGTTACAATCTAGCCAATCTAGCTAGTCTGGTGGGGCTTTTTTTTCACAAAATCCCACCGCCGATGACTTAACCCTCCATTTCACGGTCTGCCTCAGACCTCCGCAGATATGGGCTCATTGTCTACCACAGACTTCTCGGAACACTCGAAGCCTTTAGCGACCATAAAACATTTTAAGTACGTACCAAATTACTTTTAGTAATTAGTTTTAGCACTATCTTTTTGATACAGCTACGTATTGATTGAGGACCAGCCTAGGGAACCGGAATTAGTGCCCGATTTTGGCGAAGGAAATAGTTTCTTGAAATCCATTAGAAACTTATTGTAAGGGCCAGAGGCTCAGCTTCCTATATTATGGTGGTGTGGCATATTTTATTTTAATATTACCTTCTGCCCGCGACTTGGTCTGCGTGAAATTTTTTGTCCCGCTATTAATTCGTTTTCGCTTAGCGTTCTTTCCGTTTTCTTCTTTCTCGGCGCCTAAGGGCTTGTTTTTGATCCGTAGTTAACTCAACCAATGGTTAAACATAATAATTAAAGGTTAACCATTATTAATTTTGGCTAAATGTGTTAGCAAAATGCCATTAGTTACTATTTTTTAACATCAATACATTCATGTTATTTCATTCATACCTTTCACATTTAGCCAAAATTCAACCATTACTTATTTTAAGCATTGGTTGAGTTAACCACGGATCAACAAACCGGCCCTAAGGGTTGTAGCGTGATGTGAAATAGCCTATTATAGTCTTCCTCAAAAATTGGGCTACCAAATACGAAAAGAAATTTGCAAATCCGACTGGCAGTTCCAGAGATCAGCCGCGCAAACAAAAACTCTTCAACATTTTTTGTTTTTTTTTTTTTTAATTAGGTATTTTAGGTATTAGGTAGGTTTTTTATAAGGTATACTTCAATGCATAAACATTATTATACAGGGCCGCCCACCGCAAACTAATAGGGTGCATTCAGCTCCCTATTTTGAATTATATTCCACTGGAAAATCTCTCAGGTTTTATCTGTTACTATATTCCTTTATTTCAATGTTAAATTACATTCACTGTACGCAGTAATTGCACTCCATTTAATATAAATAAAATAGCTAAAATAATAAAATCAGCAATGGATGTTGAAATACTCTAACGAACAACGCGTGAAATCAGCTGTTCACTTTCTACCTAGCTACAGAGTTCATCGAACTCACCGCATACCTGTTACCTACCCCTCCCAAGCAGTACCTAATAGACGCTCCGATTTGTGCACAAAAACACAAATCATTCCCATAACGTTCCTTAAATAATTGCGTACCGGTCATCTTAGCATGATATACTGAATTCACCCTAGCAGTCTGCGGAGGGCTATCCCTGTGTATGAGCTGTGCTGGGCGTATTAGGCCTCACACATACGACTTACTTTACCACTTCCCAACCCTGAGACCATCCTACTTAAAATCCCACATTCAGAGCTTTCTTCCCTAATGTACGCGTACCACTTTAGTCCTTAACAATTTCCGTAGCGTGTTGGATTTAAAGACTGCTATAAAAAGTAAGTAGTGACAAGTACTTGGAAGTGTGCCTAATGACACCGCAGTATCGCAATTGCTAGTATACACAAGAGTGAAATGAAACTACTGAAAGCTTGCTTTACTGTGAAGGTAGGGCTAGTCCCTTTTGAATAACGTGAGCTACAGCATACGGCTTAGATGTTGACCACGAGAAAGACTAAGATCGCTTGCATTATTCATCTGTCCTTATGTTAGTTTTTAAACACATAAATGAAATTGAAGTCTCGGTTTGTAATGTCAAAGTAACAGGTTTTTACTAAATGCAAAAAAACAAAAACAAAAAACAAATTTTAGAATTTTTGTCTGTCTGTTTGTTCCGGCTAATCTCCGAAACGGGTGAACCGATTTTGACGGGACTTTCACTATCAGATAGTTGATGTTATAAGGAGTAACTTAGGCTACTTTTATTAAAAAAAAATTAGGGTAAATCCATGAAATTGTGAACAAAATCCGATTCAAATAGGGAAGTATTGACTTCCACGCGGGCGAAGCCGCGTGCAACACCTAGTTATATATAAGATCGGTTGCAAATAAACCAGTAGATATTCCAGTTAACCCTTCAATCTCTGTTAGTTAATACGTGTTCAATCAACGGGTGGGGTTCAAACCCCTGACCTGTTGCTTGCCGGTCTGTGCCTGATCCTTTGGGCTAAGGTTGCTTTAATGAGATTAATACTCAATACTTTTATTGCATTCCACATGTAGGTATTCTTAGGTGGTAAACTTATAATTAGATCATGTGGACCTGTCGGGCACAGCAAAATAAGTGAGTTTGGAGAGAGGAAGCATTTGTTATTTATATAATATTACTTAAAACTATATTATAATAATGATGCAAGTAGGTATTTTCTGGTTATTAATTTGGTAAAATTCAGAAGTTAATTCAATAGTAAGTAATGTACCATCACGCCTGTACTAAGGAGTTCAAAGGTTTAACACATTATCTGCTTAATTCTTTATGCAAACGCTTCTTTATGCTACACCCTTACCGACCGCACAGCGATTACCAGCCCTTACCGATACACAACGAACGCTGTGCGTCTCTTTCTGCGAGTGCGGCGCGCCGCACTCGCAGAAAGTTATGTAAATTGTATGGACGCGCATACGCGCCGTCAAGCACCTGGTGAACGTCCGAAAACGCGCATGTGCGTCTGCCGCGCCTAATGTATTAAGCAGAAGTGTATCTGTACTGCCGCCGTAAGGAAAAAGGACGAATCTACAGAAATATTGAAATGGACAAAAAAAAAATATTTTGTCCTGTTTAATATACAACATAAAAAGGCAGTAATAGTAAGTGTACGGCCTGAGTGCACGCTCGCCTCGAGCGTCCGGCGGGGCGGGGCGCGCGACGTTCGTGTTAAACACATGCAAACACTCGCGAGTGTCCTGAGTGACGGCCGAGCGGCGCTCGGTGAACGCTCTTCGCCGCTTGCACGCAACGCTGTACGCCCCGCTGGACGATTTTTCACTCGGGTCGTACACTAAGAATTCGGTTTTCGGAGTTCGGTTTTCGTCAAATTTACACCAATATAAAAATACTGGTAGATGCGTCTTTTTTGATGATTCCGAATATGTAAATAACTCTATTTCGGAAAAAATGTCAGATACATCGTCTTTTTTTCCTTATGACGGTAGTATAATACACCAACATTTCGCCAGGTATGTTTAATGGGGCGGGCCTCATTAATAAGTATTCGAAATATGTATTTATATCTTTACTCAAGCACATATGGTAAAGCGGACAGATTTGACCTTAGGCCTTGTCTCCCAATGGGGTGATGATAATCTGGGCTCTTTTAACGCCACCAAAACACAGGCGTGTCTTTTCACCGCTAAAAGGAGTTGTTTCAACCAAACTCCTACTTTTCGAGGTACATCTGTTCCTGTAACAGATCGGATGGAGCTCCTAGGCATGGAGTTGACATCCATTCTCAACTTCGGCGCTACCATTGAGCACAAAGTCCAAACTGCGGCCAAAAAACTGGGCATCCTCAACAGAGTGAAGCGAAACTTTACGCCTGGACAGCTTTTGATCCTCTATAAAGCGCAAGTCCGATCCTGCATGGAGTATTGCAGCTACCTTTGGGATGGCTCAGCTAAATACCAACTTGCTGCCCTTGACTCAGTGGAACGCAGAGCTTAGAGGCTCATTGGTGACGTGAAATTAGTGGATGCCAAGCTTGACAGCTTGGCTCATCGCCGCAAGGTTGCCTGCTTGTCGGTCTTCTATAGACTGTACTTCGGTCATTCGGTGAGTGTGCTCAGGAACTCCACAACCTCATTCTACCGGCCCCCTTCTACCATCGATCATCTAGATGCACTGCAAGTTACCATCCATACCTAGGTGCCATTCCACCAATTCGAACTAAGCGCTTCCAAACATCCTTCATAATGCGCACGGCAAAGGTGTGGAACTCACTGCCAGCGTCTGTGTTCCCGAACGCTTACAACCCGAATCCTTCAAAGTGAGAGTAAACAGGCTTCTTCTGGGTAAGCTCACTCCATCGTCGACTTTGTCTCTGTCACCTCTGACCTAGACTAAAGTAAAGAGCGCCCAAAAAAAACATTTACATCTAAACTTTCACCTTGTTTAGGTATAAAGCTGAAAATTGACACAATTTCAGAGGTGTTTTGTTCGCGAGTGACCGAGGTCAATTAATCCAGGGGTCCTGTGGGAAATCTCTTAAAAAGTAATGATAGTGTTAATTTTTCATGCATTTCATTTGTTTTGCTACGAGTAAGTATATATCATATATTGTTTTGATGTTGTAAAAAACAAGAATTCAATATATAGACTTTGTAGGTATAAGATAGAAGTGTTTTTACCTAACTACGGCGAAATAAAGATTTTGACCGGTTTGTATGTGGGTACGTATGTTCATTTGTTTTCCTCATAACTTTTAAACTCATCATAATTTCGCAAATGAGGTATCGTTGGAAGCATCTTGATCGTCCGCTAGTTATAGGCTAGGTGACGTCACAATAAATTGAATATGGCGCCATCTAGAAGACATAAACTTAAAAAAAAAACGATGACACCCTGTGAGATATCAAATGAAAGGGCTCAATTAGCACATTTTAAAAATATACAATATACGTATTGTTGGCTGTTATGCTCGCATGTTGTTAGGGATAAATCGAGCGGATTAAACGTGTGACTCCGGACTTTTAATTTGTTTTTAACCGACTCCAAAAAGGAAAAGGTTATCATTTCGGAAGTTTATGTATGTTCGGACATAACTCCGTCGTATATAGACGGATTTGCAAAATTCTTGTTTGTTTGAAAGGGGTTTATTTCGAAATGGTCCCATTTAAATTTCATATAGATCTGATGATGGATTCCGGAGACAGACAACGGAACTCTTCAAAAAATTACAGCAAATCAACCACGATTGCTGCTATCGCATAAATATGCATTGTTTACGCAATCACACAACATAACATCACGCCTGTAGACTCGAAAGGGTTACACAGATGAATTCAGTATATCAGGGCACAACCTCATTTTTTTCTATCAAAGTTTGTTAGACTGGAAGCTAGTTGTAGCACATAGTATTAGCTTGAATTATAGAATGTATTTATTGGTCAGCTGATTTTCTTTGAGAATACACCAAGGATGATGAAATAAGTCCACGCAATCTTAGCATTTCTGCCAAAGCTCTTTCATCATGCGGCCTGTTGAGTAATTTGCCTCAAAGTCACACAATGCTATTCCTTCTAGGGTTTTCACTCGACTTAAAGCTACACATACTTGGCCTTTGGCGAAGTTTTTTTTCCCTAAATCTATGTCAGCTCTATCCAACGTTGTACCCTGTAATTTGTGAACCGTAACTGCCCAGCTCAGTTAAGGGCAACATCCTTCCCTCTACTTTGCAAAACCATTGAGATTTCGTCTATAACAAGCCAGTTCATATTACGCCACTTGCGTGTCTCTTGTTCGAGTCTCTATCCTGTCAAGCGCTTATGAGTCATTGTATTTCTTTTCTTTTCAATAGGAATTGAAAATACTGAATGTCTTACCAATAGTTTATGTGGATGATGTTTAAGTAACTTCCTATCACTGTTATTTACATAGCAGGTAGTGGTATTCGAATTTGTGTGGGGTAGGTACCACAACTAATATGTGAAAAATAAAAACTTTTTAGCAAAAAATAAAACCGACTTCCAAATCAAAACACTACAAAGTGAAAAGTAACTTTAATTTCGGAAGTCGGTGGCAAAAAACGAAAATACAAAAAAAGACACCAACTACAGAAATTAAAGTTATTTTTCACTTTGTAGTGTTTTGATTTGGATGTCGGTTTTATTTTTTGCTAAAAATATTTTCATGAGAATATTTTCTTGTTTTATACTTGAAGCTTAGAGCGTGATTTTTCAGTAGTCGAGGTTTAGTGTTTGAACTTTTTTTTGCTTTTGTGATCACAATAAATCCGTTCTTCAACTTATACTTTGAATTAAGGTAATGTATTGAAAACTGTGACGTATTCTTCGTAATTATTTCAGACAATTCTACGAACAACATACGACGTATATTGATGAAACATAATAAAAATATTTCAGAGCATCCTTTATTGTATTTCGTTCCTTGGAATCAGAAATAGCATTATCTAAAAGTTGTTTTTCTACCAAAAAAATATCCTCTAAATTAGACGTCTTCACTTCGACACAAAACCTCTTCTTTACCATTTTTATTTCATTATTACAAACATTTACAAGTAAATTATCATGTTTTCGAGTCCCCAAGTGTCGGATGCGTACGAAAGTAGCCTCACACCGGATATCGGAAAGTCGTCAGGGTCTATGATCGTGGCCATTAATTGGGTGACGCCCGATAAAGGCGCGTTAATGACCTACTACGTGTTTCGAAGAGGGGGGATCATAAGTTATATTTTCGGTAATGGAATATGATATTGGTGTCGTATTTTTAAGGGTTTCCTTGTAAGAATAGGGGAAATTTCTGAGAAATGCGAGAGCTCGGGATTTCGGAAATTAATCTAGCCTAGACATAAAATTACGAGTGATGCTCTAGAATCCTAGATAGAAATTAAAAAATTAAAAAAAAAACTGCCGGATTACTGGGTGTCCATACAAACATACATACATACGGGTCGAATAGAGAACCTCCTTTTTGGAGTCGTTTAAAAATCTCGTTGATTTATACAAAAGATCACGGTTGACCAATTGTCAACATTATTACTAAGCATATAACGGTGAAACGTAGTCAAACGCCAACTTTGTCAAGTGTTTGTAAACTTTATTCAAAATAAGTACCTTTCTTAAGTACTGTTATGTACTCAGTAAAGATCGCCGTTCCCGATCAAATCAAACAACAATTTATTTATAACTACACCTACATTTAAATGATTGTGTATCCGAACTACATTTATTCCTTAAACGCACAAAATTCTTCTTACTAAACAGGTTGCCTTAAGGCCCTGTCAGTCCAACCTACGTGTATTATCTTCAAAAGAATGGACGTTCCTTCTTAAGCTTTGGTTTCCTATAAAAGAGGCCGTAACGGCCGTCATAAAAATCAGTAACTTTCACCACATTAAGTCAAACCGAGCCCTCCAAAGATTTAAATCGCTAAATTTGGCCTCACCGTAATTAGTCACAAAAAAGTGTCCATTCTGAGAAGAGTGAGCTCACACATTTATTAAATAGCGTTTCCATGACAATCAAGTCATGTCATTGCGTCATTGTGTGTCTGAGGTGTCAAAACGTAACAGAAATGCAACATTTCTTTTGACGCGGTAGGGCGAATCTAACGATTGAAATCTTTGCCGCTGTCATTATTTTCATGACAGCCGTCACTGCGGCCGATAAGTGCGGTCACTGCGGCCGATAAGTGCGGTCACTGCGGCCGATAAGTGCGGCCACCGCTCTTCTAAGAAACGGTGGCTTTACTTATACGTGGCGTGACAATAGCGTCATTGTAGTGCTTAGTATGTATAGCTGTACAAGGATCTTTAAGAACTAACGCCGCCACCTTGTTTTTAGGGTTCCGTAACTCAATTAGAAAAAAAACGGGACCCTTAATGGATCACTCGTGTGTCTGTCTGTCTGTCACAGCCAATTTGCTCCGAATCTAATGGACTGCTTAAGTTGAAATTTGGTACACGTATGAATTTCTGTGACCCAAACACGGACATGTAAAGTAAATAAATGAATTTTGAATATGGAGGTAAATACAAAAATTAAAATAAAAGAAGTGTTGCAAACTGCACCTTGTGAGCTTACTGTGAGGGTCTCAAATATATTTAATTTCAAAATATATAGTTTTAAAGCTGTTTAAGAAAATAGACGAAAATTGAACATTCTCTAAAATTTTGAAAAATATAGAAAATAGTTCTATACCTATAGATTACAGGAAAACTTATATGACTTAATATTGTGCGTACAAACTTACATTTGCAGTTCGAATGTGTTAACTACAATGTTAAGTTTGTTCTTGGGATAAATTCATCCCAACTACGGAACCCTTCATTGTGCGTGGTCCGACACGCACTTAGCCGGTTTTTCAATACATTTCACAAAACAGTATTGCACAAAAATGTTCACCTATAGTGCCCCCCGTTAATTTAATGTCATTCGAGCCCTCAAGGAGCCTTGTAGCAGTGTAACTAAGGGCTATAGGCACTTTTGTTACGGTACAGGAAAAAAAAAACATGAAAAGTGACGCTTACGAAGGAGTTCAAGCGTAATTTCATTGTCACCACTTGAGAACGTTGTCACTCAACATAAAAAAAAATTTGGGGAAAATCCCCAAAAATAACAAATAGCTACCATTAGCCGAGGATAACGGAAAATTTGCGTCATTTGTACGCCCACACGGCAAGATAAAGGACGGTGCTGCCGACCGGAAGAAATGAAATATAAACATGTAAAATTTTCCGGCAAAGGACAAAACTCAAAATGTGATATTTTCCTGCACCCGCATGCGGTCATATGACGTTTGGTGCGAGCATAGCCAGTGAGAGAAAACAACGGAGCGTCGCGTCGCCCGCATGCGGGTCCAAACCGTAGTCGCAGCGTAATGTCAGATGCTGTGGGTGTAAATCGTTACTTTTATATCCTACAAGAGCTGCGGATGTGGGACAAAACAACACCGCATGTCGGGTTTCTAAGTACTATTTTGAATGACTAACTCATCGTGCATAACAATGTTCATACTTCAATATTCTATGACAATACATAATAAAGTGTAGCCCTCTGAAAGCTGGATGACAACACCCTGACTTAATGTGAATGGGCTCTAAGATGTTGGCAATAACAGCCTTTGTATATATTTGAATGGGGAAAAATCTGTTAGTGAGATGTTGGTGTTTGGTGCAAGTCAAAAGTTAAAGTAAAGATAAAATCAGTGGCGGCACCAGATCAGAATATAGCTTGGGTCTTGGTACTAACTATTTACTACTTTGTACGGTCGCGACGTTTATAATTATGACTAGCTGTATCCCGCGGCTTCGCCCGCGTGGTTGTCAATTAGTTCATAATTTTATGGGTTTTCATTTTTTGCGTGGAACCCTAAACTCCTCATAACATCAGTTAAATGCCAGTGAAAGTTCCGTCAAAATCGGTCCAACCGTTTTGGAGATTAGCCGGAACAAACACAGACAAAAATTATAATAATTGGTTTTTTTTTTTAATTTGTTGTAAGTACCGTATATACTTTCATACGCATTTAGTAAAAAGCTGTTATTTTGCATTACAAACAGACATTTCAATTTTATTTATTTGTATAGATTGTGAAGAAAAGCTGAAACATACTAATTAAAAAAAATTGATAAAGAAAACTGTTAACCTTAAAGAAAGAAAGAAATAAAAAAATTTAATCTGCACAAAAAAGACGCACATTACAAAAAAAAAAAAATCCTAATATGCGTATTACTTTTTCTGTTTATTTTCATCATTTATTTTATAATTAACGATACAACATGATTAAAAACCACTGAAATCAATTCTATTACTAATCTAAACAACCAACTTCCCAATGGTACTTTGAGGTTTGCACTTTCTTAAGGGCCCCTTTTTCGAAATTTACGTTTCTAGATCGAGTTGTTTTCAGAGAAATCATCATATTTAAATCCGTAAAAAAATATATAGTACAGATACATCTTTGATCTAGTGACTTTTTTGGTTAAAAACACATTATTTAACATTTCGCTCGATAAAAAAAAAATCTGAAGTAAAGTCGATTTTGAAAGTATTTTAAGTTTTATGAGACTTGGGAGAACGCAACTTTTATGAAAATTTAACATTTCATTTACTAATCGGGTTTGACAGGGATATTTTTGGATAAATTTAAAATACGGCACTTTTTTTTTTTAAATTAAATGAATACGTGAAAAACGGCTCGCGCGCACCGCGCCAGTGTCCTGCCGGACGTCATCGAGGGAGGACCTGTGCAATTTTTGCTCGCGACCACATTATCGTCGCCGCAAGAAAAAAAGTGTATCTGTAATGACTAATCTACACAGACTAGCCAAGTCAGTATGACTGAAATTCTACATAGTCATACTGACTTTAATGGAAACATTCACCTTTATAAGGTGCATTCAAGGAGGTGTACCTATTAAAATTTGTGTTTTGTTTTTATTATTACATTTTATTATATAATATTTTAGAGGAAACTCGCGCCCAGGATTGAGGAATATATCGGTCGATGAAAATGAACCTGCATCTAGCACACGACCACTTTTTATTGAATTTAAATTTTTATGCTAGTGCTAGTATATTTTATTTTTTAACCGACTCCAAAAAGGTGGAGGTTCTCAATTCGTCTGTATTTTTTAACGACTTCAAAAAAAGGAGTTACTCATATCAATTCGATACGTACGTATGTAATATTACTGGATCTGCGATCAGATATGATGATCTATTAGGGCTTCCAAGCAAATATACAAAATTTTATAGATGTAGGTTTGTATGTATGTACTACATGATTCTACTACATGATTCTTTCTAAAGGTCTGATGATAACCAGGTAAGTGCTTATTGGTCCTCAGTAATGGAAATAGTTAAGATGACCTGGCTTTCAAAATTTATCTAATTGAGCTCGGGTGCTACTACATGATACTTTCTGAAGGTCTGATAAGTCTGGTAAGTGCTTATTGGTCCTAAGTAATGGAAATAGTTAGAATGGCCTGGCTTTCAAAATTTATCTAATTGAGCACGGGTGCTACTACATGATACTTTCTGAAGGTCTGATGATGACCAGGTAAGTGCTTATTGGTCCTCAGTAATGGAAATAGTTAGGATAGCCTAGCTTTCAACATTTGTCTAATTGAACACGGGTGCTACTACATGATACTTTCTGAAGGTCTGATGATGACCAGGTAAGTGCTTATTGGTCCTCAGTAATGGAAATAGTTAGGATAGCCTAGCTTTCAACATTTGTCTAATTGAACACGGGTGCTACTACATGATACTTTCTGAAGGTCTGATGATGACCAGGTAAGTACTTATCGGTTCTCCATAATGAAAGTAGTTAGGATGACCCAGCTTTCAACATTTATCTAATTGAGTACGGATGCTACTACTAGATACTTTCTGAAGGTCTGATGATGACCAGGTAAGTACTTATCGGTTCTCAGGAACGGAAATAGGATGACCGAGCTTTCAACATTTATCTAATTGAGCACGGGTGCTACTACATGATACTTTCTGAAGGTCTGATGATGACCAGGTGAGTGCTTTTTGGTCCTCGGTAATCGAAATAGTTATGATGGCCTAGCTTTCAACATTTGTCTAATTGAGCACGGGTGCTACTACAAGATACTTTCTAAAGGTTTGATGATGACCAGGTAAGTGCTTATTGGTCCTCAGTAATGGAAATAGTTAGGATGACCTAGCTTTCAAAATTTATCTAATTGAGTACGGACGCTACTACATGATACTTTATGAAGGTCTGATGATGAACAGGTATTTAAGTGCTTATCGGTACTCAATAACGGAAATAGTTAGGATGATCCAGCTTTCAACGTTTATCTCATTGAGGACGGATGCTACTGCATGATATTTTCTGAAGGTCTTATAATAACCAGGTAAGTGCTTATTGGTCCTCAGTAATGGAAATAGTTAGGATGGCCTAGCTTTCAACATTTGTCTAATTAAGCACGGGTGCTACTACAAGATATTTTCTAAAGGTCTGATGATGACCAGGTCAGTGCTTATGGGTCCTCAGTAATGGAAATAGTTAGGATAGCCTAGCTTTCAACATTTGTCTAATTGAACACGGGTGCTACTACATGATACTTTCTGAAGGTCTGATGATGACCAGGTAAGTACTTATCGGTTCTCAATAACGAAAGTAGTTAGGATGACCCAGCTTTCAACATTTATCTAATATCTACCTGGTCATCATCAGACCTTCAGAAAGTATCATGTAGTAGCACCCATGCTCAATTAGACACATTTTGAAAGCTAGGTCATCCAAACTATTGCCATTACTGAGGACTAATAAGCACTTACCTGGTCATCTTCCATTATCTTGAATACTATGAAACTTACACTGTGCCCTAAGTTGGAGTAAATGTAAGCCAACAAAAAAAGAATGGTCACGATCCGATTAATAGTTTCGGAGATATGCGTGGACAAACATACATACATACAAACATACATCTATAAAATTTTGTATATTTGCTTGGAAGCCCTATTAGATCATCATATGTGAATATCTCGCAAATCCAATAATATTACATACATACGTACCTATCGAATTGATAACTCCTTTTTTTGATGTCGTTAAAAATAACTTTAATTTCGGAAGTCGGTGGCATAACACGAAAATACAAAACCAAAGACACCGAGTTCCGAAATTAAAGTTATTTTTCACTTTGTAGTGTTTTGTTTTGGAAGTCGGTTTTAATTTTGCTAAAAAAAAATATTATTTTATTATATTATAATAAATCATATTTGTTTTTCATTATAGTACTCACCAAATCTTCTAAAACCATTCTTTAAATTCTATAGAATGATCATCGCCTGCCAGTCATGCATTCATAACAATATAAGTGTATTAGTGTTTACAGTCAATAGTGCAGTGGACAGTACATCAAGCTATACGTTTTTGTTGCAAACTAGCTCTTATCACCAGCACGCCAATAATATTTGAATTACTGATTTATTTATACTGTGGCGTGCTCGCCCGCCGCCATAGGTCACCGGAGTTCATATCGCGACGGCTCCTGTGCAACGCGGACGCAAGCCGTCTCGGTGCGTAAAATGCCTAAACTTTCGGAATAAGGGGCCCTTAAAATGATTCTATACGAAAAAATCTATTCCAATATAGATAGAGCTATCACGTGTCTCTAGATATATTTTTAAATAATAACCTAGTACAAACATACATAGGTACTATGCAAATACGTGGTACAGCCATTTGCATGCTTATTCGTAGTATAATAACATATTCCTTTAGCTCCAAGTGCATAACGATGTTACTGGATGTAGGTGTTTGAATTTACATAAGCTTCCGCGATTTTGCTCGTGTAGATTATTATAGAATAAATTGTATCATTGCGTTCATAATTATGAAGATTCAAGAATTAGTTATTGAACAATAAATTGTTTGAGGAAATTCTTTAATGATTGAGTATCTACGGGAAAGGACAACGTATTTCCTATGGATTTTTAGAATGATAATTACACCGTATGAAAATTCGTTTCGATTAATCGTGGCTTGTCGGATTATTTTGGGTGTTCTCTTTTATTTCCCCGCTTAGCCATAGGTTTCGATATTAAGACTTTTTTTTATTATCCTTTTTATTTGAGATGGGTTTGCTCTTAACTCTAATCTAGATCGGAGGTGACAGAGACAATGTCGACTTAAAAAAGTGAAATATGGGAGATGATTAACCTAATAATTATAATATTTGTTTTCTGTTTTTTTTTTTTTTTTTTGTGATGGGTTTGTTCTTGTCTCTAGTGTAAGTCAGAGGTGACAGAGAAGTTATATCCTTTTTAATAATGGTTCACTAAAGTAAAATCAGATAAATAGTGTGGACTTACACAGTTGTGTCACCTATCTTCTTCTAACCGCGTATTTACCTGTAAAAGAAGAAAGAGATATAAAATCCATACAAATAAATAGAATTGAAGTGTCTGTTTGTAATGCAAAATAACAGCTTTTTACTACATGCATATAAAAGTATATACGGTACTTATAACAAAATTACAGTTTTTGTCTGTCTGTCTGCCTATTTGTTCCACTTGATCTCCGAAACGGCTTGACCGATTTTGACGGGACTTTCATTGGCAGATAACTGATGTTATGAGGAGTAACTAAGGTAACTTTATTTTAGAAAAAGAATTAGGGTTCCACGCTAAAAAATTAAAACCCTAGAAATTGTGAACAAAAAACGCGAGCGGCCACACAAAGTGGCGAGTCGGGGTACGAAGGAGTTTTTTTTTAAATGTGGCTGTATTTTAGTATATTGTAAACAAAGTCGCGGGGCATAGCTAGTTAATAAAATAAAAATCATCTGCCGCATGTATGCAAGATCCATCACTTGAGTACGGCTCGACCGATTTGCCTGATTTGATTGTTATGTTCGTCATTGTCAGGTCAAGGTTTGTATAAAATAATATTTTTGTCAAAATCCACAGGAAAAGTCGGAAAATCGGATGGTATTTTCGTATGTTAATCTCAATAAAATTGGAGATAGAGTCATCAAAAACCACCCGGGCGATGCCGGGGACGAATATCTTAGTTATAAATAAAACATAAAAAAATCCAAGTTTTGATATCGCTACCCGCTTCCACTCACAACTTGCACCAAACAGGAGTCCCAGCGCAATTTGTCTCCAAATTACTTTGATAAGAACAAATCTCTTATGTAACTCATGGTGGTAATCCTTCCACACGATACGACCACCCACTACCGCTACCATTATAATTACGCCAAACGGAAAATAGTTGCTATAGCACATAAAACTCTGGAAGCACTTTGTCTGGCTAGACTTAATTTTTTGTTTGTGAGAGTACCTACCTGGTGGTTCAATTTTATATGGTAATGAAATGAGACAGTTTCTCACGTGCGTGCTAGTACCACCGTCGTCTGATAGTGTCAGTCTACACTGGAATACATTTGTCAAATGTATGCCACTTGTATTTGTGACTTTCACTGACGGATATAGTTCACGTCATGTAAATTTGCCGCTCTGAAGTAGGCTGCGCAGTTGTCATTATAGTTGCTGAAACTTGAACGCTGACCTTGAATTACTTTAAGCGATTTTGGACCTTACTCCTGAGAAAATACGTATGCGCAAACAACTTCCACCACTCCGCCGAGCGCTCAAGATTCGTGCCGGCAGGTATATCTATACTAAAACAGCAGCGCGCCATGCCATGCGCATCGGAAAGCCTGGTTTCAGAGCTGATGTTATAAGAAGTAGCCTAAGCTATTTATTTTAGATAAAGAATTAGGGTTTCGCGCAAAAAAAAAAACCCTTAAAATTGTGAACAAAATCCGATTCTAATAGGGAAGTATTGACATCCACGCGAGCAATAATAACACTGTTTATAGGTGATGTAACACAGTTTTTATAACGCTTGTAAGTTGCTGTTGGGGCTCTCGTGGCGCTACAGCGCGCTTGGTATGTTTACTGAAGCGTACGGATGGCTTTCAAGCCATCATGCGCAAGAAAGCAAACTCCTTGCTGCACTGTCTACGGAGCAGCAGCAACCGCATCCTAAATAATATTGACGCCTGCTTTGATTTTATGTTCTTTTAACTTATATGGAGATTTCTCTGAAATAAATAAAATATCATTATATACTTTGACATATCTCCCGTCTTTGACCGTGGGATCCTTTGTATGGCGTAAGAGGGGCCGAAGCCAACTCGCAGAGGCCCATTAAGAGGATTGTGAAGTGCCGATACGCGGCGCGATTTTAGGAGGCAATTACCTACATTTCATACAATTATTTACATAAATATTGTTTCGGGCGATAACGTTTTTACTCCCTTAAACCTTTACGAAATAACAGACAATTTTGACCTCATTACATTCAGTATACTTTAATCTAGGTCTGTACGTTTTTCGTTTTTAGTAATTCAATTTAATTTAATTAAAAAAAAATAAAAATGCTCGAGGATGTTTTTATGTCAAAAATATAGATATTTAGATGCTAATAACTTGTATTGTATACAATATTTCTTTAAAATAAAAACGTTCGGACCTAGTTTTTCATTATACCTACAACATTTCCAAAAATTATGAAAATTAGACTATGTTTATGGGGAGAAAAACGTTATCTCTTTTTGTATGAAAATTTACAGCTTCACAATCCTCTTAAACGATTTTAAATGATGAGGAGGCACCAACTGACGATTATCCCTATATGCACTATGTAAGTGAACACGCCCGGTTGGTGCAGGACTATTGCAGAACGTGGAAACAAAACATATTGGGCTATGGGTTTGGGTGGCTAAAGTGGATTGGGTAACTTGAACTATAGAAGAACCATGTCCCCTGCCTGACCAATGTTATTATATTATATTATTATTACAGTCTCTAGAGACAGACATCTACAGCTGAAGGAATGATCAATGAATCAATTACATTATTACCTACCAGAAGAATGACAAATGTAGACACAGATTACTTCCCTTTTAATCACTCCAAAATGATTGATATTGCCTAACAGCAGCCTATTTTAAGGAATCCCATTAATTTCACAAGCTGAAGCTAAAATTATACCAATACCGACTCTCGATCGTAAACCGAGTAAACATGGTGGAAATAGCAACAGTTTTGACAGCTGTCAGTGGTTTGACGTTTGGTAAATAGGCTTCGTATATAGTACACGGCACCGGACGGGATTTCTCGTTAGCTCTAGAGATGTTTCAAAATTGAGATACATTTCTGAGGTTGTGGTGTAGGGATTATTAGTTAGAGTAACCCTGTTTTACCGATCAAAGAAGGATTACATTTCCAAATATGTACTAGAAAAAGACTCGTCATTTAAACAACTTTCGTTATGAAAATCATTCCCGATTCCTTATAAAAACAAAAAAAAAAAATACATATTTGTGGCGATTGCCTACAGAAGTGAAAACTTGACAGCGCAACACATCACATTAGCATGGCGCGTGACGTGCCGCGAACTCATAACATTTTCCCCAACCAAAAATCGCTCAACGCGCCTGAAGAGTTTTCACTTCAAAAACCTTTTCATACCATGGGGTATTTCAACCAAAATAGTCTGTCTACTGTTGTATAGAAAATTGTTTTTAGGGTTCCGTACCAAAATGGTAAAAAGGAACCCTTATGGTGCGACTCAGTCTGTCTATCTGTCTGCCTGTCCGGCTGTCACAGCTGGATATCTCAAGAACTACAAATGCTATGCAACTTGAATTTTGGAATAGTTTTAGATGATGTTTGCCCAACTATTTTGCAAATAAAAAAGAAATATATATATGTATTGCAACAGGGACTGATGAAAGATGTAAAAAAAAATACCGTCTATTAAAACTTCGGAGATAAGGGGGGCTTATCTCCGAAGTTTTAATAGAGAAAAATCTGAAATTATTCTGATGTAAAGATTACAGAAAAAATAAAACGGTGTCTCTAAATAACACACTTTTTAATATATGATAGTAACCCTCGGTGCGCGAGTCCAACTCGCTCTTGACCGGTTTTTTTTTTTATTGCGGGTAGAATCACTCCCTTGACGGATGCAGGTGACTAAATCGCCACCCTGTAGGTATTGAATTAAGGGGACTACAGGACCTAAAGCGCGGTCACTGTCGAATTGCATAGAAAAGAAAGAGAAGAGCGATGACAACCCTGGTAATTTATTGCACAATATGAATGAAGCAATAATCTATTTACAAAAATCTATAGATTGAAAAAAAAAAAAATTAAAACACTGTTACATTAAAATGTTGCTTCTAGAATAATCTCGACAAAAAATCAGAATGATTGCATGTACAGACGCCAGCAGGTCAAGCTACCCGAAACTGTCAAATTTTCCCAATCAACCTTGAACCTAATGCTTTAGCGATAAAGTTGAAAATCTATTAAAGAAATTTGACAGGTTGTAGTAGCTTGATGTGCTGGCAAAACTATACTGATTTAGGTACATACACCTAAATTAGTATAGTTTTGGTGGTTCGTGATTTTTTTCTATCGTATCAAATTAGTTGTATTATGTTTTCAACACATTATCTAACTAGCATATATGCCGAACAATATCATTTTTTTTTTTGTTTACTACAGCAGATTATACTTTTAGGCATTATAAAACTTTCTGTAGTTCCCTTAAAGAAGTATGTACTCGTACTGGAGTAAGTGTTTAGAATTTAAATTGGTCGCATGTGTAACGTTTTTGCTTCACGCTGCCATCAAGTAAAACCACACAGTAGCCTTCATCCTCGCATAAAGCGAGAACCCATTTTAAGTGCCAATTTAGACTCAGTGAGTTAATCGACATTTATTATGTAAAATTCGTCGAGAAGGTTTTCGTGTCTGTCTGCGTAAACTACAGAGTGGATTTCGATGTGATTTTCACTGTCATTTAGAGCATTTATTCCGGAAGGTTTTTTTTTTATTATTTGAGATGGGTTTGCTCTTGACTCTAGTCTAGGTCAGAGGTGACAGAGACAAAGTCGACGATGGAAGGAGCTTACCCAGAAGAAGCCTGTTCACTCTCACTTTGAGGAGATTAGGGTTGTATACGCTCAGAAACACAGACGCAGGTAGTGAGTTCTTCTCTTTTGCTGTGCGCACTATAAAAGACATTTGTATCATACACATAGACGCACTGCCAGTTACCATCCCTACCTAGTTGCTATTCCACCAATTCGCACTAAGCGTTTCCAAATGTCATTTATAATGCGCACAGCAAAAGAGTGGAACTCACTACCGGCGTCTGTTTCTGAGCAATAACTTAGATGTAACATACCTAGCACAGAAATCTTAATGTTTTGACATGTCGCCTCATTCGTAAATCGGCTAAAAGAAACGATTTGATTTTTTGTATGTTTGTTTGTTACGCCACCACGGCTAAGGGCTAAACCGATTTTAATGAAATTTGGTATGGGGATACTTTGAACCCTGGAGAAGAACATAGGATAATTTTTAAGCTAGTACTTAATAAGAATAATCAGTATTACTTGTACGTAAATGAACGTTAATATTTTGTTCGCTGTCCTTTATAACGGGCATTATTTTAACATTTTCCTTTTCTCGACATCTTGTCATAAGAAACGGTCTCGTGTAACATAGAAATAGAACCAACCCAACCACTCAACTATTTACAACAAAAAGCTGACATAACATTATTTTGCTTTCCTATATTTCTCCGCAACCACGAGAACTGAGCTAATGGAATGCTACCATGCAGATTCTTATACCACAACAAACTTAATAAAAATGTACCATGTGGACAAAATAAAGATTAAGTAATCATTGAATGCTCCACATTTCCGATAAAGTTCAATTTTTTTGGCAGATTATTTAAGTGTAGCTTGATTTTACATCATTACAATGGAATTGAATGGAATACTCTTTATTATGTAGGTAAACCATGCGAATTACAGATATAACTATATGGCTCACTCTGCAACTGAGAAGGCAAATTTATTTGCATTTCTCTTCGCAAGCAATTCACGTCTGGACGCTGGCTCAAAGCAACCATCTACTGTACCTCATTATGACTCCTCGATGCCGGAGATCGCAGTACACATTAAAGAGGTCCGAAGAGTATTGTACAGTCTAGACGTGAACATGGCCAGCGGGCCTGACGGCATTCCAGCGAGAGTGTTGAGGCAGTGTGCGCCTGAACTGTCTCCTGTATTGACACGTTTGTTCCGCCTCTCTCTTGAAAAAAGAACGGTGCCGAAATCCTGGAAGCTTGCAAATGTACAACCAGTGCCCAAAAAAGGCGACCGTGCAGACCCTGCCCATTACCGTCCGATCGCCATTATCTCCATTCTGTGCAAAGTTTTGGAAAGGGTACTGAACAATAAGTTGCTGAACTACCTTGAAGACAATGATCTTCTCAGTGACCGTCAATATGGCTTTCGCCGGGGACGGTCAACTGGCGATCTTCTTGTGTATGTCACGCACTGCTTTGGCGAAGCCATCGAGAAACACGGCGAAGCACTGGCTGTATCGCTTGACATCTCAAAGGCCTTTGACAGGGTCTGGCACGCTGCTCTGCTCAGCAAGCTTCCTGCTTATGGCATCCCAGCTGATTTTTGTAGCTGGATATCAGATTTCCTTAGTGAACGGTCGATTAGAGTAGTTGTTGATGGCTGCTCTTCTGACCTTATGGCTATTGATTCTTCCTCAGGGGTCTGTTCTCTCTGCAACTCTTTTCCTGCTGCACATCAATGACCTGCTTCGGCCTGGTATTGTTGGGTACGCAGATGACAGTACAGTTTCAGAGAGATACTTGTCCAGCGCAAAAACCAGCGGGGCTGAAGTTCGCTCCTTGAGAGAGGCCATGGTAGAGCGGACAGATTTGACCTTAAGCTTTGTCTCCCAGTGGGGTGATGATAATCTGGTCTCTTTTAACGCCACCAAAACGCAGGCGTGTCTTTTTACCGCTAAAAAGAGTCGTTTCGCCCAAACTCCTACTTTTCGGGGTACATCTGTTCCTGTAACTGATCGACTTGAGCTCCTAGGCATGGAGTTGACATCTGGTCTCAACTTCGGCGCCACCATCGAGTACAAGGCCCAAACTGCGGCCAAGAAACTGGGCATCCTAAATAGGGTGAAGCGATACTTTACGCCTGGACAGCTTTTAACCCTTTACAAAGCGCAAGTCCGATCCTGCATGGAGTATTGCAGTCACCTTTGGGATGGATCAGCTAAGTACCAACTAGCCGCGCTTGACTCGGTGGAACGCAGAGCTAAGAGGCTCATTGGCGACGTAAAACTGGTGGATGCCAAGCTTCATAGCTTGGCTCATCGCCGCAAGGTTGCCTGCTTGTCGGTCTTCTACAGATTGTACTTCGGAGAGTGTGCCCGAGAACTCCACGACCTCATTCCACCGGCCCCCTTCTACCACCGGACATCTAGACGCACTGCCAGTTACCATCCCTACCTGGTTGCTATTCCACCAATTCGCACTAAGCGCTTCCAAATGTCTTTTATAATGCGCACAGCAAAAGAGTGGAACTCACTACCTGCGTCTGTGTTTCCGAACGTATACAACCCTAATCTCTTCAAAGTGAGAGTGAACAGGCTTCTTCTGGGTAAGCTCACTCCATCGTCGACTTTGTCTCTGTCACCTCTGACCTAGACTAGAGTCAAGAGCAAACCCATCACAAATAAAAAAATAAAAAATATATAAATGTAGAAATGTTACATAGGGTGACATATTGGATGGTCTTATCGCTAAAAGCGATCTTTTACAGAAACACTTTGGATGGATTTAAAGGGAGAAGGACTTCATAGCTCAATAGTAATCGTGCTTTTAATGTGTCTTTTATGTAAATGAGAAAAATGAAACGAAACCATAATGTTTACTCAGCATTTGTATCCTAGCAATGAGCATGTAGTTAATTACGGCGTATTTTCGATGTGATCCGATTTCTCCATTATATTAGGTCTTTACCTATGAAATCGCCGATTTACATTGAAAAAATCAAACAATTTTGTTTAAAAGAAATATTTTGGATGCACTTTTGACATTTTAATGAAATTTCGTTGATGCCTCTGCTATAGATATCCTGGGAAAGGGAATTGATAAATTCTTTAAAGGCTTTTTTCGCCGCCTCGCTGGATTTGAAATTTTCCCCGGGGCTCATTGTCGAGATTAAAATTTCCAGAACGGAAGCGATCAAACCAAATCGCTCCGTGCGGTCACTTGCGGTACCTTGTCCATACAGGTCGTTAATATTGCGTGCTGTCTGTGTTGCATTGGTGCCACGACGGTATTCGAAAATAGTGCGCAATTACGATTTTTCCATGGTTACGGAAACATCGACATCAAAGAAAACTCGAACAGCGGGAAAACAAATGAACTACTCTAAATGTCATGCTATATTTTAAAATTAATTTGAACTTGGAATTCTAAATAGAATGAAAGAGTTGCTCTTCACACTAGCGGACATCAAAAATCGGCAATTTTGATTTCGAAAGGGGCACAGCACAGCCACAGCTCTTCTTGACGTGGTTGGAAATATCCTTGAAGCCCAAGACCAGGGCATGGGTACCATGCTTGTACTGCTGGATTTTTCACGTGCCTTTGACTCAATCAACACCTCCCTTCTCCTCTCTAAGCTTTCTTTCTACGGATGTCAGCCGGAAACAGTCCAATGGTTTCAGAGTTACCTAAGTAACCGTTCTCAGTTCGTCCAAGTTATAAGTGACAGTGATGGTGATGTTATGTCCTCTAGTCCCAGGCCAGTGCTCCGGGGCGTACCGCAGGGATCGATCTTGGGCCCTCTTCTTTTCATTCTGTACAGTGCCGACATCACCAATTGTCTGGTCAATACCAAGTTCCACCTATATGCTGACGATCTTCAGATGTATCTCTCGTTCCGCCCTCAGCATTCTGCTGAAGCTGTAAAAAGAATGAATGAGGATTTAGATAGGATTTCAGCATGGTCTGAAAGAAACTCTCTGGTTCTGAACCCAGTTAAATCCAAGTACATTCTATTGGGATCAAGAGGCTTTCTCAACAAAATATTAGGGTGCAATCTGGACTTGAAGATTGATGGGTGTTCTATTGATAGGGTGCAAGAAGCCCGTAATCTTGGTGTGGTGTTTGATGAGCATCTGCATTTTGAGACACACATCATGGAGGCTGTGCGCAACTGCTTTTACCGTCTTAAGCTTTTGTACCGTGTACGGCCCTACATAAGTGTGGATATGCGTGTCATGCTATGTGAGTCACTTGTTTTATCCAAGCTGAACTACGCTGACACTGTGTATGGTGCATGCATTCTAGGTAGAAGCGGAAAGTTGATCCAGCGAGTGCAGAACGCTTGTGCAAGATTTTGTTTCAACGTCCCTCCCCGATCTCATATAACTCCATTTTTAAATAAGGGTAATTTGATGAGAATGTCAGATCGCAGAAAGCTTCATCTGGCTACCCTACTCTTTGGCACTATTCTCACAAAAAAACCAGCATATTTGTATCAGAAATTGACTTGGTCACGAGATATCAATAAAATTAAAACAAGAGCATCATCTTACCTCATGTTGGCCACAACGCACAAAACAGCCGCTTTTCGTGGAAGCTTTAAATTCGCTGCCTCTCGCTGTTGGAACGATTTGCCACCACCGTTTCGTACTATAAAAACAGTTGGTACTTTTAGTATTAAATATAAACAGCACTTATTACGAGTACAAAAGGAAACCAGTCTCTGAAAACTGATACTCACCCTGGGACTGCACGTAGTTAGTACTGGTGACATCAGTGGAGTCTTGTGTTCCTAGAGGCATGTTTAGCTTTGAACTTGACTGTTGGTTTTGCTCGGTGATTGAATTTTTGTTTTTTTTTTTTTTTTTTTTTTTTATTTCTTCCGACTTACACTACACAACACAGTTCTTTATATAATTTATCTGGACCACTTTATTGCCGTATCTATTATTCACTCTTTGTTTTAGTTTTATCAACAGTTAATTTCTTAAACATTATATCAGCTGTCAGCCACAGAGCATGTAAATATACTGTCAGCCGATCACCTGCGCCCGCGTCTCATCGCTTGTCATAGACTATAGACAATATTCTATAGCATAGACAAGCGAGGTTGAAGCGTCTGGCGTCGTTATTAGTTTATATTTTATTTTTTTCTCTAAATTATAGGCATTCTATTGTGTGTATTTTACTATCTTTTTATTCCCCTATTGGATTTGTAGATGTCCGTAGGTGTGTCCGTGGCATCACATGGGCCCTATCAAAATACCAGCGCTGCGGTATTTATTTAAATATTGCAGCTTTATGCTGAGATGGGAGCCTTTTTGGCCTCGCACAGGTATTTTTTATTGTTATATTTTGTATTTATTTTGTTTAATTTTTTTAATGTTAATTTTGTTAGTTTCCTATGCTCTTTTTACTGTTTGTATTTCCTGTGCGTGTCCCAAATAAAGTATTTTTCTTTCTTTCTTTCTTTCTTTCTTTCTTTCATTCAATTTCATAGGTAAAGCCTAACCTATTAGAATCATGACGACTCCATTTACTCTTTCCTCCGTAGCAAATATCACGGCAGTACACAGCAATTCAGCAACAGTACCGAGCGTTATGAAAAACAAACGCTCATACGTGATGTTCCACAAAACTTGGTAGTCTATTTTTGAAAGTCTAAAGTGCTTCGTTTCAGTTTCGAACTAGCTAGGTAAAATGTTTTGCTTAACCGTGTATGTAGTTATTTTCTGTTTTTACTGTAGTAGTCAGAATTTTGGATAAATTTAGCTTATTGTATGGATGAAGGGGTCGTTTATGGCCTACTAATAATCTACTGGGCGTAATTTTAATCCTTCCGTTATCCTCTTAAATGGGTCATTGTACTCATCATTATAAACAACTTTTACGATGGGACCAAACTGAAATCGCGAAAAAAAAAATCAGCTGTTCCCTACATTTTGACGAATTATGCGAACATAAATGTACAGAACAGCTGGTTTTTTTTTTGCGATTTCAGCTTTGGTCCCATAGTAAAAGTTGTTCATAATGATGAGTACAATAACCTCCTTTAGAGGATACCGGTGATTAAAATTACATTCTGTATATCCAAGGCTTTCTAAAGTTCTTAGTTACAGCTGATATACCTAAATCAATAAAAATGTGTCTAATAAATAATGCTTATCTGCTATATTATAATAATAATATAATAAAATAATAACATAATATAATCATAATAATATAATATTATATTATAGGAAATAAAAAGTGAAGGTTATTATTATCCTGGGGCCGTATTATGAACTATTAACGCCATCATTTTTCCAGTGCTAGAGAAAGACGGAGCTATACATGACCTATAGCACCATCCCTTTTTCTCAACGGAATCATGATGGCGTTAATAGTTCATAATACGACTCCTGCCTGCCCTTCTAGAAACCTCTAGGGATTGCGTCTCTGTTTTTCCTTTTGCTAATAAATTGTCCATAGTTAAACGAAAAGGATCCAACCCACATTACATCTAATGGGTTTTGGACCTATGTTTAACCGACTTCCAAAAGGAGGAGGTTCTTAATTCGTCTGTATGTTTTTTTTTTTTTTGTATGTTTGTTACGCGATTACTCAAAGACGGATGGACCGATTTAGAAAATTATTTTTTTGTTTGATAGGGTATACTTCCGAGGTGGTCCCATATAAATTTTATTAACTTTGCTTGGGGAGTTTTTGAGTTAGCTTCAATAATGCGTATATTTCCCACTTATTTTATGTGGATGATGTGATGGTGTTTTAATAACTTCCTATCACTGTTATTTATATGGCTATATCTATAATTATTGTGCTCAATTATGTATTCGAATTTGTGTGGGGTAGGTTCCACAACTAAAAAGTGAAAAATAAAAACTTTTTAGCAAAAAATAAAACCGACTTCCAAAACAAAACACTACAAAGTGAAAAATAACTTTAATTTCGGAAGTCGGTGGTAAAAAACGAAAATACAAAACCCAAGACACCGACTACCGAAATTAAAGTTATTTTTCACTTTGTAGTGTTTTGTTTTGGAAGTCGGTTTTATTTTTTGCTAAAAAGTTTTTTGGATAATTGATTGGTATGCTGGAAATTCTTATGTGCTTCTCTGTTATGTAGGGTCTGATATCAGATAACAATATGATTGTCTATTATATTTATGTTGCAGTGGCCAGTTGTCATCCACCTGGAGCTTTAGGGCGTAGAGTTGACATCATATCTCAACTTCGGCTCAACCATGAAGACAATAGCACAGACTGCAGCCAAAAAGCTGGGTATCCTAAATAAGGTGAGGCGGTACTTCACATCTGGACAGCTTCTGAGTTTGTACAAAGTTCAGGTCCGTTCCTGTATGGAGTATTGCAGCCACTTATGGGATGACTCAGCAAAATACCAGCTAGCTGCACTTGACTCGGTGGAACGCTGGAGGCTAGGCTTCACAGCCTGGCTCATCGGCGTAATGTTGCTTGCCTGTCGGTCTTCTACAGACTGTACACTTCGGAGAGTTTGCGCAGGAGATCCACGACCTGATCCCACCATCTTCCTTTCACTACCGGACTACCAGACGTACTGCAGGGTACTATCCGCACTTGGTTGATATCCCGTCGTACTCAGCGCTCCTCCTCGACGTTCATTATGCGCACGGCCAAAATGTGGAACTCTCTGCCAACGTCTGCGTTCCTTCCACATACAACCCGTCAGCCTTCAAAGCGAGAATGAACAGGCATCTTCTGGGCTTGCTCGTTCCATCATAGACCTCATCCACCGCTTTCCTTCAGGCGAGATCGAGGTCGAGAGCTGGCCCATATCGCAATAAAAAAACATATGGAGTTGTGTCGCAAACTATGCTCCACCTCCTATCCAGCCCTATGTGCACCAAAAAATGCGGCCAAAGTGACCTCAGCACTGCCACCAAAGACGCCCTGAAAGTGATGAAGTGTTGGGCCAAAACTGTCGTACCATGGACACGACGAAGAAGAGTGGTTGTTGTAATCGAAAATGGTAACCACTGCCAGAACCTGCAGTGCTATTCTGTACAAATCTCACCGTGGACACATAGGTGAGGTGAACGTGGAGTGAGCTGTCAATAGTGTCACGTGGAATGACAGCTCACTTCACCCAAGTTTTCACGGTGAGATTTTTACAGAATAGACAGGCTGGTACTTGTTGACAGCTAGGTCTACACTGTCCATCTATAACAATGGGGAAGAAAACTGTCAAATTAGTTCCGCGTAGATGGCGCTAAGTGTTTGTTATAAACGAACTATCTGTGTGTGTGTTTGCTACAAAAAATTAAACATTTTTTTTTTTGTGTCTTATATCAATATAATGGGTCGTTGTTGTAGCCTTTGGATGCAAACAAATTGGGTTGTCAAATTCCTAAGTAATTTTCACATGAAGAGAAAGTGGGAAAAGGCGCTGAAAAATGGTTTCTATTATATTCAAACAACCAGTCAAAACTGATAAATTAATTTTATCAGTTTTGACATGTAACAAACTCACAGCGCTCTCTAAAGCCACATTCTTAAAAAAGTCACCGTGGCTTTCATAGGAAACGACCAATTGGAATCGTGCACCTAGCTACTGACGTTACATGGCCCTTATATGGGTAATAATTATTTCGAATTTAAATTCCAACCTTTCATACCCCAGTACCTATTACTAGCAGTTGAAATAAGATGTAACGGTAGTTCTTTCCCGGACCTATTCTTAAATATTGTATGGGATCAAGGTATCGTTAACTATAATTTTCGAGGACAAAATATGTAGCCAACTTCTATATTTTGTGAATAATGAAGATCCATAGCTTTACAGAGCAGATTTCAGACAAATAAGTACCAAGTCACAGAATGTAAATGAAAGCATTAAAAAGCTACCTACTTGTACCTGCAATTACATTTAGCCAAAGGTACCAGGCATAATAAATAACTTTTAATCAGATCCCCTCTTGGTATGATAGACGCGACATCACGGAGGAATTTCTTAACGAAAGCGAGCTTTAGGTGCCAGAGCCCACTCTCCTCCAATTTGCGGGAAAAATTCGCAGTAACACGGTACGAAAAATGAAGTACTTTTTAATGTTTTTTTACGGCAACATTCTCATAATCACTTTAGTAATCTTGTGTTTAAAACTTTAAAAGAAAAAAAAATTGCAACTGTTAAAATGTTTATTTCAGATTTTTTGTCAACTCATGATTAAGTAGCTTGATACACTAAGAGGATTTGTATTGTATTTTTTTTTAATGATGCGGTTTGCGATTGAGACTGGACTAGTCAAGTTGACAATGCTGATCTTTTTAATTTGCAGATAAAAAATATACAAAACTGAATAAAGAAGTCATATGGTAGCCAAAAGGTAACCAGAGATTAGAATAGGTAGAGCTAACGTTGATGTTAATATGAACATTCCCCGGGATTCCGGGATTCGAAAAAATAAATTGTTTTTTTTTTATGTTGTCAAACTAATATCAGTTCAGGTTGCTAATTTCCAATGCGCACACGCGCGATGTTGCCGCTCAGGTGTAACGCGCGATGTTGATGTTGTGGAGGGATATGCGTTCGCTCATAATTCCTTAAGACGTGAATAGCTTTTTACAAAGTAAATTCTAACTTATATATTTCAAAGTACCTTTTGCCCGCGGCTTCGCCGGCGTGGAGGTCGGCAGTTATCCCACGAGAACGTACTAACGGGACAAAAAGTATCCTATGTGTTAATCTAGGTTATAAACTCTGTGTGCCAAATTTCATCCAGATCGTTCAGCCGTTTTTGCGTGATTGAGTAACAAACATCCAAACTTTCATATTTATAATATTAGTAGGATAGTAGGATCTCGGGATTCCAGGAGTGCAGTGGCGTGCACTCCATACATGCAAATAAGCACTGCATACCCTGTAGTTCCAGACATACATGCCCCTCTAATTTGAAATGATAAATAACTACTTATAGTTAAAAAAAAATATTAATCTAACTTATTCACCATTCACACGAACACACATTCGCTTCCCGTATTTACAGTGCGATTTAAGCGCCAGCTATGCCAGGCGCAGCGGGCAAAAGCATTACTACGCCGTGCTTATTTTTCATACAACGCATGATTTCGCGAGTCGTGTAGTACACAGCAAAAGTGTGTCTGTGTGCGTGAAAACGTGTGCGTGTGTTGGAGTTTTAGAAGCACTGCTTATATTGCAAACCGTCCAAATTGAGAAGCCGTAAAAGGACCGCCTAATTGTTGATTGCAAAGGGTCGACTTTTTTTAGTCGGATTGGCCAAATGACCGACTAATTCATTCGTTCGTATTAGTTCGGAACGTAATTGCAAAGTTCGTCGCCATATTGTTTGTTTATTTGTTATTCTCGGCGCAAGTGATTGATTGTCTAAGTAATTATTTAGTAAGTTTATTGTAAAAAATGGAAAATGATACCTGTGAGTCCTGTGCTGGCGAATTGTGTTTAAATAAATTAAAATCTGCCGCGTTTTCGACGTTATCTTTCGAGGAAAAATTTAAATTGATTGCAAAGGGAAGGTGTGTACCCGGATTGAATTACTTAACTCAAAAAAAAGGTAATTCGTTACTTTCATGAAAAGTTTATGATAAATATAACAGGTTGTGTATGTACTCACAAACATATTGTACTGTTTCCCTTGCATTTTGTTTACAAACCAAGATAAAAAGAATGTTTGAACCTATAACGGATATTCAGATCTAAATAATTTTCACAAAACGGTTGCTAAACACGATTCTTCAGAAAAACGCCTGGAATCCTGCTTGAAGTTCCAAACTTTTGGTAAAGGTAGAATAGAGACTAGTTTGAAAAGCCAGTTTAAGTTAGATATTGAAAGGCAAACGCGAAAGTTGAGAGAAATAGAAATATTTTCAAACGGTTAATTGATGTAGTTTGTTTTCTTGGTAAACAAGTATTAGCATTCCGTGGGCATGACGAATCCAGCTTGTCTTTTAATAAAGGCAATTTTCTAGAAATTGTAGATTTGTTAGCTAAATATGATGGAAATTTGGAAACCCACTTACAATCAACATGGGGTAGCTCATTCACGGGGTTATCGAATAGGACCCAAAATGATTTATTTTCTAGTGTTGCGTCGGTAATTAAATCAAAATTCAGTAGCGCTTCGACCGAACGATCATTTTCTAGTCTAAAACGAATTCATACATATTTACGAAACACACGGCCAGAACAGACTCACAGATTTGTCTATGAATACAATTGTAAAAGAACTTTTAGTAAAACGATGTAACAGTTTTTACGACGACGTTTTGCAAAACTATATGAAATTATAGAGATAGATTTATAAACATTAACTTGCAGAAAGTAATCAGTTAACATTAAAGTAGTAATTTATTTTGAATTAAAATTCATTTGCGCAAAGAAAACAAAATAAACATCCCACGGCCTTTTTAAATGCCACTTTGCATGTCATATAAGTGTCACTTATTTAAATATTCATAGTGGTCGCAAACAAACATCATGCGAAGCCAAAGGCTTCTGTGGTAAAACTCAGGTAGGGTAGGTAGTCCTAGTCGTTGGGCCACCGACAGCAACAAGCTGAAACTGGTAAGTTTTTGTTTAGCTGTGCATACCCTGTCTGAAATCTCTGTGCACGCCACTGCAGGAGTGTCCATATTAAGACAACGTATCGCAAATACAAAATATAGCCCTACCTACTCCGATCACTGGTAATAACAGATGCATTTGTTTAGACTAAAATGCGATTCACACATAGTTGGACCCTCGTTTTCGTATATATGGGCAGCTCGGCACGAACTATAGGCATATCTACAAATGCTCATCATCATCATTTCAGCCGAAAGACGCTTACTGCTGGACATAGGCCGCCCCCAAGTACCGCCACTTCGACCGGTTCTGTGCTTCCCGCTTCCAGCAGATTCCTGCAGTGTATTTTTTTATTTTTAGTCTAGGTCAGAGGTGACAGAGACAAAGTCTACGATGGAGTAAGCTTACCCAGAAGAGATTCGGGTTGTATGCGTTCGGGAACACAGACGCAGGTAGTTAGTTCCACTCTTTTGTCGTGCGCATTATGATGTTTGGAAGCGCTTAGTGCGAATTGGTGGAATGGCAACTAGGTATAGATGGTAACTTGCAGTGCGTCTAGATGTTCGATGGTAGAAGGGGGCCGGTGGAATGAGGTCGTGGAGTTCCTGTGCACTCTCACCGAAGTAAAGTCTATAGAAGACCGACAAGCAGGCAACCTTACGGCGATGAGCCAAGCTCTAAAGCTCGGCATCCACCAGCTTTACGTCGCCAATGAGCCTCTTTCTCTGCGTTCCACTGAGTCAAGCGCAGCAAGTTCATATTTAACTGAGCCATCACAAAGGTTGCTGCAATACTCCATGCAGGATCAGACTTGCGCTTTATAAAGGGTCAAAAGCTGTCCTGGCGTATTATAGCAGAGTGCGCTTAAAGTACAGACGCCAGCACATCAAGCTACTACAATATGTGAAATTTCTTTAATCGATTTTCAACTTTATCGCTAAAGCATTAGGTTCAATGTTGATTGGGAAAATTTGACAGTTTAGGGTAGCTTGATATGCTGGCGTCTGTACATTCAAGTATCGCCAGTCATGGAGAAACCGCATAATGTTCGTTTACATAACTAAATCAACCTAAAATATTCCCACTGATGGGACACAGGGCTCCTCTCGGTGAGAGGGAGTGGGCTGTACTCCACCATGCGGGCCCAGTGCGGGTTGGTAGATGTCACATGTCTTCGAATTTTTGGTTCTAGGACATGCCGGTTTCCTCACGATGTTTTCCTTCACCGTTTTGAGAGCTGGTTTGATGAAATTAAATACACAAAGTGCCCGCCTGGCCTCGAAATCACGACGTACAATGTTTGTTTACAGTTAGAATTATAATGTTACCCAAATTATTTAAATCATCGACTGCCAGAAACGCGGATCTACGCGAGACACCATGGCCTTTAATTGTTTCTGTAATTACGGTATACAAATAATAAACAGCGGCGGTATATCAATAATAAACTGAAAATGAATGTAAATTACAGATATATAGAGACCAGTAAATATCCGCGAATCTGCGGTTTTTTTGGGTTTTAATTAACAACGTATTCATTTGAAACCCAATGTTTGTACAACAATTATTTACTGAGTATTATTATTAATATTTTAATGTATAAATTTGCCTTAATTTTTTACCGATTGTTTTTAGCCGCTAATTGCACATGGGATGAAATTCATCCCATTTTTTATTTAAGTAGTGGTTCGTGGGAGTAAAGTCATCCCACGCAAATCTACTTTTGGTTTGAACCTTGTTCCACCACTATTAAGGAGTCCTTTCTAATTCCATACATTTAGTTTGATGGACTATCTACCGAGGAATTTGAGGTACGCCAACCCTCTGTGAGACTAGTCAATCGTCTATGGAAAGATTTCAATGTAATAGTCTGTAGTTGCAAATCTTTTTGTAAACAAAAGGTTTTTGTTCAAATTGGAATGCTTGTAATTAATGAAAATTGTATTAAGGTAAGTGGTTTTATTTATGTTTCGTGCTAAGAATAAATACACCATGCATTTTAAACCATAAAACATATAGGTCATCGCTTGTTTTTTTTTTTACTAGTCATTTCTTTGAAAGTGTAACTAAAAAATGTTTTGTTATTTTTTACAAACAATTTTGAAATTCCAAGAAGCTACGATGCAAATCGGTTTTGTTTACAAGATTACCGCGGGTGGGGCGCTTAACGGTTTTCCCCGCGGGCGGGTGAGCACAGCGGTTCAGCACAGCGGTTAGTCAAAATATAATCATAATTTAGCTATAGTAGGTACCACCTACCTACTCTGTCATTCGAGGATCTTTGACAGTCGTTACGGGTCGTCACAAGCCCGAAAGTCTGACAACCAGTCTTACCAAGGGGTATCGTATTACCCAGTAACTGTGTTGTAGAGGTCAGATAGGCTGTCGCTCCATATAAAATACTGGTATTCAGCTGCACCCGGTTAAACTGGAAGCGGACCCCATTCTTTAATACATTTGCCAATTAAAATTAGTTGGCACTTTCAATAACATCAGCATTAATAAAGTTAACAATGTAGGAAAAAAAATGCAAACATTTTCAACAATTTCATTCCTTTATGTTCACGAATTTCAAACAATTTAAAATATTTCGGTATCTCTACCCGTGTACCGAGTAGCTCTCAATGAAATACAGAACAAAAGAATACGAGAGCCGCTATCCATCTGAAAAATCCTCTTGAATAATGAATCAGAGAGAATTTACTCAACAAAATACATAATACACAGATGTAATTCTTCAAAGTAAGGAATAACGTGTTCTAATTTAAGGGTGGGGTACAGACCATCAAAGTGAACAACTTTTTCTACTATTGTGAAGACACGCTGTTTAAAAAAAGGTAAATATTTCATATTGGTTGACGCGAACGGTGCAACAAGATTTTGTAGAACAATTTTTATGATGATTTCATAGAAATAGTTTTACTAGAGTCACGTCGCGCGTCGCGGAGTTGGTTTGACACTTTTGAAAACAATTCCCAACAAATTAAATAATAATAAATAATAAATCTTTATTTTCCCGTTTTACAATTCACATTCACCACATAGGTATAACATGCCATATTATTTTGTCTTATAAATTGTAGGTTTATACAGAGTTATATAAAGATAAACTCTCTCCCTCTCTATAAAGTCTTTATCAGTGGAAACTTGTAAATGGCCTTCATATCGCACAACCAGTTTAATTACTAAACATACCTTTTAAGGACGTTGAATATAGAACCACAACCGGCATGCGTGTTGGACTAGATACGTACCAACGTTATCGAAGCAAAAGGAGTAAGTATGTAAGGATCGTAGCAGGTGGCGTTCCGTTGTTTCTGCCTACCCCCATACGAAGAAAGCGTGAGTTTATATATGATTGTTTGTTAAAGTGCTTTAAAAAGCACATATATGACATAATTGCGCATATCGCAGTTGTAGCAAGATACCGAGGTCGCCTTATACGGAGATAACCGACCTACGTGACGACCGATGTAGGTATAAGGAATGTTACTAAAATAATCATGTCATAAGGGCTGCTATATTTTTGGTCTACAGTGATCAGTTATCTGTTATTAATTTAGAGGACAAATATGGCACTAAACGTGATCAGTTTCTCAAAAGTACAACATGGCAGATTGGTAGTATAGTGGTCGCCCTTTAGCTTGGCAATGGCGGTCATTCACCCTTCCGTAATATCTATCCGTAGGAAACCAAACAATAAACTAGAAATATATGGTTTTTCCGTTATTGGAACATGTTGAAGATCAGGATATATAATTGATTAGGATTATTTCAGTTTAAAAAAAAACGAATGCTAGAAAATGTAGGTAGGTCAATGACCGCTATTGCCATGTTAAATAGCACAACTTTAGTAGATATCTTTTTAAAGGTGTCATGCCTATTTGTGCTACCAAGCAGAGTATCGGCGCCAGTGTGATTAATAATGAGACATGTAAGCTTAGGATGGTAAATGGGAGCCATTTTTATGAAAACTTCATGGAAATTGTTCTACCGGAGTCGTGTCGATCCAATCTGCATGAGCCTTAACGGCGCATAGAGCTTTTTATGCACACAAACACGTTTTTATAACCGTTGTTTGAAGTAGTAAACAATTAAACTCCTATCTAGGAAAATATATCAGTATTATTGGGAATATAAACTAGACAGTATACACGATTTAATAAAGTTGGCTCGATAGTATAAGTTCGCAAAGTTATCTCTTTTCGACTCATTTTCACCTCTATTTCCATAATTTTTTATATAAATAAGTAATTTGATATTATGATTATTCATAGATGGCTGAACTGCTGAAGCGTTTATTTTATACACGATAGTTTTTTTTATTTAAGTGCAATATATGTTTTTGTCTCTGTCACCTCTGACCTAGACTAAAGTCAAGAGCAAATCCATCACAAATAAAAAAAAAATATGATGTAAATGACAACGAAAAAAAAAGCATTGAAAAGGTGCAAAAGTGTGGTTATTTTCTTTACTCTTACACGTAAAGAAAAAGACAGAGACAAAGGCAAAAGCTCGGTGCACCCTTAAAGCATCTATGATGCCACTGCTGCGCTGGTGAACTGATGTCCATAGACGGCCCGTACCTGCTGAAAATCTCCCGCCAGGACATGAATTGCCTTGGCTTACCTGGAAGTCTTTAAATAGACTCCGGATCCAGGTAGATAGAAGCAAAGAAAACCGCTCAGGTGAAGATTCACATAAGACTCCGTTCTAGAGTTTAAATGTAGTGCTATTCCACAAACAATGGGACACTTAATATCATGTCCAGCGAGTCTTGTTCCCTGCACGTTACAGGAACTGATGGACGCTACTGAAGGTGCCAAACCTGTTGCCAAATTCTGGGCTGACTCTATTTAGATTGCCACCGCCACGCTAAGAAGATAGACAGCCCATTTACTATAAAGTACTTATTGGCCACCCAATAAGATAAATGTGAAAAAAATGGCAGTGTTTACTTGTGCTATCAGAACTTTAGTCAAGGACTCTCAATTAAACGTATCAGTTTTATTAATCAAAAGGTTTATCGTATCGAATATTCGAATGAAGCCATAAGTGGCGGCAATGACACCAAACACTCGAGCAACTCAATTACTACTAATAATTTTACAACGAACAACCATTAGACCACCTCGCACATTATGCGACTGCGACAGCTCGATGACAAGACGCTGACTTGTCGCAAGCGACTACCATCGGTGAGTCTAGACGCTGTGACAAGTAGCAAAAGCGTGCAATTCCACCCTAGCCTGTCGTTGCGACTCTGCAACTCGAAACTAAGTGCGCGGTGCTTTGAACAAAATATATGAAACGTTGAGTCTAGTCGCCGAGCTGTTGCAGTCACATGTCGCTTAGTGTGCGCTATGTCTAACTTGTATGCAACGCGAACACGAATGGTTCGTCGTTTTGTCCCTTTTAAAGGACACGCCACACGTCAGAGATATATATGTCGCTGTCGGACATTGTCGATGTGACAACTATGCCACGAAAGACCAGCCGCAACTCGATTGACGTGTATAAAACATGCAGCAGTGTTGTTCCCATATTTTTGTTTCTAACCTTCCTATATAAACTCTACAGCGTATATCAAAAATGTGTGGTCATATTTAAGGGGGAAGCGCCAGGCCAGCTCGCGAAATTCAATTTTTCTTATTTTTTTTGCAATTTGCAAGTCAGTATTAGGTTTTATGTTGATTAAAGTATGGTTCGCGACCGTAACAAATATGTATTTATATAATTATAATCATTAGAATCAGTAATACAACTCCTTAAGTTAGCATAATCCTCAAATGTCAAGTTTTCATGAAATAGGATTACTTTGTTGTATTGATGACTTTAATGATTATACTTATGTAAATACATACTTGTTACGGTTGCGAATCATATTTTGAACAAGATACAACCTAATACTGAGTTGTAAATTTCAAAAACCGTAAGAAAATTTGAATTTCGTGGGCTAACCCGCTTTGGCCTTAAGCAACGATTATAAGCAAGGGAGATGATGCTGAAAGTGGGGTTCTAGGTTTGAAACCTACGTCGGGGAAAGTGATGTTCGGTTTGTACCATTACGAATTACTCGGTTTTTTAAAATTGATAGCTACCGTGGCGCTTTCGCCTTAAGAGTGTGGTACAGACCATCAAATTATCAGCTGCAATGATGTGATGTTTTTTTACTATAAGTAGGTAATTTAGGACGCTTATGCACGTCAGGCTATACTCGACCCAAATGTATGGGACATACAGATTTGGGTCTAGTAGGTATTGATGTTTTGTATGGGACACCTGATTATTTTTTCGAGATCACGATGTTGGTCCCATGGAGAAAGTTATTCAGTGTGATTATCTGTACAGCCTTAAATATAAGCACACATTTTTGATACCCAATGTATAAACTCCATAGCTTATTTGCTTCCTTTCAAAAGAACGGTAACCGCTATTCACCATAATATCGATAATAAACTGTTTTCATAATGATTCTGCAAATTCACCCGAAATTGATTGATTATACTTCAGAACCATCTGTGGAAGCGTTTTTTTTGCCCCAAATTGAATACGCGGGCAAAATTAAATATCTGGATATTTAGTCTAGATATCTGCCGATGAAAGATGGAAATCTGTTAAAAGCGTTTGCCTCTTTTTTCATAAAATTGTTTGGTGTTTTTTTTTTTTTAATTGAGGATGAGTGGATAATTTGAAAATGTACGAGTAGCGTATTATTGGGATTTCGGGAAACATTTTTAGTCGTTGAGGCGGATTAAAGGTACTTCGATGTTAGGTTAATGTAAGGACTATAAATTATAAAGGTTAAATAAGTGTAACTGAGTGAACTAAGGGCAGTGGGATGATTAAAGCAACAATGAGTAGAAAGAAGTATTGATAGTATTTGCTGATCAAACTTTGAGCTTCATTTTACGAGAATAAGAATGAGAATAATTTATTGCTTCAGAAATTGCATTCAAAGACGTTGAATCCTGGAACTCACACTAGGATTCCCTGTGTCGTGAGATCCAGGCTTCTTCGTTCCGTTTACATTTTTACGCATGCATTACATACATTATACGTTACAGTAAATTCCTTAATTTTATCAAATCCACTCGCAATATACTAGAAAAAGAATATGCAATAAAATCTAATACATTATGAAAACTAATAGTAATACCAAAAACAGTAGATAGCCTAGTATGGTATGCATGTATGTTGTGTGTAATTGTGATGGTGTGTGTGTATGTGTGAGTTGGTGTGTTTGTACTAAGGTAGTTAGTTGTGTATGTATTGTGTGTATTGAGAAAGTGTGTCTGAATGTTATGCCTGAGGACGTATATAATCATGTGGTAGTTTATGATAAAAAATAACAAATATATATATAGAGATCTGTATTTGTACCTATCACAGCGTTCAAGTTGTTTTTATTTTATATTAATACATTTTCAGTCATGTCATAGACCAGTGTAAGAAGCCATTTTGTAACCGTAATTTTACATTTAGTTTGAGTTAGTTGTAGAATTTTCAGGCAATTATTAAGTTTAGAGTAAATGTGCGGTCCCATAAAACCGTACGACCTTCTACCGACCGCTTTACGGCATCGGATCCTTTCCCATTGCACCCTTCGACTTGACAGGATAACAGTGGACATGGGAGGTTTTGTGAAATCTTAGAGTGACAGACAAGATGTAAAGCAGTCTGACTCTAAGAACTCCAATTTCGGCATACAGTGTGTTAGTGGAGTACCGGAACGGTCGTCCATAGGCAACTTTAAGCAGAGCTCGTTGAGCTCTTTCAACCTTTATCAACAAGGTTTTGCCAGCTGCGGCCCATGCTCTTATACAATAGTTAAGGACCGATTGACAGAGAGAGAAGTATATCATTTTTAGAACTGAGTCATCTGCAATTTTACCCAGTTGCTTGACGAGGCACGGTATTAAGTATTTCATTTTGATCGTGATAAAGTAACGATCAGAAGAAGTGAAAAAAGAAAGATGCAAAAATGTCTTCACGCTACAGTTATGGGACTACGCATTTTATAGATAGATTACTAAGGGCCGATTTTTCAAAGTTCAGATAACTTTTATCTGAAGATTAAAAAAACGGCAAAAAAATCACGTTTTTTGTAAGGGACCCCCTTAAATATCTATTTTATTCTATATTTTAGTATTTGTTGTTATATGGACATCATCTGTGAAAATTTCAACTGTCTGACTATCACGGTTCATGAGATACAGCTTGGTGACAGACGGACAGACAGACGGACAGCGAAGTCTCTTAGTAATAGCGTGCCATTGACGGACGTGCGGTGGCCAAACGGCCTAGTATAGAAAATATGTCAAACTGCCATATTTAATTTTCATACGAAAGTTACCTAACAATTGAAAAATCGGCTCTAAAGAGAAAATACATCGATATTCCTCAAAGGGATATATTGAAAAACAAATCCCCTTCACAATATCGTCAAAAAATTCAACGATTTTAATAAACCAACACCCATAGCATAAGAATGATACGAGTACAACAGATGCGTGATCCCAAGATCCGGACTGAGCCTGAACTATATATGTTATTCTGTTTGTACCGCGTCGGCGGGATCCCGGGATCCCGGCAAGCCCGGGATTTGGAGCGTCGCATTTACATATTAGCACCTTGGATGTGCTGATAAGTTCAACTGATTTGTGAAGGTGAGTACTGTCTACAGATTCTGGGAAATATATATTGGTGTGGTAGATTTGGAAGGTATAATTTTAGATGACTGTGCATTTTCTTAGGGATAGAAGGAGTTTTGAGTCACCATTTTGGGTTAGTACTGATTCCCCCCGTTCTTTTTCCCCCTGAATAGTAATATATAGGGTAACTGGTAATTATTCGTGGCTAAGTAATAACAGTCGCAAGGGTCGATCCATCAGGTTAAGCTACGCTTGCCGGAGTTGGTCCATAGATGGGTGACCATCTTTACATACCGAGATTCCTCCATGCCTCGGAAAGCACGTTAAGCCGTTGGTCTCGGCTATAATTCGTGGATCTTTGGTAGTCGTTACGGGTCGTCAGAAGCCCGAAAGTCGGACAACCAGTCTTACCAAGGGGTATCGTATTACCCAGTAACTGGGTTGTGGAGGTCAGATAGGCAGTCGCTCCATGTAAATTACTGGTATTCAGCTGCATGCGGTTAGACTGTAAGCCGACCCCAACATAGTTGGGAAAAGGCTAGGCAGACTGATTGGTAATTATTGACCGATACTTAAACACATTATTGTAATCATGATAACAAACAACTTTTACTATGTGACCAAACCTGAAATCGCGAAAAAATCATGGTCTAGAGTCAAGAGCAAACCCGTCGCAAATAAAAAAATTACTCATCTTCGGAACTGCTGATCCGATTACAAAAATTCTTTCACAAATGGGAAGCTACAGTATTTTCATAGGATATAATTATGTATGTTAAAACAAGAAAATTACTAATGTTTCGTTTTAATTTTTAAATAAGAAATACGTCAGAAGTTGGCTGAAACATCCCTGCGCTGATTTGTTGGATTCATTTTCTCCTCTACTGACTGTTATTTCTCCTGTCAAAGATTTTTCTGTTTATATATATGTTTATGTATGTATGTATATATCGATCTGTATTTATTCTTGTATTTTATAGTTATTTTCGTGTTATCTATCCTTTATAATGCACCTGCCATGTTTTCTCTTTGCATCACCTTTTGGTTGACTGGTAGAATTTGCCTCAGGCATTAAGTCCGCCTTTGTACGGTATTTGTTTTTTTACTTGTGCATAAAGTTTAAAAAAATAAATTTCTCACGTCGAAGTCACGGACTGAACTTGTAGATACTACTTAAGATCAGTTTTATAGACCCTTACTTATATAAAACATAAACAAGAAAAAAATGCGTGTCGAACCAAGCACTATAAAGGGTTCCGTAGTTGAAGATGAATTTATCCCAAGAAAAAACATAACATTGTAGTTGAGAAACATGTTCTTCCATACATTCCAACTATCCATAGTTAAACGAAAAGGATCCAACCCACATTACACCTAATGTGGGTTGGATTCTTTTCGTTTAACTATGGACAAATGTAAGTTTGTACGCACAATATTGAGAGATTTACCATGTTATTTTAAGACCATAGACTTCTTATAGGTTTTCCTAGCTATAGAATTATTTTCTGTATTTTTTTTTTAATTTTAAGCTCAGTAGTTTTGGAGATAAAGGGGGGAATAGTCAGTTTTCGTCTATTTTCTTAAATAACTCTAAAACAGGTTATATTAAAATTATAAAAAAAAATATATTTTAGTAAGCCCCTAATAATATAATAATATGATATAACGCACGGTACAATTTGCAATTTTTTTTTTTAAAATTTTCTTATTTGCCCCCAAAATTGATCCCCATATTTAAAATTAATTAATTTGCATTAGACGTCCGTATTTGGGTCACAGAAATACATACGTGTACCAAATTTCAACTTAATCGGTCCATGAGATTCGGAGCAAATTGGCTGCGACAAACGGACAGACAGACAGACACATGAGTGATCCTATAAGGCTTCCGTTTTTCCTTCTGAGGTACGGAACCCTAAAAACCTACTAAAATGTACTGATACCACTTGGAACAGCTCCAAGCATTACACGTTTTATACAGATAGGATTTCGAACATAGTCACTTACCGACTGGCTAGCGATTACGTCACGAAAGGCTATAAAAGCCACAGTTGCCTTCGACTACTACGATATTTTGTTTTATCAAAGCACGTTTGTACTTTATATAGGACATTCACATTAGATATTATGTCCCTTTTGAAGTATATTTGTACGTTTTTATATGTACAATACAATATTATCGAAGTGTTCAATTGATTTGACCGAATTCCTATGCCATTAGTGATGAATAGTCCTATAGAAAAAGCGGTCAAGTGCAGTCAGGTTCGCACACCAAGGGTTTCGTACCACACATCTAACTTTATAAATACAAAGTCCTAACTGACTCGAATGACTCATTAACGCCCAGCCCAACCCTTGGACCTAGAAAGCTGAAATTTTACACGGAGGTTCCCTTTATAATGTAGACAAGGTATAAGGGAGGCTTTTTCGAAATTCAACCCCTAAGGGAGTAAAATAGGGATGAAAGTTTGTATGGAAAATCGGTAAGTTTTGTAGTTTATACCATGAAAATTGATAAAAAAAAAATAAAACCACATGTTTCAGCGGTTTTGTAAAATCATCCCCTAAGGGGGGAAAATAGGGGATGAAAGTTTGTAAGGAAAAAATGGTACCTGGTAAGCCTTTTGTTTAGAAACTACGAATGACGTGTTTAGGCGTGTTCGGAAAATCATCCCCTAGGGGGTTAATATTTCTTACTAACTCATCATCGCTCAGTCCACTTTCGCTATTGCCAAAGACACTTTAGTAATTCAGAGAACAACTTAACTTTAGGTAACTATTTTATTCCAAAGTTCCACGGGTTAGGGAATAAAGAGGATTTATATTTTCGCTTTAAAGTTGCCTTCAAAAGCATGCAAGTTGGTAGTTTTCCGTTCCGTTACTGTTGTTAGATTTTAGGATGTTTTATCATCCAGCAATCATATATCAATCCGCGAGCCGCTCCTCGGATACTATATATTATATATAGGGTGACTGGTAATTACAACACACATGATTATGGTAACACATGGTTGTACTCATAATAACAAACAACTTTTACTATGGGACCAACCATGAAATTGCGAAAAAAAATATGTTCCTTTTTGACGAATTATGCGGACATAATTAATGTAGGGAACAGCTGATTTTTTTTTCGCGATTTCAGGTTTGGTCCCACAGTAAAAGTTGTTTATTATCATGAGTACAATCATGTGTTTATTATCATGAGTACAGTCACCCTATATAAGCAGTGCGAGAAGACATTGTTTACCTGGATTTAACACATAGGGTACTTTTAAACCTGGTAGTACGTTCTCGTGAGATATTTTTCGACATCCTCGTGGGGAAGCCGCTGACAATAGCTAATATTTAATATCTTCTGAGAGTTCCGTACCTCAAGAGGAAAAAACGGATCTCCTATAGGATCACTTGTGTGTCTGTCTGTCCGTCTGTCACAGCCAATTTGCTCCGAATCTAATGGACCGATTAAGTTGAAATTTGGTACACGTATGTATTTCTGTTACCCAAACATGGAAGTGTAACGTAAATAAATGAATTTTGAATATGGGGGTCAATTTTGGGGGGCAATTAAAAAATTTAAAAAAAAGGTTTGCAAACTGTACTGTGTGATATAATCAAATGAAAGGGCTTACTGTGAGGGTCTCAAAAGGTTTTTTTTTTTTTATAGTTTTAAAATAAATAACTTTAAAGTTATTTAATAAAATAGACGAAAATTGACCATTCCTCTTATCTCCGAAAGTACTGAGCCTAGTTTTGAATAAAAAATAAATAGTTCAATACCTATAGATTACAGGAAAACTTATAACAAGTCTGGTCTTAAAACAACATGGTAAATCTCTCAATATTGTGCATACAAACTTATATTTGCAGTTGGAATGTATGGGAGAACATGTTTTTCAACTACAATGTTAAGTTTGTTCTTGGGATTCATCCCAATTACGGAACCTTTCATTTTGAGTAGTTCGAGACGCACTTGGCCGGTTTTTTTTAACGCCGAACTAAACACTTCTTGTATGCGGTCAGCATACAAGAAGTGTTTAGTTCGGCCTTTAAGTTTTTACTTTATTTTATTTTTATTATTTTTTGTTACAGTGGCCATAGTAGTACCTACATGCTCAGTGAAAATTTCAAGTGTCTAGGTTAGTTTAAAAAAAAAACACTAAAAATATCATATTTAAACAAGAATTTCCTCAATTTAATTTTCGTTCTTATCTTAATTAGATCACTAATTCACTATGCTCATTTCTTCGAAACATCACTCATACATATGCAAGACATGCCCAGATGACGGCTCATTCAACACTCAAACATATATTATATTATAAAATACATAATATATCTAATACAATCAAGTCTAGAGATCCAACACCTGAGCGGAAACACCTGGTGTAATCCGACTCACCGTACAGTCGCGAGCAAAGTTCATTCATCAAATTGATGATACTAATACAAAATGAGGGAAGACATACTTCGTGGCGTATGCGGTTTCATTAAAAGAAATCTCTCGAATGATTTGCGACCTTAACTGTGAACATTAAGATTCAAAATAAAATGATATTGGATATCGGTTCACAGGTCGTCGGGTCGTCAATTTTCAGAACTGATTATTTCTTTAGTTGGTCTGGATTTCTTATTTCACATGAAATTAGATTAAAAAATGATGAGCTCAACCTCCTTGTCTCGATAAGTAACTTGAAACCAGAATAAACGTAATAAAAGTAAATTACTTAAAGGCAAATACAATAAAATGTGCATTACATTTATGGTCGAAACTGAAGTTATAGCCGTTCTAGAATTCAATTTTGGATGGAATTCAACGAAATATCGACGTAACCACCGAATTTATTGCTGCTACCGTACGAGCACATTTAAAAGTTCTTAACTTCGAGTATGTGAGTATATTTTATTCTTGCTGAACTACATTGGCGCTAAGTTAAATTGCCTCGCTGGTCCAGTGATCGCATACACGACTGCTAAACCTGATTCCTGGGTTTGATTCCTAGGTCGGGTAGTTTTATGAGGTTATCCCGGAGACTTGATTTGTGTTGATGACAAGGTTGGCCCCCTATTAAATCATGTGAATTAAACCTAACTGCCGAATTGTAGCTGTACAATAAACTGCTAGTTATGATCATACATGACAGATGTCATGTACAGTAGAGATGATATCATAAAATGTCATAATATATCAATATCTTAGTCACAAAACATATTTAATAGAGAAACCACATTTCCAGTCTACGTACTCGTGACCCGAATCATAACATCGCCAAATGGAAACGATCTAATAATATATGTTTTTCTTATTCGCTGAACAAAGAATAACATGCACAGTGAAGGAAATAATTTATCAATTCAATATATCATTCGACATGTTTTTATTATTTTTCTATTGAGTGGATCACTCTCGGTTGGTTATTATCGAAAAGCCAAGGATATATAGTAAATAAACTTGGGAATATTTTTTTATATACAAACTAGCGATCCGCCCCTGCTCTGCACTGATTTTACTACTTGACAAAACATTAAAAAAATATTTATTTTATGTCAGTTTAATATTAATGTATTATACACATAAACCTGCCGGAATATATTCCCTAAATGATTGTCAAATCCGCATCAAAATCCGTTGTGTAATTTAAAAGAACAACGCGACCACACAGGCACACGCAAAAAGCGACTTTAATCATCATCATCATCATCATATAAATAAAAATCAATCGCCTAATGTATGTACGAGCATCACTTCAGAACGGTTGCACCTATTTAGCTAAGTTTTTTTGTTGTGTTTGTAATTGTCTGGACTAGGTTTGTATGAAAGAAAATATTTGAAAAGCTGCAGGAAAAATTGGAAAATTCGGGAAAACTGAAAGTGCTATGGTATTATTAAAGTATTATGGGAATTTTGAATGAATTATTAAAACTTTGATAGGAAAACGTTTGTCGGGTCAGCTAGATTATAATAATCATGTGTAGATAGATAGTATTTAACATGTCAAACTATACGTTTTATTACTGCACAAACTAGAGTTTTTCATCACGAAAGAATTCTAATGCTATGATCATAATAAAATTTGCGTTAATCCATGGACTTTCCAAGTATAGGTTTCAATTTTGACAGAATGAATAATACATTACCTATCACAGTTCTTGTAAGCAGACAGAAGAACGATACTGTTATATGAACCCTTCAATTATATTTAATTATTATTTTACCCTAATCAGAATTACGCTAATTCCAATTATATTCGGAAATTCGGAAGCCACGCACGCTCCAAAAAGCAGACCGCAGTTTTTCCAATTATTACTTGAACTCTTTACACACACATCCCCAATAATGACCAAAAAAAAAAACATGATTTTTAACAATTCTCAACACTTTTGTGTACAACTGTACAAAGACATCTATAGCATTTCTTTTTTTTATGAATTATTCCAATCTTAATGTCAGGGATTGCGCTCGCCAGCTGCTGTCTGCAACATGTTGTTATTGAAAGCCACCCATCCAACTTTTGGCCTTTATAAATGACGTCCGTTAGGTACTGGGTCTGCTATATATGTAAGTCACGATCGCCTAAATCAGGCCTTTTATCTTGAGTTAGGGCCTGCGCCCACTGGCAGGGCATCCTTCTGCATCACTACATGCAGGCGCATACTGGCGGCAACTATGCCGTGGTATCCTTAAGCATGCCGCGGCGTCCCAAGACACGCCGAAGCGTATTTTCGCGACATCGTGCTCGCGCGTTCTTTTCAAAAGTTTAGCTCTTCATCAGAACAGCCGTAATGCTGGATTGTGCCTTGCCTCGGCACCCCGAAGGCTGCCGAATCATTCCTAGGCTGCCGACACGGCATCTCTAAGCATACCACAATTTTGTTTTTGTTCCTAAGATGATTATCATTAAAATTTCATTCGTATTGCAATACTTCGTCGCATAAAATCCCTTGCCGTGCCGTACCGCCAGTGGGCGCAGGCCCTTAGTAATCAGTTTTTATTAAGAAAATGTATCGCTAAAAGCTTTGGTAAACATCATCCAAAGTAGGTATATCATGAATATAACACACAATAAAAATAAGTCTGGCAAATCCCTACTATGTTATCTTAAATCTTAAAAAATATCAGCTGCTATTTAAAAAATATACCTATTCTCACAGATAATATAATAATTATTCGAAAATACACGCAGATGTTTTTATGTGAGCAAAAAATCTTTGAAGCACTTTAAATATTTATTGACTGGCTGTTGCTCGCGGCTTCACCCGCGTGGACATCAGATATATCCCTCGGGTACGTTCTGCCGGGATAAAAATCCTATGTCCAGGGCGTGGTCGATCTGTGTGCCAAACATCGAAAGTGAAAGGTAACAGACTGGAAGAGTTACTTTCTCGTTTATAATATAGTATGGAAGAATGGATGACACTATTTTCCCTAAACTTAAACCAGTTAATATAATATAATATAATATAATATAATATAATATAATATAATATAATATAATATAATATAATATAATATAATATAATATAATATAATATAATATAATATAATCCTATAAGTTTATTTGCCATCACAAAAATACAAGCGATGACACACGCAAAGCACTTATAAAACAATAAACAAGCTTTTAGATTAATGACTCCCCATGCTAGGAAAATCCTGTGTTATGGAGGGTATCCAACCGTCCATTAAATGCAAACAATGTTGTTATACAAGTAGAATCTAAAATTATAGGCATTTTCCAAAAAAAAATATATTTATTCTATAAAAGTAAATTTATTAATGAAGTTTAACCAACAAAAGTCGGTGTCTGGAGGAGTTGAATTTAAGAGATTTGATGCAGTCGTAAGTGTGGTGTGGTGTGAGGGTGTGTGTATTTATTTCAATTAAAAACCAATCACAGGCACTATAATTGTCAAGGAGTCTGTCGTCAAAGATGAAGCTAGTTGCCCATTCCAAAGCGAGGTATGTTCAGCCTACTAATTCAAGGACTCGCTTGTACATTATCGAATTTTCTTCTACTAGGTTTTAGCGACTATTTACTGGGTCAAATAATGGTCAGACCACAGAGTAACCTACATCGGTACTCTGTCTTTTACGAACGAAAGAAAACGCAATTACATTCGTACATAAATAAAGTACCTACTCGTATATCGGAAATATACTTACTGTTGCTATTTTGTGTGCAATCCCTGGCAGTAATTAGGATGTTTTTTTGTTTAATTGACGCAGTGTAGTTGCTAAGCGATTGGCTTTTGCGCTTAAGATTCTTGAACTCCTGCAATATTTTTGTGTCCATGGAGTTTCTTACCAGTCTTCTCCATAGGAAACCACTACGATTTGGAATGGACAACAAGAAGTCGGTCAGTCAAAAAGATGAAGCTATCATCTTTCCGAGTGACCAACTCCTTGACAATTCTGAAGTGCCTGTAAACGGTTTAATTGAAATAAATAGTAGGAATATATATTTCTACGGGCTACAGATTGTTGTCAGGGCTGTGGTGTGTGTGCATGTGGGTTTTATTATCTGTGCACTACAATAATTGTTTGTTAATTTACACATGACACGTTTTTAATCGTAGGTCGTAAGTTCGAACCCCCTTTTTTGCGTGGAGAAATGCTCCTGCATACTGCACTAACAGGGCGACATAGTGTAGTTATGTAGGATTCCAACCCATTAAAACTCCACGGTATCCTCCTCTGCCGCTTGTGGTGAGAACCCGCCGGACCCTCCTCTGGGGAGTACCCCCCATCACCGGCGCACCAGAACACATTGCACGCCGTGACCACCCCAGGGACCAAACCAGCACATGGGGGGTAGACGACCCCGTGTCTAGGCACCCTTGATCCCCCTGCGACCGGTCAGGTCAGTGGCCCGGCCGCCTACCACTTTTCGGCCGCAGAGGATAAGGAGAGCGGCCAACGAAATACCGACACACCGCGTCTGCCATCAGACGGTGGCGACCCTGTCAAGGCCGCGGAAGGTAGGGAGAGCGGCGCTCCGCAATACGGGCACTCCTCTCCCGCCCTGCTAAGTGCTATACTATGTTTAAATTATTTCATCACAACTGCTCTCAAAACGGTGAAGGGAAACATCATGAGGAAACTGGCATGTCCTAAAACCAAAAGTTCGAAAACATGTGGATTACGGCCCACACCCTCTCACCCGACACAGGCGTCATGGGATGACGCCTGTGTCGGTGTCCCAGAAGTGAGAATATTATAGGCAGATTATGACGTCTTTAATTCCAGAATTCCCAGAGCCAGCTGTCATGAACCTAGCACAAATCCTGACCATGAGCATGAAATCCTCCACGTTGCTACTGAGAAATTCCTGGTGGAACAAAACCCCTATGAATTCAACCCAGAACCTAATGATGCAAGGCGGTCCCGCTTACGTTGACAAGATCAATGAGGAAGCGCAAATTGATGTTAGAGGTGCCTTAACTTAAATGGCTGCTCAGCTTAACCTTCATGATAAATCCTCAATCATATTTAATTGACATTCGTCTGTACAAGCATTAAAACGTAAACATAACAAAGAGGAATTAGTTGGGGAATTCCATACGTAATAATAAATTCTACAGGCTGGGAATACGCGTAGTTATCAACAACTGTCGGCTTGATTTACAACTAGGAATTTATCGAGCCGACTAATTAGGTCCTGCCAATCTATAGTTCTGACCGAATGTGCGCTTTTATAATTCCTAGTGTCAATATTATCGTGGACGTCCACGTCCATAAATGTATGGATATACGTGCTCGTTATAACGTTATCGTGACCGGAATATTTAAAAGTGTCTTCATATATTTTCCCGTGTTATCGTGGACGGTTTGAAAACGTCTTCATATATTTCCATTTTTCTTCCCTGTGTTATCGTGATACCGTGCCGTGGACGTGGACGTCCACGATAATATCGTCACATTAAAAACTAGTAATTCTGCGTACGGTAGACCTCGCGAGGACAAACTTTTTTATACCACTAAAGTTATTTAAAACGGGATATTTACTAGGATTTCTTTTTCTCACCAGATCTTCAGCAAATTTTTATGAGACCAACTTAAAGTTTCAAATAAAACCAGAACCATCGAAATCGGATCTCATAAGGCGGAGATATCCAGCAGCCCCATTTTTGCCCGATCAAAAATCCCCGACAGCAAAATAATTCTATAAAGCCTTAACACCTGTATACCAAGTTTCGTCCAGATCTGAAATAAGACCTGTAGAGGAGAAGCAACAAACTGGTAGACGAAAGCAAATTTTGCCAGACTTGAAGCAGAGACGCTTCGCTCGCTCGGTCAATAAAGGTATGTTAGTTACCCTGGTGATTAATGCATGGTATACATAACTCGTGAGCTATGCGTGAATGAAACCAATCGAGGAGAAAGCGCTATTTGATAGGAAACCATAACGTTATTATAGACAATTACTACACGACCAATAATAATATGTCTGTGATTGTTTGGACGATTGTTGTAATTGGAGCTATTAGGGGCTTTCGAGTTTATTGTTATTATTGCAATATTATTTTTTTGTTTATTTTATATTATTATGTCCTTTATTTCTTTTACATACACATTTTTATAATCATCATCTTCCTGACCCTTATCCCATGTTACTTGGGGTCGGCGCAACACGTTATCTTCTTCCATTCTCCCCTGTCAACCGTCACGCTATCATTCACTCCCTTCTCTTTCATATCATTCCTCACACAATCCATCCATCTTTTCTTCGGCCTTCCTCTCCCTCTCCATCCATCAACATGTATATTCATCACTCATTTGGTCACATGCGTTTCGTCCCTTCTCATCACATGCTCATACCAAGCCAAACGATTTCCTTTCAACTTTTCTGTCACTGGCGCCACTTTCAAACTTCCTCTTATATACTCATTTTTTACTTTATCCATTCCTCCACACATCCGTCTCAACAATCTCATCTCAGCTGCATGTAATCTTTTTTCATCCGTCTTCTTCACGGTCCAGCATTCAGACCCATAAAGTACGACAGGCCTTATCACGGACTTAAAAATTTTGCCCTTTAACTTGAGAGGCATCCGTGAGTCGCAAGTTGTTCCTGTGACCTGTACAAATTTTTATAAAAACCTTAAAAATTATAAAAAATAGTAGCCCACCGGTATCAGGAACAGGGTCCAAGCTACCGGTGGTCAGGGCTCTAGAGAGAAGAACCTTCTCACTATGCGTGCCGTGTCCAGGAGTCCTGCTTTCTGAATCAAGCCCTTGACCCAGCCGCGCAATGAGAGCCTCCTGAGGTGTTGGTCGAGGCTCTCCGCTATTAGGCCATTAACCGAAACGATTATCGGTACAATGATTGCGACATCCTCGTGTGTCATCATCATCACATCTTGTACGTGATTTTTTATCTTTCTCGGCATTCACGAGATTCTCGTCATTAGGGACAGCGATATCAACAATAAATGCACGGCGCTTTCGCCGATCTACCACCACAATATCAGGCATTTATATTATATTTGACATATCTCGGGACCGCGGGGTCTCGGGCTTTTGGAAGGCGTACGAGGGGCCGAAGCCAACTCGTAAGGCCCCTTAGACAATTTTACACGATGAAGGGGCACCAACCGACGATTATCCATATGCACTATGCAAGTGCTCCCAAGGACTACCCCCGGTTGGTGCAGGAATATTGCAGAACGTGGATATAGTCCTGTAGTAATCATAGTTATCTTTAGGAAGGCCATGCACGCATTCAAGCTAATATGTTGCAATATTTCCTGCTACAAGACTTACTTTAAAACGTTCTCTATTCGTGATGTTAATCGTAATCGCAACTTTTACGATTCTCAAACGTGACCGCAGATAATGATCGGACATCTAGAGATATATATATATATATATATCGTGCAGGCTTCCATAATGTGTAATCTTTTGCATTTTGATGCATTCTTATGTCTTCCTGCGTGCGAGTTGCATAGGAATCTTGGATTGATTATAGCAGTTCCGTTACGTCAGTAACGACTCGAGTCGAGGAGAACACCAAAGAAAAGATGGATGGACGGTCTGAAACTTGACATGACTAGAAAGTGGGTAACTACCGAGAGGACGACTAATAGAGAAGTATAAAAGAAGACGACGTTGCGCCGACCCCAAAAAATTGGGATAAGAGCAAAATAATGATGAAGATTTTACTGGCAGAGAACGCACAGCCTGAACCACTGATCCACTGTGTACTGCTTGAAAGATAATATTCCTTTTGGATGTAAAAAGCTAAGATAGGATTTCCAACCCCGGCAAACTAAGTATCGGATTATTAGGTAGTTTACCAATGATGAGGTAAATACCGCATACCGGGGCATGTCCCAGTTTGAAGCGTTTTGTCCTGGTGTCGCGGTTTATAAGTCGTCTATCCTGGTTTCGAGAATAGGGCGCGTTTGTTTGATCATGAATTCCTTCGTATCTAACCTATCCGAGGTGGGATGCTAAAATTACATATTATATTGAACTCGCTTCGCTCGCACTTGAACTATACGTTCTCTTAAATACTAGTCTATCCGAGGCGATAAAACTTTCAAACTAGCTTCGCTTGCTGTTGCGTTCTGGGTTCTTTGTGCAAAATCACCGTTAGTTTAAGATACTTCGATGGAATTAACTTGCGCAAAAAAAAAATAACCTCTTCAAAAAAAAAAAAGAAAGAAATCACACACACACACACACACTTCGAAAAATTTACATTATGTGGTTGCCTACATCGTCTTGCCCCGCCACTGAACGTTCATCGATTTTTTTTTTAAATTTTGGATAGAATAATAAAATAGTATGTAAGAGGAAGTCTGGAAGTGACACCGGTGACTGAAAAGTTGTGTGGAAATCGGTTGTCATGGTATGGGCATGTGATGCGGAGGAATGAGGGAAATGTCGTCAGGAAAGTGTTGAGTATGAACGTAGAGGGCTATATGAATAAGGGAAGACCAAAGAAACGATGAACGAAAGGGAGGGACTACTGAGATGACGACTAATAGAGAAGTATGGAAGAAAAAGACATGTTGCGCCGACCCCAAATAAATTGGGACAAGGGCAGGAGAATGATGATGTTTTACCCTATTTCTATTCCAAATGTCGGCGTGGCATGGGCAATGTTATGTTAATATACGAGTATATGTTAATATGTTAATGGTGCAATGTGGCCGTGGTGGTCGGCGTTACAGCATTTATAGCAGCCTTACCATAGCTACACATACATGGCAAAGTTCTTATTATGATGAGCAGTTCGAGTACTAACCGTTGCTTTAACATATTTTGACAGTTATGAAATAAATCCCATGTAGGTATAGTTCACGTCAAATAACTTTGCCGCTCTGAAACCAGGCTTTCCGATGCGCATGGCATGGCGCGCTGCTGTTTTAGTATAGATATTGACTACTGCCACAGATTAATACAGATGGGACACTCCTCAAAATCATTTAAATAAAAAGCGTCTCTTGCTACGACACAATAAAGTGTGATTCAGGTCGCACAACGCTTATTACCTACAGTTATATTCACCTACAAGTTGCCTCTCTTTCTAACGCGTAACTCTTATACCTTCTGACCGCGGCAGTTCTACTAAATTGGCGCAGTGAGATAGGCCCGCCGCGTACTTGTAGCTTCATACCTACGTAAACTGCGGAGTGTCCCATCTGTATTAATCTGTGCTAGTGCGCAGTCATTTGAGTGAACTTCAGAGCGGCAAAGTTATTTGTCGCTAACTATAAGTCAATTATTGTCACTGAGCTACTAAACAATTCCTGATGGAATACCCAGATTTGGGGTCTGAACCCAGTCATTCAGTTCAATGGACGAAGAAGCAGTCAAATTAAGATTAATTCTAACACTTCTTTAACGCAACCCTGCAGTTTTCGGCCATCAGTACTAATACAATATTCAGAATGGGTATTGGGTAGATTTATCATTCCCACTGTAAGGTTATACCATGGCATATCGCAATTAGTGCCCGTAGCGGCTCCAATTTAAGCTACAGTTTTAATTGCGAACCTTCATAATTGGCGCTATAGATACATATCTTTGAATGATTCGGCGCATAATTGCGATTTGTCGCGGTAAAACTAGGTTAAGTCTTTTTAGACAGTTCTTTCTATAAAGTGATAATAGGTATCCGTATGGGGTAGCCGCTACATAAGAAAATAAGAAGCGATATTGAATTATCGCTACTTATTTCAAGAGGACGTGCTCACTCTAACGCGCCTATCACATAACTGTTGTTTATAGAAAACAATCGCCGCAACGGCATTTTGAAGGTCATCAGTGAGACGCCGTGTGGCGCCATTATGGAGCATTGGGTACATGTACCCGGTGCGTCAGGTGAGTGCAACAGATATGTATATAAGTTAATAGTAGTTCATGAAACTGTTGCATAATGAGGCATATTAAAACACGAGTGTTTTAATACCTAGTTCTGTGCAGTTTCATATTCTACTCTCATACACATTATATATATTTTTATTTATTTAGGTTCAATGAGTTTACTCATTGAACCTAAATAAATAAAAAAAATACCACGAAATTCAGTACAAAAAACGTATGAATGGCGCTAAAACCCAGATATCACCGCGCATGCGCTAAAGCGGGCGCTGCCACAGAAAGGTAAAAATTATTGGGATGAAAACTTTTTTGTAATGCGTTCCATTAAAAAAAAAATATGATGGAAACTCCTAGGTGCCAAGGCACAAGTGTCGTAACGGTAAACAAAATTGTTTTATAACATATTTTGTTAGAGAAAAATTGTTTTGATATTATTTTTAAATTTCGGTATTTTTCTTATAAATTATGTCACTAAAAACTCGTTTTGAAGTTGATACTTCATTCAAATTTTACGATATGAGAGTAGATAAACGTTTTTTATTACATTGTTACTACTTATTACTAACATAGCTTATAAGTAGTGTGTATTGCTAACATATTATGGACCTTTGAAATAAAGTATTTTAATTTCTTTTTTTTATTTTGAAAACCTAATTCTAAATTCGCTTGAGTGATCGAATGCAACCAGTCATTTTTCTACCAGCCTGCATGCATGCATGCATGGCTCCCTTTTGCGACAATTTTACCCTTACCACAGATTAATACAGATGGGTCACTGCGCAAAATCATTTAAATAAAAAGGGCCTCTTGCTACGACATAATAAAGTGCAATTCAGGTCGCACAACGCTTATTACCTACAAATTGCCTCTTTTTCTAACGCGTAACTCTTATACCTTCTGACCGCGGCAGTCCTACTGAATTGGCCCAGTGAGATAGGCCCGCCGCTTACTTGTAGCTTCATACCTAAACTGCGGAGTGTCGCATCTGTATTAATTGTATGCTCTTACACTGCTTATCCGCCACACCGGGAGTGGAACGTCAACGAGAAAACAGATGACGGCGCCGAAGTAGCGACAGTACAGTCAGCGGTCGTGGTGCATGACCCTTTTCAAAAGTTTTTCGAATGCACGTTGAAATCTTAGCTTGCAACGCCTTTTTTGGTTTGACCAATGAATGAAGGATGAACCTTCTTTTTAAAGTTCATTGTTTTTGTTTGACTAATGAACGAAGAATGTCGCCTAAGAAGAATGACCCTAAAATGAACAATGTCCCTTTTTTAACTAATATATCAGTCTGTCGTTGACCCACATATTTTATTGACGTTATTGCGAAGCGCTATTGGTGGACGAAAACAAAGCCGGCGGGGTTAGCCACTGGCCCGTGCATACGAAAACCGCCTTTATGGGGGTGATGCACAAAAATCGTTGATAGTACATTTACTTCGGCGCCGTCATCTGTTTTCTCGTTGACGTCCCGTTCCCGGTGCGGTGGATAAACAGTCTTACAGTACCTACATATTATTGTTACTGGGTTGGTATTTTGACCATGTTAATGGGGTTTTGATATTTTTTAAATGTTATTTGTATTTTCTATAATAAGTACTTGCCTGGAATAAATGTTTTTAATTGACCGAGCGAGCGAAACATCTTTGCTTCAAGTCTGGCAAAAATTGCTTATTTTATGATATACCACTAGGTCTTTCGATTTGTAGGACAAAATTCACAGAACACACCGACTACTTTTTGCCAAGTAAGCGTTTTATACGAATGTGTTCTATATTTGCTTAATAGTATTATTATACTTCTGCTATATTATTATATGATATTCCACAAGGCCAGTCGATATGTAAGTTTTGTTTTTTTTTTCTTAAGAATCACACACGATCATCTGATCCCAAACTAACCAGAGCTTGTACTATGGAAACCAGATAACTACATACACTATTTTTTTTTGTAAATACATCCTTATACATGTAGATAATTACACCCAGACTTAGGACAAATACACATGTTCATGCACACAAATGTTTGTCCTGGATGGGAGTCGAACCCACGACATGATAGGCGGTATCTTAACCAACCACGCCAGCTGGCCTGTCAGAATAGATAAGTATTGACTACCTTTTAAGTAGGTACCTTGTTAACAGCAAGTGTTCACGAAGTTGATGTAATACGTATATTTACCTGTAACAAAATGGAAAAAATAATTAGTGATATAGCTCACAAATATATTGTAATTATGTTTTATTTATTTATTTACTATTTACGCCACCTCCAATTAAGAGGGCTGTCGCATTTTGTCACCTCTCTCGCTCACACGGGACCAAATTTTCAAATAGCGAACTATCAAATAATATTAATTTAATAGGTAATTATTAAAAACACATTTATATTGTGGCATTTATTTAACCCTTCTCAAAACAGATCATAATACTTATTGAGCTGAGTTTATTAGATAACACAATAGAAATATGTTTTTGGGTGAACATTCGAGCGTTTTATCCGCCGTCATTACCGTTCGCCAAAAATTGATGAAAGAGAATATTTCAGCAATTCCTGATTCTGGTCCTTAAGCAGATTCTGGGAATTGATGAAATATTTCATTAACTATATTCTCTTTCACCAACTTTTGGCGAAAGGTAATGACGGCGGTTAAAACGCTCGAATATTCACCCTTTTAATAATTACCTATTAAATTAATATTAATTACTAGTTCGCTAATTGATTACATTTTTCAAAAAAGCATCTTTTCATGTAACATTCTTAAAAATTTAGTCCCGTGTGAGCGAGAGAGGTGTCAAAATGCGACAGCCCTTTTCACAAGACCTGCCTCATAAGTTTATAAGTAATGGGCAAGATCTAAATAAAGAGCAAAATTATTTTTAATACAACCAAGCCATAACAAAATCATTCTGTTCTTTCTTGTGGGGAAATCAGCAAATTATAAAAAGCGGCCACGTATGAGTCAGACTTGAAGGGTTTCGTACCACTGCCATACAATATTTAAGGAGGAAGTGTCAGGGTAGCCCACGAAATTCAAATTTTCTTACGTTTTTTGCAATTTGCAAGTCAGTATTAAGTTGTATGTTAAATAAAGTATGATTTGCGGCCGTAACAAATATGTATTTACAGAATTATATACAATAGAATCAGTAATACAACTCTTTAAGTTAGTATAATCCTAAAATGTCAAGACTTCATGAAATAGTAGTAATTTTTTAGGATTACCTGGTCTTAAAGAGTTGTATTGATCACTTTAATGATTCTAATTATGTAAATAGATACTTGTTACGACCGCAAATTATAATTTGATCAACGTACAATATAATACCAACTTGTAAATTGCAAAAAACGTAAGAAACTTTGAATTTCGCGGGCTACCGTGACGCTTCCGCCTTAACACTACTTTTTTAAATACTTTAATAAATGTGGAGCCCCCTTTTATTTTTAACTTTATTCTATTTTTATTATTTGTTGTTATAGCGGCCATAGTAGTACACACTGTGAAAATTTCAAGTGTATACCTATTATGGTTCAAAAGATACAGCCAGACGTGATGTGACAGACGGACGGACGGACGGACAGCGGAGCCGTAATTGGGTCCCGTTGGCGCCCTTTCAGTACGGAACCCTTAAATATAAATAAATCACGTCATTAAAATTATCAATCTTTAACACAACGAATAGTCTATAATGTTCGGTGTGCTTTAAGCGTCGAATTCCGTAGTCTGTAAATGATCCAGTTCCATTGCGCCCATGTTTTTGTTTGAGACCGCACCGCTTACGTACTTTACGGTCAATGGAGGTTTTATTTAAAATAAATAATGAGGAATCCAATTCTGAATTTTACACGAAGAGTTGGAGAATTGTAGACAGGTTTTGCTCGAGTTGTGAATGTTTTGTGTTTATAAGCGATCCTGTTACACCAAGTTGCTGACCAGATCCTGTTGCCATTGCTGGCAAATACTGGTCTAGCTAGCTACTAGCTGACTCTGTTGGGATGGACCTGGGCATGTGGTTTTGAGTTGGAAACTGAACAATTTAAGCCCTTTTTCCGTTTATTATGCAGTTTTGATTATAAAATTATGGTTCCATATAAACATAATTATGGTCCGACAATTAAATATAACAGCACATGGTCTGCGGTTGTGAAATACTTTGTGGTACCGTTTATACCAAGTACAGTAAGTAAGTTTATAACATCCATGAGTGATAAAAAGTTGCCAACGGATATGTGAGAGATTCCATAGCTATATTACAACCATGGAAATATAATGATTACAGCCATGAAGCTATGCCATAATAGTTGTAGTTCTAGCTCCATGTGAAGAGTTTTTCTGGGAGGTAACCAGTACCACCATAATAAAAATAAATAAAAAAAACCGGTCAAGTGCGTGCCGGACCACGCATAATGAAGGGTACCGTAGTTGGGATGAATTTATCCCAAGAACAAACTTAACATTGTAGTTGAAAAATATGTTCTTAAACGAAAAGGATCCAACCCACATTACACCTAATGTGGGTTGGATTTTTTTTGTTTAACTATGGACAATGTAAGTTTTTATGCACAATATTGAGAGATTTACCATGTTATTTTAAGACCATAGACTTCTTATAGGTTTTCCTATAATCTATAGCTATAGAATTATTTTCTGTATTTATTTCAAAATTTTAAGCTCAGTAGTTTCGGAGATAAATGGGGGGAATGGTCAACTTTCGTAAAACAGTTTATTTTAAAGTTATCAAAATATACATATTTGAGACCCTCACACTAAGCCCTTTTATTTGATATATCGCACGGTACAGTTTGCAATACTTTTTTTTAAATTTTCTTATTTGCCCCTCAAAATTGACCCCCATATTCAAAATTCATTGATTTACATTACACGTACGTGTTTGGGTCACAGAAAGACATACGTATACCAAATTTCAACTTAATTGGTCATACAGACAGACAGACAGACACATGAGTGATCCTATAAGGGTTCCGATTTTTCCTTTTGAGGTACGGAACCTGTTGGGCTTAACTTTGGATGCTAAGCTTCAGTGGGGCCCACATATAGATAAATTGTCAAAAAAGCTAAGCTCCGCAGCATACGCTGTCAGGAAAATTCGTAATTTAACTAACATAGAGACAGCCCGTTTAGTGTACTTTAGCTATTTTCATAGTGTAATGTCGTACGGTATTCTGTTGTGGGGAAATGCAGCCGACATTCAGACTATCTTTGTTTTGCAGAAAAGAGCTGTTCGATGCATTTATAAATAAAGTCCGAGACAATCTCTCAGAGAGAAATTTAAGGAGATTAATATAATAACTTTGCCTTCTCAGTACATTTTTGAAAATCTTTTATATGCCCATAAAAACATTAAATTGTTTAAAAAATACAGTGATATCCACAATATAAATACTAGGAACAAACACAAATTTGTTGTACCTCCAACAAGGCTCAAGAAAATAGGTGGGTCATTCAGGTGTCAATGTATACGCTTTTATAATAAACTTCCCAGCCACGTTCAAGATCTGAGCCTTAATAAATTTAATCTACATGGTCTTCACATGAAGTGACCAAGATTATGTGTGGACTTTATAAGAGACTGTGACCTCTGAGTTTGTTTCGGCCTTTCTTCTCAGAGTAGTCAGATAGGAAACGCCGACCTCATCTAGTTTCAAATAAAAAAAACATGGTTGACTTGTAAAAGTGTTTGTACAAACCTACTTACAGAAATAAAAATCATTTATCCTTTATAATAAATTAAATACAAATAAAAAGCCTTTTATTTTCCATTTTAAGAATGTTTCTAAAAAGTTTAAAATAATAAAATTAAAAAGTGTGTGTGTCAGCGTCTTTGAATATAATGGATTGGTTGACCGCTACAATGAATACTGGCCGAAAATAACAAAACAATGAAGAATAAAAAATTGATGTGGGCGACAAAGATGCGCAACTGTTTCTGAACTTTTTTCCAATGAATAGCGGCTTTCTGTTGCCAAGCAACAATGCTATGGTCCAAGTTCAAGGTTAAAATTCGTCTTTGATAGACATGACCTACAAGAGATTGCAATTAGAGGTCTCTTACCCCCAACTCACAATGAGAAGCATTATTTAAGTACATTAAATTAAATTAAGTGCGAGTACCATAAAGATAATCTGAAACAATAACGCGAAATGTGTACAACTTCTAAAATTTTGTGAAAATAATGAAATACTATATAAATGAGGGGTCTGTGGCTAAGTAACAGCAGCCGTACAGGTCGATCGATCAGGTTAAGCTAAGATTGCCGCGGTTGGTCCGTGGATGGGTGACCATCTTTACATACCAATACCCCTCCGTCCCTCGAAAAGCACGTTAAGCCGTTGGTCCCGGCTTTCATTCTTGGATTTTTGACAGTCGTTACGGGTCGTCAGAAGTCCGAAAGTCTGACAACCAGTCTTACCAAGGGGTAGTATTACCCAGTAATTGGGTTGGGCAGGTCAGATAGACAGTCGCTCCATGTAAAATACTGTTATTCAGCTGCATCCGGTTAGACTGGAAGCCGACCAGTTGGGAAAAGGCTAGGCTGATTGAAGGGGGATTAGAATATAGCTACGTCAAAGAAAGTAATACCTACCTACACTATTCTTTTCAAAAATTTTGTTGATTTCGACAATTCTGTAAATAACACTGTAGTGAAACAGCAAGTTCCAGGTATATCTGAATTATTAATTTAACGTAGTAGTCAGTTATTTTAATTAAATAAAAATACTAAATGCCCTATGCATTAATTACGTCTTTGTAAAGTTTTAATAAATGAATATATATATATATATATATATATATAATAATTGGAATACCTCAATTGATACAGCGTCGGACTCGTGAAGTTTAAATAAACAAAACAAAACAAATGAATGCGTTTAGTTACAAGCGAGCTATTCCAATTTATGAACAAGCTTTATTTTTGCAAGTGCTACAATACATTTTTAACGTATAACGAAGAATATTCTCCTACTTAAGACGCACACGTTGTAATATACAGTACATTCGCGTTAAGAATGCAGTGAGTCATCATTGTCCGTCGGCCTAGCCCCGCCCCCTAACCAATCAAATCTTTTCAAATTACAGTTAAGTTCACAATGACAGTTGAGAAAATACCAAAGACCGCTTGGAACAAACAACAAATAATAGACTGGCTAAAAAGCAAAGGAACACTCATGGACATGTTGTTTAAAAAAGAATTGTTAAAGAAAGCCGCTGAAATCGCCCCACAATATGATAAATATATATTTATCATATTAAATATATTTATTAAATATATTTAATCGATGAAATGGCTAGAAGTAACGGCATTGAAATTCTCCATTTACCTCCGTACCACTGCAAACTGAACCCCATTGAGTTGGTGTGGACCCAAATAAAAAATTATATTGCTGCCAACAGTACAACTTTTAAGATGTCTGATGTAAAAAAAATATTTTATGACGCAATTCGCTTAGTGATCGCTGATCGATGGAAGAAATGCTGCGACCACGTCTTACAAGAAGAAAATACCATGTGGAATTTAGATGACGTCATGGAACTCGCTGCAGAAAATACTTTTGTTATAAATACTAACGAGGATACTAGTGATAGTGATTAAAATATGATATTAATGATTTAATTTTGATTTTAAACTTTTAAGTGGATTTTTATAAATTCATTAAACTTAATCTTTTAAAATATAATTTGTTTGAATTTAACACCACTGTGAATACACCTTTATCTTGCAGTTGCACTGATGACTCACTGCATTCTTAACGCGAACGAACTATAGGTTGTAAGTCATCATCACCTTTTAACGCGTTCAAACATACAAACAAACAAGCTTTATGACTAGTATAGATAATATATTACGTCATGTCGCTGAGAATACCTACTATCCGATTAGAGGTTGGAAACACCTGTAAAGTGCTTTAAACATATAAAATCACCTGTCTAACATTTTCCCAACTAAGTTGGGTCGGCTTCCGGTCTATCTGGATGCACCTTAATACCTACTGGTATTCAGCTGCATTTTACATGGAGGGACTGCCTATCTTACCTCCACAATCCAGTTAACTACTAGGAAATACGATAGCCCATTGGTAAGACAGATTGTCAGACTATCGGACTTCTGACGACCCTTAACGACACTGTCAAAATCCACTAATGACAATCGGGAGTGCTTTCCTTGGCACAGAGGGGTCTTGGTATGTAAAGATGGTCATCCATTCACGGACCAACCGCGGCAAGCGTAGCTTAACCTGATCGATCATTGTGGTTGTATTGTTATTTTTTTTAGCAATAAACAATTTATGAACAAAGATTAAAGAAGTGTCAAACTATGGTCACTGAAGGTTCTAATTAGAAAAGTTTTAAGGCTCCCGCAGACAGGCGCGGCTTGTCGTATGACGTGTCGCATTGCGACTCTATTTTCATTTTTATATAAATTGTTCTACGGAGAATCACGTCGCACTGTCGCGTCGTGACTCCTCCGTCTGCCTCCTTTTCAAGCAGGTGTTAAAAGAGAAAGAAAAAAAAAACTCTGTGTATTTTGTCATGTCATGCAAGACAGATACCTACATATCTATCAATAAGATGCTGGCTTCAGATCCAGTTAGTTGAGATATTGATCTTGGTCTAATGGCTCTTTTATTGGAACATCATAAAATGGCGTATTAAACCCGGCAAGTTTGAAACACACTTAGGTTACGCTGCGATATGTGACGTAGTCAGGTCTTGAAGTACCTAATACTCTTACGTAATACGTAACTTTAACAAATGGAAATCTATCTATACTTCTAATAAATCTGAAGAGTTTGTTTGTTTGACCGCGCTAATCTCTGGAACTATCCGTCGGATTTAAAAAGTTCTTTTTGCATTCGATAGCTCAATTCTTGTCGAAGGTTGTAGGCTATTTAACATTTCGCTACGACCCTTAGGCGCCGAGCAAAAAGAAAAAAAGTCAGAACGAACGCTGTGCGAAAATAAAGTAGGTAATAGTGCGAGCGGACGAAGTCGGGTGCAGAAGCTAGTGAAAGATATAACAAAAGTTTACTAATACATATTCGTAGATAAGTATATCAAAAGAGTTTATAAATTAAATAAATGAAATTTCCACAAATGTCTTGCAAATCTTTTAAGACAGTATGAGCTTATTTCATGTATGTAGTTCGTGACGTCATAAATATAATATGGAAATCACTATTTTTGCTTTACAAATATCTACATTAGTAGGTAATAGTGATTAGGTTTTAGATGATATTTCGATTCTTATAATTTAAAATTGCAGTTAGTGGAAACTATAAGCTGGACCGACAACCAAGGTGAAGGTCACCGGAATAACCTGAAAGCGGGCAGCACAGGAAAGGTCGTTGTGTCGTTGCTTTGGGAAGGCCTATCTGAACCTCTTTTGCTAACGCAAACTAATAGTCAGGAGGGTGGACGAACTACAGAAGATAGTGGGGAAGACCTGCACCCAATGACTATGCAGCCTCATCGATCAGAATCTGAATCAATTTGAAGCAAATTGCTAATCCATTGCTTCATATGTTCGCAAATTTTGTCTGCTCAACAACGTAAATAACGCAATGAATGTTGCTGAACTGTCAAAATGTTACGCAATTAGGATACAGGATGAGACTCGCACATACCAGGGAAGCATGGCACAAAGGGGAGGAGGCCTATAATCGGCAGTGACAGGAACAAGGCTGTCAATGTTAATGATGCTGATGCTGGGAACCACTTTCGGGGATGATGGTCATGATCCAGTCAAAACCCGTGACAATTTACATCAAAACCGTCCAGTGACGTATTGTAATAATGTTTTTCTTCAACTCAATATTAAAACCACACACAGACGCATGAAACACCTGCGGAAGCGTTACGAGTCATCTTTACGACTGTCAGTTAATATGGAGATAACATTATGATCATAAAGAACTTATGTAAGAACGGAATCTTAATATCTTAGGAGGAGAGATGTTATTTTATTTAATAACTTATTTTATTTAATAACACGAGGTTGTTCCAGGCTGACTTTTTTAAATTCATATTATGTACTTTCAAAATTTATCTTAAAAACATTATTGACAGCGGTGATGGAAAACATCGTGAGGAAACCTGGGTGTTCGGTGAATGGACCCAGACAATTTTTTGGGGGATTAGGGGGTCATTTGCTAGGTTTCACCCAAAGACCCCATGTCGTAAGTGTGACGGTAATTGATGTTTTTTTTTATTTTTTTCTTTGAATTACCCAAAATCTCGCCTTTGAATCGTAATTTTTTTTTTGTTTATGGTTGTAATAGCACAAAATAACCTTTAGTATAGTCTGCAATGTATATGTACAATGTAATGTGTATTATGTAGTCAAAACACTAGTTAGAAGAGTATTTTTTTTTAAAACGCAGAGTGTTTAAAAAAAAAGACTTATTACGGTAATTATGTTTTAATTTAATTTTGAATTTATTTAGAATAATTATACATTGCAGACTATAATCAAAGATATTTTGTTCTATTACAACCATAAACAAAAAAAAATACGATTCAACGGCGGGATTTTGGGTAATTCAAAAATCCATATCTCAATTACCGTCACTCTTAGGACATGGGGGTGTTTGGGTGAAACCTAGCAAATGACCCCCATCCCCCAAAAAATTAGGTCGGTCCATGCGCCGATCATTGTATAAGTTTGAAATCGCCAACCCGTCTTGAGCAAACGTGATGACCAATGCTCGTGCCTTCTGTGAACAAGATGGTTGGTATTATATATACAATACATAATACGTTATGTCGCTGAGAGTACCTACCTACTATCCGATTACAGGTTGGAAACACCCGTAAAGTTGTGTAACTATATAAAACACCATTAAATCATATCATCATCACCTGTATAGCCTTTTCCCAACTAAGTTGACTGCCTATCTGACCTCCACAATCCAGTTACTGGGTAACACGATACCCCTTGGTAAGTCCGGTTGTCAGATTTTCGGGCTTCTGGCGACCCGTATCGACTGTCAAAGATCTACGAATGACAGCCGGGACCAACGGTTTAACGTGCTTTCCGAGGCACGGAGGGGTCTCGATGTGTGGGTAATTTATCCACGAACCGACCTCGGCAAGCCTTAACCTTCGATCAACCCGTGCGGCTGATAAATATTATTTAGCCACGAGCCCCTCTCATTAAGGGGGTTCACTGTTCTTTGCATCATGCTGAGATAGAAGCATTTTGATCCCGTACGGGACTGTTTTTATTATTTTTATTTCAGTTTTGTTATTTTTTTTATGTGTGTTTAGTGTAACTTGTGATCTTCCTGTGCGAGTCTCAATAAATACCCTTTTCTTCTCAGAGTAATCAGACAAGAAACGCCGACCTCATCTAGTTTAAAAAAAAATAAAACATGATTGACTTGTAAAATCATTTATCATTTACTTTTTCATTCTTTAAGTATTATATTAATTAGGCGACTTCTTTTTACGCCGAAGTTATCAAAAAACGGCAGTGATTTTTGCACGTTTTTAGTAATATATGATTTTTTTTTTTTAACAATCAGTCACAAGGTTTATCCTCAATCCGATTTTTTCAGACTGGTGAAACTCTTGAGCTAGCCAGAAATTTTTTTTCGTGGTTTCTGCTTTAAGTTTTCTACATGTATAAACTTATCCAAACCCCATGCCGACCTTAAATGGACGTAGTTATGCTATAACGTTCCAATCCACACGCAGGTCGAACTGAGTAAATCGCGTTTTTTTAATTTTATGGTACGCTTTTTTTTGGTAGCGAGTACAACTAAGTAGTATGTATCACTTCAACTAAATAAATAAACATTATTTTATTATATACTTGTCAAAATACCTAGCTTGGGCTCAAAAACTCAATTTTGACCACCTTGTGGATTGGAACGTTATAGCATAACTACGTCCAAATCATACCACTGCTCTTCTAAGTCCTAACAATATTGATAACACTAACTTTTGTATAATTTAACGTCCATTTTTTTATAGCACTTTCAGGTTTATAATGGTGGCTGTTACGGGCAGCCTACACAAAGTCGATGACCGTAAATTTAGTTTTATTACCGCTATCTACAAGCCCACCATTTAAATATTTACGGTGTTCCGTACACAGTGACATCGCTGAAGGACCTAGGTGTTAAGAGGCATATTACATGTCGACCGTAATTTTTGGGTAAATTGGCCAATTTTGGCGTTCTTATTCTGAGAGCCGGAATGACAATTTTGACTTAATAAGTGTTGGAGAATAGTTATTAGTTTAGTTTATAGCGGCCTTGCTTTCGCGATTTTTTTCTTACCTGTATAAATAATGTATTCTTATATGTATAAATAAAGACAAAACTCCGAATCAAGTATTTCATAAAATGCGCGATTGCATTTTTTCGAGCTCGTGGCTCTTGGTACATTGAGCAAATTAAATAAAAATTATATAATAATTTCTCTTTAATAGTGGACTAGTTCACAGCGCGGCAGCGGCCTCAGGATTTTGAAATATTCATGTAGTTGCTGTAAAAAAATCCCATTAAAACCATAAAACTCCTAAAAATGCTCAGAAGTAACTGTAAATTTCTCCTTGCTACATAAATACTATTAAATAAACTTTATATACTAGAATAAACGTTAGTTCATAATAAATTAAAATTTCATACTAAATTATGATTTTTTTTTACAAAAATATAGATATGAAAATACTCAAAATAAGCGTAATTACAACGATAACTCGCCGTGCTTCAATACACATAATTATATCTAATCTGTCAAAGCGCAATTTTGAGATAGCTCTATTAAAATGGCGTCCTCAAACTCCTGCACCCTATTTGCGTAACACACTATCAATCGGAATCGCTTTCATTTTGACAGTTCAACAACATTCTTCAATAACGTTGTTGAGCAGACAAAAATTTTGTAACATTTATGAAACAAAAAATACGTGTCTAATATTTCGTATTTAGTCCGTCATGTAGATTATTAAAATATATTGGACACGTATTTTTTCTTTTTCTACGTAATCAAAAGATTACGACGATACATTGTGTTAAAATGTGGCATGACGTCACGTCTTGCTAGATTTTATACGTAGAAGTGACGTAGCGAGCCCCCACTCCCCAACTTTAATGCGAGTTATCTAAGTCATTTTTTTTTAATATGATAAAGCAAAAAATACGTGTCTAATATTTGTTTTATTATCTGATAGAATTTCTTTTTTTTACCCAGGCATCATCCCTATTTGCTTCAAAATGATTCAGATTCCGATCGATAGTGTGTTACGCAATTAGGGTGCTGAAAGCAGAATATCAAACAAGAAACAAAATAATATAAAGAAAAAAATAAATAACAAAATAAAGTCAAGTAAGAAGTGTAGTGTAAGTTATATTCAGTTAGAATCTTGTGGTTACTTTTACCTTAACATGAACAAATTAAAAGTATTTTTTTATTTGGGTTTTTTTCTCAAATAAAAGTAGCCTAAGTTACTCCTTATAACATCAGCTAGTGAAAGTTCCGTCAAAATCGGTCCAGCCAATTCGGAGATTAGCGGGAACAGACAGACAGAAAGACATTTTTTTTTTTTTTTGATAAATAAGTAACGTAATACTTACGTTCATGCATTTTAGTAAAACGTTGTTACTTGGACATTACAGACAGACGTTTCAAAATTTATTTGTATAGATTTCAATATTCATTTGTTTGGACAGGGGCTTGTGGCTAAGTAATAACAGCTGCACGGGTTGATCGATCAGGTTAAGCTACGCTTGCCGCAGTTGGTTCGTGGATGGATGACCATTTTTACATACCGCCTCGTGCCTCGGAAAGCACGTTAAGCCGTTGGTCCCGCTGCCATTCGTGGATCTTTTACGTCAGAAGCCTGAAAGTCTAACAAGCAGTCTTACCAAGGGGTATTGTATTAGCCAGTAACTGGGTTATGGAGGTGAGATATGCAGTCACTCTATGTAAAATACTGGTGTTCAGCTGCATCTGGGTAAACTGGAAGCCGACCGCAACATAGTTGAGAAAAGGCTAGGCAGATGATGATGACGCATAGATTTGTATAGATGACTTTAATTCAACTTAAATCTTATTCCACAAAATACCTCTCAAGTTATCATCATTCAAAATCTACTTCCAAAAATTCCAATCTGATTTATTTAAACCCTCCGTTGCGTGACTAGAAATTGATCAATCAAATAATCCTTAACCCAAGGACAGAGGGGGTGGGGTCAGATTGAAGATAGACGGACATAACGTGATTACTTTATACCTTCATACATATTATTATATCTTACATTACATATTATTATTATACATACAAGTTATGTCGTTCAATAATATTTGTAGGTATCAAAATATTTACGTTTTTAGGGTTCCATACCTCAAAAGGTAAGAACCTTTTGAGGTACGCAGGGAGGCAGGTTTTTTTTGTGTCTAACGGGCAGATTTTTTTGACGCTAGTCTTAAAAGTCGTCTAAAATGAAAATATGTATATTTAAGACATATTATGCTAAATAAAGTTAGTTAATCCTATTCAAATTCTAAATTTCTGTTTGTTTTTTGTTTTATTTAGGTTTTTGTACAAAAAACCTGTAAAATATTAGTTAAGGGCAAAATAAAAGTTCTTATTTTGTTACTTGGAAGTGTGTGAAAACCTTAAAGAAATACGCATATTTTAGTATAAATTTATGTTTCACTGTATAGAGCATTAACCAAACAAAATCTTCACAAAAGAAAAAATGTGAAATCAAAATAAATTAAATAGTTTTTTTAGCAATACTACTGGTTTTTGTTACCATCAGAACACTTACTAATGATAAAGTTTCATTTTTTTATATAATAAATATAGATGCTATAATTCCTATTTATTAATAAAAACATCTATCATTAATTTTTTTAATCAAGTGCTTCTTGCGTTTAAATTTAAAGAAATAAACAAGATATACATCATAATTATCAGCGTTATTTTGGGACAGTAACAAAACAAGAAGCGTTGGTAACAAAATTGGAAATGTAAGGCTTAGCATACACACAATAGACTTACTATCATAAAATGGAAATAAAAATCAACACAAAATGAAGGATTAATTATATTCCTAAAAACAAAACATTTATTTAAATGACTTTAAGAAAGCATATAAAAAGTTATACCTCTAATTAATCACGTACAAAGTCCTAATTTTCTTTGGTTAAATCAATATTTTCTTATGATATTAAAGAAAACAATATTTTTTTAATCTCACGTACAGTGTACTCTTAAAATTATTCCAATACTTATAATCAGTTAAAAACACAACGGTCATGCAGAACTTATTATAATCAATAGCACAAACAAGTACTCCTACTACCATTGAATCACAGCGCATCACAGACACAGCTTTAATGTACATAAGTATATTAATATACGACAAGCTATATATTTTCAATACAGATTTGTAAATGTAATTTGTAATTATGTAAATACATAATACGACTTTGGGCGGCCATGTATTTTTGTTTATAATTAATTCTCGATTTCCTGGAGTGGAACCTTTTGATGTGCTTGCGGCATTCGATGTCTGTTCGCTAGTTGTCTTCTTATCTTTTTGCCTTCGTTTTTCGTCTCTCCATTCTTTTCTTTTCTTATTTTTTTCTTCCTCAGACATTTCTGATACTTTCTTCTATTTATAATTCGATTCGATGCGTTCTAAATTTTTCTTTCTCTGTTCTTCTAATTTTTCTGGGTTTAATTTTAAGCGCTCCCTATACCGTTTCATCTTCTCAGCCGCGGTTAACGGCATTTATGCGTTGAAGAATAGATAATATACCTATTGGCTATATGTGGCATTTCGTGAGATGTATACACGGCTTTAAAAAATCCTTTTTTGTAACCCAGCGTTCCGATTATACGTTACCACGAGAAAGTAACAAAAACAGAAATTAAGGTTAAAACTCAACAGTTGAAACAAGTATTAACAGTTTTTTTTTATTAACATTAACGGTTATTACACTTTCAGAGACGCTATGTTTCTTTCGTCTCACCTTTTGCTATTCATCACAGGAAAACTCTCTGTGAATGCTGACGTGGCAGAAATAAACAATAAAAAAGAAAATATTTTATACAAATTTGAAAAATTATCATCACATTGTTAAACACATTATTAAATACTTGCTGCCATTTTTGTGCAGTAGATAGTTCCGCAAAACCCTTAGAACTATAATTCAATTTTTCAAGTGGATGTGGGTGGCCAAATCCGAAATTAAGAGGTGAAAATATAGTGATCGAGATTTTTGAAAAATCCATATCAAGGTTTAATGGGTAGTTAACATAAGAAAAATAAAAAAAGTATTTTGTTAAAATTGAGCTCTTTCCTTTAGTTTCTTCCCAGAATTCGATCCTTATTAGCGACACTATCGAATGGTGTAATAATACAGTGTGTGTGTGTGTGTGTGTGTGTGTATGTGTGTGTTTGTGTATGTGTGTGTGTGTGTGTGTGTGTGTGTGTGTGTGTGTGAGTGTGTGTGTTTTATTTTTTTCAAAATGACCGGGTTCGATTTTGATTTTTCAAAAATCCAATGATGCTGTTTTAATTTTCATCAAAATCAAGCCCGAGACTCCTTTTAAGTACTTTTCACTAGTCCTTATAGTTTCGAATTTGGCCATCCACGCCCACATGAAAAATTCAGCCTGTATATCTGATCATAACGTTTGTTGAATAAAACAATTTCTCCATAAAATTCATCCATAGTTAAATTAAGTTTTTGGAGATTTAAATTTTCTATTAAATTGATATTATCAAATTCAACATTGCTCTTTTTTATATTGCCAAGTGTAAATAACCAGTATGCGTCATTAAAATCAAACCACTTATTTACGTACTCTAAAGCATAGAATCAATTTAATTACTCTAAGCTCTAAGGCTTTGTCAATAAATAATAAAAACTTTAATATGAATTTTCCTAGTCAGTTCCGGTGACAATAGTTTAGTTGTTTTTGTCTGTTTCATAGCCAAATAAAAGATCTTGTTTCCGTTATGCTAATCCATCTCTAAGATTAACCATAATCCCATAAATATCTAAAATTGTCACGCAATTACCTTCTATAGACATTTTACGCAAAACAAACAAACAAAAAGTTTTGACAATGACATTGATAATGACATTTGAGGCTAGGTTGCTTTCAAACATTATCTAGAACGAGTGTTCAAGTGGCGCTGGCGACCTATCGATAACGTTCCGTTTTACGAAAAAATGCTTACGACTAAGCTTTTTTGAATCTTAGAGAAATCAAATCATGCGAAATAAAGTATTTTCGCGTACTTTATTTTGTTCATAAAGTATAAAGTACGTTTGCCCAAAATAGAGTACAATACTTTATTATAAAGTACGGGTGGCAACCCTACCTATGAAGCCGAATTTATTTAGTCTTAACTCTTTTTTTTTTATTGGCATCTCGTAGTTGGCCTAGAGAGGCCGGGACTACTTAACTGGTCAATCCTGTGGCTGCCTTAAGCGAACTCAAAGCCTCCAGCCGGGGCATAAAACTTACAGACTAAGCGACTGCACGCTAAGGGCTCCCCCTGTGGGGAACGAACCTCGGCTTAGGACGTCCGTCGCTGAGGGGAGGACAACAAGATGGGACACAAATACAAATTAGAGTAGTTATTATTATCAGGGGAGTTTAAAGCTACTGGCTCAGCTTCGTAGCTGAGCCAGTAGCTTTAAACCCTAACTCTTTTTTCTTTTTTGTATGGCATCTCGTAGCTGGCCTAGAGAGGCCGTGACTACTTAACCGGACAATAAGTCCTAACTCGTAATTTTCCTACCTATACTATCCGTGTGAACGAAACCATAGCGTGATTTAGAAACAGGCGCGAATGGTACTACGCCATCTATCGAGCGAAGGGTCAAACTTTTGCTTTTTTCGTAAACCTTTGACAATTTATGAACAATTTCGTGATTAGATATTATGTGAAAAATACCGTAATAATAATAATGGAAACTGCCTCCTCATCATTGAGAATTGTCTAAGGGGCCTTTGCAAGTTGGCTTCGGCCTCTCGTACGTCTTCCAAAGGTCCGGGACACTACCGGTCTCAAGCGAGATAGTCAAAAAAAATAAAAAAATAATTGCTTTATTTTCAGGCAACAGGGTTAAAAAAAATAATAATAATATACACAAATAATCTGACAAAATAATAAAGTACTACTTATTAAAAATAACATCTAACATTAAACTATAGAATAATAAGTTGGTATGTAAAGTCGGCGATGGTGTTATATACTTAGCCGTTAACGCCGATACACGACTCCCTTCTGCCAAAATTCCTTCTTCATGAAACATAAATATAATCGTGTTAAACAGTAAAAGAACGACCACTGATCATCAGGCTGATCGCGACGAATTCAGACAAAGAAACTCGGTGGATTCAAGATTTTAGAGACAAAATAGGTTATGGAGGAAGCGTCAGGGTAGCCCGCGAATTTCAAATTTTCTTAGGTTTTATGCAATTTGCAAGTCATTATTAAGTTGTATGATAATTAAAGTATGATTCGCGGCCATAACAAATATGTATTTACATAATTATAATCATTAGAATCAGTAATACAACTCCTTAAGTTAGTATAATCCTCAAATGACAAGATTTCATGAATTAGTCATCCATTAGGATTACCTAGTCTTAAAAAGTTGTATTTATCACATAAATGATTATAATTATGTAAATACGTACTTATTACGGCCGCGAATAATATTTTAATTAACATACAACCTAATACTGACTTGTAAATTGCAAAAAATGTAAGAGTTTGAATTTCGCGAGCTACCCTGACGCTTTCGCCTTACTTAATTACTATAGGTACATGTTCTGTAGTTAAATATTTGTCAAAGACAACTTACCTACAATTAATAAAAAATAAAAAATAAAACACTGAAATTGTCACTAACCAGTAAACTTTTTGTTTTCAACTTCCAAACAGTTCAAAGAAATAATGTCATCTCACTTTGCAGTCCCAAATCGGAAGGAACCTAAGTGTACGGCCTGAGTGCACGCTCGACTCGAGCGTGCGGCGGGGCGGGGCGCGCGACGCATGCAAACACTCGCGAGTGTCCTGAGTGACGGCCGAGCGGCGCTCGGTGAACTTGCACGCAACGCTGAACGCCCCGCTGGACGCATTTCTACTCGGACCGTACACTTATTTCTTTTAAATAATCAAAAGCAAAAGTCATTTATTCAAACGACTTTTACAAAACAATGACCCTAGAGATTTCCCCCAAATCAAATTCCCCCCTTCTCCCAATACATAGGGTAACTTATTTCATTACCGGTAACTTCCGTGGGGTCTAGAGTTTGGGGTCGTTATCAGTCGTTATCTGCAGTTAGTTATCAAGTTCACAGGTTCACGCGCAGTAAACGAGACACAATAGAACTTTTATTGTTATGAATGCTATAGCCGTTTAGTGTCCTTGAAAGTGTTAAGAATAAATAAAGTACTCACTTAAGTAAAAATCGATAAGTTAAACTGAGGGTAAAGGGATGTCGTCAGGTTAATCTGAGATTAGCTGCTCGCTTATTGTTATGGACGGGTGGTAGGTACTTTGTACAAAATAACGTTTAAGACGTGTTTGGTTTTGAAATATTCATTTTAAACACATATACAGGCTAACTGGTATTGTACTCATGATAACGAACAACTTTTCCCTACATTTACAAAAAAAAAAACAACTGTTCCCTACATTTTGACGAGGTATGCAAACATAAATGTAGGGAACGGCTGATTTTTTTCGCGATTTCAGGTTTGGTCCCGTAGAAAAAGTTGATCGTTATCATTAGTACGGTCATGTGTTTATGTATCGGTCACTAATTATAGTACCAGTCACCCTTTCCTATGACTGCTGAATTGCTGACTTACGGACTACTCACACTTATTCAGCTCCATTCACGTTTCGCTCAACGATTTTGGTCACACTTATACAGTTCTGCTTCTATCAGCCGCGTACAGCGTCGTAAGAATGAGAAAAGCCGTCATAGCGTGTTATCTCCGCTGAAACGCTTCTATCGCTTTTATTTCGTAAAAATAAAATAATTATAATCACTTTAAAAGACGTTCGAATTCTCTCAATCCTTGCGAGTATAATGATTACGTAATAATAAATCAAATCTATGCAGGAACTATGCAGATCGCAACTTGTCGACAAGGAGTCGAGAACCATCCGTGTACAGCGCTGTTCCGCCGCATTTGACGCTGAATGCGGCGGAATAGCGCTGAACGCGGCAGAACAGCGCTGAACTTTATCTATAGCACTCTCATGATAATAACACATTTGTCCTCATTTTATACTTGTTTGCCGCGAAAGCTGAATAGAAGCTGAACGGATGCGTACGCGTCTCCATACAAAATCGTTGTTTTCTATGGTTTTTCTATGGGCATAAGCTGAATAGAGCTGAATAAGTGTGAGTAGTCCCTTAATTGTAATACAACGTAAAATATTTTGTAACATAGCTTTCCAAATAGGTTATGTACAGAATGACGCCAGATAAGTTGGGCTTAGCGCACAATAAAAACTTTTTCCAAAAACACTACCAACTTCCAAAAAAAAAAAAAACACTACAAAGTGAAAAATAACTATAATTTCGGAAGCCGGTGTCTTTATTGTCTAAGTTACAATAGCCTCATGTCAACTGCTCATCACCTTTTACAAAATATGGCTTTCCCGATGCAGGGACGTTAATTATTGAGGAGTTCACTTGATAAGTACCAGCAGAACTGGAGCTGATGGTGACATCAGCTCCACTTCACCATATGTATTGTGACGAACATAAATTGCTTAGCAACCATTATTAAAGTACCTAATCGAATCGCAACCCGTGACATACGTATTAATGAGTAATTCCGGTTGCCATCTGTGATCTTCATCATCAGTTCCACTTCACTAAATGGTGCTTTCCGAGAGCAAATCTACGAGTTACTATAAAAAATACCCAAATCGCTATAAATGTGCCGATAATATTTGAAGAGTTCCATCAATTTCTCCAGGATGCCATTATCAGATCCTGACCTGATGGCAATGTGACCAACTAGAAAGTATACCCTGTCAAACAAAAAAAGAATTGTCCAAATCGGTCCAGCCGTCTTAGAGTAATCGGGGACATACTTAAAAAAAAAAAATAAGATTCCGACGAACTGAGAACCTCCTCCTTTTTTTCGGTTAAAAAATAGGGAATATGTTACTTCTTGTATAGCGTGCTTCATTTACTGTCATAATTGTCAAAAGCGAGTCTATCTACTTAAGGCGAAAGCTCCAGCCAGGTAGCCCGTGAAATTCAAGTTTTCATACGTTTTTTGCAATTTTCATGTTAATTTGAATATGATTCGCGACCGTAACAAATCTGTAATTATATAATTATAATCATTAAAATCATCAATATACCTCTTTAAGTTCACATAATCCCAATGAATGACTATTTCATGAAATCTTGGTCTTTAGGATTATACTAACTTAATGAGCTGTATTACTGATTCTAATGATTATAATTTTGTAACAACATATATAGCAATTAGTTATTATACATAACGCCATTAAGTCCGCCTCTGTACGTTTCATGTGCTTAAGTATTAAATAAATAAATAAATATAGGTTACGGTGGCGAATCATAAAATTTCTTACGTTTTTTTGCAATTTTCAAGTCAGTATTAAGTTGTTTATTAAATAAAGTATGATTCGCGACCGTGACAAATATGTATTTACAGAATTATAATCATTAGAATCAGTAATACAACACCATAAGTTAGTATAATCCACAAATGTTAAGATTTCATGAAATAGTCATTTGGTTTTATAGGAATTATAAAAACACAAAATTTATTGATGTATCCCCTTAATAAAATTCTGGAATTCATTCACCGACAGCCAACGCCCAGCCTTCCGCTGGGTGTCTCGTTTACTGAGACGCGGGGCGTCTCGCGTCGTGTGAGGCGTAGCGTCTCGCGGCGCGTCGTACGTTTTTACAGAATACAGACAGGCGGCGCGTGCAGCGGCCAATCACAAACTAATGGCATATAGAAGCGTGCGACGCCGCGGGCCCCACCGCGTGTGTTTTACCGTGAACGGAGAATTGCAGGAATAGCTGGCCGCAACGCTGCGTGCGCCGCCGCGATAAACGTCGCGTGCGACGCGGCGATGCCTACCGCGGGCTACGCCTGCGTGTAAAATCACTTCTCCGTAAACGCTCTTACAACGCCATAATTATGTTTGAATTTAGTGCGGGCTAAAATTTTGCACAAGAATTTTTAAGAATTCATCCCCTAAATGATGAATCTGGATGATAATGAATAGGGGATGAAAGTTTGTATAGACTTTCGATAAATTTTGCCAATGAGAAATCCCATCGTGGCTTATGTAAGTACTTACACAAAGTAGAAATCTTTGTATGTCAGCTAGTATCCTTTAAGTCAAAACCAATATACGAGATTTTTTGTTTCAATTCGTGTGTGGTCAAAAATTTGCTCAGATCAGGTTTTAGTATAATATGTGTTTCAATATGTAATTTCACAAGATCGGAGTCGGGGTTCTTATAAGTTTAAATTAGTAAGAGCAATGTCAGTAAAACGTTCAAAAGACCACTATTCAATGTCGCTAAAGGTCAGTGGTCTCAATTAGTGTCCATTCAAACGACATTGCAGCAATGCGATGAGTTGGATGAAAGCGGTTAATTGCACATTCAGTTAAAAATAGTGCTATATTACAAGAACTGTTATAAAATAGCCATTGTTCTGCCCTCATTTAACACGAACTGGATTTTTATAGTTTTGATTTTTATTCCAACACGTAGGTACTTGATTTCAAGAGGTGATCTTGGCTAGACGTGGTGATGGCAGGTGGAGCAGAGCCCTCACGGAATGGAATCGTGGGGAAGACGTGGATGAGACTCGCAAAGACCAGGGAAACGTGGCACAAAAGGGAGGAGACCTATACTCAGCAGTGAGTGGAACAAGGCTACCAAAGATTTATTTATTTTTTGAAAAAGGAAATTCTGTTTAGTCCGTCAGTCAGATAATAAAAAAAAAATTACGGACACGTATTTTTTGCTTTATAATATAAATAAAAAATGACTTAGCTAACAGGCATTAAAGTTCGGGAGTGAGGGCTTGCTACGTCACTTTTACGCATAAAATCTACCAAGGCGTGACGTATCGCCGTAATCTTTTGATTACGTAGAAAAAGAAAAATACGTGTCCAATATATTTTAATAATCTACATGACGGACTAAACAAAATTTGTCATCATCCCTGGACAAATACAAGTGTGCGCTTCCAATTATAGGAGACCACATAATTCATTTGTTATATAGGGAAACAGGTAATAAAATTAGTGACCGAAACTTAAACACATGATTGTACTCATGATAACAAACAACTTTTACTATGGGACCAACCGTGAATTAGCGAAAAAAAAATTAACTATCCCATACATTCATATTCGCAGAACTCGTCAAAATGTAGGGAGCAGTTAATTTTTTTTCGCGATTTCCGGTTTGGTCCCATAGTAAAAGTTGTTTGTTATCATGAGTACAATCATGTGTTTAAGTATCGGTCACTAATTACCAGTCACCCTATACGTATATAGATAGGCACAACAAGGAAGCAGGAACGAAAATGATCACAGAACAGATATTATCTGTTCTGTGAAAATGATGATGACGTGATTTCTAGAATCTTCCAGTAAGTGTCCCAGCAGTGGGAACATTATATGCCCATTATAGTACATGCTGTTACTAAATTTTAAGCCATTTCAGCCAGTAAACATTCACTGTTGAACATGAGAAACGCCGGGAGAGGACGGCATTGGTGATGTTCTTCGGAAAGAAGCCAAAAAGTGGGACAACCAGTCTTACCAAAGGGTTATCGTGTTCCCAGTAACAAGGTTGTGGAGGTCAGATAGGCAGTCGCTCCATATAAAATACTGGTATTCAGCTCTATCCGGTTAGACTGGAAGCCGACACCAACATCGTTGGGAAAAGGCTAGGCAGATTGATTAGCTTTCAGTCTGTGACCAATATAAGGAAAAAAACTTTTTAGTAAAAAATTAAACCGACTTCCAAAACAAAACACTACAAAGTGAAAAATAACTTTAATTTCGGTAGTCGGTGTCTTTGGTTTTGTATTTTCGTTTTTTGCCACCGACTTCCGAAATTAAAGTTATTTTTCACTTTGTAGTGGTTTTTTTTGGAAGTCGGTTTTATTTTTTGCTAAAAAGTTTTTATTTTTCACTTTTTAGTTGTGGAACCTACCCCACATAAATTCGAATACATAATTGACCACAATAATTATACAATATAGCCATGTAAATAACAGTGATAGGATGTTATTAAAACATCATCAGATCATCCACATAAAATAAGTGGGAAATATACGCATTATTGAAGCTAACTCAAAAACTCCCCAAGCAAAGTTAATAAAATTTATATGGGACCACCTTGGAAGTATACCCTTTCAAACAAAAAAAGAATTTTCCAAATCGGTCTATCCGAAAAAAAAAATATACAGACGAATTGAGAACCTCCTCCTATTTGAAGTCGGTTGAAAAGAGTTAAGTTCGTTCCATCATCTCGTAAAATATAACGCTTTTACATAAATCTATGACAAAGCCTACAAAAATACATCAAATCAAATCAATCATTGAAGGATATAACATAACACGCTAAGGGAATTCGAAGAAACGCCTGCAAAATCAGACGGTCACATAACAGAGGGTTTTAGGGGCAAATACGAATAAATGTGTAGGGAATGTCAACATCGAGCGGACCAATTGCACGAGGAATGGAAAGGAAAAGATTCAACGAAGAATGTGAGGTCGTACTGAATGAATGATATTACTCGGAATCTACTTTGACATAAGCTTGAAGCTAACGATAAAAAGTAATTGCGCGAAGCCTTTAAATAAGAAATGTGTTTTTTACTACAAAGTAAACTTGCTCCTACCAGGACTAGAGAAATTATTAATGGCCAGCGAAAAACTCATCAGAAAGCTTCTTTTGTACAAACTTAATTGCTCTTATGAATTTTTAATTTTACAAAGAATATTTACTGCAGCTGGTCAGGAATATAATTGAAAGGAGATGTTTCAAAATGGGCCAGGTCTGTGTACACTACCTCAAGAAAAAGAGAAAAAAACGGTAGAATTCGGGAAAAATACAGATAATTCATTTAAATGTATACTGGGAATTGATTTTTTTCAATTATTTTTATTGACTTTCCAACATGGAGTCTCACCGATTTAGTTACTCTTTGCATAAAAACAATGACAGTAAACTATAGATCGACCACTGATCATAGAAAGAGGACTATCAGCTGTCACAACAATGTCACATCAGTCCCTCTTTTTGAGTATTAACACATTATCTGCTTAATTCTTAGCGAAATGTATGCAAACGCTTCTTTATGCTACACTAATCCTGTGTGGCAAACGCTCGGGTGCGTGCAAAAAATATCTTGAGTGTAGACACCCTTACCGACCCTTATTTTACGATGTTTTCGAAACAATAGAAATGCACAACGAACGCACAGGTGCGAAGCGCCGCACTCGAAGAAAGTTATGTAAATTGTATGGACGCGCATACGCGCCGTCAAGCACCTGGTGAACGTCCGAAAACGCGCAAGTGCGTCTGCCGCGCCTAATGTATTAAACATGTCAAACGTCATTAATCAATCAAAATGACAGCTTACCGCCATGACAGGTTTTTGTTGTGTGTTGCAATTTCAAGTGTAATTAATAGTGGTTTACCAGCTAACAAAGCCATTTTATAGTAATTCGACAGTTGAGAACTGTTTTAAATGCATTTCCTTATTTTTATTAATAGTGTACACGCACCTGGCCCAAGGTCCATACATTTTGGAACATCTCCTTTATTTGTTAAACATAAATCTATACTTAAGTTCGTTTAATAAATACTTCAACACACATCTGTAATTCTGTATCAAATATTTGACGAGAAACACAATTTATAATCAAAAGTCATACAAACGGTTCAAAACTTGTTCTCATACAAATTCTTCACAATCATCCTCCGTTCAAATACACAATCAAAACAAGCCCGGAACTCATGACTTACTCAAAAATATCGTAACTCCGCTTTCGTCACAAAAGTCGCGATAAACTCGCGTTTATGCTACTCAAACGTTCCGGATGGGCCAATTTCTGGCCGTCCGTTCGACAAACAGGCGACCTTAATTACGCGAGCTGCTGTAATCAATCAGCTGAGCCCGGTTTGTTGACAGTGGTCATATTTACCCCGCTCGCGGCCGACGGGTTAAATCTGATTTTACAAGCGTTCGGTCAACTTCGTGCGTTTTCGGATTATTTCGGGAGCTTGTTTGGTAGTTGGTACTGTTACTATTTAGTACCTGATTTAAATGAGATTTCGATTTACATAATGTGGTTTTTGGGGTTAAATATGGACAGCAGTTGGTTTAGCCGGGTTAATTCGTCTCATTATTAATTAATAGATGAATGCTGTTTTGGGTGTATAATATGAATTACCTTGTTTTGTTGTTCGTAATGATGTTGCTGCCATAAAACATCATCTTTTACTGATACTCTCATCATCTACCTAGCCTTTTCCCAACTATGTTGGGATCGGCTTACAGTATTTTACATGGAGCGAGTGAGCGACTGCCTGTCTGACCTCCACAACCCAGTTCCTAGGTAATAAATACAATACCCCTTGGTAAGACTGGTTGTCAGACTTTCGGTCTTCTGATATCCGTAACGACTGTCAAAGATCTACGAATGACAGCCGGGACCAACGGTTTAACGTGCTTTCCGAGGCACGGAGGGGTCTCGATATGTATTGGATGGTTACCCATCCACGGACCGACCTCGGCAAGCGTAGCTTAACCTTCGAACGACCCGTACTGCTGTTATTATTTAGCTACGAGCTCTTCTCTTACTACATTATAGTAGGCATTTTACAAGATGATAATGTTATTATCGTAAAAACGCATAAAACTCTACCACTGAAGAGAATTTACGCGATATTTACACAATATAGTATTTTTATGGGTAGCGTAGATCATAAAACCCACTATGTTAAAGAAACATCGTAACGCTATCTTCATATTTTAATACATAATAACCTCGTTGGTTCAGCGGTCGCAATTGCTACCGCTGAGCATGAGTTCATGGTTTTGATTCCCAGGTCAGGAATCAAAACCAGGCTTCTATTGGGTTTGCTCATAGAAAATTTGTCAGTCTGAAGTCTAGATTTGTGCCCGGTAGATGGCAATAGGCTCGCCTCCTATTACATGGATCTTAAACATACTGGCGAAATGTGGGTGTACTATAGGTGCAGCTCTGTCTAACCCTTCAGGGAATAGAGGCGTGATGTTATGTAGAATAACAACCGAATCCAAGTCTGGTGAATTTGCCCAATATCCGGAATGACGAACAGTTTAATTTGAGCGCGTGACGAGCCCCTAGCCTAACATGGCGATACATTTAGCCCTAGGGGCTGTTGTTTTGTATGAGTAAGCGCATTATTTTGAGCTTCTGAATATGTTGTTTTAGACTTTGTGAAAGCTACATACAAAGCTGTCTCTCCCCATGATGTTTTACCTGTAAATTTAATTTTATTTGAGCCTTTTTAGTCAAGTTAGGGTTAGTAAAATTTACTTTGAGTAATTTATTTCATCAGCACTGCTCTCAAAACGGTGAAGGAAAACATCGTGAGGAAACCGGCATGACCTAGAACCAAAAATTCGAAGACATGTGACATCTACCAACCCGCACTGGGCCCCACTGCAAGGTGGATTACAGCCCACTCCCTCTTACAGAGACGAGGTCTGTATCCCAGCAGTGGGAACGGCTGGATATGCTAAGTCAAGTCGGTCTCGGACAAGGCAAGCTCCACCTACTCTTATTTTGTTCGCGCGATATGAGACTATATCTATCATCATCTGCCTAGCCTTCTCCCAACTATGTTGGGGTCGGCTTCCAGTCTAACCGGATGCAGCTGAATACCAGTATTTTACATGGAGCGACTGCCTATCTGACCTCCACAACCCAGTTACTGGGTAATACGATAATACCCCATGTTAAGACGGGTTGTCAGACTTTCGGGCTTCTGACGACCCGTAACGACTGCCAAGATCCACGAATGACAGCCGGGACCAATGGCTTAACGAGCTTTCCGAGGCCCTGAGGGTCTTGGTATGTAAAGATGCTCACCCATCCACAGAACAACCGCAGTAAGCGTAGCTTAACCGGATCGATCGACCCGTGCGGCTGTAATATCATTGAAACTAATTGATAAACTGGTTTTAACAAGATTCTGTAGGCAATTTTTCTTGTAAAGATGAGTAAAATGAAATATGATAAACTGGCTGTTACCCACGACTACCTACTAGCCTATGTCCATCTCCAGGTCCCAGGCTATCTATACGTCAAATTTCATAATGATCGGTTCAGTAGTTTAGGCGTGAAATGGTTACTGATAAGACAAACCGACATCGACAGACCCTCGTATGGATGCTTCATATGGTAATAGCGTTCCCTTTACGCTTCAATATTGGCATCATGGCTGACGTTTACGAGAGTATTCGTTTATAAATAAAGATCGGTAATACCCGGGCATTAGTAATGTATTTTTAAACTAATTCTACTAAAACGATTAGTAAAAAAATAGATAACACGTAATACAGTGCAACTGTGATACAATTTCAAAGGCAACTCCGATACAAGGCAATGACCTACAGACTAATTTAGAAAAAAAAATGTACATTGACCGACGATACTGGAAGTGCTTCTGTTTTTAATGATGCTCTAAATATAGAAATAATAAAAGGTATTTTTATGGTTGTTAGTATAATAGCCATGTGTTTTTTTTTAATAACAGAGGCGATCTTCTTTCTTCGTATCCTCGCATACAAAAAGTTAATTATTATTAAAATGACGTAACGACATCTGTCTATTATCTATACATAATTAGAATAAAATAGTAACGTACAATTTTTGTTCGTTTGTCTGTTTGTCTGGATGTATGTTCCGGATCGGCAGATTGGCGCAAAAACTGCTGAACGGATTTGGATGAAAGGCACAAATATAATTTATAACCTGGATTAACACACACGGTTATGTTTAATCTCGAAAGTACGTCCCTTAGGATATTTTTCGACAACCACGCGAGGGAAACCGCGGGCTAAAGCTAGTAGACATATACTGTTTTCTGTTTTTAAATTGGTTTTGATAACAATTTATATTAATGGTCACTAACCCAATAGCAAAAAAAAAAAATGATCTGACAGTGTTCACGTACAAAAACCGACAATGAATCAATCTGCCGAGCCTTTTCCTAACTATGTTGGGGTCGGCTTCCAGATGCAGCTGAATACCAGTATTTTACATGGAACGGCTGACTATCTGACCTCCACAACCCAGTTACTAGGTAATACGATACCCGTTGGTGAGACTCGTTGTCACTTTCGGGCTTCTGACGACCCGTAACGACTGTCAAAGATCCACTAATGACAGCCGGGACCAACGGCTTAACGTGCTTTCCGAGGTACGGAGGAGACTCGGTATGAAAAGATGGTCACCCATCCGCAGACCAACCCCGGCAAGCATAGCTTAACCTGATGGACCGACCCGTGCGGCTGTTATTACAGCTGTTATTATAGCCACGAGCTGCTCAAAAAACCGACAATGAATCTATTGTGAAATGTGTGATGCGCATGAGTGCAAATAAATAACATACCTCATGTCATGGGAAAGCTTTTACCAAACAACAAGGTGGTGGTGGACTGTCCAATGTAGGTACGCCAGAAGTACATTTAAAAGTATCGCACCCCAAGTTAATCAGTTAATTTGAGATTGAACAAGGGAAACCCTCCCCCTATCGTACAATGCATTTATGATCGTAACTAAATAATTCTGATAACGCTATGATCCCTTTTCCTCGATGCGATCTAAGAGGGGATCTCAGGTCAATTTATTTACGAACAAGCTCTGGGTGATTTTCAGATACTTAGGCGTCGATAAACGACTTTTTTAATGATTTTAGGGTTCCGTACCTCAAAAGGAAAAAAACGGAACCCTTATAGGATCACTCGTCTGTCACAGCCAATTTGCTCCGAATCTAATGGACCGATTAAGTTGAAATTTGGTACACGTATGTATTTCTATGACCCAAACACGAACGTCTAACGTAAATACATGAATTTTGAATATGGTGGTCAATTTTGGGGGACAAATAAGAAAAAAAAAGTTTTGCATGCAAACTGTACCGTGTGACATATCAAATGAAAGTGCTTACTGTGAGGGTCTCAAATATATATATAGGTATATATATTTTTTATCATTTTAAAATAAATCATTTGAAAGTTATTCAAGAAAGTAGACGAAAATTGACCATTCCCCCTTTATCTGCGAAGATACTGAGCTTAAAATTTTGAAAATAATACAGAAAATAGTTCAGTACCTAGAGATTACGGGAAAACTTATAAGAAGTTTATGGTCTTAAAACAACATGGTAAATCTCTCAATATTGTGCGTACAAACATACATTTGCAGTTGGAATGTATGGGAGAACATGTTTTTCAACTACAATGTTAAGTTTGTTCTTGGGATTCATCCCAACTACGAAACCCTTCATTGTGCGTAGTCCGACATGCACTTGGTCGGTTTTTAAACTGAAGATCACATCTAAATGAGTAATGTTAATGATCCAAATTATTCAATCACAAAAAAAAATAGTTAATAACTTAATCTGTAAATATTTTAGATTAAGGAGGAAGCGTCAGAGTAGCCCGCGAAATTCAAATTTTCTTAAGTGTTTTGCAATTTGCAAGTCAGTATTAAGTTGTATGTTAAATAAAGTATGATTCGCGTCCGTAACAAATATGTATTTCCATAATTATAATCATTAGCATCAGTAATAAAACTCCTTAAGTTTGTATAATCCTGAAATGTTGAGATTTCATGAAATAGTCTTTCATTAAAATTTACCTGGTCTTAAAGAATTGTATCGATCACTTTAATGATTCTAATTATGTAAATAGATACTTGTTACGACCGCAAATTATATTTTGATCAACATACAATCTAAAACCGACTTGTAAATTGCAAAAAACATACAAAAATTTTAATTTCGCGGGCTACAAGTACATATTAGTGTCTAACGCGGATAAAATAACTGTGAATCACGCAAAAACTAAGAAGTGTATTCTTATGAAACCTTCACCGTTTTATAGAGAATTTAATCATTTATCTTTAAGTATACGTGTTTTATTCAGGTAGGTACCTTTTGTATTATGTATAATAAATTAATAATGCGTCTTATTTGGGATAGTACTCCTTGATGGGCGTGTCCTATTACTGGCTGGACGTACGACGCGTTGCGTGAGCTCAGCACAGAACACGCTAACCCACTCAATGCCATTGGCATATAAATATCTGCGTCTTAACAAAGTCCTTATAATATGTATTATTCCTGGGAACAAAGTAATAATTCGTTTAAGTACAAGCAGATTCTCTTGCAAACTAATTATTTTCAAGTGGATAGTTAAGAAACACCGAGTTCAATAGACTGGGCTTTTTACTTCCCTTTTATTTCATTTATTTATTTGCTGCTATTGTAACAACTCCTGGATACGAGTATACAATTCATAAAATACCGCTTCATCTCCCATATACTCGTAATAAAGTTGTAAATTCAATAACAACTTTTCCAATTACGATATCAATCGTCGACTTTTTGACGTCAGAGCAATGTTTTGTGACGTCAGATCACGCTGTCATTTCCATAAGCTCAACATCTGTGTGTACAAGTTTTTTAAGCTTTTATTGGTTTTTTTTTCTTGTGAAACATGATGAGAGAACGAAAAGTTTATTTCTAAGTTTTGTAGTAAGGAACTTTGTAAAGTCTTTTGCCAAGTAGCTTTATTCTTGGTGGTTTATTGCTAATCTGTCATTAGCTTTTTTGTACAAATATTTTAGAATCTGTTTCAGTTTTATTGGGTGTGACTGTAATTTCATATTTATACTTTAAATACTAGGAAGCAAGCAGTAAAGAATAGAAGATTATTGATTGAGGCTATCTCCTTTAATAAAAACCAGCCAAGTGCGTGTAGGACTATGCACAATGAAGGGTTCCGTAGTTGGGATGAATCCCAGGAACAAACTTAACATTGTAGTTGAAAAACATGTTCTCCCATACATTTCAACTGCAAATGAAGTTTGTATGCACAATATTGAGAGATTTACCATGTTATTTTAAGACCAAAGACTTCTTATAAGCTTTCCTGTAATCTATAGGTATTGACCTATTTTCTGTATTTTTTTTTTATAATTTTAGGCTTAATGCTTTCGGGGATAAGTGAGGAAATGGTCAATTTTCAATTATTTTCTTAAATAACTTTAAAGTGATTTATTTTAAAATTATAAAAAAATATATTTGAGACCCTCACAGTAAGCCCTTTCATTTGATATGTCTTGTTTTTTTCTTATTTGCCCCCATAATTGGGGGTCAATTATATATATTCAAAATTCATTTATTTACGTTACACGTCCGTGTTTGGGTTACAGAAATACATGCGTGTACCAAATTTCAACTTAATCGGTCCATTATATTCGGAGTAAATTGGCTGTAACAGACGGACACACGAGTACGGTACCCTATATAGTCTATTTTAGTAAAATAACAAACACGTTTGTATTTATTCAGCAACAAAGGCTGATCTCCGGAACCCAGACCAATATTCTAAGAAGGGTATTACACTCTAGAGTCTAGGATATATGAGTCAAAAATACATGGCAATGTAGAAGAGACATAATATGAACCATATTTGAGCTTAAGTATATTTCCTGTATTGTGTATGAAATATATAGGAGGATGTTTCTCCGTTTTTGCTAAAACACATCATTAGTGGCATATGATTTTTTTTTCTGAAAACAATAAATTAAACAGACTGTTTTGCTAAAAAATTATGATGGGATGAACTTGAAGGTAGTACATTATTCAATATATGCATATACCTCGCTACATATTTGCAAACATTGATGCGACTAATTTCGTTTTTCTTTTTTGTGACAAAGTTTTATTTTTGTTTTTTTTTTTACAAATGTATTTTTTTTACTTATTCTATTTGGGCGGTTATTAGTTTAAAATTATCGTCAAGTATTTTTTTTAATTCCGTCGCTTGTACAAATTACGACACCAAGACTTTAAGTGGTGGTGTTTGGAAACGGAGGTGAATGACGATTTGCGTGATGTTTTGTTAGTTTTCTTTGTTTTCGACAGGTATATGCATATATTGAATAATGCGCCTTCAAGTTCATCCCGTGAGAGCAATTTAGCAAATCAGCCTCAGTGTTAAATTATTTGCAGAAAGAACATAAGCCACCGGAAAGTGTTTTTCGCCAAAACGGAGAAGCAACCAGGATATACTGAAGCTCACAAATGAATTATATTATGTCTACATTGCCATAATTATATCTTCAAACTCATAGATCTATGATCCTAGATAAGATAGTGTAATATATCCCTAAAAATAAACCGATTGTCAAACCCCCTAAGCCAAAAAACCTTGAACACCGGAAGCCCACAAATACAAAGCCATTACGTCAACCGTTTCTTTTCTTTATACATCTGTATAAAACATTTAAAGTGTTTTTATTGGTTGTACTTCCTGTTAACTCGGTTAGATTGTTTTTTTTTTTATGGCGACGAGGAGCAGCCTGTATATCTGGAAGTGTCTTTATTTTAATGTTTATTCGAAGGCCCTTTATGAGCAATGGAGTAGATTTTAATTACGTATTGGGTGTTATAATTGAAAGCATATTGTGTAGTCAAGTGGCACTATAAGATTTAATGCGTTACATTTGCCTATGATTTTGAATATCTGTGTGCCTAAGACAGATTGGTTGCAGAGAAACGGTCGAAGGAGCCAGGTGTGTGGAGACTTGGATGAGACTCGCACAGACCAGGGAAGAATGGCACAAAAGGGAAGAGGCTTATTACTGATGATGCTTAAGAAATGAGGATCAGAAGACAGGAAAACTTAGCAAAAAAGTACAGATAGACTGAACAATTTATTACACGTAAGAAATATTTTAACACTGATTTGCCGTCTTGATTAGCGTTGAAAACGTCGAAAAAACAATTTGTTTTTATTTTTCACGAAAAAAAACAATATTTTCGCTTTTTTCGTATGTTACATAGACAAATTAACAGAAAGAATCCTTTGGAAAGAAACAGGATTCTTTCAAATTTTTCGCTTGATGTTTCGAAAAGTCGAAAAAAACAAGCTTTATTGAATTTTTTTTTTAATATGTGAAATATGGAACACATAGGTAAAAAATAATAGACCTAAAGGCAGTAGAAAACTTTCTACTCGACGGCTGCGACGTATATACGGTTATCTACAAAATCATAATTTTTTTCTGTTCTTTTGCTTGTATCTCGAAAACGGTGTTCAATCACAAAAATAATGAAAACTTTGCCCCCGTTTATGGAACCCGTATCCCCTCAAACTCTACATGTAGGTAATAATTTTTCATATTTTCCATAAAAAAAAAGTGAAAAATTCCATATAAAACACGTCGAGATACGCATCTTCTCCAGCGCGGCGGCGGCGCTAAGGCCGCGACTCCGCAGTTGTAGGCATATGCGTGACTTAATATTTGTGAAAATTGAGAAATAAACAGAAAAAAAAATCCTATGAAACAACAAAAATTCCGAGTCGAATTATGTAAAAAAGTGAATTTCGTAAAAGTGCAGTTCACTCTTTCTGCTTTGTGTACCTAGTACGAATTTGAAAAAAAAAACATGAAATATGTACTGGCAAATTGACTTAAAACTTTCGCATAAAACATTGAATGAAAAAACAACGGAATTGGAAAGAAACGGAAATTTTTCCCGCTTTTTTCAATGCTAGTCTTGATTAGGGCAGTGGCTTTTCGATACGGATCTCGGATTCAACTCACCATCGATCGTCATATAATTGGGTTTTGGTTGAGGAAAAACAGATATCAATGGAATGCCATCCGGGTCCAAACCAATAGCAATAATTAAATAATAGAGACATGTTAATATAGGACGCCCCGTAGCAGCCCGTAGTCTGGATTTATACCCGGGTGATGGCAATAGGCTCGCCCCCTATTACATGGAACTTAGATAAACATAACTGGCGACATGTGGGTGTTAGTAATAACTCTGCCTAATCCTTCGGCTAATACTTACGTATAGGACATACAGAATGAAACCTTGTAAAAGAAAATTGATGTTATGAAAAGTGTATTTACAAAAACATAACTGAAGTATCAATAAAGGGTTCCCATGCGACTGACGAATATAACCCAATTACATGTAAATGCGTCGGTATGCGACATCCGGCGTCCTTTATTTGATGTGTGACGTGCCACAATTTGACGCTGTTTACGTTCATATCATAACGCCATCGTTCACGCATTGTGGTTTGGGGAATGTCATAGGAGGTAGCGGGGAAATTGTCCGAATGTTCTATCTAGATTGTCTTAGTCACATTACTTGCAACGGGATCTACGCTCTAAGGCCGTCAACGAAGATACGGGCCCGTCCGAAAGTAGTTGATCAGTCAAAATAAAAAACACGTTGGGAGTAGGATCAACTGTCAAATCGTGTTGTTATTCATTCTTAGTTCGAGGCCCGAACTAATCTTATGTGATTTGAATCTTCGGCCAAAACTACGGAATTGAAGAGCTTAGGAGGACGTGCTGGACAACGACGTGGGACGTGCGTACTAGCGTGTATTTCGCAAGTCGTCGTGAACTGTAGATAGCAGGTAGGTACTCTATTTTATTCATTCTTAAATACCTACTCAGAACAAATACTTACTACTCATCGATTTAAGAGAGTCGTAACATTCGAGGAGCTAGAATATTTTGGATCGATTCTGATAGTTATAGGTGACCTCATAATTCCTTTACCCTCATTAGTTGAATATCACATACACGTCATAAAATGACAACGGCCTATTTGTCTAAGTTACAAGTTAGATAGTTTAAATCCTAAGGAAGTTTTAATTTAGCGGGAATTGTTGTTAAAATTGGGATCAGGGCTAAGGAAGAATAAGCTACGCTTGCCGCGGTTGGTCCGTAGATGGGTGATCATTCATGACATATCGAGATCCCTCCATGCCTCGGAAAGCACGTTACGCCCGTTGTTGGTCCCTGCAAGTGGCAGCGGCAGGCGGGTATTTGTAGATCTTTAACAGCTGTTACGGGTAGTTAGAAGCCCAAGTCTGACAACCAATTACCAAGGGGTATCGTATTACCCAGTAACTGGGTTATGGAGGTCAGATAGGCAGTCGCTCCATGTAAAATACTAGTATTCAGATGCATCCCGTTAGACTGAAAGCTGACCCCAACACGGTTGGGAAAAGGATAGGTAGATTGATTGATTTTTGTTTTCAAAAGTGGTAAAGTGAACTATAAGTATTTTTTTGGCTCTCCAACCCGCGACGGTTACATACAAATCAAACAGTGCGCTGCTGTGGTCATGCAATATTTTTTTAAATTGATGTTGTAAACAGGATATCGGAATCACATTTACACGTCATGTTAAAAAAATAAAAAATAAACTAGGTGGAGTCAACATTTCCTATCTGACTAACAGGAAATGGCGAAACAAACTTGGTCAGATCATGTGAGGACAATGTAGATTAGTATTTGAAATTGTTTTTAGAAATATCTACTTCCGACCGCTATTTCTCATACCTTGAACCACGTCCTCTCTAACTCCCAATTTTTTCGTCCACAACGAATCACGTATTACATATTGGCGCAGTCGGCTTATTTATGTGAAACTCCAGAGATTTTTTTCGCTTTGTATACTTAGATGGTCAAACGCTTCAGTTGGTGGGCCGAGGTATCCATAATCATTTTCATTCATTTTTAGGGTTCCCTACCTCAAAAGCAAAGAAAACGGAAACTTATAGGATCACTTCGTTGTCCGTCTGTCTGTCAAGACCCATTTTCTCAAGAACGCGTGGAGGTATCAAGTTGAAATGAATATCCAATACGTAAGTAAGTCTACGGTCCCTTGGAGCTCTAAAAAATCAAGCTTCTAAGTCAACGAGTAAGTGTTTTTGCTAAAACCCTATCTTTTTCCAGTAAGATTGAGAAATGTTGAAAACATTTCTCAATCTTACTGGAAAAATTGTCTATTGTCTAATTATCCGTGTTTTCGCAATATCCCTAGGGTTTTCGCGAAAATTTGAATTATCAAATCATCCTACTACATATAAGTAGCCGTTCACTTCGAGTATGATCCTACCTGGCGTCCCACTTCCCTACCTCTACCGCCCGCTCAGTTCCGATGGACGCCTGCTATCGGAACTGAGCGGGCGGTAGAGGTAGGGAAGTTGGACGCGAGGTAGGACCATTCTCGAAATGAATGGGTAGTACGTATTCGTGCTCATAACCGTACGCTACGGCCGCAATATCTCGGCAAGTCTGAATAAAGGCATTGCGAACATTCGCGCATGTTCTCTCACTCACACTCGCCTCACGTCACCATTTAAAAATGATACTGCGCAGCCTTCTGCGCGAATTTCGGACTTGCCAAGATATTTCGAGCGTACTGTCTGTAGACGGGCGCTAACGTTGACGACTTTAATTGCACGGCTATCTGGCGAAAGGATAGGAAGAGCTTTGCTAAATAGATTACTTTGTCAAATCAGCTGTTGAGACTTTATCTGAGAACCTCAGAACTGAATATCAGTCACTTTAATTCCTCCAACAGACTTAACAAGTACAAGCTGCATCTCCAATATAAACTCCTAATAGCTCCTTACAACTCCACAGGGACTTGGTCCAACTGTATTTTAACCAGTCGGTTAATTGTTACGAGTAATCCAATTCTAAGCCAATTTGTACGAAGCTCCATAATGATAGTAATGACCATTTGGAACTGTTTGGTTTGGTATTGATAACGAGCTTACAAGCAACTTGTATGTATATGCTGCCCGCGACTTCGTCCCCGTGACTTGTTATCCCGACCCATCGCGTCGCATCGCATCGCCCGCTTGCGATATTACTTCGTTTTCGCTTAGTGTTCGTGCGTGCTGTAGAGCGTGATGTAAAGAAAAAGCATTTTCGAAATACGACTGGTAGTTCCAGAGATTAGCACGTTCAAAACAAACTCTTCAGCTTAGATATTTAATATCGACAAGTACACCTAGTGGAATCAGAGCTCCTTGTAAAAATAAGTCCCATCGTCGACAATGCTGCTCAAAAGTAACTTGTTACAAACTCAAATTACCAATGAATTGGTAGCCAGAATCTCACAGCAGTGACGACAGCCTGGCAAGGCGCAGTGATGACAGGTGGAGTAAGGCTGTGACAGAGTGCCGTCCAAGGACTGGAAGCAGCGGGTGAAGTCGGACTGTGGATGATGATGACGATGATAATGAGATGGGAAGTCTCCACTGAGATTGGCCGCCATAGCCGAAATTCGATCCAGAAGTATATTATGAAAGTGTAAACAAACACTGTGCACGTTAATTCTTACGCAATCATTTACTAAAGGGACTGGAAATATATTTTGACCAATACCGCTGTACCGCGTTTTAGGAATGCGCGGCGAAGTGGGGGCGGGACGCCGTGAGCGTTGACATATGTGCAGCCTGCACTACCCTCCCCTTCCGTCTCGCCGCGCACATACTTAACAGCGCGGTACAGCGGTATCGGTCAAACTATAGCAACACATCTGTATTTAGAAGGTTTCAACTTTATACCTCACTGTCTCAGCACTTTATCTACGAAGCGAGAAAACAAGACTTCTATTTTGTAGTAAAAGATAGTTTAAATCATAAATATTTCTCCAGTAGTTAAACTTCGGAAGGATTAACAGTCTGTTGTTCTTTTAATACCGCTTCAGCTCGAAGATAAAAATATTGACTTTAGAAGTAGTTACTTGGTTCCTACACTGTCTTGAGTTAAGTCTGTAGGAATAATGAATAAATCTGTTGGTTGCTGTAACATGTGGCTAGTTCACACGATGTGCAACAGTAACAAAAAAAACGCACTATATTATAAACTGCGTATGCTTGCTATAATCGTTTGGATGCGCAAATAAGCTTTTTTAGTGTTTCGTACCTCAAAAGGAGAAAACGGAACCCTTATAGGATCAGTCTGTCCGTCTGTCACAGCCAGTTTTCTCCGAATCTCAGCCACTTTTGAGGGGCAAAGTTCTTGGGGTAAATTCATCCCCACTACGGTACGTTCATTGTGCGTGGTACGACACACACTTGGCCGGTTTTTTTTTTAATTTTATTTTATTGTTCACTTTATGGAAAACAAGCTTCTGTCCGCGACTTCGTCCGCGTAACATTTCTTTATCCTACGACATTCGGCAATATTGTATCTTCACATTAGTGCAAGAATTTTCGGAATCGCATCAGCAGTTCCGAAGATTACCTCCTACATAAAAACTCAAAAATACGTGTATAAAATATTAGTACAGAAGTATAGATGTTCTCTGGGTCCAATTAAATTGATTGGCTAAACTTCAGACGTGATGTGAATCGATGTCTAACTATGATTAAACACCCATTCATCTCATATTCTCGTAAAAAACGCTTGTAATCGAACTTGTAATAATTCCCATTTTGCGCTCCCAAAAATATTATTGAACACTCTAATATAATGAATCTCTTTTTGTGAGCCTCAAATCATTCCTATTTTGGGGTCCTATAAATACTAAGTAAATAGCGTTCGGGCAACATGTAAGTACATAATGTGAAGTATTGCCAGTTAATTTAATTTGACCTTGTATTGAAAAACACCAATTAAGGAAGACAACATTTCTTCAGTATTTCAATTCAGTGAAAGCAAACGCAAACAAGACCGGATACTAATTAAAATTAACGACCAAATTAAAAGTTGTTCATGTTTATGAACAAAACTCCCGGGAGGACAGATGAAATAAATTACTTAATAGTTAACAAAACACCGTCCTAACATTTCTGTGAAAATTCTAAACCGTAATCATTTGAAAGAACCTAAATAAAAAGGTATGTAAGGACTAAGGTAGGAATTGAATAATACGAAAGGAAAGAGGGTATCCGAGAAAAATATCCGACATAAATTAGTAATTAGAAGAGATAGGCAGGAAATGCGGGGATTAAAAAGAGGCCGGAAATGTATTAATAAAGATTTCTTTTTTTTTAAGATAAATTAAATTCACTTGCGGATATAATTAACCGACTTCAAAAAAGGAGGTTCTCTAGTCGACCCGTATGTATGACCTATGTATGTCATTCATTCAAAAACTAATGAACCAATTTTGATGATTCTTTCTCTAGCGTGATCTACATACTTTCAGGAAGCTTTTAGTAATACATTAGGTAATTAACTTATGAACGAAGTTGTATAGATAAATGTACTGTATCTCCGGTATTTCTAAGCGGATTTTGATGATTCTTCTTTTTGGGCTTTCGTCTTGGACTTATGTCATTTAAAAAAAGTAAAAACCGACATCAAAAACCTAAAACGAATAAAATAACTTTCATAAAAACTTAACAGCTTCTGAAGTCTTCAATTCTTCAAAGTGAATGCACCTTAGCTTGGCACCGACTTCAGAAGCTGTTAAGTTTTTTTGAGTTCCGTACCTCAAAAGGAAAAAATGGAACCCATATAGGATCACTCGTGTGTCTGTCTGTCTGTCCGTCTATCACAGCCAATTTGACCCGAATCTAATAGACCGATTAAGTTGAAATTTGGTACACATATGTATTTCTGTGACCCAAACACGGACGTGTAACGTTAATAAATAAATTTTGAATATAGGGGTCAACTTTGGGGGCAAATAAGAAAATTAAAAAAAAGTTTTGCAAACTGTACCGTGTGACATATCAAATGAAAGGGCTTACTTTATTCTCAAATGTATATTTTTAAATATAATTTTAAAGTAAACCATTTTAAAGTTATTTAAGAAAATAGACGAAAATTGACCATTCCCCCCTTTATCTCCGAAAGTACTGAGCCTAAAATTTTGAAAAAAAATATAGAAAATAGTTCATTACAGGAAAACCTATAAGAAGTCGATGGTCTTAAAACAACATGGTAAATCTCTCAATAATGTGCGTACAAACTTACATTTTGTCCATAGTTAAAAACAAAAAGGATCCAACCCACATTACGTGTAATGTGGGTTGTATGGGAGATCATGTTTTTCAACTACAATGTTAAGTTTTTCTTGGGATAAATTCATCCCAACTACGGAACCCTTCATTGTGCATGGTCCGACACGCTCTTGAACGGTTTTTATAAGTTATTTTATTCGTTTTAGGTTTTTGAAGTATGTTTTTACTTTTTTAAAGTAAATTTATTTTATTAAATTAAATCGCTTTATTCGGTAAGATAGTAGAGGATACTTTAATTACATCATTTAAATCTAATAAAGTAACATAATTTCTCTCTATGTACTTTCACTAGCTTATGTCCGCAAATTTATTTGCGTGGATATTCTACTTTTAATACATACAAAACATACCCTTTGGCACTTGGCAATAGTGTAGCATTTTACTGAAATAAACAAAAAACACTTAATAAAAAATAAACATCAAAAGGCGACAAAATCTCTATAAAGGTCAACAAATAAATCTTTCAATAAAGTCTTAAAAATTATGTCAAACAACGTTATTTTCACTGAAACGTCTGAAAGACTTCCTTTGACACAAAAGATCTTTAAGGACACAAAAGGCTTTGTTGCCGTAGCACAAACGCTAAGCCACCGTCACCGAAAAATTACAGAATGCCTATAAAAGCGACGCCATTGTCAATATAAATACTACAATTTATAATTAACAACGTTTTATCATTTATGTGACACAATACAATTATTACAGCAGAAGGTCGTCTCGTGTATTATATTTTTTAATAGTTGCACGGTCTGTTGAATCCGCAGATGTAGGAAGATTACCGGTATCGGAAAACAAGTTAAAGAACTCAAATGGAGTTGGGCAGGACACCTGGCAAGGCGCAGGTCGTCCAAGGACTGGAAGACGAGATGTCGGTCGTTCGGCGGCGAGATGGTTGGACGACATTGTTACCATCGCGGATAAAACCTAGATGAGGCTGGCACAGCTTGCGCTATCTCCCCGTGAATTACGTTTAAAAAAAAAATTGTATATAAAATGTATCCCACATTACCTTCTATTTACTTTTGCAACTCAGATGTGTTTTTTAAATGCCTGAACCTATACCTACACCTTACCTTTTTTATACATTTTTCGTACGAAGCACTGCTAAATTCGCAGAATTTATCAGTTAAGGAATTGTGTACCTAATGACTCCGGCGATCCCCAATCCGAGTGTGGTTCTAAGACCATCACATAAGGCGTGTCGGTCACTGGTAAGTCAGGGCGCGGTACGGTCGAGGCGTGGTCACTATGTAGAGTCGAGGCACGGGCGGCTATGCTTCTTTCTCACATTCGAATTATTTTTTCCGAAACAAAATAACGAAATGGCGGTGGAGTCGCGTCGCTGTCGCGGCCGCTACCTCGCCCGTGCCGCGACTCCAGTATATGAGCGCTCTGCCTTTTATTCCTAAAGAAAACGTAGATGCGGCTTCACCCCATCATGACCTATGCGGGTTCAGTGTTTGCGCACGCAAAACCTCACCTCATTCATAGGATGCAGGCCCTCCAAACCCGTTTCCTCCGAAAGGCAACGGGAGCCGCTTGGTTCGTTCGGAACGAAATCCTCCACGTAGATCTCGACATTCCCACCATCTCCCAGTTTTTGAAACGCAATTCCAAGCGTTTCTTCGACTCAGCCACCAACCATCGCAACCCTCTAGTTGTCGAGGTGGCTAGCTATGTCCCCTCTCGTAATACTAATAAGTAAGGTCCGCCGCCCTAGGCTTGTCCTCTCAGATCCCGACGACCCCATAACTCTTCGCCAGGAGAGCAGTAGGGACCGTAGGAACAAAAACAAATCGACATTCCGACCTCGCCGCCGAGGTCCCTCGCGACGACCCTGTAATAATCGTCCTCCCCCCCCGTCCCTTGCTCGGGTATGAAGTGCCAGCTGGTGGCGTAGCTGAGCCAGTAGCTTTAAACTCCCCTGACAATAATAATCACTCAAATTTGATCCAGCCTGTCCCATCTTGCTGTCCTCCCCCCAGCGACGCCCTAAGCCGAGGCCCGTTCCCCACAGGGGGAGCCCTTAGCGTGTAGTCGCTTAGTCTGTAAGTTTTATGCCCCTTGCTGGAGGCTTTGAGTTCGCTTAAAGCAGCCACAGGATAGTCCGGTTAAGTAGTCACGGCCTCTCTAGGTAAAAAAAAGTAGATACGGCGCGCCGCTTGTGCGCCCGCGCCTTGACGTGACGCCGCCTAGACTTTAGCTCGTGTGAGTGACGCGCCTAAGATCGTCTCGGAGTTGCCTGCCTTGAGTGCACGGGTAAATCGTGGAGGTTCTTTCATCATCATAATGTCACCCCGGAATCACTCACTGCTACCCAGCAGTGAGTGATACTGGGCTGAAATTATCGGCCTTCTCTTTCTTCTGGCATACTTCCCGGTACCGGGTGCACTTTATCTAGGTGTTTCCCACGACTTTGACGACTTCGTCAACCGACCGGCGCTTTTGGACGGCCCTGGTTTCTAAAGAACCTGTTGTACACATCTACAATCTCATGTTCACTAGTCGAGCCTACGCGTGGACGTTTATTGAATAAAAAACACGCTCGTTTGAGGTTTTTATTCTTGTAACTTCTCGCAGCGACCATTTTTAGAGTTGATTTTCTGTGCCTCGTTATTTAATGGTGGCAGCTTTTATTAACAACAACGCTATAGTTGGAGGATTATATTTAATAATTAATAATTAATTTGGTATTTTCGGTGAAAGGTAGCAATGAAATTGCTGTAGACTAGTTTCTCGATGACACATATTTGTAATCTAGATTTATTAAGATTCTGTTTGATTCTTGTGGCTTTGCTTCTTACTTGGCACATTGAGCCTTAGTTTTTGCCTCAAACCTCATTTTGCTACTAAGGTAATGTGTACATACACATCTCGTCATCTTAATCATATGCCGAGCCTTTTTCCAATTGTCCATAGTTAAACGAAAAGGATCCAACCCCCATTATATAATATGTAATGGACAATTTGGTAAGACTGGTTGTCAGACTTTCTTCTGGCTACCCGTATTGTAACGACTGTCAAAGATAACAGACAACAAGGACATATACTTTTTAGGGTTCCGTACCTGAAAAGAAAAAAACGGAACCCTTAAAGGTTCACTCGTGTGTCTGTCTGTCCGTCTGTCACAGCCAATTTGCTCCGCATCTATTACCCGCAAAATATTCTCCATTCAATATAACATATTAATAAGTAGGTATCTGTTTCGTTTGATCAAAGCAGATGTTCTTTAATATAATATACGTATCGTTTACTTTACCAAGAATTTGGTTAAAAATATATTCTATTCTTTTGTGTCCGCATCCTAGGAATATTATAATTTTGGTGAGTTTTTTCAATTAGAAAAACAGACTTAGATATATGTATTGATCTAGTTATTTCAGCAGATGTTAAACGTATTAAGCTGATATCTTTTAATTTTTTCTGTTTTTTTTTTTTAATATCTGCAGGCAATTTGCGTAACAAACGGTGCAACGCCAAAGCATGCCTCGGAAAGCATGTTAAGCAGTTGTTCCCGGCTATCATTCGTGGATTTTTGACAGTCGTTACGGATCATCAGAAGCCTGAAAGTTTGACAACCAGTCTTACCAAGCGGTATCGTATTACCCCGTAACTGGGTTGTGGAGGTCAGAGAGGCAGTTCCTTATAAAATAATGGTATTAAGCTGCATCCGGTAAGACTGGAAGCCGACCCCAAAATAGTTCGGAAAAGGTTAAGCAGATGATCACAGGAATTATTGATAGACAAAACCCTACATTTTGAGAATTCAACGATATTCATTGCGTTATTTACGTTGTCGAGCAAACATATAAAGCGATGGATTATGACTTGGATTATGACGACCGACTAACACTGTTCAACAATAATTAAAACTATAAATATTGAAGAATCAAAACGATCCATTTTACACTGGAACAGCATATTACATGAGTTAAAAGGTAAGCTTGCCACATAGACTAAACTGATTTCAAATTAACAACGCGAATCTCAAAACCAGACACGACTTTACTGTACGAAAATTCACCAAAATTCCATATAGGTATAACACAACTACCCAACACGATTAAAACATAATATTTTTACTACCCTCTTCAGAAATAACAACACAATCCGCGATAAGGACGGGAACGTTCATAAATAAAGATAGAAAAGGGAAAAACAGAGATATGCATATGAGGGTGAATATAAATCAGTTAGGGATTGTCCGACAACGCAGGCTTATGGTGACATATTATGCACATTGCTGTAAAACCATTGTTCAAAAAGACCGAAACGTGATGACTTTATTTGAGTCTAATCTACGACAACATAAGACATATAAAGAAAAGAAAGAAAGAAAGAAAAATTGGTTTTACTACAATCATATCGTAAAGTGACTGCCTCGTTGGTCTAGTGGTCGCAAGCGCTACTGTTGAGCATGAGGTCCTGGGTTTGATTCCTAGGTAGTGTTTTTGGGTTTTTCTATATAGAATTTCTCAGCACGGCCCGGTCGGTGGCAATAGGCTCGCCCTCTATTACATGGGACTTAAACATACTGGCGAAATGTGAGTATACTATAGGTGCACCTCTGTGTAACCCTTCGCGGAAACAAGGCGTGATGTTATATATTTATATCGGTAAAGTTCTGATTATGAATTAAAAAATAGCACCATAATGACAGACTTTATGCATGTAATTCAAACAAAATGCTATAAAATAAGTTTTTTCTATTAAAGTACACTTCGGATCGACTAAGGAGTTTTCAATGTAGGTATATCGGGTTCGATTCTTATCATTGTATATGGGGATCGCGCTAGGGCGCATGTGGGGTTGACCGATGATAGTAACGTAATCCACGTTAATATGGTTTCTGAGCCATTATTGTGTTTGTGTACTTTTAGCTAACTTTGGTACCCTAACCTATTGCATGAGTGTAGATAAAGTAGTGTATGAAACTGCCCATAACTAGGTAATAAAACACTCGTGTTTTAATATCCCTCATTATGCAACAGTTTTAAAAACTACTATTATTTGTCACACAAACACGTGCATACAAAAAATATAAGAAAAACAAGGAGGGGTTCCACCTGATGGTAAGAAGTCACCACCGCTTATGAACTCTCGAGCTAAATACATACAATTGCAACTTCAAATATCAACTATAAGTTCAAGTAGTCTAAGTTGATTTTCGGATGAAAAATACTTGACAGCGCAATACGTCACATTAGCGTGATGCGAACTCATAAGATTTTCCCCTACCAAAACTCAAGCAACTCGACTATGCGCAATGGTTCATACAAAACATACGCAAGTGATGTAAGATTTTTGCGTTGTGGTGCGGCCCACCTAAATGTGCGTCAGCCTTAAATTAAGGCACACATAACATTTATGACGATAAGACCGCCCATTGTAGCTTAAAAAGCGGGCAATCGTAATTTTTCTTTTAAAGAATATTTTTCTTTCTTCTTTATGTAATATCGTGCAGCAAGACTGCAGTGTAGTTGCAAGCTCAGGACGGTGCGTCAGACACACCCAACTCATTCTATTAATGCACCCCTCTCATAATTGTGAGTCATGATAGTAGTAATACCAGGATTCTTTCTCCAAAGGGTGCAGTTAAATAGCCTTCTCTAGTATAGGCAGTCTGTTCTTTACAAATCGTCACGTAACAAAAAGCGTTATACCCCCTCCATGCAACTTTCTCACTCTCCCAGAGAAAGTATGTGAAAATGAAATCTAAGATGGCGCTGCGAAAATTTAAATTTTTCATCATGGGTGTCGTTTTCATGGTTTTCGAGGGTGCTTAAGTCCATAGTGAAGTCAAAATATAAATCCAAGATGGCAGCTGCGAAAATTTTATTTTTGTTTTAAATCATACGTGAGAAGGAACTTCGTTACTGAAGGAGGTCCCCTGACCGCACACGTATTTTTCTTCTATAGTTTATGCCAATACTAGAGCAGTTTTTCTACAGCAGGCTAAGTCATTTTTGTACAGGGATGAAACGAGGATGGATTACCATGCTTGCTTGTGTGTGTTAGCAATTTCAGGCTATTAATTCTAGGTTGTCTTGCAATGTTTTCCTTGACGTGTACCTTACTCAAAATTGACAAAATTTTACTTAGCGTTATTTATTGTATTTTGATGGGGAGACCCCATGAATGCCAAAGCATGAAAACGCCAATGAACCGGGATTTATACCCGACTGCGGTATAGCAAATGTAGAGTTATGTTTTTCAGTAAAGCCTTTTCGAACTACATTCAAGCGCGCCACGTGTTTCTTTTTGTAATCTAGTTTAAAAGGATATTCAGTTTGAAATTCAGGGCGTGGTGACACGAACCTTTGAAATATTTATGATGCTTCCGTCAAAGCGTGGAAATAGTTTTGAGTTCAAAATGTTGAGGTCATAAACATCCATTTATGAAAGGCCTAACTAAAGACTCCTTCAGACAGGTGCGACACGCGACACGAATTGCGCGCGATGGTAAAGGCACTACTCGTCGCGCGACACGCGGTGCCATTGTGTCTCGAGCGATTCGCGTCGCGTCCTACAGAATTCTACAAACTCCAAAATGATAATAAACCGGCCTAGCATGGTGATGACGACGGAAAAGTAGTGAATCCATAACTGGATTTCTTCATCTTAGTTAATAAATGTGAATGTTTAACAGCAATCTAAATTGTGTTCAGAATTAGTAAATTAGGTCTTAACCAGTCTTACCAAGGGGTATCGTATTACCCAGTAACTGGCTTGTAGAGGTCAGATAGGTATAGGAAAATACTGGTATTTAGCTGCATCCGCTTAGACTGGAAGCCGACCCCAATATAAAGGCTAGGCAAACTGAATAAGTTATTTAGGTATATAAACATTTCCCTCCCCGCCAGAACACAGCAATAATTTCTCAAATCCTATATCGACGACAAAGTAATAATTTTAAGTACCTACCTTACTTACTACACGTGTTTACTTAGCTAAGCAAACTGACACTTACTAATCAAAGTAAACCATTATCTGTTACTAAATATGTACACAGTAGACTCTTTATAAACCCGAGTACTGATAGACGATGATATGTAAATAGGTAGTTCATTATTGATATCACTATGGAGATAAATAAAGAAGGATCACTTTAAGATCCGCAATAAAAAAACAAAAAATCAAGCCTGTTTTTCCCAAGGTTTATTTTACTATTTATTTATTACACTACATATTTTAAATCTAGTCTGCAATGTAGTCTTGCGTATAGCAATAAGTATGCCAATGGCATTCGCACCGGAGCGATTCTATTTCTACAATAGCTTCGAAATGACATTGACATGATCACGTGACATTTGGATAGCTTTTGTTAACCCCAATGATACCCTTCAGCCGTCGATGATCCGACGATCGGTCCGTATCACAAAATCAGAACTGTTTATGATCCGACGGTCGGTTCCATAGTCTGACCATGTTCTGACCGTATTTAATAAGCGATTTATAGTCTGCGAACTGTATTTTACCCGCTCTAACTACTACAAAGTGTAGGAAAAAAAGACAAGGAAGGCATGAAAGTCTCATGCTAAACATGTAACATTCGTTGAAGTATGAACTTAAACTATTTTTTGCCCGGCGCGCGGCTTGCCAAACTAAGGCGTGTTATTGTAAAGCTTGTAGGATGAAAAAAATGTATGGGGAGGTGTGTGTTTTGTTATTGATTTATGTAAAAGAGTTTATCTTTATGTAAATAAATAAAAAACTCTTTGAAATATTAATTTAATTTATTTAGAACAAGTTTTTAACAACAAACTCGCTCACTTTTATTTCAACTTACTATTAATGATACATTACAAGACAAAACTGTACTAATGCATGTTTAATAAGTTAGCTTATTTCATAACTATTTCAACGACATAAGTTTTATGTACAGCTCCCATACAAAACTTTAGAGATTTTCGTCATTTTAATCACGCGTGCCGCTAAAGCGCGAGGTCAGCCAAATGAAACAGATGCGCGGATTTTGCAAAATGGCGTCGACAGATGAAGGGATGTAAAAAGACGTAGATACGTTACCTACCCAGCATTCGATGTTCAAATACGGCACAAATCGTCGTTGCGACTTTAAGACCTCTTATGTGTCACTTTTGGCAAAATCAATTTTTTACGCCAGCCGATTCTACATTTTAAAGCTCTATCGAATGCAAAAACTCTCATGAGTATACGACGTTTCAATCGTAATTTGCTTACAAACTTCAAGATCTCCAATGTTCTTGCTAATTAAAACTGATAAGACGGTTTTTATCGATTTTCTCACAAAACTGATTTTTACACATAAGAGGTCTTAAAGTTGCAACGACGAAATGTTGAACTATTAGATGACACGTGGAAGTAGGACGGCATGTAGTAATTATCGGAAGCGAAAAAGAGACAAGACGACGAAAATGTGGCTAATGAGCCACATTGTGACGTGCCACTTTCGGAGCGTGTATAACCTATCTACCTCTTTTTACTTATAATATCATTGGTTAACCCTATACATTTTTTGGGTTTTTTGGTATTTCTACTAGCGTCATCGCTAATCGAATTTTAATTTGTCGAGGCCCTTTGGAGCGCTCACCTTAGTTCCTTAGCGAACTATGTCGTTCTTAATTCGTCAGCTCTCGTCTCGAAACAGAGAAAGGCAGATTACAACAAAGGGCGCTCTTATCACACAAAGAAAAAGAGAATGACGTTTATTTGTACACAGCTCTTGAAACACAAATAATATAAAAAAAGTGAAAATAATGTTAGGCGATCTCTTACAAACAACCTTTGGATGGACTACGAGTAAATGAAAGAAGAAACAATCATTACTACTACATCATGGAGAAAACAGGCTTGATTTTTACCCACATCTCACTGTTATGTCTAAGTTCTATGTTATAGGGGCGTACCTACTTACTTGCTTGAACCACTAACACGACAAAAATCCAGAATCCGGGCTTTTACTGAGAAATTCGTAATTGTACAAACCGAACATCACTTTCCCCGACGTAGGTTTCAAACCCAGAACACCACTTTCGGTATCATTATAATCGTTGCTTAAGGCGAAAGCACCAAGGTAGCTCGCGGAATTCAAATATTCTTACGTTTTTTGCAATTTGCAAATCAGTATTAGGTTGTATGTTGATCAAAATAATGATTCGCGACCGTAACAAGTATGTATTTACAGAATAGGGATGATGACAAAAAAATGTTATTTTGTCCGTCATGTAGATTATTAAAATATATTGGACACGTATTTCTTCTTTTTCTACTAATCAAAAGATTACGGCGATACATTGAGTTAAAATGTGGCATGACGTCACGTCTTTGTAGATTTTATACGTAGAAGTGACGTAGCAAGCCCCCACTCCCGAACTTTAATGCGAGTTATCTAAGTAATTTTTTATTAAGAGGATTGTGAAGTGCCGATACGCGGCGCGATTTTTAGAGGCAATTGCCTACATTTCATACAATTATTTACATAAATATTGTTTCGGGCGATAACGTTTCTACTCCCCTAAACCTTTACGAAATGAGACAATTTTAATCTCATTGCATTCAGTACACTTTAATCTAGGTCTGTACGTTTTTCGTTTTTAGTAATTCAATTTAATTTAAAATAATAAAAATGCTCGAGGATGTTTTTATGTCAAAAATATAGATATTTAGATGCTAATAACTTATATTGTATACAATATTTCTTTATAATAAACAGGTACGGACCTAGTTTTTCATTATATCTACTACATTTCCAAAAAATATGAAAATTAAACTATGTTTACGGGTAGAAAAACGTTTTCTCTTTTTGTATGAAAATTTACAGCTTCACAATCCTCTTAATATGATAAAGCAAAAAATACGTATCTAATATTTTTTTATTATCTGACTGACGGACTAAATAGAATTTCTTTTTTTTTACCCAGGCATCATCCCTCAGGCATCGTTCTAGTGATTATAATTCTATAAACACATATTTGTTACGGTCGCGATCCACTCTGTAATAAATATACAACCTAATAATGAGATGCAAACTACAAAAAAACGTAAGAAAATTTGAATTTCGCGGGCTTTTATAACCTATACTGTCCTACTCTTGGGCAAATGTCTTCCCCATACTTTTCCATTCATCTTTATCTGCTGCCTTTTACAGCTGAATTCTTGACTGGCTCTAGGTCGTCGCACCAGCGTTTCTTAGGCCTGCCTCAGTGACAACACCCGTCTTCAGGCACCCACTGTGTGACGACCTTGGCCCATTCTGTCACGCCGTCGAAGATGCGATTCTCAACGTGTTTGATATAGAATTTTTCACTTTTTGTATGAAAAATATGAAAAATGACTACCTAAGTATATGTAGAGTTTTATGGGAGTTTTATAAAGGGAGGCAAAATTTTCACTATTTTTGCGATAGGACACCGTTTAAGAGATTTATGCAAAAGAAGAGAAAAAGAGGATTTTGTAGATAACCGTATATACTTTGCAGCCGTCGAGTAGGAAGTTTTCTACTGTCTTTAGCATGGCGCAAATTGTCTTCACCTACCCAATTATCAGTGGTCAGTGTGATTTTGACAGTTGGCAAAGAAAACTTTCTTCCGAAATCCGAAATCCGTGCAAATGGTCTATATAAAAAAGGGCCCAGACAAAGATCGCTAGAAACGAAAGTCAAAATGGCAAATAGAAGGATTTCTAAGGTGCGATGTCAAAAACGGGGAAACGAAATGTCACTTTGTATAGAAAGATTGGCTACTCTTCGTAGAGATAGACAAGTGATCATGCTAAGCCCACAGGTCTCCAGTGTTTTTGTACTAAAATTGAGCGCCGTTGTCTACTCTTCGTAGAGATAGACAAGTGGTCATGCTAAGCCCACAGGTCTCCAGTTTTTTGTACTAAGATTGAGCGCCGTTGTCTACTCTTCGTAGAGATAGACAAGTGGTCATGCTAAGCCCACAGGTCTCCAGTTTTTTGTACTAAGATTGAGCGCCGTTGTCTACTCTTCGTAGAGATAGACAAGTGGTTATGCTAAGCCCACAGGTGGATGAGACTCGCATGGACCAGGAAAGCATGGCACAAAAGTGAGGAGATCTAAACCAGCACGGCTGGAACAAGACTGCCAATGATGATGATGAAGAAGACGAACATTCACGGGGTATTTGTCACTCTGTGCAGAATAAACCTTCTTTCAATTGCTTGCACAGCTACAAGCATCTCCATAATAACTTATAAACAAAGTGGAACATTCAATATTATTCAGCTAGAACAAATAAACATATTAACGTATAGCTGATCAAATATGCGTATCATCGCTAGTTGGAACGATATGCCGATACGCGACTACGCCAGTACGTCTTATAAGGAAACGTATGCAGAACCAGCAAAACCGCCTTGGGGTGAATATGAAACCGGTATATTGATCGTGCGAAAAATAACATAGAGGATGTTATTTTTGGGGAAATTAAGCGGAGATTTCTGATGTATAGTGACAGTTTAGTTATGAAGGTACTGGTTTAAAGGATCATCCGAGGATGTTATGCACGAGGATGTGCCCCCAAAATGATTGCTGTGTTCCTGTAACCGTAAGATTGTAAAAACCGTTAGTTTATAATCCATCGGTATTATTTACGCTAGAGTTTACACAGTCGAAAAATTGGATTTATTCCTTTGTAATACCAATAACTAATACCACTGGTATTTGTTTCAACTCATATTTATTTTCTATTCCGAAAGGATACCACTCTTTAAATAATTAAATTTAATATGCGAACGAATACTAACACTCGAGTTTGGTACAGTCAAACCTAATCAAATTAAATTTGTTTTCTAACAATTTTATGTGATTGTAATATAATGCTATCCAAATTCACTCATTTCCAATAAATTAATGTTTCTACGAAGGTCATTTGTACCTGCAAGAAAGGAAATTTTTTATTTTTTTTGGATTTAACTGTTTTTTTTTTAATTAAATGTTCCTGACTGTACCTTATATCTTTGAACTTGTTTTGGTATTAGTTTAAACAATGGTATCCGTTCGGAATAGAAAACAAATATGGGTTAAAACAAATACCAGTGGTATTAGTTGTTGGTATTAGGTAGAACGGAATAAATAAAAAAGGGTTAGGTTAAGTTCAAGTGCCTAGGGCGCATACACCTACAACTGCACCCTACTATAGTACTGAGGATGACCACGATATAGAGAGGGAACAGAGGGCACCGTTGGTACGGCGAAACATACTGACACGTAGATTCGCTCGTTGTATGGTAGACGTTAAACTGACGCTATTTAAAGCGTATTGTCAAAGTTTCTACACAAGTGGTCTATGGGTTAAGTACCCACAAAGTGCCTACAATGCCCTCAAGAGTACAATACAATAACATTGTCAGTTTACTGTTGCGGCACCCGCGTTGTTGTAGTGCTTCAGGTGTTTGCGGACACGCACATAAATGATTTCTATGCAATTATGCTGAAGAAAACCGCGGCAGTCTTGAGAACTGTACGGGGAGTAGCAAGAGCATCCCGAAAATGATAGCAGATAGATTGGACGCGGCTGTGTTCAATCGATTCATTAATCTGAATGTGAGAGCTTCGGGTTGATGAATCGACACTTTTAAGTTTTTTTTTTTTTTTTTTGTAACTAACACTATGGGTTTTGGTTGTCTGTGTATAAAATATTTTTATTTAGAACTGGGACAAAACGCGCGCGAGTGGTGCTACGGCAACGGCCGGCGAGCGCTAAACCGATCGAAGTTGCTCGCAGCTAGGCAGGCCATTTAGTATCGGGGCAAGGTGCGATGCGACTTGCGTTACGTCGCAAGCAAGTTTGAATCCAGTCATACAATTTGTCGGTTTCCCATGGATATACAGGACAATTTATTTATTACTATCCAAATGTTCACTGGGTAGAACACCCATGAATATGATAACCTCAGACCAATAAAAAAGTATAGACGGAGCCGCCGTAAGCAATCGCGACGAAATAAGTGAGGACTAGTCTCGGCTTTGTGTGCGTAACTCGGTGTAAGATATCGTAGAATTGCGCATGTGTGCTAGAGAAAAATGTTGCAAGCGTTGTGCTGCGACTCCCAAGTGCGAGAGATATATTTTGGTGAAGTTTTATTATTAGGTCTTAGGTGTATGAAATGAAAGGTAATTTAGTTTAATGAAAGTCATTTATTTTTATATTATGAATAATTTATTAATTAACAAAACACACAAAGCTTACATAAATCAGAATAACTAATGCCCTTATGTTGTATCAGATTCTATTTAATTTTGAAGGGAGCCATTCGACATCATTTCTGTTCTCCCGTACAGCTTTAATCTAGTTTTTTTCCACGTTATATCAGCTGGGAACCTAAAAATATCATAACAAACCTAACTAGTTATTATTTTAATATACTTTATAAATACTTATCATACTTAATAAGTAACATACCTAATGTACTCGAAAACTAAATATGCAATAATAAGCTTAAAAACACGGTTGCAACGTGTCTTAACAAAAATCACAGCTTCCCTTACTTTTGGGAAAAGATAATGTTTTTAACTTGCAACACTGACAAAATAGCGTCTACAATTTGTGTTCCGAGAAATTATGTCAATATTTTTGCGATTTTGTTTAATTTATACAGGAAATCGGTTACTTACTTGTGAAAAGTAATTTCAGAAGACTTTTTTGGACAATATGACTTGTTTTTGCAGCAGTTTATGACACAGGACAGCATAATTTCGCAATTATTATTTTATCAAAACAACGTCATGCGTTCTCTCTCACCCGCGGCAGACTACCGAGCGGCCGTCTTCATATGACCGAATCGTCTTCATATTACGTTACTCAGTTTATGAGCGCAATATTCTGTCTATACTTTTTTATTGGTCTGAGATGATAACTTTCACTATGGAACCAACTCTGAAATCATGAAAAAAAATCTGCTGTTTCATATAAAAGTTCATTACCCCCACGACCAAAATGTATGGATCAGCTGATTTTTTTTCGTGATTTCAGAGTTGGTTCCATAGTGAAAGTTGTTCACATACATGGGTAGAACAGCCTGTGAAAATTTGGATAGTGATAAAAGAATTGTCCTGTATCCAAGTTACGCATTATTTTTCGACAGATTACTATCGAAAAATAATGCGTAAATGGTTAGTTGCAGTTCACTATTTCACCTTTTACCTATAAACTAACGGAAATAATAACGACAGATTATTAACCAGCGAAGTTCATAATTATACGGTGACATTCGCGTTTGAATGGCACGTATGTTATGAGACATTTCAATGTTCGTATAGATAACGTTAGCTTAGGTTGGCAACACATCACAAAATCCCTTTGCTCTCATGTTGGTTGTCATGGTTGCTGAATTAGGTACAAAAATTATATTTTCAGAAGTTCAGTAGAATCAGTCAGTTTGATCAATAACTTTTAGGAAGCTACTATTTGGGATGTGTAGTAAAAAAGACTTTAGTTCCTACCTGTAATAACTTTCAAATGTAACTCATTGAATTTATATTTAACTAGTTTCTACCCACGGCTTCGCCCGCGTGGATATCTAAAAATATCCCACGGGAACCTACTACCGGGATTAAAAGTACACATGCGTTCAACTGTTTTTGCGCCAATCCGGAACATACATCCAGACAAACAGATAAACGGACAAAAATTCTTCGTTACTATTTTAATATACAGGGTGTAAGGGACAGCCCTCCGCAGACTGATGGGGTGAATTCAGTATATCATACTAAGATGCCCGGTACATGACATTATTTCAGGAACGTTATGAGAATCCAATAAACCTGGTTTGTTTGTGTTTTTATGCACAAATCGGAGCATCAGTTACTGGTTGGGAGGGTAGGTAATAGGTATGCGGTGAGTTCGGTGAACTCTGTAGTTACGCAGAAAGTGAACAGCTGATTTCACGCGTTGTTCGTTAGAGTAGTTCAACATCCATTGCTGTTTTTATTTTATTTTAGCTGTTTTATTTACATAAATGGAGTACTGCGTACAGATAATGTAATTTTACATTGAAATAAAGGAATAGTAACTGAAAAACAAAATTTAAAAAATAAAATTTTCCTGAGAATTTTTCCAGTGGAATATGATTCAAAATAAGGAGCTGAATGCACCCTGTTAGTTTGTAGAGGGCTGTCCCTTACACCCTGTATGTATAGATAGATATACAGGATAAATTTTTCAAGTGAGCGTGGATGGCCAAATTCGAAACTGTGAGGAATAGCGAAAAGTAGTCAAAGAAGTCGCGGGCTTGATTTTGATGCAAACTAAAACAGCGTCAATGGATTTTTGAAAAATCAATATTTCTAGACAGGGATCGAGCCCGTTGATTTTGAAAAAAATAACCACACTGTAATTACGCCATTCGATAGTGTCGCTTATAAGGATCGAATACTGGGAAGTAATGACATACGGCAAACTAAACGAAAGAGCTCATTTTTAACAAAATATATTTTTTTTTCTTATGTTGCCTACTTACATATGAAACCTTGATATTTATAACCTTGTCTATACACAATTCTAACAAATCAATACACAGTTTTCATGGCCCGTCACGGCGCACAGAAATCCTATTATTTATGTCCTTTCCCATCGTAATTTGTCACTTTCGGATATCTTCTATCAAGTCCCATGGGGCGGAGTTACGGATATAAATGTCGCTTTCATTATATTAATTTGGTATTCGAACACGGCAGGCTGAAAAATGTTGAGAATTTTATATTTTAGAAAGCTGAACTGAATTTTAAGTGTATGAATGAGTTCGGTCATTTATTTAGACAGACGTAATAGATACTGAAAGAAGGGGCTCGTGGCTAAGTAATAACAGCCGCACCGGTCGATCGAAGGTAAAGTTACATTTGCCGAGGCCGGACCCTGATGGGTGACCATTCATTTAAAGACCCCGCCGTGCCTTGTAAAGCATTTTAATCCGATGGTCCCGGCTGTTATCTGCATATCTCACACAGTCGTTACAGAAGCTCGAAAGTCTGACAACCAGTCTTACTAAGGGGTATCGTATTTCACAATTACTGGGTTGTGGAGGTCCGATAGGCAACCGCCGCATGTAATATACTGGTATTCAGCTGCATCTGGTTAATCTGGATGCCGACCCCAACATAATTGGGAAGAGGCTAGGCAAATGATGAGACGAGATAGAAACTAGACACATTCAATAGTGCTGATTAGGCAACGTCAGTAAATATATAACTGTTCAGGGGCCGTATTATAAACAATTAACGCCATCATTTTTCCAGTACTAGAGAGAGGCGGAGCTATACATGACCACCCTTTTACGCAACGGAATCATGATGGTGTTAATAGTTCATAATAAGGACCCAGGGCTGTTAAACTTGGGCACGCCACAATTGCGGCGATAAGTCCCCTCTTTGAGGAGTGGTTGGAGAGGCGTCATGGCACCCTCACCTTCCGCCTGACGCAGGTCCTCATCGGACACGGTTGCTTTGGGAGGTTCCTGTTCCGGATAAGGCGGGAGGAAACGCCCGGGTGTTACCACTGTGTGGATCGCCCGGAGGACACGGTGGAGCATACGGTGGAGGTCTGCCCGGCTTGGGCAGAGCACCGCCGCGTCCTCGCGGACGCGATCGGCGGTGGCGATCTCTCGCGTCCGGCCCTGATACAGGCCATGGTACGGAGCGAGAGTGCATGGGAAGCCGTCACCTCCTTCTGCGAAGCTGTAATGCTCGCGAAGGAGGAGGCTGAACGCGTGAGGGAGAGGCCATCTTTGCGCCCTCACGCCCCTAGTCGCCGCAGGAGACGCCCTGGGCGTCGGGAATCGATAGCCGATTCCCAGCCAACGCAGGCGCGGGCTTGCGGATGGCGAGCAACGGGTAGCTCGCCGTCCGGTAAGGACCAGGTCCGGGTCGACGGCGCGTTGTGTTCCACGCGCGCCTCAAAGAGATGTCAGCACTAGCTGAAGGGGTTCGCTAGGGCCGATGCCCGCCAGGGTTGCGGGTTGTTCGAAAGAGTTACCGTGGCCCTGGCACAGGCAACTGAAGGAACACGGGTGGGTTTTAGTCAGTAGAAGTCTGACACGCCCTCCCGCTCCACCCAGAGCGGGAGAAGTTATTTGATGATTTCCCATCCACAAAAAAAAAAGCGCTGTTAAACTGGTTTAGGTTCCCATTTTTTCCCAAGGTTTCCTACGTTGCAGTTTAAATGAAGATATAGTGACAAAAACTGAAAAGAGTATGCTTAGATGGTTCGGTCATGTTGAGAGAATGAATGAATGGCGACTACCAAGGTAGATGTGAGTGGAAACGCTCATAGGTCCGTAGTACCCTAAGGTAAAGGCACACTTGTCAGCGCCGAAAGAATCGACCGCGCCGAACGAAACGAAGTCCCTAATAATTCTTCTGGCGATTCGTCCGATTCTGCGCGGATAAGTGTGCGAGGTTTTATAGGATTTCATAGAAGTAATTCTAAAATTTAGTTCTTTTGGCTCCTTCGCCGTCGCTTCCTTCGGCTATATAAGTGTGCATTCGCCTTTAACGGGCGTGCGTGTATGGACAAATGTGTGGAGTACATGGGTGACTAGTAATAGTAGTAAGTAGTGACTGATACATAAACACATGATTGTACTACTCATGATAACCTAACAACTTTTACTATGGGGCCAAATACGAATTCGTGAAATAAAATCAGCTGTTCCATACATTCATGTCCGCATAACTCGTCAAAATGTAAGGAACAACAAATTTTTTTTCGCGATTGCAGGTTTGGTGCTATAGTAAAAGTTGTTTGTTATCATGAGTACAATCATGTGCTTAAGTATCGGTCACTAATTACCAGTCACCCTATATAAAGATCATAGCAGGTGGCGTTTTGTAGTTTCAGCCTACACCCATATGGCGTGAGTTTATGTATGTATGTGTTTAAGTTTAGCTGTAAAACTACATTCTCTCGTGTCTTATACAGGGTTATTGGTAAAACACCAACCACCTCTTAAGGGGTCATTGTACTCATCAATATGAACAACTTTTACTATGGGACCAAACCTAAAATCGCGAAAAAAAATCAACTGTTCAGTACATTTTGACGAATTATGCTAACATAAATGTACTGAACAGCTGATTTTTTTTCGCGATTTCAGGTTTGGTCCCTTAGTAAAAGTTGTTCATAATTTTATATTTTTATTTTATTTATTTGGCTCACCAACAATTGAATACACTGATACAAAAATATGAGATACATCGAGTAAACTTATGGACTAGTGTATCAATTTCTTACAGGTAAGCACAACATGCATTACTTATTGATCGATTGATATTGAGCGCCTACATACTTAAATTAGATGAGTTCTTATACTCACCGAACATAATTATGTTTTCAAACAAATTCTAAATAAAAATCAATTTTTTTTTTATAATAATATTCTGGGACATTGTTCACACACGGTCATCTGATCCCAAACAAAGCAGAGCTTGTACTATGGCAACCAGATAACTGATAAACTACATACACTACTTTTTTTTTTGTAAATACATACTTATATAGATAATTACACCCAGACTCAGGACAAACAGACATGTTCATGCACACAAATGATTGTCCTGGGTGGGAATCGAACCCACGACCTGCGGCATGGCAGGTGGTATCTTAACCAACCACGCCAAATGGCCTGTCAAATTAAAATGAAAATCACATGCAATCTGAATTAAATAAAAAATAATAATGATGAGTACAATGACCCCTTAAGAGGTTGTTGGTGTTTTACCAATAACCCTGTAGTGTTTGGAAGTTTGAGCGCAACCTGATTTGATTGCTCTAATTTTATTCCATCTCTTTCCTATTTCATTGGCGAAGTTTAGTGCCTGATACAGCCGAAACACAACAGAACTCGTCCCAATAACTATCACTTCTACTTCTGAAAGACCAGTTGCAATAATAAAATTGAAGTGTGAGTGAGTCGGACTCGCGTGGGTTCCGTCCTTATTTACGTATAGTAAACACAAGCAAGCTGTATTCCTACTCTAAGTTCAATCGATTTCCATCCCTTACGAGCTTGAGCGAAAATCGAATTCAAGATTTTCAAACCTACCTTGTTACCTTCCATGATAGTAAGAAGTTATACCATTAAGGAATGGTGTACACCCACATTTCGCCAGTTATGGGGATACTCGATAAAGTTTGTGTTTTTAAAATTCCTATAAAACCAAATGTATAATATGGTTAAATCATTTGGATTTTCCTAAAGTGTTATTTATGATAAATGATTTTTATTTCTGTAAGTACGTTTGTACAAACACTTTTACAAGTCAATCATGTTTTTTTTTTTTTTTAAACTAGATGAGGTCGGCGTTTCCTATCTGACTACTCTGAGAAGAAAGGCCGAAACAAACTCAGAGGTCACAGTCTCTTTTAAAGTCCAGACATAATCTTGGTCACTTCATGTGAAGACCATGTAGATTGGTGTCTGAAATGGTCTTTTGAGGAAAGAACAACACAGATTGAGAGGACCTGTCCAGTCAGTGCACGCATTTGTCAGTAATCGCGCAGCTCAACTCAGAACTTAAGGAGCTCAACGATTCGACGAACAATACCAAAGAAAGGACATTGGGGTCAGGGACCGAAAACCTTTATAAATTACGGTACAGGTATCGAAGAATTTCGGTTACCTCTATGATTAAGGTAACCGCTATCTGGGTAACCCAAGAAGAAGAAACATGTTACCTTTATTTAAGTTACCGTTTTAATACCAGTTACCTAAAAATGACCTTGATTACGAGAAAGACAGAATGAATGCCGACAATTTGTTGGCATTAGAAAAAATACATTGCCAGGGAGATTGTCGTGCGTCCTGCCAGTATTGTTTACGTTTATTTAGTTCGCCTTTTTGCGGAGAAAAAAAAAAGGAAATGAACAAGGTACCTAAGATAATATTACATTGTAAATTGGTAAAATACCATTTGTTTATCTTTTTCCCTCATCATAGAAAACAACTCGGTAGTTTGTTTATTTAACTTGCGGAGAAACGTACACGCCCTATTTTCTAATAGAATGCAGCACTTATTCGTTTGGGGTGGCTTGGGATCTACCTCCTATTGGTCCACCCCGGGCAACGGCACCACAGGCTTGCCTGTGGTACGGCTGAACGATCCCACTTAGCGGTGGTAGGCTCCGCAAGGGGCCGCCTGGCTTGCGACCACCACCATACCGGAGTCTGGCGCCAAGCAGCTTGCTGTGTTCCGTCGGTGTGTGGGAGTGCCAGTGCCTTTGGGGGAGAAGGAGATTGTCAGTTGCGCTGTTTGGAACCGGTCGTGGTCTCTGAGTCGGCTAGCCGGGTAACTCATTTTGGAGGGTAGCGGGATCCGAAGCACGGTGCCAGCCGTTGGCCGACCGCAGTCAGTAGGGCGCCCAAGTAGCACGCCAGCCACGTGCCAAAGGCTGCCCCGCCAACTCGCGAAAAATCCCGGTATACTCCGCCGTGCCAGCCGTCGACTGGATGGCAGGACCTGGTGGCCATATCCGAGGGGGGTTCGGGCGTCCCCGCACTCTCCAAATGAGTTCCCCATAGGTTTGGTTGGCTCTAGTGTTCCACTTGGGTCACTAAGCTGTGCCTCGACAATCGACTTTTTCCCCAACAACTCCACTCAAATGATCAAAGTAAAGAAAAATAAGGGTAAACAACGGCTGCACTTCCTCCCACTAAAAATGTACCTCACTAATATCAGGGGTTGCACTCCAATCTCGATCCGGTCCATCACCACCTTGAGACCGAGAAACCGCACCTGATTTTCCTAACGGAGACGAAGATAGCAACCCCATCGGACGTGGCGTACCTCAACTACCCGGGCTACTCTCTTGAACACAAGTTCAAGAAGCAAGCTGGGGCCTGTGTGTACGTTCGCGATGACATTTGTTGTCGTCGTCTCCGTTGCTTTGAGAAATCAGGTTTCTCTGCCATATGGCTACTTGTGGATACTGGCGTGGAGAAAACTCTCTACATCGGCATCTACCGAACACACAGCGGTGACCAGGAGACAACAGCGCTCTTTAATTTCCTCGTGGAGTCGACTGACGTAGCCCAGCAACGGTAGCCAACGGCGAAGCTCATTATTCTGGGGGACTTCAACGCCCATCATAAAGAATGGTTGTTCCCATACCAGAAAACTGACCATGCTGGGTTGGAGGCGCGCACGTTTGTTTTAGCGCTAGATCTAATCCAGATGGTGAATATGGCAACGCGGGTACCGGATGTTGACGGCCATACACCCAATTGCTTGGAGCTTCTGCTGGCATCTGATCCGGACAGTCATTCAGTATCGGTCTCAGCCCCGCTGGGAACGTCTGACCACTGTCTGGTGAAATCCACATCGACCTGCTCTCCTCCAGATAAGAGCCCTAGAGGCACGAGGCAAGTATGGCGATACGGGTCAGCAGACTGGGATGAGATGCGGCACTTTTTTGCGTCTTATCCATGGCGGCAAGTGTGCTTTTCCTCAGGTGACCCCTCGTGCTGTGCTGACTCGTTTGCGGACGTGATTCGGCAGGGGATGGAATATTTTATTCCATTCTCCGACATCCCGCTCGGTCACAAATCCCGGCCTTGGTATAATGCGGAATGCGCCCACGCTGAGGCCCGAAAAGAGACTGCCTACCAAGCCTGGGTCAAGGCCCGCGACCGCACAGTTAGAGCGCGTAGGGTTCGCGCGAAGAAAAGAGCCTTTAGTTCTGCTGCCAAGTTCTCCAAGCGGGTTTTACGTAGGGCACGTTTTGACCATGTCGGACGTATCGGGGCCACGCTGGTTCCGGGTTGTAAACAGTTCTGGTCCCTGTCTAAAGCGGTTGAAACGCATATCTGTCGTCCCACTTTACCTTCTATGATGAAACCTGATGGGTCGCTGGCTCACTCTGCAACTGAGAAAGCAAATTTATTTGCATCTCTCTTTGCAAGCAATTCACGTCTGGACGCTGGCTCAAAGCAACTACCTACTGTACCTCATTGTGACTCCTCGATGCCGGAGATCGCAGTACACATTAAAGAGGTCCGAAGAGTATTGTGCAGTCTAGACGTGAACAAGGCCAGCGGGCCTGGCAGGTGCGGCAGTGTGCGCCTGAACTGTCTCCTGTATTGACACGTTTGTTCCGCCTCTCTCTTGAAAAAAGAACGGTGCCGAAATCCTGGAAGCTTGCAAATGTATGTACAACCAGTGCCCAAAAAGGGCGACCGTGCAGACCCTGCCCATTACCGTCCGATCGCCATTACCTCCATTCTGTGCAAGGTTATGGAAAGGGTCCTGAACAATAACAAGACAATGATCTCCTCAGTGACCGTCAATATGATTTTCGCCGGGGACGGTCAACTGGCGATCTTCTTGTGTATGTCACGCACTGCTGTGGCGAAGCCATAGAGAAACACGGCGAAGTACTGGCTGTATCGCTTGACATCTCGAAGGCCTTTGACAGGGTCTGGCACGCTGCTCTGCTCAGCAAGCTTCCTGTTTATGGCATCCCAGCTGATTTTTGTAGCTGGATATCAAATTTCCTTAGTGAACGGTCGATTAGAGTAGTTGTTGACGGCTGCTCTTCTGACCTTATGGCTATTGATGCCGGAGTTCCTCAGGGGTCTGTTCTCTCTGCAACTCTTTTCCTACTGCACATCAATGACCTGCTTCGGCCTAGTATTGTTGGGTACGCAGATGACAGTACAGTTTCAGAGAGATATTTTTTTTTTTTTTTTTGTGGATGAGAAATCATCAAATAACTTCTCCCGCTCTGGGTGGAGCGGAAGGGCGTGTCAGACTTTTACTGACTAAAACCCACCCGTGTTCCTTCAGTTGCCTATGCCAGGGCCACGGTATCTTTTTCAAACAACCCGCGACCCCAGCGGCATCGGCCCTATTGGACCCCATCTTTTGCTGACATCTCTTTGAGGCGCGCGTGGAACACAACGCGCCGTCGACCCGGGCCTGGTCCTCACCGGACGGCGAGCTACCCACTACTCACCGTCCGCAAGCCCGCGCCTACGGTGGCCGGGAATCGGCTATCGATTCCCGCCGCCCGGGGCGTCTCCTGCGGCGACTGAGGGCGTGAGGCTGCCTCTCCCTCACGCGTTCCGCCTCCTCCTTCGCGAGCATTACCGCTTCGCAGAAGGAGGTGACGGCCTCCCATGCACTCTCGCTCCGCACCATGGCCTGGACCAGGCTCGGACGCGAGAGATCGCCGCCGCCGATCGCCTCCGTGAGAACACGGCGGTGCTCTGCCCAAGCCGGGCAGACCTCCACTGTATGCTCCACCGTGTCCTCTGGGCGATCCACACAATGGTGACACCCGGGCGTTTCCTCCCGCCTTATGCGAAACAGGAACCTCCCGAAACAACCGTGTCCGGTGAGGACCTGCGTCAGGCGGAAGGTGAGGACGCCGTGGCGCCTCTCTAACCACTCCTCAAAGAGGGGACTTATCGCCGCAATTGTGGCGTGCCCAGCGCTGGGCTGCGACAGTCGCACTCTCCATGTCGCCATGAGATCCCGCCGGAGCTCTGTCCGCTGTACCGTGATTTCTCGCGGCAGCGGAGTTACGCCCCGGCGTTTCGCCTCCTCGCGCCACTCCCACACGTGCGCGAGGACTTTCGCCTCCAGATCCCACGGCGGCAATCCGGCAAGGAAGCTCGCCGCCTCACCGGAGACCGTGCGGTAACCCCGGACTAGCCGAATGGCCATGACCCTCTGGGACGCGTTCAACCGGCGGACTGGCCGCAGCCTCAGGGAACGCGCCCACACCGGTGCCCCGTAAAAGGCCATGGACCGCACGACCCCCGCGTAAAGCCTCCGGCAGGAGGCGTTTGGACCACCTAGATTGGGCAGGAGCCGCTTCAAGGCAGCCCCAGCCCGCTCCAGTCTGGGAGCCAAACGTCGGAAATGCTCCACGAAGTTCCACCGGCTGTCGAGGACGAGTCCCAGGTACTTCATCGTCGACTCGACTCCAATGCGAACCCCTCCTACCGTTATTTGGGAACCCGACGGTGGCGCATTCCGAGGACCATGAAAACACATGGCCTCGGACTTGTGCAGGGCCACCTCGAGTCCCAACTGCCGGATCCTCGCAACGACTATCGCAACCCCGCGTGTCGCTAATTCAGCCGCCGCCTGGTGCGACCTCCCCTGCGCCAGGACCAGCGTGTCGTCAGCGTAACATACCACGCTGACGCCGCTAGGGAGGTCGGCGCGCAGCACCTAGTCGTACCCGATGTCCCACAAATGCGGCCCCAGGACCGATCCCTGTGGGACACCGCACGACATCTCTCGCCGGTTCCACTCTCCCTGATGACCGGGGTAGATGACGGCCCTATCCGTCAAATAGGCCTCAACCACTCGACAGAGGTAGGTCGGCATCCGGTGATACCGGAGTGCCTCCCTGATGCAACTCCAGGGCAGGGTATTGAAGGCGTTGGCGATGTCTAGAGACACCGCCAAGACGACCCCACCCCGGGCCACAGCATCCCCTGTCGTGAGGGCTCGCACGCGCATGATGGCGTCCACCGTAGAGCGCCCCCTGCGGAAACCAAACTGGCTCTCCGCCAAATCCGGCCCCTCCTGCACCAGCCACCCGACGAGGCGGTCTGCAATAACTCTTTCAAAGAGCTTGCCCACCTCGTCGAGCAGCACGATGGGTCGGTAAGCGGACGGAGTGTCCGCAGGGCGCCCCGGCTTCTTAATGAGGACCAGTTTCCCCGTCTTCCAACGAAGTGGGAACTGGCCCCTCTCCAAGCATGCGCTTAGGAGCCCCCCTAGTCGAGGCCCGAGAGCCCCAAAGGCCAGAACCCAGGCTCTTCCAGGTAAGCCGTCGGGTCCTGGGGCGGCATTTTTGGCACTCAGCCTACGTACCGCCGCTCTCAACTCTACCTCGGTCACTTCCGGAGCATCGTCGTCGTCGGTGATGTGGTCCGCAACGGGCACCGCAGGAAGCGGAGCCATGGGCGGGGGAGTATGTTCCCCTCGCGAAGGGAACAGAGCGCTCACCACGTCCTCCACGAGCTGAGGCCGGAGACTCTGCGTCAGCGGGGGCGCCCATGGACGGAGTTTATCCCGCACCATTTTATAAGGGCGTCCCCATGGGTCCCTGTTTAGAGTCTCCAGCGACTCCTCGCGAGCCAGATCCCTGGCCCGCAAGATCTCCGCTCGGAGGGCGGTCTTCGCCGCTCTGTACCCCTCGTACAGCTCCGCCTGAATGGCTTCCGTATCCGGAGGGCGGATACGGAGCCCGCGGTGCCTGGTGTACCGGTGCCGCGCAGCAACGCACGCCTCGCGCAGAGCCGTCAGCTCCGGCGACCACCAATACACCTGGCGCCAGGCGCGACCGGGCTGGACCCGGGGCATTGCCACGTCACATATTTCGGACATGGCCTCCCGGAACCACTCCGCCTCGTCGTTGATATCGGCAGGCCTGTCCGGTGGTGACACCCAGGCCTGCACGATCGAGGCTTCCAGGAGGAGCTCCCGGTCCAGCTTCTTTAGCGCCCACCGCGGACCACTCGGGGCCTGTCGGACCGGCGCGCTCGAGGTCTGGGCGGAGACATCAAACCGGATGTACCGGTGGTCGGAGTAGGTCTCCACCCCTCTATGACGCGCCAGTCAACAACATGTGGCAACAGAGCGGGGCTGGCGAACGAAATGTCCACCACTGATTCGCCCCGCATCCGCACACACGTGGGGACAGAACCCCGGTTTAGGATGACCAGGCCTGTCTCCAGAGCCCAGTCCTCCACCATCCTGCCCCGTGTGTCCGTATACCGGGAACCCCAAGCCACATTCTTGGCGTTGAAGTCCCCGAGGACGAGCACGGGAAGGGAACGAAACCCGACGACGACGTTTTTCAACTCCGCAAGGGACTTGTGGAACTCGGCGAGAGTTCGGTTCGGGGAGAAGTATACCCCTACCACGACAATCCCCCCGAACCGTGCTGCAACGCAACCCTGTCCCCTCTTGACGGCTTCGAGGGACAGGGTACCGGCGGCGGCCGACGAAATGAGGGTCACTGAGCCGCTCAGGTCCTCCACCCAGTAATCACTGGGCGGGACAAAGTACGGCTCAGCGACCACGGCGATGTTAATCGACCACTGCGCCATGCTCTGGAGCAACAGATCCTGAGCGGCGGCGCAGTGGTTGATGTTCGCCTGGAGGAGGCGTAATGGGGCCATTACTGGCACTCCATATTAGCCCCCCCCTGAGCCTCCTGTGAGGGCCCTGCCGCAGTGAGTACGGCGGCGACGGCAGTGGAGGCGGCAGCGACGGCGGCCGTGGCGGCGGCTGCGGCCGTGACGGCGGTAGCGGAGGCGGAGGGCTTGCCCCTGCCCCGGGCTTTGGTGGGTGGACCACAGCCCTTGCTTCCAGCCCGGTGATCGGCCGGCTTGCCAGCTGCCGCACATAGATAGCAGTGCGGCGTGGCATTGCACGAGCCGGCCTTGTGACCGGGTTGACCACAACGGAAGCAATGACTGCTGCGATCCACCTCCGAGGTGCATTTTGCCCCCACGTGGTTGCCCACTTGGCAACGGAAGCACCTCAGAGGTCTGGGTTCCAGCAGTTTCACCCGCGTGGAATCCCAGCCCACCTGGAACCTCCGGCCCTCCCCAACTATTTTTTGGGCCGCCGATACGGGGCAGCTCACCGTAACGGCTCGCATCCCCGTGAGGTCAGGACGGATGGTGCCTACCTTCACCTGTTCGAAGGCACACCCCCCAGTCTTGACCACGGCGGCGACCACCTCTCGCTCCGTCACGGAGTCGTCCAGACCCAGGATGCGCAAGTCAACGCACTTGGCGGGTCTGGACACTCGGGCCTCGTCCGCATTTAAGGACGCCCTGAGCCTTTCGGCCAGAGCGTCAGCGGTCGGGCCACTGGCCGCACCGGGGATCTCGACCATCCGAGCCCCAGTCGCAGTGACCCTTACCCGCATGCCCTCGGTAACACCGATCTCCTCCAGGTTCACCGCCGCCCTCGCCTTGGCGAGCACGTCGCGGTAGGACACGCCCTTCTTCTCCGCTTCCGGCTGTAGTGTGATCACTACAGCTGCGGACTTTGGGGCACGTAACCTCGCCGTGACGCTTCGCTCTTTGCGCCGCTGCCGCCTCTCCCTCCGCTTGGCCGACCTTGCCGCCTTGCCCTCCTTCCTCTTCTCCCCAGCTACCTGCCATTTGGCGTCAGCCGGAGGAGATTTGGGAGGCGGGGGCAGCCGCGTCGTCACCGCCACAGCTGGGGCCCTCTCAGGCGCCTTCGCGGCCGCCTTCGTGGGCGCCTTCGCAGGCGCCGTCGCAGGCGCCTTCGCAGCCACAGCCACGCCCTTCGCCTGCCCTGCCGACCCTGGTTTGGCCGTGGCAGCCATGGCGGCATACGAAGCCGCCTTTGGCTGGCCCGAGGCCGCCGGTCGGCTTAGCGGGGGCCGCAGGACGATTCCCTCAAGGACCGAGAACCGGTTGTTAAGGGCAGCCAGCTCCTTCCGCACCAAGGCCAGAACTCGGTCCTCTGCAGGCCCGAGGCCGCCCTGCCCCTGCTGCACCCCCTCCTGTAACACCTCCTCCTGAGCGCCAGCTCCGCGAAGCCTGGCCAGGTCTGCTCGGAGCTCCTCATTCTCCTTTCGGAGAAGCTCCTTCAGAGAGATACTTGTCCAGCGCAAAAAAAAAAAAAGCCAGCGGGGCCGAAGTTCGTTCCTTGAGAGAGGCCATGGTAGAGCGGACAGATTTGACCTTAAGCTTTGTCTCCCAGTGGGGTGATGATAATCTGGTCTCTTTTAACGCCACCAAAATACAGACGTGTCTTTTTACCGCTAAAAAGAGTCGTTTCGCCCAAACTCCTACTTTTCGGGGTACATCTGTTCCTGTAACTGATTGAGTTGAGCTCCTAGGCATGGAGTTGACATCTGGTCTCAACTTCGGCGCCACCATCGAATACAAGGCCCAAACTGCGGCTAAGAAACTGGGCATCCTAAATAGGGTGAAGCGATACTTTACGCCTGGACAGCTTTTGACCCTTTACAAAGTGCAAGTCCGATCCTGCATGGAGTATTGCAGTCACCTTTGGGATGGATCGGCCAAGTACCAACTAGCCGCGCTTGACTCGGTGGAACGCAGAGCTAAGAGGCTCATTGGCAACGTAAAACTGGTGGATGCCTAGCTTATAGCTTGGCTCATCGCCGCAAGGTTGCCTGCTTGTCGGTCTTCTACAGATTGTACTTCGGAGAGTGTGCCCGAGAACTGCACGACCTTATTCCACCAGCCCCCTTCTACCATCGGACATCTAGATGTCGTGCCGTGGTGGTGATGTGCGTCTAGACGCACTGCCAGTTACCATCCCTATCTGGTTGCTATTCCACCAATTCGCACTAAGCGCTTCCAAATGTCTTTTATAATGCGCACAGCAAAGGAGTGCAACTCACTACCTGCGTCGTGTGTTTCCGAACGCATACAACCCTAATCTCTTCAAAGTGAGAGTGAACAGGCTTCTTCTGGATAAGCTCACTCCATCGTCGACTTTGTCTCTGTCACCTGTGACCTAGGTTGTGTTGTTGTGTCCAGTTAGAGCAATCCCATCACAAATAAAAAAAAAAATAAAAAAGAAAGAAAGCGCATAACTTTTTGCTTGCAATTTGTTTGAGCGCGCTAGCACAGTACCTACACTTTTTTATATCAAAACACTATCATGAAGTGTTCGACCATTTCATGAAACGGTTGTATCATGATGTGGATGTGGTCAGCAGTCAGCGCAGGCACCCATTGCGTAACACACGCTCTGTCCCAATCGCTTTCATTTTGACAGTTCAACAACATTCATTATGTTATTCACGTTGTTGAGCAGACAATTTTTTCGAGCTTATGAAGCAATGCAAATTCAGATTGTGATTGATCGTGTGTTACGCCAGTAGGGTGCTGGCCAGATTATTGAATACTCAACGCTTGACGATATGAACAGTTAAACGCGGCGACTTTGACTAATACCGATGGCACGTGTAAGATATAGGTAATTTTTATTTCGGTAACCGGTATAATACCGGTTGTATTCAATGTTTAAGAATTAAGGTAACCTTTGAAAATACCTGTAAAAAAAATAAAGGTTGTAACCGAAAAATACCGGTATTTTTCGTACCGGTTTCGGTCCCTGATTGGGGTAGGCCGCATAAATTACTCAAACTGCCAGACGATGATTAAAAATAACAGAGAAAAAATAAAACAAACAAAAAAAGTAATGACCTACATAGTCTTCACATTCACAATAAATTAAAATAATATAATACTGTACAAAGTAAATAGTTATGTCAACATTCAGTATGCAAAAATAAAAGAATAAAATAAAATTTGGAGCAGTTCATTCCCAAGCCTTTTTGTCCTCGATATAATCTTTAACGGTATAATAAGCTTTCTGACACAACTTGCGTTTAATTAATGATTTGAATTTATTAAGGCTCAGTTCTTGAACGTGGCTTGGAAGTTTATTATAAAAGCGAATACATTGACACCTGAATGAGCGACCTATTTTCTTGAGCCTTGTTGGAGGTACAACAAATTTGTGTATGTTCCTAGTATTTATATTGGATATCACTGTATTTTTTTAAACAATTTAATGTTTTTATGGGCATATAAAAGATTTTCAAAAATGTACTGAGAAGGCAAAGTCATTATATTAATCTCCTTAAATTTCTCTCTGAGAGATTGTCTCGAACTTAATTTATAAATGCATCGAACAGCTCTTTTCTGCAAAACAAAGATAGTCTGAATGTCGGCTGCATTTCCCCACAACAGAATACTGTACGACATTACACTATGAAAATAGCTAAAGTACACTAAACGGGTTGTCTCTATGTTAGTTAAATTACGAATTTTCCTAACAGCGTATGCTGCGGAGCTTAGCTTTTTTGACAATTTATCTATATGTGGGCCCCACTGAAGCTTAGCATCCAAAGTTAAGCCCAAGAATACTGTGCTATCTTCAGGATTCAATTCTTCGCCCTTTATCAACACGTTAGTTATCACCAGCCTAACGTGAGGTAGCGTAAATTTAATGCATTTGGTTTTTTTTTCATTAAGGAGTAAATTATTAACATTGAACCAGTGAACTACTTTTGAGATCGCTCTGTTTACATCGTCAGTAACCAGCTGCTTACGTTTAAGTTTAAACAAAAGTGAAGTATCATCCGCAAACAAAACTATATCATGATTATCCTTAATGAGGTAGGGCAAATCGTTAATATAAATAAGAAACAAGAAAGGACCAAGAATCGAGCCCTGTGGGACCCCCATTGTTACTATAGATCCGGGCGATCTTTTTCCATTAACGTCAAAGCTCTGAATCCTATTACTCAAGTATGAAGTAAGAAGATCCAGAGCGGTGTTCCGGATCCCGTAATGGCGGAGTTTCCTGATTAACGTTTCATGAAGAACGCAATCGAATGCCTTGGACAAATCACAAAAGATGCCCAAGGCATCGCATTTGTCAACTATACAGGGTGAATTTTTCAAGTGGGCGTGGATGACCAAATTCGAAACTATGAGGAGTAGCGAAAAGTACTCAAAGGAGTCACGGGCTTGATTTTGATGAAAACTAAAACAGCATCATTGGATTTTTGAAAAATCAATATTTCTACCCAAGAATCGAACCCGTTTATTTTGAAAAAAAAAAACACTTTATTATTACACCATTCGATAGTGTCGCTAATAAGGATCGAATTCTGGGAAGTAATGACATACGGCAAACTAAAGGAAAGAGCTCATTTTTAACAAAATACTTTTTTTTATTTTTCTCATGTTACCTACCCATTAAACCTTGATATTGATTTTTCAAAAACCCAATGATGCAGTTTTAGTTTTCATCAAAATCGAGCCCGAGACTCCTTTGAGTACTTTTCGCTATTCCTCATAGTTTCGAATTTGGCCATCCACGCGCACTTGAAAAACTCACCTGTATATTGTCTACTGCTGTACTAAAACCGAAACATGATTACTTTAAATTTGTTCAATTGTGTGTGTGCTTAATTGTGCAGTATAATTTGCTTTAAATCGAAGGTATTTAAATATGTTGAGAACTTAATAAGCAAAAATTGATTTAGGTATAGCATCTTGTCATATATCTACATTTAAACGAAGGGCGTTTAGTTCAGGTGCTGATGAGAGTCTTCTATCGCGCGCGTCAAACTAGACAGCCATAACGCCATCTCACTTATACACTGAGCTAAACCACGCTTCGAGGAGGCGAGCCTATTGCCATCAACCGGGCACTAATCCAGACTCAGGGCTGCTACTGAGAAATTCCTGATGGAAAAACCCAATAACACTTTGCCCAACCTGGGAACCGAACCCAGGATCTCATGCTCAGTACTAGCGCTTGCGACCTGATGGCGCTCATGGGCCTAGTGTCCAACGAGGCAGTCGATAGTAAGAAGTACACTATAAAAAATGGGAACTGGCTACTTATTACGGTTAAAAAGATGAACTCATTGTCACCCGTTGGGTACAGCTACACGGAACCCCAAAAATCGTAAACATAAACTACTTTCAGTTTGTAAACTACAAATCGGTCTTTATTTCCTGAATGAGAGTTCATTGATAGAAAAACTTTTTTATGATGATCATGCCCAAACAATGTCTGTTACAGTTTACGAGGGTGCAAATAATACTGGCCGATTTTAGGATTTTATTTCTATGAAATGGGAGGGTTTCTTGATTCCCAAGATAGATTTAGAAAGTTATAGGTTACTTTTAGGCAAGCGTGCACCATTGACGACCATATTAGCGCTTATCATCAGGTGAGATGGTTTATTTATTTTTTTCGAGTTTACTCCCCATCGAACGTCTGGCGCACACCATGTGTGCGTAAGAAAGTATCTTTATATAATATGTATATAAACGTATATTTTTTAGGTATATAGCCCGACATTCAAGGGGTTAAGAATTGATTTTTGTTTATTGTTCTGGTATGGAAATTTTATGAGGAGTGAAATTTTTGTAATACAAGCCACATCATCATTATCTGCCTAGCCTTTCCCCAAAGATTTTGGGGTCAGCTATCAGTTTAACCGGATGCAGCTGAATACCAGTATAAAATACTGGTATTCAGCTGCATCCGGTTGGAGTATGGAGCGACTGCCTATCTAACCTCCACAATACGATACCACTATGATGGCCACCACCATGGGTAATACGATACCACTTGGTAAGACTGGTTGCAGACTTTCGGGATTCTGACGACCCGTAAGGACTGTCAAAGATCCACAAATGACAACCGGGACCAACGGTGCTTTCCGAGGCACTAAGGGGTCTTGGTATGTAAAGATGGTCTATCATCCACAGGCCAACCGCGGCAAGCGTAGCTTTACCTGATCGATCGACCCGTGCGGCTTCTATTACTTAGCGACGAGCTCCTAACCTCCCTTTATCTTCTATCTATCTACATATACTCATAATAGAGCTGAAGCTTTTGTTTTCTTGTTTGTTTGCTTGAACGCGCTTATCTCTGGAATCTTTAAAAACCACCAGTCGGATTAAAAAAAAAATCTTTTCGCATTTAATAGACCAATTCTTGAAAAAGGTTAGGCTTATATATAGGCTATACAGGCGAATTTTTCAAGTGGGCGTGGATGGCCAAATCCGATACTATGAGGAATAGCGAAAAGTACTCAAAGGAGTCGCGGGCTTGATTTTGATGAAAACTAAAACTGCATCATTTTATTTTTGTAAAATCAATATCAAAGTTTAATGGGTAGGTAACATATAAAAATAAAATATTTTGTTAAAAATGAGCTCTTTCCTTTAGTTTGCCGTATGTCATTACTTCCCAGAATTCGATCCTTATTAGCGACAATATCGAATGGGGTGTTTTTTTTTTAAATCAACGGGTGCGATTCCTGGCTAGAAAAAATGATTTGAATTGAGAACTTTATAACAAAATAAATAACCCAGATTTGAGCTCCAACAATACATTAATGATCAATCAATCTGCCGTCCGTACCGACTGTCAAAGATCCACAAATGACAACCAGGACCAATGGCTTAACGTTATTTTCGAGGCACGGGGGAGTCTCTATATGTAAAGATGGTCACCCATCTTCATACCAACCCCAACAAGCGTAGCTTAACCTGATAGATCGATCCGTGCGGCTGTTATTACTTAGCCACGAGCTCCTCCTCCTAATGATGTAGTTATATTTAAACAAATTAATACAGTCAGATGGATCTATGACAAAACGTCGTTCAACTACCAAAACTCAAGCATAATTCCTGATTATACAGGGTGTCTTAGAAAAAACTAACTTTTGTAGATACATAAAACATTAACAAATATATTTATATATACACGTTAACTTTGCGTTACAACTGAAGACATAGGAAAATTACTTTCCCCATCCGGCCCATCATCCTCTTGTCATTCCTTCCGCACCCAGCGTTACGCGCATTTTGTTCTTAGAATACATTTAAATAGTGAGTTTATTCTGAGACACCCAGAGGTGACATCAGATGGTCCCCGAGGAGCCCAGTCCTCACAACTATATCTAAATTGAAGGAAAACATTAGACAAGAAATCAACAATATTCCTACTCAAGGTCTGAGGCGCGTTTTCATTAATGTTAGAGATCGCTTTGAAGAGTTCCAGAGGCGTGAAAAACGACATTTGAATACGTAATGTTAGTTTCAAAAAGTAATAATCCCAAGTCTTCAGTTTCTGATTTTGTAATTTAACGTGTATTTATAAATATATTTGTTAATTTTTTTATGCATCTACAAAAGTTAGTTTTTTCTGAGACATCCTGTATAACCGCGAAACCTCCAACGGATTTTTCTTTTGAATTTTATTGTAAGAAATGTCTAAATAACAGAACAGATTATAGCATCAAGACGTGTACCGGAATGCCGTATATTTAAACAAAGATAGCCAAATCATACTCAGACATGATAAAATCATCGTTGATCCACCAAATCAACGTAAATCCTGGAAATACATACTGCAAAATAACCCACTAGAGCCTCGACCGACCACATCATAAAATATGAAAGCCACAGTGTAAACATTCAGAGTATGGCAGCTGGCCTTTTGAAGTGGTCAGTGGACACTAAATTAGGTTTAAAATTTCAAGTGTGTTACTGTACTTGGGGCTCTATGTATGTTAGTTAGGTTGCGTAATTTTGTTACTGAGCTACAGTTGAAATCGGGCTACTATATTAAGGCGACGATAACCAACTTTTATTTATTAATTTGATTATTTATTAAAACTTTATGCACAAGTAAAATAACAAATACCGTACAAAGGCGGACGGCATTTTCTACCAGTCAACCAAGTGATGCACAGAGAAAACATGGCAGCTGCAATATAAAGGATAGATAACACGAAAATAACTATAAAATACAAGAATAAATACAGATCAATATATACATACATACATATAAACAGAAAAAAACTTTGTCAGGAGAAATAACAATCAGTAGAGGAGAAAATGAATCCAACAAATCAGCGCTGGGATGTAAGACAACTTCTTACGTATATGCTCACGTATGTTCACTTTAAAAGACAAACGAATGGTTGCCATCCTGATGTTCAGAGTGAGCGCATTTCAAAGAAATACCGCCTGGACACAAATAAAAGAGTAGTGAATGAAACCAGAGCGGTGAGAAGGATATCGTAGAAGACGATTGTTGGTGGAACGAAGATTTTTACTATGGGCAGAGCATAAGTATTGGATATGGGAAGTCAGGTAAGAAGGAGAAGTGGGTTGGTCGAAATAGATAACATAGACAGAGCCCTCACCTTTCTGCGCTGACAAATGGGTAACCATTTTAAAAGCAATCGGTAATCAAAATAATATGGCAGCCCGAGACTAGGATGGCTATAGCTATGAACTTAGAGATGTCAAACTAGTTTACGCCTTGTGCTTCACCGTGTTTTTAGTCGTTATGTTTTTACGTGTCGTCTGAATTTGTATATAAATATTAGTTAAACTAATTTTGACAGCTCTAAAAAAAAGTCCGTCTCTTTTTTGTTTCGTTAGACAGAAAAAGTTATCAATAGCCTAAATTAAGTTTAGTTTATGCACAACAGAATTTGCACCATTGTCGTACTTCTTTTACAAACAAACCAAGTCCCCAAAAGTATCAGACAATCATATATTATTAATAAAATGGAATAAATCAAATATACGTCGGAATACCTCTCGCAGGGGTTGCCAGCCGCCCCAGTTCTGAACGGATACATCACTGTCATGGGATAATGTGTACAGACCATGGGTAAGGCTAGCTTGGCAGAATTCTTAATGGGAGGATATTATTTTAATGTAATAGCGTAATTTGTAAGGGACGCTCAGTTTTTGGGGGATATGGGGCATTGTTAAAAGTTCCCCTGAATCAGTGGGTAGAAGAATTTCCACCAAGTCCGGTACTTTGTCGAGCTTCTTGCAATTTCCCACAAAACCAGTTTGCCAACTTTTTTTGATTAGTCCATCTTTAATCAAAATAACAAAAAAATGTCCTAACTTAACTAAAAACATATGGCGGCAAAAAAAAAATCCGCGTCGTTCTCGACTAGTAATTGTAGACAGTAATTTACCCAAGAGACTGGCGGCATTGCCACGTTATATGGCAATGCTGATTGCTGAGCCTCTGGCCAAGGTAAAAGCCATATGGGCCACGGGAAATGTTATCTCTTTTGAATCCACTAACTCAATTTCAAAATTCCTATTTTCTAATTTTACAACAGCGCCACTAAAATGTTGCTTTCTTTAACATGATACTTTGTAATCACGCTAATATTAAAAAGGCGAAAGTCTGTGAGTGTGTTTGTATGTTTGTTACTCTTTCACGCAAAAACTACTGAACGGATTTTGATGAAATTTGGCACAGATAGTTTATAACCTAAATTAACGCATAGGATACTTTTTTATCCCGATATTAGATACAACAAATTCGGGAAAAAATACTTACGGACGCGGGTACAACCGCGGGGCGCTGCTAGTGTGATAATATATGTGAACGGTGCATTTTAACAAATATTTACTTAAACATTTCTTTACAAATCGTACCAGTTTGGCAATTAACAAGTTATGTTGAATAAGCAACGTGTATCGAAGAATTTCGACCACCTCAGTCGTCACACCTGGCACGATTTTCTTAGAATTTGATACGTTATTAATTTACTGCGTTTTCATGTTTTGACGATGAATACACCACTTAGGAGCCGTCTCCACGAGCGAGAGAATCGCGGCGATATTATCGTCAAAGTCAAACGAGCGATTATTCCGCCAGCGTATCGTAGCGACTCGTAGCGCAATCAAGAGTGTATAGAAATTGTGGCACGACGATAATATCGCCGCGATTCTCTCGCTCATGGAGACGGTCCCTTAATCGTCAGCGTAAAAAGCCGAATGGTGTCGTATAGCAGTATTATCATTGAACGAGAATTAATAAAAATGTCCGGTACAGTACAACCACGTTAAAAGGTTCCATCGTTCATTTCCGGAAGAAACGACCTTTCCCGAATTAAATGTGACTGCTCCAATAAGGTGATAATAATTTAGGTGGGAATATAAATCAATTTCTAGGTCGCTAGTCACATTTTATTCGCTAAATTTCGGTTTTTCCGAAGTTAACCGATGGAACCTTTGAACTTTGTCGTGCTGTATTTTAGTATTTTCAATAACGTGGTCCATCATTTTCTTTGCGATTTTTTTTTGCCCAGAATCTGAAAACCCAACACATGTCCAGCACTCTCGTACAATTTAACCGAGGCATTACAAATCTCAACTTGCTCCGTGCGGACTTGACCATAGTCTGGTAAAATGCTTCGAACTCAAGAATGCAAGCCATCCATCAAAGACGACCGTAATAGAATCAATCTAAACGATGGCTATCTATGAGACAAACCATTTGTATATACTGTAGATAATTCATCAGACAAACAAGATAAGTTCGGTCCCGGCTAAACAGAGACGTCGGTAAACAAAAGCGGTACAGGGAGACAAGTCAGAAGCGGGGAGAGTGTGAAAAAAAACTGATTTTTTGCAGCTTTAACCCGGATTGACCTAAATTGTTTGACAAAAACTTTGAACTGAATGGGATCTCTTAATCTTTGGGTGAATGAATGATAAAAAATAGGTGTGAAGTGCTTTTGAAAAAGATTTTTGCTTATTAGTTATATAAAGTGAGGTCTTGGCCTCATGGTTTTAATCTCCAACTCCTCATTATTACACACACCGTGTTATGAGGTTTTTCAATTAGAATTTCTCAGTGGCAGCTCGGAGTCTGAATTTGTGCCTTGTTAGTGACAATAGAGACTTATAATACACTTAATTGGCGAAATTTCGTTTTACCACCTATGCATAGCCTTTTCCCAACTATGTTGGGGTCGACTTCCAGTCTAACCAGACGCAGCTGAATACTAGTATTTTAAATGGAGCAACTGCCTATCCGACCTCCACAACCCAGTTACTGGGTAATACAATACCCCTTAGTAAGACGGTTGTCAGACTTTCGGGCTTCCGACGACCCGTAATGACTGTCAAAGATCTAAGAATCACAGCCGAGACCAACGGCTTAACGTGCATTCACGGAGTGGTCTTGGTATGTAAAGATGGGCCGTGGACCCATCCACGGACCAACCCTGGACAGCGTAGCTTAACCTAATCGATCGAACCGTGCGGCTGTTATGTTATACTTTGCCACAAGACTTTTTGCCATGTTTTTGGGACTACAGGCGTAGTTTTTGTGTAATGTAGTTATTCTAACTTTATTCACTAAATAATCGCCTTTGTAAGTAAAATTAGGTTTCTCGAAACGAACCTAAGCCGCTAACTCTCATAACTTGTCCCTTCAAACCTCGAGGCATTCATCAAGACCCGCCCTAAGACTAATTACACAGAATGATTTACTAACTGCATTCTAAATGTGGATTTGCTCATTTTAAAACAAGTTCCAATACGGTTTGGTTTAAAATAAACACGTGCGAAACACGTGTTTGGGAACCCGGTGTTGCACGTGTCGGACTATCCTAAAACAAACATGGGTATATTGTGCATTCTTGCTATTCTTGGTTTTAAAAACCTCAGTTTTAAAGGGTAAATAAACTACCTACCTATTATTAATTATTAGGTAGATGGTTAGCAAAATACACAATTTGCCTATGGCAGCGGTTGCACAAGTCTCGTAACGCAGTTTTTCTGCGTAAAAAGTTGTGAAATCGAATGTAAACCAAGTCAGTTAATTCAGTACCTACCTATCTATGGGAGCAGCTATCCAACCACTTTGTCATAAATCACCTTGTTAGTTAGCTAACAACATTTTATAGTAACTATATCAATATTACGTTTCTTTATTACTTTAATAAATAGAGTGACTTGGCAATTGCACACAGCAACATAATCTACTAGGTAGTTTAAATAGTCCTAGATACTTTCAAACAAATAAAAGCACAAAGCGCTAATATTTGTGTAGATTATTATAGTAATAACAAAGTAAAATTCATGTTGGAAGATGAGATATTATTGAAAGACATTTATCATAAAATACGGCAAGATGAGAGTAGTTTCTGTCTAGAGAGAAGCAAAAACATTGTAAAGCATTTACAAAAACTATTCAAAAGAAAAGATAAGCATTAAGATAAGTGGGTTCGTTTTTGTATAGGCTGACAAGAAATACGATACACATATTCTGCGTAAAACGAACTGTTTGCTTTTAACCTTTCTAAAGGTTAAAAATAAATCTGAAACACATGTAATAGAAAAATATATAGGAAAAATTGGTACTCAAATTTCCCTTAGAAAACCGGATAGTAACTTACTACCCGGTTTTCAAAGAGCAATACTAGAATTAGTAAGTATGTCATGAAAATTAAATATAATTCTAACCAAATGGGTATTTTTCAATGGCATCTGACTACCTACAACCTGATATTTTAAAGTAGGTAGTAGAAAATAGTTCAATACCTATACATTACAGGAAAACCTATAAGAAGTCGATGGTCTTAACATGGTAAATCTCTCAATATTGTGCGTACAAACTTACATTTGTACATAGTTAAACAAAATCGAACCTACATTAGGTGTAATGTGGGTTGGATTCTTTTCGGTTCACAATGACATTTGTAGTTGGAATGTATGGGAGAACATGTTTTTCAACTACAATGTTAAGTTTTTCTTGGGATAAATTCATACCAACTACGGAACCTTTCATTATGCGTGGTTCGACACGCACTTAAACTGTTTTTATTTCCAAACTGGGTATACAAATAGATTCGTAAGCTAATTTTATCTGTGACAGGTACTTCCATATGGGCCCTCCCATATGGAAGGACCTGTCCCAGATAAAATTAGCTATGGAGATTATGCAAAGCTTTGAGGTCTTTGCTTCATTATTGGTAAAGATAGAAGAGTAGCGGTCCGTAAATTATAAGAATCGGCCATAAGCCGTACGTCTGTGGTAAAAAAAAACACAATAAAAGCTGAACTCGCAATCTATTGAAATTCCGTACTACGCTAAGCCAGCTAAAGGTCAAAGTGTTAGATCGACGTGCAGTCTACTGTACCTACATATCGAAATGTTTAGAGTAATCAATTATCCAGACTAATCACAATACTACCTGTAAACGCGGCCATTACTTAGCCACTTTCGCCTCATGATTTTATTAAAATACCCCCCGCCCTACATATCAATCTGCCTAGCCTTTTTCCAAATATGTTGGGGACAGCTTTCAGTCTAACCTGATGCAGCTGAATACCTACTAGTATTTTACATGGGGCAACTGCCTATCTGGCCTCTACAACCCAGTAACTGGGTAATACAATACCCCTTGATAAGACTGGCTGTCAGACTTCCGGAGTTCTGACGACCCGTAACGACTGTCAAAGATCCACGAATGACAGCCGGGGAGGAGTCTCAGTATGTAAAGACCCATCTATGGACTAACCCCAGCAAACGTTGCTTAACCTGATGGATTGACCCGTGCGGCTGTTATTACCCATGAGCCCTACATGTACAACTTTAATATACTTACCTAACTCTAGCGGTCTGGAGTCTCCAAGAAATTCATCCGCCAATAATTATTACAGCTATTTGCCACTTCCCGGCGTCGCACAATCGCGTAAGATTTTACGAGGCGTGGCTTCTAAAGTGTCTCTTCCAACTTAAGATAGTAAGTGCTTTAGGTGACGTAATAAGAAATTAAGGTTATCTTTTTATCCGATAATAGGCAAACCTAAAATGAGGGGTTGCGCTGGGCCACACGGTATGAGGATGGCGTGCATGCAGTATGCAGGTCTTGTCTCTTATACTGTATAAAACTCTTCCCTACTTGTAAGCTTGTAACAAACACACTAAATGCTGAAGGTTGTTTTGTGTTTTTTTGTAAATGTCACTAGCCATGTCATGAAATAATAGGCGAATGCGTCAGAGTAGCCCGCGAAATTCAAATTTTCTTAGGTTTTTTGTAATTTACAAGTCAGTATTAGTTTGTACGTTGATCAAAATGTAATTTGCGGCCGTAACAAGTATGTATTTACAGAATTATAATGACTAAATAACATCAATACAACTCTTTAAGACCTAATGAATGACTATTTCATGAAATCTAGACATTTGAGGATTATACTAACTTATGGAGTTGTATAACTGATTGTAATGATTATAATTCTGTAAATACATATTTATTACGGTAGCGAATCGTACTTTATTTCACATAGGACCTAATACTGACTTCCAAATTGCAAAAAAACGTAAGAAAATTTGGATTTCGCGGGCTACGATATGATTTTATGACCCACGCGTTCATGCAAGATGAACGGATTGACCTATTTGTTTCGTACTTCAATGGAAGCCTCACTTATGTGCTTAGGTACCCATAGTCAGCGATAATAAAGGGAGAGGTTCTTAATTCATCCGTACAAACACAAGAAGTATTTCTGCACTATATCGAATAACGACTAATTTATTATTTTAGGAGCTCGTGGCTAAGTAATAACAGCCGCACGGGTCGATCCATCAGGTTAAGCTACGCTTGCCGGGGTTGGTCCGTAGATGGGTGACCATCTATATATACCGAGACTCCTCGGAAAACACGTTAAGCCGTTGGACCCGGCTGTCATTCGTGGATCTTTGGCAGTCGTTACGGGTCGTCAGAAGCCCGAGTCTGACAACCAGTCTTACCAAGGGGTATCGTATTACCCAGTAACTGGGTTGTGGAGGTCAGATAGGCAGTCGCTCCATGTAAAAAACTGGTATTCAGCTGCATCCGGTTAGACTGGAAGCCGACCCCAACATAGTTGGGAAAAGGCTAGGCAGATTGATTCTTTTATTATTATTTTAAGACTATTAGATTATAAATTATGTATTTACGGGGTATTGGTAATACGAGTACGTCGGCAATCGGAGAGGTCATTTGCAACCAAATGACCCCTTATGACTCCTAGGCAAATGTCAACCATTTTTTCTTGCAGAATTCAACCATTTTAATCAAAAAATCTACTCAAAATTATGAAAATTGTAACGATTTCTAGCTCTGATTACTAAACTATTAAAGACAATTGTACTTTTATGGTTGATTATTACGTATTACAGTGTAAACAAGCATGTATTAATAAAAAAAATATGTCATGCATTATTATTATTTTTTTTAATAAATTTTCTAAGTGGTTTCTATACCGCAGATATCTTCAAAAAAATATATACAAGGTGTAAGTGTAAACAGTATTAACCTTTTCAAGGGTCATTGTACTCATCATTATGAACAACTTTTACTATGGGACCAAACCTGAAATCGCAAAAAAAAACAGCTAGTTCGCATAATTGGTCAAAATGTAGGGAATTTTGACGAATTATGCGAACATAAATGTAATGAATAGCTGATTTTTTTTTCGCGATTTCAGGTTTGGTCCCATAGTAAAAGTTGTTCATAATGATGAGTACAATGACCACTTAAAAGGTTGCCACAGTTTGCACTTACATCCAATATGTCAAATTACTCTAAAATGGTTGACATTTGTATAAGGATAATAAGGGCTCATTTGGTTGCAAATGACCTCTCCTACATCCCCTTAATGGATTGCCGACATATTTATTACTAACTAACTGTTGTCCGCGAATTCGTCTGCGATCAAGGATGAATGTCTATGTCCTTCTCCAGGTTTACCCATGTGCCAAGTTTCATCCAAAACCGTTCAGCAGTTTTAGCGTATTTAACAAACACACTTTCGCATTTATAATATTAGGATAGGAGGATGAAAAACTGGTCTATCGACACTCTAGACTCACAAAGTGTATTTATTAGTTATTTAAATTTAAAAAAAAAATAAGTTTCTATAATAGTATAGTTCAATCATGATTCGAAAGACATGTGGCGCCATCTATTATCATAAGAACGTTATTATTGTTTTCCTCCGGAACAGTACTTTTTTTCGGGATAGAAGGTACCCTATGTCCGTTTCTGTACACCTGACAACGTATATGCAAAACTTCAGGATGATCCGTTCAGTGGTTTAGGCGTGAAAAGGTAACAAACAAACAAACAAACAAACATACTTTCGCATTTATAATATTAATTAGGATAACCCTGTATATTTCGCTGTAAATAATGAATTATTTACACGACACATAAGTTCGTCCGACGCACTGTAGGTATCTACGCTGTCTTCCTTGCTCTTTAGCTAATCTTTTAACCTCAGCTAGAGCTATTTTCCTATATCTAGTAACAACACAGGAAAAGCACAGTATACCAAGAGTTTTCCTGCAATATTTTCGCTTTATGATAGGTAAATCCCGTACAAAGAGATCTTCGTATGCGGGAAGCTAATATCGTAAATAAGTAATCATTCTAAAGTGGGCAATAAAGTTGAAATTAATATAAAATGGTTATATTCTGTAAACATTTTTTTTTACCTTCATTACCTTCTGGCCATTATCTCAAGAACTGCTAATGCTATCAACTTGAATTTTGGAATAGTTTTAGATGACGTTTGCCCAACTATTTTGCAAATAAGAAAGAAATATGTATATATATATACAGGGTGTCCGGTAATGAATGGATAACCTTGAAATGTCTTATAGTATAACTTATGGCCGTTCAGAAAAAAAATTGAAACAAAATATATCATAAGTAGTACCTAAGTTATGATTTTTTTAAAAGAAAGGTCTAATTTTTTTTACCTTGTTTTACTTTTATGAACACTACGATCAGAAATGAATGGATTCCATCGGTTTGTTGTTATTTTATTATTATACACGAACTATGCTAATAGATAAACAGTCAATAGTATGACTAGCTATTGCACTTTTTTATTAAAAAATTAGCAAATTAATTAATTTTAGAAAAACTTTGCAAAATTTATTTTTTAAACTATGTTTAAACATCTTGGGTATAAAAAAAATGTATGAATACATGAGTGGCCAATAATTTTAAAATAATGTCACTTTCAAGTAGATTTTATAATGGTACAATTCATAAATGTATCTACAATAAATAGTGAATTATTGCCATTAATGTAGAAAAGGAGAAAATTTTACCAAATGTCAAAAGTAATGTAGGAACTTTTTTTAAATTAAATTGCTTCTGACCACTGAAGATTAATCAAAAATACATTTAAGGAATTTGTAGTGAATAAAAATTGCGTATTGAAACCAAATTGTCAGAAATTTACAAATACTCATAATGATTAAAATAGTTACTTTAAAAGCGTGAAATGGGTCGTGTGACCTTCATATTTGCTACCTGCGCGCACGCCGTGCTGTCATTCTTTTGTGTTATGTTAGACAAAGAGGGTCTGAATCGGCTAGGTGCGAGAGAGAGGAAATAAATGTAAAACATCAGGTAAGCACTCATACTTTTAGTGCGTTTCTCGACTTGCTCGACTTCGCATGTGTTTATTTAGTTTCCGTTTGCAATTATCGTGATTTACTTTGAATCAGTGTTAAAACGACCACGTGGCTATTTTATTGGACTATTCGTTTTGCTTACTGATTTGGACTTGTTTTGTTTGGTGATATTTGCGAAGATTTGGTTTGTTTTTGGACTAAACTGGACTTTTGTGTTTTTGTGTATCAAAATGCCACGTCAGTATACGGCACAAGAATATGCAAATATGCATTACATTTATGGAGAATGCAGAGGTAACGCAAATGCAGCTGCAGCGCTCTATAGGGAGAGATACCCTAATGCGCGCCACCCAGACTACCGCGTATTTATTCGTGTCCACGGTTGTTACTCCGAAGGAAGATTGCCTGGTAGTGGTGTCGGTGGTACAAGCAGTGGAAGAATCGCTCGTCTTGATGTAGAAGAAGCCGTGCTTGAGGAAGTCGAAAACGATCCTTCTACCTCTACACGAACAATAGCTCGACGCACAGGTATCGGAAAATCGACCGTGCACGATATTTTGAAAAAAAATAAATTCCACCCTTACCACGTTACACGCGTGCAAACTCTCCAACCAAGAGATTATGCAGCTAGATTGCGTTTTTGCCGACAAATGCTGGCAAAAATCGGAGAAGACCCGCAATTTTTTAATAAAATTCTGTGGAGCGACGAGTCAACATTCAAAAGAGATGGATACATGAATCTTCATAATTTACACGGTTGGGAATTAGAAAATCCCCATCTTATGCGTGAAGATAGATCCCAATACCAATTTAAAATCAATTATTGGACTGGAATATTAAGTGGAATAATAATCGGGCCATTTGAATTACCGGGGAATTTAACAGGGCAAAGTTATTTGGAGTTTCTTCAAAATGATCTCCCCAATTTATTAGAAGAAGTGCCCGAGGAGCTGAGGGAGTCATATTGGTTGCAAAATGACGGCTGTCCTGCGCATTATGCTGTATCTGTTCGTGCATTTTTAAATAACACGTACCCAGATAGATGGATCGGGCGGCTAGGGCCAATTTTGTGGCCTCCACGTTCACCGGACCTAAATCCATTGGATTTTTTTATTGGGGCTGCCTTAAAGAGGAGGTATACTGTAAGCCTATAAGGTCTTTAGAAGAATTAAGAAGACGAGTCAGAGCAGCCGCATCAAAAATTAGTGAACGACGGTACACAAGACTGCTCCGTAGATCATTTATCCGTAGATGTAGGGCCTGCATAAGAGTGGGAGGCCGGCAGTTTGAACATTTATTATAAACGAATGATAATAAAGTGTTGTTTATGTTAAATGTTGTTTTTTATTAATCCCCAAAGTTCAGGTACAATTAAATTTAAAAAATGTTCCCATATTACAAATTTTGATATTTAGTAAAATTTTCTCCTTTTCTACATTAATCGCAATAATTCACTATTTATTGTAGATACATTTATGAATTGTACCATTATAAAATCTACTTGAAAGTGACATTATTTTAAAATTATTGGCCACTCATGTATTCATACATTTTTTTTATACCCAAGATGTTTAAACATAGTTTAAAAAATAAATTTTGCAAAGTTTTTCTAAAATTAATTAATCTGCTAATTTTTTAATAAAAAAGTGCAATAGCTAGTCATACTATTGACTGTTTATCTATTAGCATAGTTCGTGTATAATAATAAAATAACAACAAACCGATGGAATCCATTCATTTCTGATCGTAGTGTTCATAAAAGTAAAACAAGGTAAAAAAAATTAGACCTTTCTTTTAAAAAAATCATAACTTAGGTACTACTTATGATATATTTTGTTTCAATTTTTTTTCTGAACGGCCATAAGTTATACTATAAGACATTTCAAGGTTATCCATTCATTACCGGACACCCTGTATATATATATATGTCGTAGACGGTCATTAGTATGGACACTAAACGAAACGCAAGCGCGCCCTCTGGTGGCGTTATCGTGCAACTTCATTTTGGCGCGCTTAGGCAGAGTCGTGACGTTACGAGCGACGTTACACCCACACACACATACAGCTAGAGTAACTTCACAGATATGATGGGTTTCAATACTAATGATGATAATACAAGAGAAACAGATTTTTTATACTCATTACATCAAGCTACAACAATTTCATCTAAACTCGCTTAATTTAACCTAGACCCTAGAGAGAGACCTAATGACAGCCAGGACCAAGGCCTTAAGGCCTTGGTCCTGGCTGTCATTCGTAGATCTTAGACAGTCGTTACGGGTCGTCAGAAACCCAAAAGTCTCACAACTAGTCTTATCAAGGTATCGTGATAGTAACTGGATTGTGGAGTTCATATAGGCAGTCGCTCCATGCAAAATTGATATGCAGCTGCATCCGGTTAAACTGGAATCAGACCACAACATAGTTGGGAAAAGGCTAGGCAGATTGATTTATACAAGCCATGAAACTTGAACGGGAGGATTGTCTGTCGTCACGACATAGTGAGTCCAGCTTTTGCTCGTCTGCGATGAAACCCAAGTAAATTATGTCTACGGGCTCTGGGTCATCACCTGCCAGGCAGATGAGACCCCAACATTGTTGGGGTCGGCTTCCAGTCTAATCGGATGCAGCCGAATACCAGTATTTTACATGAAGCGACTGCCTATCTGACCTCCACAACTCAGTTACTGTGTATCACGATACCCCTTGGTAAGACTGGTTGTCACACGACCCGTAACGACTGTCGTGCTTTCTGAGGCAATTAAATCAAATTAAGCTTTCTGAAGCACGGAGGGGTCTTGGTATGTACAGATGGTCACCCATCCACAGACCAACCGCGGCAAGCGTATCTTAACCAGAAAAAGAAGCCGTGCGGCTGTTATTAGGTACTTAGCCACACGCCCCTCAGCTTTAATTAAATAAGTACTAGTTTTTAATACCTACGTTTAGCAATGAGATCGATCCTCTGTTCCATGAATAATGCAAATAGGCCCTCCGTTCTGATATAATCCCTTGTAGATTCAAAATCTATACTATAGGCGTACCTTAGAGATATATCCAAGTACCTATCCCTATAATTTTCGAAGATAGATCGATGGGACCGTGGACGCCCCTCAGCTACATAGACCGAAAACCTTAATTTAAAAAACTACAAACCGACTTCAAAAACCTAAAACGAATAAAATAACTTTCATAATCAAAAACTTAACAGCTTCTGAAGTCGGTGCCAAGCTGAGGTTCATTGAACAATTGAAGACACCGACTTCAGAAGCTGTAAAGTTTTTTATTATGAAACTTATTTTATTCGTTTTAGGTTTTTGAAGTCGGTTTTTATTTTTTTTAAAGTGAATTTATTGTTCCATTTTTAGTAGAATGTACAATTACGACGATGGAAAAGAAGAATCATCAAAATCCGCTTAGAAATGTCGGAGATACAGTACATTTATGTATATTACTTCGCATTAAGTTTAATTACTTAATGTATTACATATTACGTATACTAAAACCTTCCTGAAAGTATGTAGATCACACTGGAGAAAGAATCATTAAAATTGGTTCATTCGTTTTTGAGTAAATCGCGGACTTACAAACTTGCATACATACATAGAACCTCCTTTTTGAAGACGGTTAAAAAGATGGCTGGGACAGATTGGATGCGGAAGTTGGAGGACAGGTTGTAGTGGCGCCGCCTGGGAGAAGCCTATGACCAGCAGTGGCCTGCGATAAGCCGAGTTGATTGATATCGATGGCCTATACCTGATGGTAGAAGTTACCACCTCCTATAGCAACTCCTGCAAAACGGATTAAACCGTTGTGTTGTCGAGAGTCACACGAAAGTCCCGTTTTTAAAACGATGCTCATTTATGACAATTAATTACTTAACTCCTATAATACAAGCTTGACTTAATTTAGGCGTTCGAGAATTCCATAATTTTATGTGACAGCGTACAACCTCTAAACTAAGATTTAAATTGTTATTAGATTAATATTTTTTTTTACTTTTCTCGGGACCTGAGGTCCCGGACCTTTGAAAGGCGTACGACGGGCCGAAACCAACTCGCAGAGGCCCCTTAGACAATTTTAAATAATGAGAAGGCACCAACCGACGATTATCCCTGTATGCACTATGCTAGTGCACCCAAGGACAACCCCCGGTTGGTGCAGGACTATTAATAATAATAATAATAATAATAAAACATTTATTATCAGGCTACAATGGCCCATAGATACATACCTTACAAACTAACATATAATATATAAAGTATAAAACAAAACTTGTGTTAATAAATATAGCTTAAAATTATGTTAGTAGCACTTCACTGCACTAGCTTGTCCTTGAGCTGTCCTGTGGCACTTGTCCGCGGAAGCGACGGAACACCACGTCCTGCGGCCAGAAATCTTCTTCCATGACGACGGGCAGGTAACAATTCGGTACTCGCACCACGAACGCCTTGAAATTGACGTTGCGGCGCGACTCCAGTAACTGCACCCTAGGCATGTACCTTGTCTTCTGGCGCACGTACTCCACGATGTCCTCCGCCTTAGTGCTGTAGTGCAGGCGGGAGATGTACACCGGTGTGTTCGGCTTAGCGGCACGCAAGCTCACTTCTGGCTTCGTAGGAGCTTTGCCGCAGCGATTCTTGTTGGTTCGCGACCGGCGCTTCCTCCTTTGCACTGTCACGAAACCCTCTTCATCAGCCCTATTCGGCGCCTTTTCTGGCATAGGCTTCATACTTGGAGCGCCTGGGGCACTCGCGGGGGCGCTAGCGAAGTCCTTTCGTAAGGGATTCGCCAGGGCTGCAGATACTGGCAGCGGGACGGGGTGATGAACTTGGGCGGCGCTGCGCGGAGGAGCTGCGGTGACGAGCGCAGGGCTGCGGGGCACGGGGGCGGGGCGCTCTGCAATTTCAGCAAACGACGGATGCGCTGGCGATGAAACTGCTGACGCGGAATTTGACGACGATAAATCGAGGCCGGCTCCGCGACACTTGTTTACATTAGATGCATCGGCTGATGACCTAGTTACCGCCACACTGTTACGCAACTCGCTAACTTCTTTGCGCAATTCGGTGACGGAGTTTTGGGATGCATCTAATTTCGCCAGAACATCCGCGAGGCGGGCCTTCAGGAAGACAATGTCCTTCAGAAGGCTCGTTACGTCGACGTGGTCGAAGGTGACGGGTGGAAGCTTGTGCAACTCCTTCGCCACAAACGTCGGCACGTCGTCCGGGTCGGTCTCCTTGAACAGCGTGATTATATCCTGCAGGCTCTTCTTAGTCCCGTCACGCCGGCGGGACACCATCTGGTCGCGCTTGTTCAGCACACTGAACAACAACAGCTTGGCAGCAGCTATGTCTTCCTCGCTGAAGTTCGTTGCGCAGATCTGGACAGCAGACACCTCGTCCATCACATCCAGCTTCTGTTGCAGGAACGCCAGCAGCTCATTCGCCACAAGTTCATTGCTCATGGCGAGTAACTCACGAGCGACAGCTTGCGCCGCGCTAATTAAAACAGAATATTATACAAACACGTCCGCATCGGAACGCGGCACAAGCGAGACTGACTATTGCAGGACATAGAAACAAAACATATTGGGCTATGGGTTTGGGTGGCTATAGTGCATTGGTTACCCAGAACTATGGAAGGACTATGTCCCCTGCCTGATCAATGTTATATGTAATACCTACATGGATTATTATTATTATAACTAATTAATTAAAACTTAAAATATACACTAATAATAATTACAACACAGTGCACTTAACACACTCGCTCTTTTACCTAACTGAACGCTAAGTGTATCGATAAGCGAATACTACACAGTCATTGAAGTATAGCTTGGTGTCTCAGGTCTTTAACAGACATTTTGGCTTGGCAATCCATACATTTGAAACGCCAAGTGTTTCGAAAAGATTGTATGGATGACTTTTGACTTGCACGCGCTCAAGGCAGAGCACCGGCAAGATGCGATCAAGAAGGCTGTTAGAGGCAGCATTTGCCGAGCGGTCAACACTGCAGTAGACCGCATAACTTGGAGAAGCGTCGTATGCGGTCGCGATTGAATTGACGGAACGACAAAGAAGAAGAGAAGATTTTTGGACTAAGCAACACGTAGACACGTGTTAGTTTTTAACTTGAACGGTCTGCAAGAACGAGAAATTACTCTCACCATAACCATTCCTGCTGCTTAGCAGACCTAGCTGCATTCCGATTCAAAGTGTATGGATGAGCACAGAAGACATTTTAGCTTTCAGCAGCTTCGCCCGCGTGTTGGTCAGAAATTTTCCCACAGAAACCTTCTACCGGGATAAAAAGTACCCTAAACCCCCAGCTCATGGTCTACTCGTGTGCCAAATTTCATACAAACCCATTCAGCCATGTTAGCGTAATAAACAAACTCACTTTCGCAATATAATATTAGTCGTAGGAATTGAACGTTAACGTTATGGTTACGATGTTATAAACCATGATGGGTAAAGTTTCTCCGAATTTTTACAAACCATTGCCTAGCTAATCCTACCAGACCACACTATTTTCTTATCCAAAACCGCGCAAAATCTAGCCGACAAATTAAGCTGACACAAACTGAAAACATGGCACAAAATGCAACAGAGGCTAATGGATTTAAAAAAGTGGAATACGCCACTCAAAGTAACAGGCTTGTCAGAGATAAAAAACATTAGATGTACGAGACACTTTTAAGACTGTAAAAATGTTATCCATCCCTTCGTATGTAATGGAAGGTTGAAGATGGAGTACGTCGTAAGTCAAATTGTCACAGAAGGGTGTCTTATGGTAATACTCGTATGTTTTATTTCACTTCCAAATGTACGATGTATGAATGATAAACAACAGCCAGAAACGCGGAAGCTTCCACAGATGTCTCTTATTTTTCATCAACATAATTCAGAATGATCATATCTCATTATAATGTCATTAATGTTCAATTAATGTAATCTCTTTCTTAGTTATTAGTACTTAATTTAATTTTAATTTAATGTATAATATCAATGTAATTAAGTTATGTTCATATTTTTAATTTAACTTTTCCTTTTTTTTATGTTCTTTATTCTGATAATTATTTCAATTGTAATTCAGATTCGTCCTTTTTGTTTTGTGTGTGATGTGCATACCTATAACTAACTTATTTACACAGAATCCCATCGTACATGTCTGTACATGTCTTATTTGTAATATATAATAAGTTGTTGGTGTGCCTATATCAAATGAATAAATAAAATGTGGACGATATTTTCCTCATTAAGACAACAAGGTGAAACTCGTCAAAATAGATATCAATATCAGAAGCTAAAAATGTTCGTGGAAACTATATACACCAAGTTTCTAACTTCCTTCCAAAATCTATGCAAACAGGTCTTCTGGTTTCTTAAAATACAAACTTAAATCTGACCTTAGTTAATTATGATGATATTCTTCCGTCACGAAAGCAGTTCACATCTGAAATGAAGAAAAAACAACTGTAAATACAATGTTACAAAACAAAAACAATAATATAAAACAAAAACGGCCAAGTGCGTGTCAGACTAGGCACAATGAAGGATTCCGTAGTTGGGATGAATTTATCCCAAGAACAAACTTAACATTTTAGTTGAAAAACATGTTCTCCCATACATTCCAACTGTAAATTTAATTTTTTACGCACAATATTGAGAGATTTACCATGTTATTTTAAGACCATAGACTTCTTATAGGTTTTCCTGCAATCTATAGGTATAGAACTATTTCCTATATTTTTTACAAAATTTCAGGCTCAGTAGTTTCGGAGATAAGGGGGGGGAATGGTCAATTTTCGTCTATTTTCTTAAATAACTTATTTTCTTAAACAATTTATTTTAAAATTAAAAAAAATATTTGAGACCCTGACAGTAAGCCCTTTCATTTGATATGTCACTCGGTACAGTTTGCAAAACTGTTTTTTTTTTTTTTTTTATTATTTGCTCCCCATAATTGACCCCCATATTCAACATTCATTTCTTTACGTTACACATCCGTGTTTGGGTCACAGAAATACATACGTGTACCAAATTTCAACTAAATTCGGAGCAAATTGGCTGTGACAGACGGACAGACAGACACACGAGTGATCCGATAAGGGTGTCGTTTTTTTCTTTTTGAGGTGCATAACCCTAAAAAGAAAGAATAATCGTTTATTCTGCTCAAACAAAACGCATATTACAAAAAATAAAATAAAATACACATACAAAGTAGCCAACAGTCTCGTATTCAAGCAATAAAAGTTAGACTATTTTGTCCAACGGGTTCGCCCTCTATTAAATACACCTCTGACTCTGTCACTGACTACGCCTCAGCGGAATACTGGCATGATGACGTTTTAGAAACCCTCAAACAACCCTATTTTACCCTCTTCCCATTTGGCGCTACCCTTGTATTTATAAACAGCGGGGCAATTGCGTAACACACTATCAATCGGAGTCGATTTCATTTTGACAGTTCAACAACATTCATTGCCTTATTTACATTGTCGAAAGACAAAATTTTCGAACATTAAGAAGCAATGAATTAGCAATTTGCTTCAAAATTATTCAGATTCCGATTGATAGTGTGTTACACAATTTGGTTGTAGCATATAATATGGGCAAACCATTGAAGATCCAAATAATTAATGCGCCGACATGCCCCGCTATAATCATGTGCATTCGACTCCATGGTTTTATTAGGAAACGCTCAAAGGCTTGATTTATGATCCTAACATTTATAATAGGAAGTGGAATGGAGTAGCTGTATTGAAAATTGATTGCTATGTCCTTTTATATGCTCATAACTGTCCACTGCTATACATAGGACGGTTCCTTGGATCGGTTTAACGATGTGGAGGCGATATTCTAGATGGTAGGTTATTGGAGTAAATGTCACGAACGAATATATTGAATTCCCATAACCTCTTGGTAAGATACGAAATGGTATTGTCGATGACGAGACGACATAATGTATTCTCCGAAGGATTAGCCAGAGGTGAATTTCTAAATTTCGTGAAATCTTGTGTACATTCGCGTTAAGAATGCAGTGAGTCATCATTGTCCGTCGGCCTAGCCCCGCCCCCTAACCAATCAAATCTTTTCAAATTACAAAGTCAAGTTCACAATGACAGTTGAAGGCAGAAAATACTTTTGTTATAAATACTAACGAGGATACTAGTGATAGTGATTAAAATATGATATTAATGGTTTAATTTTGATTTTAAACTTTTAAGTGTTATTTTTATAAATTCATTAAACTTAATCTTTTAAAATTTAATTTGTTTGAATTTAACACCACTGTGAATACACCTTTATCTTGCAGTTGCACTGATGACTCACTGCATTCTTAACGCGAACGAACTATATGTACACCCACATTTCGCCAGTTATGTTTAAGTCCCATGTAATAGGGGGCGAGCGTATTGCCATCAACCGGGCACAAATCCAGACTCTGGGCTGCGGACTGAGAAATTCCTGATGGAAAAAAAGCAATAACATTTTGCCCAATTCGGGAATCGAACCCAGCACTAGACCAACGAGGCAGTCCATACAATTTATTAATTTCCCAGTCCATTATAGGTTCAACAACTCATTCGACTTGGCATCAATCATAAAACGTGTTTCTCAGCTATGCCATACAGAATGACATAGGTATTACTGCGCTTTTTTAAAGCTGCCAATACCAACGGCTAGTCCTAAAATTATTCACTGTTGTACAATACATTCTATATTCTATTTTCCTGTTTTCAAATTAATTAAATTAACAAACAATACACAGAGAGAAATTTGTTTTTAAATCAAATAAGTATACACGTTTCAGCCTTCTATAATAACTGAATCGAAAGACTTGTAAGAACATGAACGCACAAAAATACTCCTCTAAAAAGTTTATCAAAGGTAACGTTGCTAAAATGCAAAATTTTAGCCAGACTTACATTTCTGGGCCATTGAGCAAAGTCTATCAAACTTCAGAACAGGCTCCAGGCTTCTGAACAGTGAAATTGGGTTTTAGTTAAAAGGTATCTACTTCGTTGTCTATACAGGTGGAACATGAAATTGTTCGGAATAATAGATAGAGAAAGAAATAAGATAATTGCTGGACAAAGCAAGACTAACGAGGGTACTAGCAGTTCTTTTGAGTAAAATGTTAAAGTACTATGGGAGGAAAATGCTTCGAGAAATTATTTTACAAAGTGCTGAACATCAGCTCTTTTATTTGCTAATATAACCATACATTTTTTTTTTACGATGAGTGTAGTTCGATTCTGAATTGTCGATTCTTCGATCTCAAAGTCAAATCGTTTATTACCTACATATAGGCATATAAAAGGCACTGTTCAACGTCAACATTTACAAAAAAAAATAATTGACTCTAGCCTCCCTTTCCAAAAGGTAGTTTCGTATGGAGAAGAGTGGGCGAGAAACTCCCCCGTTACTCTTTTAACCCTTAAACCCTACCCATTCCTGGAGAAACACTATTACTACCCAGGGGTTTTAAGGACCCCAATACATAAAAAAATATACTTACAAAATAAAAAACAATTTAATTAAAATTATTATTTAATATTATTAAGTGCTTATTTAACAATACAAATAAAAACTTAATTGTTTTTGGTAACACATTCTTGGCACATAGCCTCAGTGTGTTCACCGCAAAGATGTTTTTGGCACTTGCCACAGGTGACCTTGGTTTTCCGGTCCTTACCCCTTGGGCACATGGCACATCTTTTCTTCGCAGTGGGAGCAGAACTTGGTTCTTGCAATGGCCGCTTCTTTTGCAAGATTCCACCTAGGAGAACTTGAAGATTCATGGGCAAAGAGGGCCATGTAAATCGTTCTTCCATTTGAGGGGTGATCAGATCTAAGGCAAGTTTTTTCAAGAAATGACGTCTTTTTGTAGCTCTTTTCGTGGCCATTTTTAGCAAGACATATGAATTAACACTTACTATATTCAGGAGGCCATAAAAAATTGCCATTGGCCACCTTTTTGATCTCCTAGACACGCTGTACTATATTGCGTTATTACTACCCTGGGGTCTGACAAACCCGTAGATAGCAATAAATCCGTCAAAACAGTGAAAGCGCTGACGCTCGACTAACGACAAGATTGCCGCCGACGTCACTAGAGATTAGACTCGAGTGACATAAAAGTGCGTTCAATTATTGCAAAAATATTTAGAAATATTCATCCTCTGGGGTTTGCTGGACCCCTGGGTAGGGTTTAAGGGTTAAAAAGTTTTACAATATTTTGTATACATTAATTATACGGTTATATGTGAAGACGATACATCTAGAAAAAATCGGCTAAGTGCGTGTCGGACTACGCACAATACGCTCCGTAGTTGGGATGAATTCATCCCAAGAAACTTAACATTATAGTTGAAAAACAGGTTCTCCCATACATTCCACCTGCAAATGTAGCTTTGTACGCACAATATTCAGAGATTTACTACGTTATTTTAAGACCACCGACTTCTTATAAGTTTTCCTGTAAGTACTGAAATATTTTCTGTATTTTTTTTTTTTTTTTCAAAATTTTAGGCTCAGTAGTTTCGGAAATAAGGGAGGGGGGTGTGTCAATTTTCGTCCATTTTCTTAAATATAATACCTTTAAACGTTTTTTAAAATTTTCTTACTTGCCCCCGAAATTGACCGCTATATTCAAAATTCATTTTTTACGTTACACGTCCGTGTTTGGGTCACAGGAATTCATAAGTATACCAAATTTCAACTTAATCGGTCCATAGGATTCGGAGCAAATTGGATGTGACAGACAGACATACACATGAGTGATCCTATAAGGGTTCCGTTTTTCCTTTTGAGGTACGGAATACCACAATATAGGTAAAAAGAATTAAACATGAAGCAATGACTAAAGCCCTAGATTTTGAATATATTCTGGAAAGCCATAATTTAAAACTAGAAATTAAAGTTCCTACTAGACTCATCAGTGGCACTTGTATCGACAACTTTGCTCACAATACTCCTAAATGCAAAAGTGAAATAATGGAATTCGGACTATCGGATCACACTGCCCAATTATTGCATTTTCCAGTCAAAAAAACCTGTGCAATAAAGTCTTGGCGTATTAAAAGACGCGACTATAGTCAAGAAAATTTAACAAAATTTAAAAACTGCATGAATAACTTGACATTCTCTGACATTTATCTCACAAATGACCCCAACGCAGCTTATGATTGTTTTTTGGAACTGTTTCTATGTTTTTACAACTTGTGCTTTCCCTACAAAATCATAACAAAAACATTACATAAAAAAACTAAATGGGTTTCAAAAGGGATCAAAAGATGCAGCAAAATAAAAAGAAAATTACTATGGCAATATAGGACACACAGGACAAAAACAAACAAACACATATTTACGCAATACGCTGCTAAATTTAAAAAAATTATACGCCTAACACAGAAGGCACAAAATACCCATCACATAAACACAACACAAAATAAATCAAAAGCAACTTGGTCAATTATAAATAACTCTAAATTTAAATATCCCAGAGAACCAATCAGTGAAATATTGAGAGATAATAAGGAAATTACAGATCCAACATCGATTGCGAATAGCTTTAATGACTATTTTATCGACCAAATTGCAAAATCAATGCAAACAAATAAATGTGCTGGTAAAGCACCCCCAAATCCAAATATTAAAACTAACTTAAATTCAATTTTTCTTATCCCCACAACCCCAATGGAGATAGAAAGAGAAATTAGACAGCTTAAGAACACCCAAAGCGAGGGTTATGATGGTATATGTACCAAAGTAATAAAACACGTGTCGCATTCAATTGCTGCTCATTTAAGCCACATCATAAACTTATGCGTTTCAGCTGGAATTTACCCCGAAAAGCTCAAAACATCTGTTGTTATTCCTCTTCACAAAAAAGATAACAAACAAGATATGGGAAACTATAGACCTATAGCTTTGATCCCTATCTTCTCTAAACTATTTGAAAAAGTCATACATAGTCGTCTATACAGCTTTTTAGAAAAATATAATGTCCTGGTTAGCGAACAAAAAGGATTTCGCAAGGGTAAATCCATAAACGCTGCAATATATGAACTTGTAAACATATTATTGACTAGTATTGACAGTAGAAATCCAATATGTGCTATATTCATGGACATGAGTAAAGCTTTTGATTGTGTTGACCATAGCATACTGCTCCAAAAATTAAATATGTGCGGCATAAGAGGTACAGCACTCGACCTCATTCAATCATATCTGCATGAGCGAAAACAAATTACAGAAATTACTAGAATATGCCACAAAACGCGGTATGAGATGACATTTAGATCCCACACTAGAACTATAAAACTAGGAGTTCCACAAGGTAGTGTTTTAGGGCCCCTACTCTTTCTAGTGTATATCAATGACCTCCCCAGACATATTAAGGAACCAATGGTACTGTTCGCAGATGACAGCACGGTAATAATACAATGTGACGAACAAAACGACTACGAAAATAAAATCAATGAAACAATAAGTATAATAATTAAGTGGTTAATAAACAATAATCTGAAAATAAATATGGGCAAAACAAATATAATGCACTTTCACCAAAGAACTCAACAAAAAAGTATTAATGTACATTACAATGGGCAGAGAGTAGAACCGGTAACAAGCACAAGATTCCTGGGAATTGATATTGACCACAGACTGTCATGGACAACCCATTTAAACAACCTCTGTAAAAGAATTAACAAATCATCATTCGCTCTATACAAACTCTCCTATTTAGTTAGTAAAGAAGCCGTCTTGACGGCCTATCACGGACTTGTTGCACCATTACTCAGATATGGCTTAATATTCTGGGGAAATTCGGTAGACAAGGAAATTATATTTAAAGCACAAAAGAAATGCATCAGAGCAATGTGCCAAATAGATAGTACAACAAGCTGTCAACCTCACTTCTAAAATCTTAAAATTCTCACATTACCCTCCCTGTACATCTATGAAGCTAATATTTTTGTAAAATCGAATCCAGAGTACTATAAGACTGCATTCAAAAGCTATTATCGAAAGTTAAGAGATAAAAAAAGACTAGAGGTAGAAATACCCTATGGTAAAACGGCACTATTAAATAAAAGTATTTTATGCATGACATCGTTGATTTATAATAAATTGCCTGATGACATAAAACAATTACCTATTCTCCAATTTAAAAAGAAATTACAAACATTCTTAATAAATAAATGTTATTATGATGTCAAAGATTACTTGGGGGACAAAAATATGTTATTTTAATGACAGCAAAGGTCTGGATATTAAATAGTATTTCTAGAATAAACATTGTATTGTATCTGGAGGTATATCTTCCTTACAGTTTATACCTTATAAATTTTAAAATATGCCATTAATAAAATTCAAAAAGGTACTTAATAACTTGCTTAGTGACCAATGTTACTACACACTGGATGAATTTTTCAATGATGGCTCAATATAATGCTTTGTTTCTATGTTATATGGAAAAAAAAAAAAAAAAGAAAACTTAAATGATGAATTAATTTAAATTGAAATTTATTATTATTATTGATATTTAATCATATTTTTGACATTTTCAATTATTCTGACTTACATTTATAAATAAATAATTCCTCATTTAAATCTGACATCATTAAATTTTTAAATAATACATATTATATAATTGTTCAATTTATTTTGAAATTTTAACTATGCATGATTTTCAAACATCTTTTTTTTTTCTGTGAAATTTAAATTCGTAATATTGAGCTAGATGCACACCATATTTGTACGCCTCCTGGCATAACATAGCGTTCTATTCACCAAACTCAAGATCTGTATTTCTTTACCTGTGTTAACAAATAAAAGTGATTTGATTTGATTTGATTTGATTTGATTTGACATATAAATTAATAATGTGATAGATACATGGTGCTCACATATTTACAAACATTGGAAAAGTATACGATTTTCCTAAAAATTATGTTGAAGCGTGATCAAATATTGTAAGTACACAAGAACTTCAACAAAAAGCAAATATTAATTTATTGTTCCTAGAATGAACTGGCTGAATTAAAACTGAAAGTTTTTTAGAATTTTGTAGTTAACTGTTTACACAAGAAAGTAAGTAAACAATCGTACATAACAAGTAAATTAGAAATTCTTAGTTTTCATAGAATGAATACTCGTATCGTAGGGTTTATTTCCATCTACAAAAAGCCGGATTTAACTGGAACTGGTGAACAAAGTTCACGTAATGATCTCGCTCAAAAACAGATCTTACTATAAATCATAACAGAGGTCGGAATCGAGTATATTTACCTAAACTTGGAGGAAGTAAGTAACATAGAGTGTATAACACCTCTAAAATCCCGGAATTATAAACATGACGATTATGTCCCGGAATTTAGGCACTTTGAATACATTCGTAACAAATTATTATTTCGAAGAACCTTATGACGTTTTTAGGGTTCCGTTTAAAAAAAATCACTAATAAAACTGAAAGCGATCAACACATCTGATCCCTGTTCAAGTGATATCATTGTTCTTTACTGACACTGACAGCTGTTGTATCATAAGTAATGAAGTTATTTCTTGTGCAGAAAATATGAAAAACAGAAAGATTTAAAATAAAAAATAAAAATGTTTAACAATAATATTCTCAATTTATAAACAATAATAAAATTAGCAAGTAGCGATTTGATAAGAAAAATGTAATGTCAAAAGATAAAAATAGTAATAGCAAATATTGAATCCTCCTGAATACTGTAATAGTCTTTCCTCCATAAATGTCCTTAATTTGTTTTTGAATAAGTTTGCACTGGTTCAATCTGCCTAGCCCTTTCCCAACTATGTTGGGGTCGGCTTCCAGTCTAACCGGATGCAGCTGAATACCAGTATTTTACATGGAGCGACTGCCTATCTGACCTCCACAACCCAGTTACTGGGTAATACGATACCCCTTGGTAAGACTGGTTGTCAAACTTTCGGGCTTCTGACGACCCGTAACGACTGTCAAAAATCCGCGAATGACAGCCGGGACCAACGGCTTAACGTGCTTTCCGAGGCACGGAGGAGTCTCGGTATGAAAAGAAGATCACCCATCCACAGACCAACCCCGGCAAGCGTAGCTAACCTGAAGGATCGACCCGTGCGGCTGTTATTACTTAGCCACGAGAGCTCGTCCTGGTTTGCAATGGTTATGCTTTTAAAGTTACAAGTTTGCACTGGTTATGCTTTTAAATTCTAATGGCAATTTTTTATATAAGAAGACGGATTGATATCTGGGACTATGAAGAACCACTTTCAATTTGGGTTCAATAGTGTAGGGTAAGTCTTTCCTACGAGTACTATATCTAGCTAGTCTTTGCTCTTCGGTTTCAAAGTGCATATCTGTGTACAAGGTTGGTTAGCAACACAAAAATGTAGAGACATGGCATTGTTAGGATTTTTAGTCTTATGAAGTGATCCTTGCACGATTAATGCGAATCATTGTCCTTAAAGCTCTTTTTTGAATGACAAATGCTGACTGAATACTGTATTTGTAGCTGTTGCTCCAAAACTCAATACTATATTTGGACCTAGACTCAACCAAAGCGAAGTAAATCCTTATAAGCTGAGGTAAAGTTAGTTCATCCCTCAGGGTTCTGATTGCATAGCATGCCGAGCTAAAAGAATTTGTAATAGACAAAATCTCAACCTTCCAGTTTAATAATGCGTCAATGTGAACACCTAGGAATGTTTGATATTCACATATCTATGCGGTTTAGATGTGTGCTGATGGCGTTCATCGGTGAAATTGGTCAGCAAAATCTTTATTAATAGTGGGTGACCCCATTGCCATTAATCGATTGCAAATCCAGACTTCTACAGAGAATTTCCTGCTGGAGAATCTAAACAACACCTTGGTCGATAAAAAGTCGAATTGCACACAATTTTCACTAGTAGCGCTTGCGCACACTAAAAACGAGCCAGTCATTCGATTCAATATCAATCAGAGACTTTTACAGAATGTCTACTTAACTTAAATTAAATTGGTACGATATAAGTTTATAACTTACACCCAATTCCTCACACATACACATCGGCACACTACACCCGACACTCAACACTATACAGTGACGTCACATAGACACTAACACCGTACACTCTTGCAGACACACACGTACACACAGATACAGGCGCTCGGATCAACTTCTTACTTTTTTACGTTTTTACTTATAGCCTCAAAATTTAGTCTTGAATCTACTTGGATTGTAATATCATACATTGATGTAAACCAATGTAAACTATCTGTCCTTCCGTGGGGTGGGGACCTGGTGATTTGTAATACAGGCATTTTATGCCTACCTCAGACACCAGCTCCTCGCATTGCTAATTAGACAAACAATATGTTATACCTAGAATAAGCTGGTCATTGTGAGGAGAAATAAAGAATTTTATTATATTATTATTCAATCAATACTCATTAATCCACCGACCTCATCCAGTTTTAATATAAAAATTGACGTGTAAAAGTCTTATTTTTAAACCATTTATAAATTAAAATCGTTTATCATTTACCATCCACACTGTATAGTTCTATAGTTTCTGCCTACCCCCATGGAAAGACGGCGTGAGTTTATGTATTTAAGGACCCTATCGGGCACAGGAAAATAATCAATCATTCAAACAAAATCATAAAGCAACAATAACCATTAAACAAACTTATCATAGAATCAAAGGGCTAAACCCAATTTATATTACTAACTGAAACCATATTCAAAGAGCCTTGTTATCAAAGGTCATTGATACCTTGTTATCTTTACCTAAAACCCCGTATCAAGTTATGTGCGAAATGAATTTAACATTTGATGTGCCCCAGGCGCAACTTTTACGTTCGCTGAGGGTAGATTGATCCCATATATGCCCGAGTTTATTGAATACCTTGTGAAGACGTTTTCGCAAAGTGCGTGTCTCATGAATTCATGATGTTGATTTTTTGAGCACAATTTTGAAGACTAAAAAAAAGGTGAAGGGAAGATTTTTTTAACATCGGTCGAATGCTCATAAATGGAACTGAGGGGCTCATGGCTAAATAATAATAGCCACACGTTAGGCTACGCTTGCCTCGGTCGGTTCGTGGATGGGTAACCATACATTACACAATTATATCGAGGCCTATCCATGCCTCGGAAAGCACGTTGAGTCCGTTGTTGGTCCGGGCTGTCATTCATAGATCAGAAGCCAATAAGTCTGACGACCAATCTTAACAAGGGGTATCGTGTTACCCAGTAACTGGGTTGTGGAGGTCACATAGGTAGTCGCTCCATGTGAAATACTGGTGTTCTGCTGCATCCGGTTAGATTGGAAGCCGACATAGTTGAGAAAAGGCAACTCAAAAATGGAACTCAGTTTTAAGTCGCCAGTAAGTCTCATGCTGTTCCTATCACTTTAAGGTGTATTTTATCACCAGAAAGACTTCACAGACTTAGAAGTAAAGTGAAGTTTAAATAAGTATTCGAAGGTAAGACACATACAATCTTTCAATATTAAAGGAACGCTAGTCATGCCAACATAGCCTGCCGACTGTCACACACTGGTATCATAATGAAAACTGTAATAGTGTAAACTGTTGCATAATGAGGGGTATTAAAACACGAATGTGTGTTTAACAAAAATATTTCACGATCTAAAAAAATTTTATCACACGAGTGTGTTTACTTTATTTACACTCATGCAGTAGTGTTACATATTTAAACAAAAAACCTAAGTTAGCAAAAAGTAAACAAACACAAAATGGCTCCGAAACTATTGTAACGTGGATTACGTTACTATGGTTACGGAGCTGTCTTCGGTCAACCGAGCATGCGCCTAGCACGGACTCCATATACAATGATAAAAATCGAATTGAAAACTCCTAGGTCGATCGATGATTGGTGTACTTTAATAGAAAAAAAAAGGTTATTTTATAGCATTATGTTGGTATCATAACAAAACTTTTTAATTCTGTTTGAGTTGTACATGAATAAAGTCTGTCATTATGGTACTATTTTCGAATTCATATAATCAGAACTTTACGATATGAGTGCAGATAAAAACATTTTACGACATAATAACACAACATAAACCCATACAATTTTACATGGATTTGCGGAAATAACGTGCGCTACATACCCTTCACGCCACTCTCACATTTTCCACATTCATTCATCTTTTCATGCATGCGTGACTACGAGTAGGCATCTGACCCCTTTGAAGGTCTCCGCGAACATAGCTCGGATATTTTTATGACCAAACCGTATTCTATTATTATTTTAAACTACATTAAATAAAATAATATGTAGTGAAAATAAAAGAGAGTATGCTGAGATGGTTCGTTTATATTGAGAGAAAGAATTAAGCGATGCCATAGAAACTTATTGGTGATGTTCTTTAGAAAGATCAGGTGCGTAGTACTCGAAACCGGCGCGCTACGTGGATATAGCAAAAGGAGGATTTTGGGATCGTAGCAGATGGCGTTCTATTGGTTCTACCTAGTCCCATTTCAAAAAGGCGTGTGAATTTGTTAAGCACTTCAGAATAATTAATTGCATCTGGAAACAATCGCTCATTCTGTTCATATCGTCAATTGTTAGAAACCACCTTGCTAATCATTTGCTTCAGATGTCGAATGAATTAACCTCCAATTTATTATTATTTGCGGAGCAGAAAACAATCAAACGTCTGATATAATTGATTACTCGTACTTTGCAGATTATTAATACTCCCGACAACGGATATTTACGCCGTTCCTAGCAAGGAACAAAGACTTGCTCTCAATACTTTGCCAATTAATCTTTCACGGGTATAGAAAATAGACACCCGAAAATAGGCTGGATGAAAGTTCCATTCAAGGGATGGTGATTCCGTCAAATTAGAAAGGCAGCTATAAAAATCAGAACAGGTATCCAAGGCTAAATTCTGAAGAGGTTTTGCGGCGTAACTTCGAAAGTTTGAGCCAGAGAGATATCAATTTATGGCCAAAGGTTTTATAGCGATAGTAAAAAGAACTTTTGGGCCATCTCCGGGTATTCCATTGGAAGTTTAGGCATTTCGCGGGTCCCACTCCACGGCGCGGGATATACAGAATTGTCACTTGGCAAACTTTTAGGAACATGCTTTCCCGTTGTGTTTGCAATAAGTGCTAAGTAATGGGTTATTAATGTCTTGAAGGCTTTTATCTTTGATCGTTTGCAACAGTTTCTTCAGTCAGGCTAATAGGTCTGTTGACACGGTTAGTCAATTTAACATTTTAGCCGACGTCAGTTTTTAACGCTGCAAGAATTTGTAAGCATTCTTGCCGTAAGCTTTATTTATCATTGACAGCAACATCAATTACGAAGACGATTAAAGTAATCCTTACAAGTTACTGTTATGATTAAAGGGGAAAGCCAAAGGAAATACCGTTCTAAGGACTTCAATAGTATGTTTATTATCCTTTATAAACTGGGTAACTTTTTTTACCACCTTGAAAAAAATAGGGTATAAAAGGTTGTTTTTGCTATACTCCAACAGTTACAACGTTAACTTATGAATATAATACTTTAGGATGTAAATATAGAGGTTACTTTTTAACATTGTATAACGTCAGTTACCCACGTAATAATCCTGGCAATTTTGTTGCGGTTTAGTATATGACAAAGCTTATCTACCGGCTGCTATATTATGAACATATTTCAGACATATATCGTTACCAAGAAACTTCGGTCAAACAACCTCAAAATTTCTCGTCGCAGATACTCTTGAGCTCTAAGGCTGCTTGCTTTAAACTTTAACTAAAACATGATCTACCAGTATCTCGGTCGTTTTAACCAAAATCATTCCCAAAAGGCTTTCAACACTAAACAAAGCAAGTTGTCGCACAATATCACTTCAAATAAAATTGTAGCTTCATTGGCCTCAAAGGGGCCGGAGTTACTGCACTTAGAAAGATGCCGAGTGTCGTTATTTCATTATGATTTTATTTATTGTGTTCACGGGAAGTGTCGTCGGCTCTTATTTTATTTTCTTCTCGACACTAAGTTTTATTGGCTTGGAACTATGCAGGAGTGCCTTCGGTGCTGACTTCGGGGCTTGTAATGACTTCAAGTAAACTTGCAGAAGTCAGTTCTTTGTGAGTTTGTCTTGTATTCGAGTTGGTGCTAAGAAAAACGGAGTGTTCTGATTGCTTGAGTTTCTGAAGTTGCTAGTTCATGGAGCCAACGACAAGTTAGATATTAGGAGTTTGAACTATCAATTACTGTACGTAGTACTGTATAAAGTAAATATTTTATATATGTGTATATGGGGATGGACGAAAAAATACAGGATAACGTAATCTTTTTAACAAAATAGCAGTTTCAGTCGAGCCCAAACGAAAAGTGAAAAGTAAATAGCATAGTTAAATGTTCTTATTATGACGACATCCGTAAAATGCTGAAACTGAAACGCTGTCGTTCAAGTAATAGGGTATTAAAAAATTAACTTTACAAACTATAAGGAGTGCTTTAGTTTAGATAGACCATCGAACTGAATAACTTTTAGTATGGGAAACACTTTGAAATCGATCTAACGCTGTTCCGTACTAAAGATTAATAACTACTCTTTTTTTGGCGATTATGTTGCAGGCATTTATTGGTTTTCATTTTTTCCTCTAATACCGCGAAAATATAGAGAGTTGGACTCGCGCACCGAGGGTTCTGTACCATCATATATAAAAAAAAGAATTTCATTTTTAGAGACATCGTTGTATTTTTCCTGTAATGTTTACATAAACTTCTATCACACAAAATAATTTCAGATTTTTCTCTATACAAACTTCGGAGATATGGCGGAGGTATTAAAGAAAAAATGTTTGAGAATGTGCAAACAGCGCTCTTTCATATGATACATGTCCTAGTAGCCTCACTTCGAATTTTTTAGCCCCCTTTCAGTCCCTGTGGCAAAAAGAATATAAATATATTTTTACTTCTTTCTTATTTGCAAAATAGTTGAGCAAACGTCATCTAAAACTATTCCAAAATTCAAGTTGATAACATTAGCAGTTCTTGAGATATCCAGTTGTGACCGACGGGCAGACAGACAGACAGACTGATTCGCACCCTAAGGGTTCCTTTTTACCATTTTTTGTACGGAACCCTAAAAACCTAAAAACACCGATAAATATAATTTACCAACGATAGAACGAGTTTTTTCATGCAAAAATCGTCAGACAATCACAAAAAAGATTCTTTATAATCAAATTCTGATAAATTGGAAACAAAGTCTTTTATACCAAAAAAATATCTTGACAACAGAAAGTTTCAAACTTTTCAAAGTGACATAATATTTTTCCATGAACATTTTTATGAAGCTATAACTTTTGCTATATGACACAAATAGCGATGCTGATATTATTTGTTACAAACTATATTTTAAGGTTACGCTTTCCTATTGTTTTCGACAGTCTGTGGACGAGTTTGGACAACTAATTACTTGAGGGACCTTACCATGGACTGATTAATATTATTTGGTATTATTTTTAGGGTTCCGTACCCAAAGGATGCCAAACGGAACCCTATTACTAAGCCTCCGCTGTCCGTCCGTCCGTCTGCCTGTCAGCGGGCTGTATCTCATGAACCGTAGTAGGTCGACGGTTGAAATTGTGTATTTCTATTGCCGCTATAACAACAAATAGGTAACAAAAATACAATAAAGTTAAAAATTAAAGGGGATCCCCCTACAATAAACTTTTTATTTTGTTTGCGAGTCCGTCTCGCAGATGACCGGTTTTTTTATTTTCAACATTATCTACACAACTATTTTAAAGAACTAAAATTGTTTGTAAGAGTTAATCTCTGGAAATATGGATCCGCTTTCAAAAATTTTGTTACTGACAGGAAGTTACACTATTGCTGAGTGCTACATATATTGAACTTACTTCTAGGGGCAGTCGTGGTCCAGTGGTAACGACCGCGACTTACGAGTTGTAGGTCGTAGGTTCGAACCCAGATAGACGCTTTACTTTGTATAAATTATTTCATCACCAATTCTCTCAAAACGATGAAGGAAAACATCGTGAGGAAGCCGGCATGTCCTAGAACCAAAAATTCTAAGACATGTGACATCTACCAACCCGCACTGGGCCCGCTCCCTCTCACAGAGAGGATGCCTATGTCCCAGCAGTGAGGAGATTATTATCTGTGGCTGATTATGAATTTATTTTTTGCTATGTACAGACGCCAGCACATCAATATACTACAATATATCAAATTTCTTTAATAGATTTTCAACTTTATCGCTGTAGCATTAGGTTCAAGGTTGTTTGGGAAATTTTGACAGTTTCGGGTAACTTGATGTGCTGGCGTCTGTACTTTCTGGTGTACAATAATCATCATCATTTCAACCGAAAGATGTCCACAGCGGGACATAGGCGAGCACTGCCTCTTCGATCGGCTCTGTGCTTCCCGCATCCAGCGGATTCCTGCGGCCTATAAAGAACGGTGAATGATAAATAAATGATAAATGATTTCATTTCTGTAAGTAGGTTTGTACAAACACTTTTACACGTCAATCATGTTTTTATTTTTAAACTAGACGAGGTCGGCGTTTCATATCTGACTACTCTGAGAAGAAAGGCCGAACCAAACTCACGAGGTCACAGTCTCTTATTAAATCCAGACATAATCTTGGTCGGTTCATGTGAAGACCATGTAGATTGGTGTCTGAAATGGTCTTTTGAGGAAAGAACCACACAGATTGAGAGGACCTGTCCAGTCAGTGCATGCATTTGACGATGTACAATAAAGTATTATAAATAAGTATATTTAATTTCCACACTGCTATTTAATGCTATAGTGTGCTGAATTTCTTAATTAGCAAAGAGATCCAGTGTTGCAACAGACTCTAGTCCTGATTTTGTAGACGCGACTGACTATCATAGAATAGCATGACTCTTGGTCATTCGGTCGTGTTGATCGGAACCCAGGAGTCGACTCCCTTCCAATTGTCCATAGTTAAGGATCCAACCCCCATTACATGTAATGTGGGTTGGATCTTTTTCGTTTAACTATGCACAATTGGTGATTGGTGATTTTTAAGTCTCGATCAAATTGTAAGGGGCTCGTGGTTAAGTAATAACAGCCGCACGGGTCAATCGATCCGGTTAAGCTACGCTTGCCGAGGTTGGTCCTTGGATGGGTGGCCATCTTTACATACCAATACTGTCCGAGACCCCTCCGTGCCTTGGAAAGTATTTAAGCCGTTGGTCCCGGCTGTCATTCAGTCGTCAGAAGTCCGAAAGTCTGACAACCAGTCTAACCCTGAGGTATAGTATTACCCAGTAACTGTGTTCTGGAGGTCAGATAGGCAGTCGCTCCATGTAAAATACTGGTATTCAGATGCATCCAGTTAGACTGGAAACCGACGCCAACATAGTTGGGAAAAGGCTAGGCAGAAGATGATGATCAAATTGTAAAAAAAACAAAAGCAAATCTATCGAAATCGGATACTAGTTTAATCCAACTCCAAACCCTATCGCAATCACTACGGATTCAAATCTCAAACAAAAGTTAAAAGTAAGAAAACTACAAAGATTCCTTTAGTCTAATTTGAATAAATGATTTTGACTTTTTTCAAAAAACTGAGTCATTACTTGTAAGAATAATTGAATATTTTCCGAACATTTTGATTGTGAAGCATGATGAAATAAAGGAATAAGTTTCTTTATTCTTTTCTAAGAAACGTCTTTTACAAGTAATTTAGTACCTACAAGTTTAATAAATTTCGCCGTAAATCATAATTTTTCCGTTCATTTCCATCTTCTTCATAACGTGGCTATAAGAGTAGGAGAAGACCAAAGAAATGATGGATGGAGTGTGTGAAAGATGATATGGCTAGAAAGAAGGTGACTGCTAGATGACGGTTGCATATTAGAAAATCAAAACTTTCTCGAGCAAATTTCAAAAGAACAATAAACGAAATAACAAAATTTAAATGACCAAATGTTTTATTTAGAAAAATTTTAAAATCCCAATGTATGTGACATCAAATGAACGACTGATCAAAAGTTCCTAGATGTAATTTTAAAATATCAAATCATTACTAATCAAATTAGATAATCTATCATAAAATTATTTACAATTGTACGTACTAGTAACTGATTACCACCTGCGCTAAGATAGGTCGACGGAGCCCCGCTTGGCAGGGCTCCTATTTCTGGGTGGTTTAAAAAAAATAACCACGAAGGCTAACCGCTCCGCTTCGCTCCCGCCTTAGCCTTCTAACCTAACCTATCCGAGTCAGGGTACTCTGAGTCGGGGTGTTAACCATAATGATGTTTTTTTATATATATTATCCAGTAATCCATTTTGACCTTTAAACGATTTGGTCAATAGTGTAATAAATAATTTAAACATTGATATTCCAGACTTTGGTCAGCTGAACTTTTGATCAAATGACCGTCGTTATTTTAAACTTTGTTGATTTGTACGTTGTTCTTTTAAAATTTGCTCAGGAAAGTTTTGATTTTCTAATATACAACCTAGAAGACGACTAATAGAGAAGTAAGGAAAAAAAGGACAGTTTCGCCGACCTCAAATAAATTGGGATCAGGGCAGGATGATGATGATAGTTTTTTTTTAAATTTGTTATAAATATGGCCTATCTTCTAAATGCTCAACCATTACTTCAGCATTAAAAGTGTCGTAGTTATTAGCTGTTGAAATCTTACATGTTTTTGTCGGTCAGAAATAATGAACTTACCACCGGTACATCGAGCTAAAAGAACCGAGTACCGACTTCTCTTCGAATTGTTATGGTAACAGTATCAACAAAACTTATTATAAGGCTCAATATATATGTATTGCTATAAAGACGCTACGTGACGTTATAATTATAGGAGGCTCGTGTTGTGACGTCATAAAATAGAAGTAGGAACACGTTCAGGGGTTGGCAACTTTCCCTAAAGTCCTGAAGGTGCGATTAAGAAGTTATTGGTTATTAAGGTGAGTATAGTCGTCGACCCGTAGTCCCATATAGTCGTCGCACGGATGCGCTAGCAAATATTTCTAAATTTCCGCTGTTGAAGTTGCGTTTGGTAAAAAAATAATTATTATTTTAAAATAAAAAATGCACAGTAATTGTGAGATAAATGATTTACCAATATTATCGTCGCTAAGACGTGAAAATATCACTTGTAGTTTAGCCAAGTAGCAAATTTAAAGTTGAAAACAACCTCATTTACATATTTCTTTGCATGGTATTTAATGTTGCTTAAAATTTTCAAATGATTGAAGTATACATATACAGGGTTATTGGTAAATCACCAACAACCTCTTAAGGGGTCATTGTACTCATCATTATGAACAACTTTTACTATAGGACCAATCTTGAAATCGCGAAATAAAAATCAGCTGTTCAGTACATTTATGTTCGCATAATCCGTCAAAATGTACTGAACAGCTGTTTTTTTTTTACGCGATTTCAGGTTTGGTCCCATAGTAAAAGTTGTTCATAATGATGAGTACAATGACCCCTTAAGAGGTTGTTGGTGTTTTACCAATAACACTGTATACAGTATGTTAACCAACAGAGGGCGTTCCCGTTAACCCGCAATAGTATAGCATCCATACATGCTAAAAAAAATATTACCATTCGAAAACAAAATGGTTTTTATTTTTTTTTAATATTAAAATATTCACTAAAAATGCTAAAAATATTCACTAAAATATTCAAAAAAATATAAAAATATTCACTAAACATAAAAACTAAATTGCGATGTTTCCGTCCTTCAAGTACGCGTGTACAGAGTGTTTCTTTTACGTATCAATTTAACATTTTTAGTGAAAAAAAAAATAAAAACCATTTTGTTTTCGAATGGTAATATTTTTTTTAGCATGTATGGATGCTATACTATTGCGGGTTAACGGGAACGCCCTCTGTTGGTTAACATACTGTATATCAAAGTTTTATAATTATATATTTTTTCTGGTATTTTCTGTAGGCTCATTTAAAAGCATTAGGCTCTCAATAACGAGCATTTTCACGACTATACTCGCCTTAAGAGGAAACGCGTTCTGTGGTCGTTAGCGTTCATTCCATTCAAACGTTCTATGTTCTATGTTATTGGGTTTGGTTTCCGCACTTAATCCTTCAAGTGGACCATTGTGCGTCCATTCAAACGTATTCCTGTGTTCTCCCTGTCTATGCTATTGTTTTTGGCATACTTAAAACAATTTTAGAAAAATATTATAAAATAAATGGCATATAACATAGATTTTTCTTATAATGTTGTCGGATACTTCTTCGTCGTATCGATTATTCCATTTATAAGTTTTAGACAAGGTAGGCCTAGTAGACAGGAGCAGAGGCATCGTTTGTCGGATACTTTGAATTACTTTTTTATTCGTACATTTACAGAATCAATTCATACAAGCACAAACATACAGGTCCCAAATAACTTTCTGCAGACCAAATAAATATTCGTTGTTACGAACACGCGGTTTACCATGAAAATTAATATCGCTCGGCCATTCCTGTAATCTTCAGAAACCCTGCTCTTTATCCGATGTAGTCATTGGTTACATGATAAAGTTAAAAACAAAAACCCAACCACGACAAAAATGCTACCTAAAGGTTTTCGTATAGACGGAGACACACGTCATTTATTTAGGTACTAAGTTATGTAATTAAAGCATATAGGTACGTGTCTCGTTTATAAAAAAAAAATACGAAAAGGGGTTTAGGAGTTATACGAGAGAACAGATGAACATACTATATAGCCCGTTTAATCATAGCCCGTTATTATCATAACTCTACTTTGGTAAATCGATTAGCTGTCATCTAATCTGAACCTCAAAGAACAACCATATTAAACTTATGATTAACCTCATTTCAATTAAGTTAAATCACATTACCGACGCATTAAATTCACATACTTAGAAACTTTTTCAATTTAAGACATATTCATAAGTTTTTCAAGGACTAACTTAAAGCTAGTCATTATAACTTAGAACCCAGAGCTTTCGATTCTCGTTATAAATGTTTACGAGATTTATATTTTGATACGCATTAATTGGATCTGGGGGATAGGCAGTATCGAAAGGTCCAAATAGGATTCTATTAAAATTGGGATTTACATAACGCGGGTAGACAGTTGTCTTGATAAGGACCGTTAGGCCGTTTGTCCACCGCACGCCGTCAACGGGATGTCATCGAGAAACCAGATTATTCGCTCCGAACGTGACGTGCCGGTGGCGGCGGCGTGCGGTAGACCTGCATAGTAAAAGCGCAAACCCACCGCGGCGCACGGAGAGCCCACGCACGTGTGTTATTAAGCTATGCTTTGCAAGAAAATGTATGTGATTGTGTCCACTGCAACCCACGGATACGCTAAGCATCAATTGACGCCATTAGTACATGCGTGGCTTGCTCGAATATGGCGCTCACATAGCTCAACGCTGGCAACGCCATGCAGGCTGTGCATGCAACCCACGACTATGTACAACTGTATGTGTAAAACACGTGCGTAGCCTCTCCGTGCGCCACGGTGGGCCACGCACGCGTGTGTATTGCACGTAGACCCACGTTGTCAAACAAATGAATCCACGCAGCTGAAATGCGCCGCGTGTGCGTGCACACGCGCTTAAATGTATGTGTCGCTACTTCAACGGCTGTCATCTCGTTCTCGTTAACGTTCTGTTGAGTGTTGACGTGGCGGTGGACAAACGGCCTTACTTCTACCGGTCCTTTTAGATGGAATTTCAGAGTTATGTTGGAGTGTCGAAAGTGTCCATACATCTCTGCCGCCATAACGAAAGAGGACGTACGAGTATCTACAGAAATATTGAAATGGAGAAAAAAAATATTTTCTCCTGTTTAAACAATAAGATGCGTCTTTTAATAGTAAGAGTTATTAGGTTTTCTTTAACTTTCCGCTAATTTAAAAATAATGGTGAATGCGTTTTTTTTTTTTTTTGCTGATTCCGAATATGTATCTATTTCGAAAAAAATCCAGATAGGATCTTTTTTCATTATGACGGCAGAACTGCACTTCTGAGGACCTAAAATACTGATGCCGCGATTGGCGTGGCCACCTACTCGGCCCAACTCGTTTAACAAAATACATGTATTTACCATTGATTCGAAAAGAAGAAGAGTTAACGGTATCGCTTCTTTAAGCTCTATTCAGATATAAGCGATATAGCTGTCGCGCTCGGTAGGCGATATCGCCAGTACTCGTGTTTACTAATAGACGGCACAGCCAAACCAGGGGCGGCAGTCTTGACATTCGTAACGGTAGCTTGACGAATGAAATCGCTCGCTAAGTCCTAATGGAGTACTAAGACGGTCAAAATTGCTTGACAAGCACGAAAAAACCATTTACAGTTTCAAACCAGTTGCGGCGAAAACCGTTTTTTTATTTAATCACGTTCTCCAATTTTCCTCGTTATTCAAGGTTAATTTGAAGTGGCCAATAATTGTCTTGGAAAAAACATAACTATTACCATTTTGCCCGTCTAGGTACCCCATTAGGACTTAGCGAGCGATTTCAGTCGTAAAGCTATCGTTACGAGTGTCGAGACTGCCGCCCCTGGTCCAGGCCTAGCCAAATGGCATTCGCTTCGGAGCGATTCTATTTTTACAAACACTATCGACGCGCATCTTTATGGAAATGCTGATCTATGATTACGTGATATTTCAATAGCTTATGTCAACCCCATAAATGTTTGCCTTTTCAACTAGCGTCATCGCTAATCGAATGTTACTTTGGCTACAGGTGCAGCACCGCTACCGAGCGCGAAAGCCATCAGGGGCACGTTGCTAATATGAAATAAACTCAAAGGTGTGTAAGTGCACCTACTTACAATTCGCGGTATTGCATGAATGAAGCTTGATCTCGTAAAGATATTGACTCCATGTCCCATCGCACTATGATAGTCCTCAGCATCAAATAAGACTGGCTTTTGATACGGGAATGAAGAGTCCGACATACAGCTAGAGGTTATTTGGCTGAGCTCCGATATTACCAATATCCCATTCTGTAGGTACTCTACGTTTGACGGATTGAATGGAAGGATCAAAGATCTATGTGTACGGAGAAATAAAAGGAGCTCTTGGCTATGTAATAACAGCCGCATGGGTCGATCCATCAGGTTAAGCTACGCTTGCCGGGGTTGGTCTGTAGATGGGTGACCACCTTTTCATAACGAGACTCCTCCGTGCCTCGGAAAGCACGTTAAGCCGTTGGTCCCGGTTGTCATTCGTAGATCTTTGACAGTCGTTACGGGTAGTCAGAAGCCCGAAAGTCTGACAACCAGTCTTACCAAGGGGTATCGTATTACCCAGTAACTGGGTTGTGGAGGTCAGATATGCAGTCGCTCCATGTAAAATACTGGTATTCAGCTACATCCGGTTAGATTGGAAGCCGACCCCAACATAGTTGGGAAAAGTTGGATTTATTGATGCAATATATCTATTTGTCTAACTGTCAAGGACGTTCTGCTAGACGTATGTCAGTACTGCCAATGTAATAAAGTCTAACCTTATTTACAAGACAATACCATTACCAACTTATTTCATCCTAGTTTTCGCCCGCGGCTTCGTCCGCGTGGAGGTCGGAAATTATCCCACGGTAATGTACTCAATCTGCCTAGCCTTTTCCCAGCTATGTTGGGGTCGGCTTCCAGTCTAATCGGATGTAGCTGAATACCAGTATTTTACATGGAGCGACTGCCTATCTGACCTCCACAACCCAGTTACTGGGTAATACGATACCCCTTGGTAAGACTGGTTGTCAGACTTTCGGGCTTCTGGCGACCCGTAACGACCGTCAAAGATCCACGAATGACAGCCGGGACCAACGGCTTAACGTGCTTTCCGAGGCACGGAGGAGTCTCGAGATGTGAAGATGGCCACACATCTACGGAATAACCCCGGCAAGCGTAGCCTAACCTGATGGATCGACCCGTGCGGCTGGTATTACTTAGCCACGAACTCCCACGGTAACGTACTACCGGGATAAAAATTATCCTATATCCTAATTCAGGTCATGGTCTACCATGTGTCAAATTTCATCCAAATCCGTTCAGCCGTTTTAACGTGAAAGCGTAACAAACAAACAAACAAGCAATTCGCATTTATAATATTAATTAGTTAGGATTCAACTGTTATTACTAACCCACTCAATTTAATCTCTAAAACCCAGTCAACAGACGTTCCTAAACGTTTATGAACAATTAACAAACATGAATATAGCTTTTCGAAGCATATAATGTTCCCACAGATGGGACACAGGCCTCCTCTCTGTGAGAGGGAGAGAGCCATAATCCACCACGCGAGCTTAGTGCCAGTACTATTATTTTTCCTGTGGTAGTATCAAGGGATATCGTATTACCCAGTAACTGGGTTGTGGAGGTCAGATAGGCAGTCGAACCACGTTAAATACTGGTATTCAGCTGCATCCAGTTAGACTCGAAGCCGACCCCAACATAGTTCGGAAGGCTAGGCAGACGATGATGAGTGCGGTATTGGTAGATGTCACATGTCTTCGAATTTGGTTGGTTCCAGGACATACCGGTTCCATTTAAGAAGACCACAAACAAAGTCATATTGCAGTGAATTAATTTAATTAGCAAATTCTACATTTCAGCCTCTATGTGCAAACGATACTGTGAAATACATAATTGTTAGTCAGAAAAAGCCAATGCCCGAAATTGGCGTCTTTTTTTGTCGCGGCCGTCAACCAAATCTGGTTTTTCTAGTACAGTGTAACAAACGAAACTTACGAGGGCTGCACTAAAAGTATCGGGAATGGAATATTTCCATTGTTCCTGTCATATTAAAATCTTTTTAATTGAAAACTCCTTGGTTTTAGAAATCGAATACCATTTATTTATTTTTAAAAAGATTCTCGGTCTTGTCACAAGGTTTTGTCAAACTTGTTTAGTCGTTGAGAAAATGGAATTGACTCGAGAAAATTCAAGAGCGATGATTTATTAAGACTTTCGAAGTGGTTTAACACAAAAACAGTGTGTTGACCGGATGATTTCTGCATTTGGTGATGAAGCCCCATCCAAAACCACAATTTACCGCTGGTTTGCTGAATTTCAACGTGGACGTGTCAAGCTCAGTGATGATCCCCGTCAAGGTCGTCTAAAAACTGCAGTCACCCAAGAAAATGTTGATGCTGTGCGTAAGCTGATTGAGGAAGATCGACATGTGACATACCGCGAAATTCAGGCAACTTTAGACATTGGCATGAGTCAAATACAAATAATCTTGCATGAACAATTAGGTGTAAAAAAGTTGTTTTCCCGATGGATACCGCATTCGCTCTGTGAAGAGCAAAAAGCGGCTCGCGTTACTTGGTGCGTCAGAACTCTCGAAAGATTCCACGCAGGATCCTCAAATGCTGTATACAACATCGTATCAGGTGACAAATCCTGGATATACGCGTACGAACCCGAAACAAAAAACCAGTCACGAGTTTGGGTGTTCGAAAATGAGTTAAAGCCAACAAAAATTGTTCGTTCACGGAGTGTTGCAAAAAAAATGGTGGCCACGTTTGTCTCCAAAACCGGCCATGTTGCGACTATTCCTCTTGAGGGACAAAGAACGGTTAATGCAAAATGGTATGCTAGCATTTGTTTGCCACAGGTCGTTTCTAAACTCCGTAAAGAGAACTGTAACCGCCGCATCATCCTCCATCACGACAATGCGAGTTCTCACACCGCGCACAGAACAAAAGAGTTTTAGAGCAAGAAAACAGAATTATTCGACCATCCGCCGTACAGCTCCGACCTAAGCCCTAATGATTTCTATACTTTCCCTAAAATAAAGAATAAATTGCGTGGTCAGAGATTTTCATCACCTGAAGAAGCTGTGGACGCCTACAAAACGGCCATTTTGGAGACCCCAACTTCCGAATGGAATGGTTGCTTCAATGATTGGTTCCATCGTATGGAAAAATGTGTCAAATTTCGCGGAGAATACTTCGAAAAGCAATAAATACATTTTTAAATAGTAATGTTGTGTCACTTCCTTGATTCCCCAAATTTTCAGTGCCGCCTATTTGACATGAATGTCACTAAACTCAGTCCGAAGCGAGATATAAGAGTTAGATGTTTGTATGTATATATTAGGTTTGTAGGCAATTTTCAACTCCTATGTGTAAGGTTAGTATTAAATTGCTACAAAATAGATAGGCGTTAAATGTTTTTGGACATTAGAATATTCGGTACACCGGGAGGTGTGCACGGGAGTGCGTTAGGAGTCAAAAATTGCCTACAAACCTTATAAATAGATACACACTTCTAACTCTTATATCTCATGTCGGATTGAGTTTAGTTATATTTATGTCAAATAAGTTTCGTTTGTTACACTATTCTGTATTTTAAAAAAAAAACTAAATTTGGTTGATGAAAAAATAAAAAGACACCACCTTCCATACTAAATTGGACATAGTCCTTTGTAACTAACAAACTTCACTATATTTCTGTTTTTAACTGACTTCAAAACATGAAGTGGTATGTTCGATAAGTTTTTTTTTTTACCTGTAATGTTCAACTGGTCTCCCCCACAGCCTTCCATACCTACTTCTCTATTTTACTAATCACAGCACGGGTACTGAACATCTTCACTGAATAATAAAGTTCACAAAAAAACATGTTCTCTCCACGTGCCTCTAAAGACCGATAACAATGAAAAAACCTGTTGGTAATCTGAACCGGTCTATCGAAGTATTCATTCCCTTGATCTATTGCTAGATATAGGAGCACTGACCTCTGCTCAGTTGTTGGAATTGAACGACTTATAGCCAAAAGAATGAGGTTTTTATAAGCGTTAACCTTATCTTTTTTATTAGTTTATTTTATTACGCTAATTTTAGACTTCATTCAATAATTACTGATACAAATACAAACTTTAAAATTAGAGGCTTTTGCCTTGAAGTTGCAGGGTGTTTTTTTTTTTGGCTCGATATGAGCGATTGTCAATTATGGTAGTATTCCGTTTCCGTTTTTTACAATTTGTAGGTCAGTGTCAGGTTGTGCCTTGATCAAAATATGATTCGCAACAATAACAAATATGTATTTACATAATAATAAACATAAGAATCATCAAAAGGGGAAGAGCTCATAGGGCATCAAAAAATTCGTCCGCATCGTTGTCAATGGAACAAGTGCCCAAAAGGCTGGCTGCATTGCCACGTTGGATGGCAATGCTGATTCTTTGGGCTAAAAATAGGCCAGCCCTCTGATCCCGTGAAGAGTTGACCAACCGCTTGGCGATGTCCCGAAATACTCGACGAGCACTCGGACCCCAAGGCCCTAGTGTTTCAACCCCAAACGGCTCAAACATATAGCTCTCAATAAGATTGCTATATTTGCGCTGTTTGAGGTTTTCTGCTCCTACAGCAGCTGCCCCAGCACAGCCCGTCGTGCTAAGAAGATGGGATGGCGCGAAGGTGTGGACGCAGGTTGTATCCCACACCAAAGGCCTACCCAACTTCCAAGGCATTATAGGCATTCCGCATTTTGCTGTGAATTGCTGAAATTACGTAACGTTCGATTTAACGCGACATTGAGTTGTATAACCTATGATTTGATGCAAAACGCGCAAATTAAGTTGGATGTATTCTCTTCGCCTCCTTTTGAGCGAAGCCAATTTCAAACGTTTGGCGACCCTTACAATATATTTATTTGTGACACCTTAAAGCCTCATAAAAACATCAAGGTACCTACACAATATTTTCCTCGAATTTGCAAATAAAAAGAAAATATCACCATTTTTAAGATAAACCATTTGAGCCTTTCCAAGTAATTATATTTAAATCACCATATTAAAATTCAACGAGAAAATTGTCTTAGATTATGTGATCATGTCAGACTTATTTTCGGCCTAGGCTCTATCTTAGAATATCTGGGACGTGAAAATAGGCTAAGTTCGTGGGCTGAATGTAATGCTACTTTGATATCTGATTTGCATAGACGTGTAGATTGTTACTGGGATTATTTGGCCAAATATTATGGATTTCTGGAAGATGCGAATTGCTATTTTGTTTTTATTATGCTAATACAGGAATTATTGAGAGAGGTCTGTAGCTAAGTATAACAGCCGCAAGGTTAAATCGATTATGCCGCGGTTGGGTCGTGGATGGGTGACCATCTGTACCTATTGAGACCGCTCCGTGCCTCGGAAAGCACGAAACGAACCAGTACCCTCGGTAAGACAACCAGTCTTACCGAGGGGTATTACTCAGTAAGTGGGTTCTGGATGTCGGATAGGCAGTCACTCCATGTTCAAAAGACTACTGTTCAGTCCTTACTGAACAGCAGTCTTTTTGCAAAATTGACATTATTGGTTAAGATACCACCTATCATGCCACAGGTAGTGGGTTCGATTCCCATCCAGGACACACTTTTGTGTTCATGAACATGTCTGTTTGTTCTGAGTCTGGGTGTAATTATCTATATAAGTATGTATTTACAAAAAAAAGTAGTATATGTAGTATATCAGTTATCTGGTTTCCATAGTACAAGCTCTGCTTAGTTTGGGATCAGATGACTGTGTGTGAATAATGTCCCAGGTTATTATTATTATTATTATTATTATCATAAAATTTTTTTTATCGTCAAAACAAACTTTGAACTGCCCTCAGTTCAAAGTTTGTTTTCACTATATTTTTTTTTATTGTAATTCGATTTATGTAAAAAAGTGAATATTGGTAAAAATGTACATCCGATATGGTTAATACAGACCATCGAGATGATGACAGGAAAACTTTATATAGGTATTAGGAAGCTGTACCTACCCGTGGAAACCAATAGAATTATCGTGCAAAATAAAACCACAGAAAAACAGTATCGTCGTTGTGTGTCACCGAAGACCCTGGAGTTTGTACTAAGCCAAAATAACCCCCGTAGGGCTTTACTCAAAGAAAACGTCACTTACACTCCCCCTAACCTTTAATGATTTTCCCCTCGATATAAAAGGAACGTAGCTACGTATACCAATCAGATACAGACATCATTGCTTTGGAAAGATATGACAAGTAAACCAAACTGCGATCCAAAAAAAAAAAACAAAACAGAATCAATCTAAGTACCTATACCATAATTAAAAAGCTATTCAATAAAGCCGCGGGGGCTGAGGGACACGACTGCACGCGTCGATTGTTTTATGCTCGGTTCCTACAATAAACAGAAACGAATCGTTTTGCTTACCAATGGTAGCTATTTTTATTGCCAAACTGGGTATATAAATAGATTTGTAAGCAAATTTTACCTTTGACAGCTACTTCCCTATGAGAGGGTCTACTATGCAAAAGCTATGAGGTCTTTGCTTCATTACTGGTAAAGCTACAACAGTCTTAATTTTAACACATTGTCTGCTTAATTGTTTATGCAAACGCTTCTTTATGCTACACCCTTACCGACCCTTATTTTACGATGTTTTCGAAACAATAGAGATGCACAACGAACGCACAGGTGCGGCGCGCCGCACTCGAAGAAAGTTATGTAAATTGTATGGACGCGCATACGCGCCGTCAAGCACCTGGTGAACGTCCGAAAACGCGCATGTGCGTCTGCCGCGCCTAATGTATTAACCAATAACGGTCCTTAAATTATAGGAATGATTAAAAAATCACGCATCTACCTCGTTGGCCTAAATGTCGTAAGCGCAGCTGCTGAGCATGAGGTCTTGGGTTCGACTCCCAGGTCGGGCAAAGTGTTATTGGGTTTTTAGGGTTCTGTACTTCAAAAGGAAAAAACGGAACCCATGTAGGATCACTTGTGTGTTTGTCCGTCTGTCTGTCCGTCTGTCACAGCCAATTTGCTCTGAATCTAATGGACCCATTATGTTGAAATTTGGTACGCATATGAATTTCTGTGATCCAAACACGGACGTGTAACGTAAATAAATAAATTCTGAATATGGCAGTCAACTTTGGGGGCAAATAAGAAAATTAAAAAAAAAAGTTCTGCATACTATCGTGTTACATATCAAAAAAAGGGATTACTGTAAGAGTCTCAAATATATATATATTTTATAATTTTAAAATAAACCATTTTAAACTTATTTAAGAAAATAGACGAAAATTGACCATTCCCCCTTTATCTCCGAAAGTACTGAGCCCAAAAATTTTGAAAAATTTAGAGAAAATAGTTCAATACCTATAGATTACAGGAAAACCTATAAGAAGTCGATGGTCTTAAAACAACATGGTAAATCTCTCAATATTGTGCGTACAAACTTACTTTTGTCCATAGTTAAACAAAAAAGATCCAACCCACATTAGGTGTAATGTGGGATGGATCCTTTTTGTTTAACTATGGACATTTGTAGTTGGAATGTATGGGAGAACATGTTTTTCAACTACAATGTTAAGTTTTTCTTGGGATAAATTCATCCCAACTACGGAACCCTTCATTGTGCGTGGTCCGCCATGCTCTTGACCGGTTTCTTTTTCTATCTGGAATTTCTCAGTAGCAGCCTGGAGTCTGGATTTATGTCCGGTAGATGGCAATAGGCTCGCCCCCTATTACATGGGACTTAAACATAACTGGCCAAATATGGGGGTACTATAGGTACAGCTCTGCCTAAGCCGTCGGAGAAACCAGACGTGCCAGTTTAAACACTAAGTTGAAACAATCGGCGCGAGCGAATTTCATACCGCATCCCGCGCAGGAATGTCCGCAGCACTTCAAGGATAGACTCATATTATATCAATGTATGTAAACGGACTATGGACAAACTATTTCAGATAGCTACGCATGGTTACAGCTATCAGAACTCAAATATACTGTCCGTAGCAAGACGCTTGTACCAACAGTTAATAATATAGAACTAATATTTAACTTTGTAAACGTGGATGGGTCGGTCGATAATAGCTTAGATCCGTATCGGTCAAGAACTTATTTTATCGGTTTCGCTCGCATGGATGTCTTTACTTCCTTCTTTGAATCGGATTTTGTTCCAAATTTAACGGGTTTTAATTTTTTTGCATGGAACCCTAAAACTTTTTCGAAAATAAAAGAAGCCTAAGTTATTTCTCATAACATCAGCTAGCTATCTGCCAGTGAGAGTCCCGTCAAAATCGATCCAGCCGTTTCGGAGATTACCCGGAACAAACAGACAGACATAAAATTTTTTAAATTTTTTTTTTGTTAAGTGCCGTATATATTAAAAAGCTGTTATTTGACATTACAATCACACACTTCAATTTTATTTATTTTATGTATAGACAAGCGATCCCGCCCCTACTTCGCACGGTTTTTTACGATTTGATAAAACATCGAAATTTCCATGTTAAATCAAAGTTAAAATTAAACACACCTTCCTGAATAAATTCTCTGAATTATGGTGCAAACCGCATCAAAATCTATTGTGGAGTTTCGAATACCTAAGCGGTGACACACGAAAAGAGACTTTAATACGGTCTTGGCCTCACATGTTACGAGTACTTCTGAAGACGATTAGAGTATTTTCTATAATTAAGAATCAATGCAAAATTGCTTTATGTTCCGTAGTTTTATCACAACTTCTGAGGACGAGAAAACTAAAAATAAATAAGTAGAGGCCTTCAAAGTAAATGAGAAGGTATTATTTGGTCAATAAAAGTATTTAAAAAATAGTTTTGGAATGAAATGACAGTCCTGCACCCTAATTGCGTAACACTTTATCAATCGGAATCTAAATCATTTTGAAGAAAATTGCTAATCCATATGTTCGAAAAATTTGCCACGCAATGAATGTTGTTGAACTGTCAAAATGAAATTGATTCCGATTGTTAGTGTGATACGCAATTAGGGTGCTGATTATTTTAAATAAGTTCCCGGGATATAAAAAAAAAAATATGATAGTTTAGGAACTTATTACAATTAAGTATAATGGAAAAATGGGAAATGGCGATGGGTGGGTGTAAATTTTTTTTTTTAAATTATTTGTGATTAGTTTGCTCTTGACTCTAGTCTAGGTCAGAGGTGACAGAGACAAAGTCGACGATGGAGTGAGCTTACCCAGAAGAAGCCTGTTCACTCTCACTTTGAAGAGATTAGGGTTGTATGCGTTCGGAAACACAGACGCAGGTAGTGAGTTCCACTCCTTTGCTGTGCGCTTTATAAAAGACATTTGAAAGCGCTTAGTGCGAATTGGTGGAATAGCAACCAGGTAGGGATGATAACTGGCAGTGCGTCTAGATGTGCGATGGTAGAAGGGGGCCGGTGGAATGAGGTCGTGGAGTTCTCGGGCACACTCTCCGAAGTACAATCTGTAGAAGACCGACAAGCAGGAAACCTTGCGGCGATAAGCCAAGCTATGAAGCTTGGCATCCACCCACACAATTATACCTCTGCCCAACCCTTCGGGGAAAGAAGTCGTGATGTTATGTGTTATGTAAGTATAATGGACTCGTATTCATTTTGCAATATAATTAATAACTTGTGTACCTACCTATTATTTGTAGTATTTAGTATTTTGCAAAATAGCCATTTCCAGAATTATTCAGTTTCTGATTTAGTATTCTGCTAATTGGTACTTTAACAAGCAAGCCTTTTTGAGAGTCCGGATATTTCAACGAAAATAGGATTTTGAAACTGCTGAAATATTACTAAAAAACATATGAAAAGGAAAGAAATTGTTAGGAAATAGTAAATTACTATTTCTCCTTCATATCTCACGAATTTCTTCCGTGTAAGCTATCCATATATTACTATTCGACTATTACTCTAATTAATCTTACCTAACATTAATTGATTAAGATATTTTCATCCCAGAGGAAGCAAAGAGATTTATGTATAGCCGTTTTGTCTATCACGGCTATTATATTGGTATCAAGCGTGTCTGCAAAGCGTTAATTTCTGAATAACCAGACTACATAAATAAACTGAAAAAGTTTTTAATAATACAGGTAAAGTTCGCGGCTGCTCAGAAGTTAGCTGCGAGTGCAGATCGTGCAAGTACAGTCAAGTCGACAATAATTTAGGCTCCATTTAGTTAAGGTCGAATAAGTTATGTTTTAATTTATGATTTTTCCTCCATTAAGTTTGAATCGTACTACACCTGCATGCTGCTGTGTTTGAATCGAACTTGTAAACAAAAGCTGTCTTTGTACCTGACTAAATAGTAACTAATTATAGAGAAAATTTCATGTTTCTCTTAGTATAGATTACAAAATCACTGAAGCTAAGGGCTCACGAAGTTCAATCAATCTATTCCACATTAATCTTTATAATTCGTAAATTTTTTGCTCTATCGTGCTAGGGCGCTAAAAAGGACCACTCTACCTAAAATGGTCTTTCGACGCCCTCAATATACGAGGGAAAATAACAAAATCGTTTCAAGTCGCAAACCAATGCTAGTCCATACTTACCTAATGTTATAAAGAACTATTTGTAAGTTTGTATATATCCGATTCCGAAAATTCATTCACTAATGAGAAGCTACAGTATTGCCAAATGACATAGGATATAAATGTAGTTTATGTTAAAATGAGAAGATTCTCGAGGCCGACTTCACGGGCATACAAAAGGACAAGGACCATCCTAGGTAAAAATAAAATGGTCTTTCGAGACGCCTTTGCCTGTTTTGAAATTCGACTTGAACGGGGCAAAAAGACCAAACTCATCATCATCTGCCTAGCCCTTTCCCAACTATGTTGGGGTCGGCTTCCAGTCTAACCGGATGTAGCGACTGCCTATCTGACCTCCACAACTCAGTTACTGGGTAATACGATATCCCTTGGTAAGACTTGTTGTCAGACTTTCGGGCTAAAGTTCCACGAATGACAGCCGGGACCAAGGGTTTAACGTGCTTTCCGAGGCACGGAGGGATCTTGGTAAAGTTGTAGCTTAAGCTGATCGATCGGACCGTGTGGCTGTTATTACTTAGCCACTAGCCCCTCAAAGGCTCAAGGCTATTATTACTTAAAAAGACCAAACTAAACGCGAACAAAGTCGCAAACCAATGCTAGTGTTACATTAAACTGACCCTGGTTCCGTCTATTTGTATTACCCAGAGGTGTTTGACACTACACGTGCTCACACGCACGTGCATACAGAAATAACCGGAGCTAACGCTTTCGTGACCGATAATGTACTGGACGGTTTATTATTTAATAGTTCCTTGTACTGTTTTACTTAAACAGTTTTTTTATTTAAAGGTCACCGATTACGTTATTGTATTAAGAGGCTTCTTAAAAGTTTTGCAATTTGTTCTCCAATAATAGGTATCTTAAGCTACTAGAGGATTTTAGAAGTTTTTAACAAAAGTTGATTAACACGAGTTTTTTATCTTAATTAATAAGATTTATTTCATTGTAATAAAATGCTGAAATACAACGTACCTACATATTATGTCGTCACGGCGGCCCAGAGTGGTTAAAGCCTCGCCTCTCATGCACGAGGTTTAAATCAGAGCAAGTACAATTCTTCAATTCATATGAACTTTCCAAGTTGATCTTGAAAAAGACCAAGGGTTGCAGTCTCTACATAGATAGCGATCGCTTTACGACCGAATTCGGCCGCAAAGTCCTAAGGGGGTCCGTAGACGGTCAAAATTGCTTGAAAAGTACGAAAAAATCACGTGCTTGTTTAGTAATTTTAGGGACCCTCTTAGGACTTTGTGACCGAATTCGGTAGTAAAGCGATCACTATGTCTAGAGTCGAGAGTGCAGCTCCTGTTCGTGCCATCGCGTGGTGAAAGGATTAGTCACGACGACGAAGAAGAAAAAGAAGAAGTTTATCTTGGACATTACTGACATCGATGACAGAAAACATCGTGAACCTAAGTTAAGTCTGAAATCGCCAATCCGTCTTGAGATAGCGTTGTGAACAATGCTCTTCTGTATATGAAAGGAGGCATTTGCCCAGTAGTAGCACAATAACAGACTGGACTTATTATTTATAATAAAATAATATACCTACCTATCGTATTAAGGCGACGACAACCGACTTTTAATGATTTTAAACTACAGATCACGTCTAAACGGGCAGTACTAATAATGATTTGGAAAAAATATAATGTTAAATTCGAGCATTTTCTTAATAACTTAATTTGTGATTATTCTAGATTATATTTATATTACAGTAGTTGACCCGGCGAACTTCGTACCGCCTTAGCAGCGCCACCTACCGGTTCCAATTGTGTTTTCAAACCATCCAGGAACCCATTGAAATATACAACAAAATTTTATCCAAATCGGTCCAGCCGTTTAGGAGGAGTTAGGTGACCAACACACGTACAGAAGAATTACATATATAAGGATAGTGTAATTAATTTGTAAAGTTATGTCTAACGCGAATAAAAACTGAGAATCACGCAAAAATTATCAAGCGTATTTTTATGAAACCTTCAACATTTTAATGACAATTTAATTATTTATCTCTTAGTATATGTGTTTTAATATAATATAGTACCTTTTGTTTTATGTATAATAAATTAATAATGCGTCTAATTTAGGACAGCGCCGAATTCTATTACTGGCTGGACTTTCGACGCGTTGCGTGAGCTCAGCACATAACACGCAAGCTAACCACTCAAGGCCATTGGCATATATCTGCGTGTTAAGTAGCAATTAATCGACTTTTGCCGCTGATCGTACCTAGCCATGAAATCAAACAAGAGCTGTCAAGAAGATTCTGTTTGAAGAGCATGACACCAAATTGACACTTCAGAGGAAGTTTTACAAAGAAATGCTTCTGAATATGGTTATGAGGAAGCTATTAAATGAGAAATATTTCTGCATAAGTGATGAAAATATATTTTCCTGGAATGTGCCTACTCTGTTTATTTGCAATACATTAGTCAAGCGTGTCTAACAGGAACTGAGCGATAAATATTGATCATGTCAGACCACCAACATGTGCTTCGGTGAAGTGTCGAAATAAATTCGCACTTATACGTACTTATTTTATTGTATAATTAATCAATGCAATACCAAGTTTTTCTGTCTGTCATTTTGGTGCGATTGCTAGGCTAGACTACTAAACGGATTATGATGAAATTCGCATCTACAATTTGACCGATACCGCTGTACCGCTGGGGGCGGGACGCCGTAAGCGTTGACGAATGAGCGGCCTGCGCTGGCCCCCCGTCTCAAACTATACGAAAGTAAGGTAAATAGCCCGAATAATGACATTTTATGTACAAAGGTATCAATTTTTCAGAAGCTCGAAGCTTGACAGACGGATTGTTGGTCGATGCTGATGAGCCAACAGGAGTATTAATAGTGCTGCCCAACCTCTTGAGGTAAAAAAAAGTAAAGTAAAAAGTTTTTTATTTGGAACAACAACTAATTGACATAACTAGAATAGAAACCATGATAGCTACATTAACATAAGTTAAAAAACTGTGTCGCAGGCGTCACAGCTCCGGCCTTCATCCAGGCCATGGTACTGAGCGAGAGTGCTTGGGAAGCCGTCACAACCTTCTGCGAAGCAGTAATGCTCGCGAAGGAGACGGACCGCGTGAGGGAGAGGCAATCTTTGTGCCCTCACGCCCCTAGTCGCCGCAGGAGACGCCCTGGGCGTCGGGAATTGAAAGCCGATTCCCGGCCACCGTAGGCGAGGACTTGCGGACGGCGAGCAATAGGTAGCTCGCCGTCCCGTCCGGTAAGGAAGATCCAGGCCCGAGTCGACGGCGCGTTGTGAACCACGCGCGCCTCAAAGAGACGTCAGCACTAATTGATGGAGTCCGCTAGGACCGATGCCTGCCAGGGTCGCAGGTTGTTTGAAAGAGTTACTTACCGTGTCCTTGGAACAGGCAACTGAAGGAACACGGGTGGGTTTTAGTCAGTAAAAGTCTGACATGCCTTTCCACGCCGCCCAGAGCGGGTGAAGTTATTTGATAATTTGCCACCCCAAAAAAAAGGCGTTGCAGATATCAAGCCCCGTCTAAAAATAAGAACACAACATCGTTCCAGACTTAACCATGAAATGGGTACAGTTTAGCCAACATTGGTATTTTGATAAAAACCGTAGGTATATGCAAACTGTCTATGTTGAGGAGAGGCGCGGTGGTTTAGTCCCACCTCGGCACCCATGAATTTATTGGGATTTTTTTGTGGCCATGATAAATAAATTCATAGGCGCTGAGATGGGACTATACGGATACAGGTGCGGTGTGGTGTGGTAGTGTGGGTGAGGGTGTATGTGAGTGAGGGTATGACGACCTTAATCTTATAATTTTTCGATAAATACAGAAAACATGCCATAATAGTAATATTTTAAGCCTATTGTTATTTTACCAAGTCTCCAATTTGCTTTCTATTCTCTAAAAACAACAAAGAAAAAGCAGAAAAGCCTTAGGCGCCATTAATAAAGTTTTATTCCGCAGCTCGAGTTGTAAGCACTTGTTTACAAAGCACATTTTTAATACGAGTTCCGAAACTCGTGAAGTTCGGTATTGTAGAGTGGACTTATAGTTTTGTAAGTAAAGATAAGGGCTGGGTTTCCACCTCCTTTCGAGCTAAGAAAAAACATCTATAAGATGGAATGTTCAAACCAGGCATAGAGCAGAAATTTTTGAATGATTAATCGTGAGACGTATTTCTGTCGCTACAAGACACTAATTAAAGTGGCAGTGTCAGCTTTACAATGACATAAAATTGAGTGGCGTTAAAAAATTCGCCCGCGAATTGTGCTACCAAACAGCGAGCGCCCCGTTTCCTTCCACTGACTAAAGTACTTGATACACACGTTTAGGGACTAACTACACTTTTCAGCTCAACTCGGCTTTTGTCCATAGAAAAAAAAAAACAGTTTTGTATGGAACAACGCGGAATGCTGAACGCAACCGCAATAAATACAAAACTATTTTGCACTAATAGACAACAAATCCTTTTCGTGTAATGTTTCCCTTTACACTTGTAACATTACTAAAATTTTTCCACCTAAATAGGTACCTATAGGTATGTAACCTAGAGTACCTATTTGATGCATCAAATAAGGTCTTGCAGCACCCTTATTGTATGCCTTTGGCCTGTATTAGCTTAGGTACCCTAGATAAGTACCCAGGGTACCTATTTGATGCATCAAATAAGGTCTTGCAGCACCCTTATTGTATGCCTTTGGCCTGTCTTAGCTTAGGTACCCTAGATAAGTACCCAGGGTACCTATTTGATGCATCAAATAAGGTCTTGCAGCACGCTTATCGTATGCCTTTGGCCTGTCTTAGCTTAGGTACCCTAGATAAGTACCCAGGGTACCTATTTGATGCATCAAATAAAGTCTTGCAGCACGCTTATCGTATGCCTTTGGCCTGTCTTAGCTTAGGTACCCTAGATAAGTACCCAGGGTACCTATTTGATGCATCAAATAAGGTCTTGCAGCACGCTTATCGTATGCCTTTGGCCTGTATTAGCTTAGGTACCCTAGATAAGTACCCAGGGTACCTATTTGATGCATCAAATAAGGTCTTGCAGCACACTTATCGTATGCCTTTGGCCTGTATTAGCTTAGGTACCCTAGATAAGTACCCAGGGTACCTATTTGATGCATCAAATAAGGTCTTGCAGCACACTTATCGTATGCCTTTGGCCTGTATTAGCTTAGGTACCCTAGATAAGTACCCAGGGTACCTATTTGATGCATCAAATAAGGTCTTGCAGCACGCTTATTGTATGCCTTTGGACTGTCTTAGCTTAGGTGCCCTAGATAAGTACCCAGGGTACCTATTTGATGCATCAAATAAGGTCTTGCAGCACACTTATCGTATGCCTTTGGCCTGTATTAGCTTAGGTACCCTAGATAAGTACCCAGGGTACCTATTTGATGCATCAAATAAGGTCTTGCAGCACGCTTATTGTATGCCTTTGGACTGTCTTAGCTTAGGTGCCCTAGATAAGTACCCAGGGTACCTATTTGATGCATCAAATAAGGTCTTGCAGCACACTTATCGTATGCCTTTGGCCTGTATTAGCTTAGGTACCCTAGATAAGTACCCAGGGTACCTATTTGATGCATCAAATAAGGTCTTGCAGCACACTTATCGTATGCCTTTGGCCTGTATTAGCTTAGGTACCCTAGATAAGTACCCAGGGTACCTATTTGATGCATCAAATAAGGTCTTGCAGCACGCTTATTGTATGCCTTTGGACTGTCTTAGCTTAGGTGCCCTAGATAAGTACCCAGGGTACCTATTTGATGCATCAAATAAGGTCTTGCAGCACACTTATCGTATGCCTTTGGCCTGTCTTAGCTTAGGTGGAAAAACTTTATATACTGGTAGAACGTCAGCCTTGAAGAACTCAGTCCTGTGGGTTGCCTAGTATTAAAATGTTTTCACGATTAGAACTTAGTTTACTAGTTGTTTGTTTTGTCGTAGAGTTACACCTACGGTTTCAAGTAGGCTTCTAGTTTGTGAGGTCCTGTTAAACTTGTGTTTGGGCTTTGCGTAGCTGTAGTAAATAGAAACTAGGCACTACAAAGCGTACTATTTTGCTAAATAAAAGCCTTCTCGAGTAGGTAATGATTTTTTCAATACAATGATATATTTTCAATAAAAAATAAATAGAAAAATGACCTAATTATAATAAAAGTTAGCACTAGACTACTGTCTTAGGGCCGGTTTTTTGATCCGTAGTTAACTCAACAAATGGTTAAACATAGTAACTAATGGTTGAATTTTGGCTAAATGTGTTTGTCAAAATGCCATTATTTACTATTTTAAACATGAATGAGTTAACATTGATACATTCATGTTAAAAAAATATGTTTATCCTTTCACATTTAACCAAAATTCAACCATTACTTAATATGTTTAACCATTGGTTGAGTTAACTACGGATCAAAAAACCGGCCCTTAATTTAGATTTCACACGTCTCAGGTTCAATTTTCATTCAGAAACAAATGAAAGTAGATTTACTGATTGACTCGATAGTAGAGAGTAGTCTCTCTGAATTGAGTTTGGTCCTCCTCACCTCCACCTTTAAAAACGAAAAACTTTTTTGAAACCAACACAAAGCTGAATATCACTAAACGATTAAATATATCATAATGTACACCGAATACCTACAATAAAGTTTAAAGCTACATACAATTAAAACTGATTTATCACCTCAACTGACAAGCCAAACAATTGTAATTGCATGCAGTACATTCAATACTATCAATGATTTATGTGCCCTGAGTATACAAACGAAATTACGATAATAATACATTGTTATAAAATTGTAATTGAGCATTGATTAATCGTTACTCTCGGCTGTCATCGTAGATCTTGCTACAGGTAGTCAGAAACTCAAAAGTTTGACAACCAGTCTTACCAATGGTCTTACCATTTACCCAGTAACTTAGTTGTGGAGGTCAGATAGGCAGTCGCTTCATGTAAAATACTGGTATTCAGCTGCATCTGGTTAGACTGGAAGCTGACACCAACACAGTTGAGAAAAGGTTATCGCTAGGCAGATGGAATGACTGCAAAAAATGTAGTTTTAAGACTTTATGATAGGCTTGTTCTTTAGCCGTATGGCCACTCAACTAAATAGGAGCTGTGTGTCGTCTCCATATCTAGTAGAAGGTGATATGGCTAGAAAGGAGGAGAATAATTGATTCCTTAGATGATGGCTAAAAGTTGTTTATGGAAGAAGAAGAAATGCTGCGCCAGTCCAAAAAGGAAAAAGATAAGGGTAGGAGTATGACGAGTATCTAGAGACAGTCATCATCCTCAATAGTCAACCTAAGAGAAATCATAGTTTGAAAAATATGTTAAAATGTTACAATTATAGACGTATGAGGAACAGCGGAGCAATTGCGTACCTAACACATTATCAATTGGAATCGGTTTCATATTGACAGTTCAACAACATTCATTGAGTTATTTACGTTGTCAAGCAGAGAAATTTTTCAAACGTATGAAGCAATGGATTAGCAATTTGCTTCAAAATTATTTAGATTCCGATTGATAGTGTGTTACGCAATTAGGGTGCAGGTTGTAAAGTTCACTCATCTTCCATAGAAAAGGGAGGATCTTACGACCAGACGTGTGTTATTTCTGATGGGCTACTTACTGCCCGACGATTGATGTCAGGACGTTGTAAACAGGGTGTCTGAGAAAGAGTGTCGCCAACTTAAGGGTGTGGTACAGACCATCAAACTGAACAACTTTAATTGTGAACAAAAATCAGTCGTCCCATACATTTAGTCAAGTAGTTATTGAAGTTTTGTAAGGGACGACTGTTTTTTTTTTTTTCACGATTACGATGTTGATCCACGGGAAAAAGTTGTTCAGTTTGATGATCTGTACCACATCTTTAAGTTGGCGACACCCTTTTTCAGACACCCTATATATGCTAGTCGGGCGGTAAACTTCGCTTGCGCGATGCAGGATTTTACGTGGCATCAGTGTCATGCGTAGTTCGCATGTGGCGTTGTAGATGCCGCCCCACAAACTATGACATGATGTCTTAAGAATTTAGCTGACTTGCTACTGAAGCTTTAGAAAAGTTTGTAAAAAGAAGGAGCTATTCAATTCACTGCATATCTCCGGAATATCCCAACAAAATCCAAACTTGTATGTTGAAGAACATCGGAAATTGAAAATGGAACTATTCAATAGTTTGCTGCAAGCGTGTATTTGGGGAGTATACCCGTTTGAGCACCTATTTTTAGAGCACCTATGCATTTTGCACCAAAGGTATTCTCAAATGGTGACCTTTGGTGCAAAATGCATAGGTGCTCAAACGGGAATACTCCGTGTTTGGTGATGTCTAACAAAATAGAAAAGTAAACAAACCTTCGTTGAAGACGACAGCTGTTCTATTCTCAAGCAACGCAGTGTAATAATACCGAAATATCAAATCTATATTACGATCACGCTAAACTGCATTTTGTTGGGGTATAAAATGCACTGCAGTGTAACATAGGGTGCTTTTGACGAAAATGTAAGGGGCATTTCAATAGACAAATTCTTGGGTTGGACTTATAGACGTGGTTGCATTTACACCGTTGTCTTTATTGGACAATTTAATGCTAAAATTCGTGTGAAATATCAAAAAAATATTTCTTCTTCAAGAAATGCTCTTTTCTTCACAATCACAATTAATATTCTACAAATGTTAATTTTCTTTAACAATAAATATTAAGTACACATACATAGATAAATATAAACTGACACCTTTTCTCATACTAGCAGCAGATACTACAGAAAGCCACCAGCTAGGATCCTTACATACTCAAAAACACTCTTAAATATTAAGTACTGTTTTTAAAACATGAAATAAAAACAATTTAAATGCAAACAAACCAAATACAGAAGGGACGCATTGCATTACCATTTTTGTTTAACTTGCTCATAATTTACTGCATGTGCTTGGTAAATTAACGATTATATTATTCCGCATTCATTTGCTTGTTTTAACAAAACTGTGGCTGTCTGTGGAAACGAGCATAATTTTCAGCCTCGATGCGGTATCCAGTTGGTATTATATGATACAACAGAATCTGAATGACATTTTCTGTAAGAAGAGTTATTTAACCAGCGCCCTAATTGCGTAACACACTTTCTATCACAATCCGAGGGTTTGAAGGAAATTCCTAATCCATTGCAGCATTGGTTTGAAATGATAGTCTGCTCAACAAAGTAAATACCGCAATGAACGTGACTGAACTGTCATAATGAGATCGTAAATGTAGAGCATTAACTAAACTTCCAGAAAAGAAGTAACAAGAGTTATACCTCCTATAAAATCCCGGCAGGATAAACATGGCGATTAAATCTCGGGATTTAAGAGATTGAGAAATATTTATTGTACTTTGAATACATTTGTAACAAATTAAATATTTATAATAAAATAATAAATAATTCGCAATTTTTAAATCCCGGGAATTTCCCGGGAAATAAGAAATTGCGAATTATTTATTTCACTTTACATTCGTAACAAATTAAATATATATAATAAATAATTCACAATTTAATCGTCATGCTTATCATTCCGGGATTGTATAGGAGCTATTATCCACTCTTGTTACTTCTTTCCTCGAAGTTTGGGTATTGATGCTATACCTATTCCGATCTCTGCTCATAATGAAAGGAACTGCAATCAATTGTAATTTTATTTTGTTACATAATTACCTCACAGGACCTATCTGCCATCCTAAGGAAAAAAGACGTATCTGATTTTTTTTTCGAAATAGAGTTATTTACATATTCGGAACCAGCAAAAAAAAGACGCATCTACCAGTATTTTTAAATTCGCGAAAACTTAACGAAAACCTAATAATTCTTACTATTAAAAGACGCATCTGCCTTTGTATCTTACAGTTTAAACAGGACCAAATATTTTTTTCTCCATTTCAATATTTCTGTAGATACGTCCTTATGGCGGCAGCTATCAGAACCTATCAGGTGGTGGTAACATACTATTATTATTTTCTAAACCATTGCCGCATTGGTTTGAAAAGATTGTCTGCTCAAAAACGTAAATAACGCAATGAACGTGTCTGAACTGTCATAATGAAAGGAATTGCGATACATTGTAATTTTATGTTTGTTATGCAATTACTCGTAGAACCTATCAGGTTATGGTAACATAGTATCATTAGAAAAGTAAAAAGAAAGATTTCTTACCGATTCTCCTCCATAGGAATGGCCTTTCAAACTCTAGTGGAATCTGAAAATAAACAACAAAAAAACATTATTCTACTAATATTACATATAAACAAGAAAGTTTGTGAGGATGGATGGATGTTACTTGCTCTTTTACGCCAAAACTACTAAACGGATTTTGATGAAATTTGGCACACAGATAGTTTATAACCTGGATTACTACATAGGATACTTTCATCCCGATATTTTCAACCGACTTCAAAAAGGAGGAGGTTCTCAATTCGTCTGTATGTTTTTTTTTTGTATGTTTGTTACGCGATTACTCAAAGACGGATGGACCGATTTGGAAAATTCTTTTTTTGTATGAAAGGGTATACTTCCGAGGTGGTCCCATATAAATTTTATTAACTTTGCTTGGGGAGTTTTCGAGTTAGCTTCAATAATGCGTATATTTCCCACTTATTTTATGTGGATGATGTGATGGTGTTTTAATAACTTCCTATCACTGTTATTTACATGGCTATATGTACAATTATTGTGGTCAATTATGTATTCCAATTGGTGTTGGGTAGGTACCACAACTAAAAAGTGAAAAATAAAAACTTTTTAGCAAAAAATAAACCGACTTCTAAAACAAAACACTACAAAGTGAAAAATAACTTTAATTTCGGAAGTCGGTGGCAAAAAACGAAAATACAATACCAAAAACACCGACTACCGAAATTAAAGTTATTTTTCACTTTGTAGTGTTTTGTTTTGGAAGTCGGTTTTATTTTTTGCTAAAAAGTTTTTATTGCGGATCCGAGACTGACGCGGGTGGAACCGCGGGGCGCTGCAGCTATAAAATCTTGAACTAGAAAAAGCTGTCAAAGGTTATCATTTTTGTAATAAAATGTGGTAGGTAATCGTCATTCATTTTTACACCCGTTATCAGTTATATTGTTTGGTAATTAATTGACAAAGGGCACTATCTAGTGTCATTATGGCACTTTTAATGGCTAGTTATCGGTGCACTCGGTGTTAAATGTGTCAAACTAATATTCATTTAACAAATACTTTTGTACTTAACTAAAGTTAATTGCTTCCGTGTTAACGTCCTCTGTGTGTTTAACATGTTTTTGTTTGCTTATTGAATTTATATGTTTCTATGGTCACAAACACGCTAACTCTTGAGTATAGTTATGAATATTTTTTTTATAACTTTCTCAATTTTCAATTCTTCTATTTGGGAAATATCCGTGCTAATCTTCTTTGTTGTATTTTTGCCAACCAATTGCAAAGCAAACAAGACAATTTAAACTATTGTGATTGGTTTACTAGAGTTTAGCCTCATCATTATAACAGACATCCAACAGTTTCAAGATTCACAGGCCAGTTGGCGTGGTTGGTTAAGATACCACCTATCACGCCGCAGGTCGTGGGTTCGATTCCCATCCAGGACAAACATTTGTGTGCGTGAACATGTCTGTTTGTCCTGAGTCTGGGTGTAATTATCTATATAAGTATGTATTTACAAAAAAAAAAAAAGTAGTATATGTAGTATATCAGTTATCTGGTTTCCATAGTACAAGCTCTGCTTCGTTTGGGACCAGATGACCGTGTGTGAAAATGTCCCGGGATATTATATAATTATATTATATTATATTCACAAACTTACTGTGTCATCATTGATTAAAGTTCCTTGAATCCCTGAACAACTTACAACTCCCTACACACCAATATTTTAATAATAAAATTTTCTGGTCGATTTCGCACTTCGGTGTGACAGGCATCCACTGACAAGGGCTGACGGATAATGTACGTAGGGGTAAGAAGGTAAGGCGAGGGGATGAAGCTAAAATAAAGGGGATTATACGGGAATTACGTTGCCATAGCAACGGCGTTCCCTCGAAAAGTAACGGCACTGTTCTTGCATAAAAATAATACTTTGAAGACTCCATTTTGAAAGAAACTGGGTAGATTATCTGATTCTGATGTGCGGAATGGTGATGTGATTTGGAAAATTACTGTTTTGTTATACAGGTAACCTCGACATATGTATATATGGAAAGATTAAGCTTTTAATTTGATTTTTAGGGTTCCGTACATCAAAAGGAAAAAACCGAACCCATAAAGGATCACTCGTGTGTCTGTCTGTCCGTCTGTCACAGCCTATTTGCTCCGAATCTAATGGACCGATTAAGTTGAAATTTGGTACACGTATGAATTTCTGTGACCCAACATGGACGTGTAACGTAAATAAATGAATTTTTAATATGGGGGTCATTTTGGGAGGCAAATAAGAAAATAAAATAAAAGTTTTGCAAACTGTACCGTGTGACATATCAAATGAAAGGGCTTACTATGACGGTCTCAATAACTCTTATAATTTTAAAATAAACTGTTTTAAAGTTATTTAATAAAATAGACGAAAACCATTCTCCACTTTATTCCCGAAACTACTGAGCCTAAAATTTTCAAAAAATGCAGAAAATAGTTCTATACCTATAGATTACAGAAAAACTTCTAAGAAGTCTATAGTCTTAAAACAACATGGTAAATCTCTCAATATTATGCGTACAAACTTACATTTGCAGTTGGAATGTATAGGAAAACATGTTTTTCAACTACAATGTTAAGTTTGTTCTTGGGATAAATTCCTCCCAACTACGGAACCCTTCATTGTGCGTGGTCCGATAGGCACTTGGCCGGTTTTATTGTTATAACAATCATCACCTGCGTTTTCCCAACAATGTTCAGATCGGCGGAAGAGGTTCCAATCTAACCGGATGCAGCTGTACCTATACCAGAATTTTGCATAAAGCAACTGCCAATCTGATCTGTTGTTACTCGTATATGTCTAATAATGATATTCCCGTGTTTACCCATATTCGAAATTATACAGGAAAAGTTTTTAAGCAGTGCGCAAATTTTGACAGGGTGTTCTACCCATGAATATAAACAACTTTTACTATGGGACCAACTCTGAAGTCACAAAAAAAAAATCAGCTGTCTCTTACAAAAGTTCAATACCTACTCAATCAAAATGTATGAAACAGCTGATTTTTTTTTCGCGATTTCAGCGTTTGTCCCATAGTGAAAGTTGTTCATATCCATGGGTAGAACACCCTGTGAAAATTTGCGCACTGCTTAAAAACTTTTCCTGTATATATGAATACTCATTGAAGAAAACCGGCCGAGTGCGTATCGGACTTCGCACAATGAAGTGTTACATAGTTGGGATGAATTTATCCCAAGAACAAACTTAACTTTGTAGTTGCAAAACATGTTATCCCATACATTCCAACTACAAATGTAGGTTTGTACGCACAGTATTGAGAGATTTACCATGTTATTTTAAGACCATCGACTTCTTATAAGTTTTCCTTTCAATTTATTATATGCCCCCCATATTCAAAACTCATTTATTTACGTTATACGTCCGTGTTTGGGTCACGGAAATTCGGTCCATTAGATTCGGAGCAAATTGGCTATGCCAGACGAACATACAGACAGACATATACGCGAGTGATCCTATAAGGGTTCCATTTTTTTTCCTTTTGAGGGACGGTACCCTAGAAAAACGTATTGGACAACATGCACTAGCATGTTGTCCAATACGTTTTTCTAGGGTAGGGTAGTTTACCTACTAAGGTAGAGCCTAGAAGCCTGAGAGAAGTCTGTGACCAGTGAGCTGGCAAAACCCACCCTAAAACATTACTTACCTCTCCCTCACGCGTTCAGCCTCCTCCTCCCGAGCATTACTGCTTCACAGAATCGTGAGGAGACCTGGACTTATAGTTAATTATAAGTCAGAAATCATCAACCCGTCTTGAGCAAGCGAAGTGATCGATGCTCGTGCCTTCTCTGTATGAGAAGAGGGCTTTGCGCTGCAGTGGGGCAATAATAAGCTGGTAATATAAGTCTTACTTTCCCTTCTTTCGGAAAATTAATGTGGATATTCCTAAAATTCTGTAACTGATAAATAAAACAATATTTTTCAAGATAATGGTTTGTAATAAAAAAGCTTCCTCATTAATCTGAAGTAATTTCATTTAATTTGAACACAACGGAGAAGAGAAAGTAATTATTAGACTACCATCAAATTAAACTTCAGCTGCAAAAATAATAGGGAGTGGCAACCAGGATAAATAATTTTAAAATGCAAGTAGATGGGTGTCGCTTTGAATAAGGTAAAGGCATGAATATGTTTAAATAGCTGAAATGGGGGAGAGATTTTTTTAACAGAGGATTAGTGTAATTTGTTTGATGAATGAACTTTACTATTAAGTACTTTAATTTGTATAGTACTTAGGAAGCTACAGTTATTTCGAATATAGAATTTTTTATAACATTACAGAAAGTGATTTATGAGGCCACAGAACGTGTTTAATACATAAATATGCCTATTGGATGATACGTTGTAATATCTAACACTCGGGAATTTTGCTGCGGTCGGCGTGATCGTATCAGGCGGTTTTAGAGCAATTTGTTATTGCTCTGTAGTCATAGTTGCTTTGTGATTTCGTCCTTATTTCAATGGGAAATCGTAGCCATACTACAATAAATGCTTTGTAGGCTGAAAAGTTTTTGCTGTTGGCCGATACCTACAGCAAAAACTTTTGAAGAAGAAAAGCTTTAAAAGTTACCTGACTGAATCTTAGGCTAACATTCAGACAGGTAACTTCTAGGTAAGCGAGCACCGAGTTTCTTAAGATTCTTGCAATTTGCAAGTCAGTATAGGTTGCATATTGATCAAAAGTTATCAATATAACTCTTTAAGACCAGGTAATCCTAATGAATGACTATTTCACGAAATCTTGACACATTAACTTAGATTATATTAACTTTTCGACTTGGATTACTGATTGTAATGATTATAATTTTGTAAATACATATTTGTTACGGTCGCGAATCATACTTTAATCAACATAGGTACAACCTAATACTGCCTTGCAGATTGCAAAAAACGTAAGAAAATTTGAATTTCGCGGGCTACCTGGAGCTTCCCTCTTAAGTCTATGGTGGTGAAACTATTGCCATCAATCGGACAAAAATCCATACTCCAGGTTGCTGCTGAGAAATTCCAGATGGAATGAAAACCCAATAACACTTAGATCGACCTGGGAATCGAACCCAGGACCTCCTGCGCAGCAAATTGCGCTAGAGACCACTAGACCAACGAGGCAGAATATGCATAACGGCGCAGACCTACCGCGGTGCACGAGAGGCCACGCACGTGTGTTAAGCTTCACTTTGCAAGAAAATGATGTGATTGTATCCACTGCAAACTACGGACATCTTACGCATCAATTGTCGTCATTAGTACATGCGTGGCTTGCTCGAATATGGCGCTCACATAGCTCAACGCTGTCAACGTCATGTCTGTGCATGCGGTACACACTATACACGAATATTAACCCACGACTATGTATGTGTAAAATACGTGCGTAGCCTCTCCACGCACGCGTGTGTACTGCAGTGGAAACGTAGACCCACGTTGTCAAACAAATGAATCCACGCAGCTAAAATGCGCCTTTACATTGGGCAAGATAATGCACGCGAGCCTTTCCAAAAATGTATAAAAAAAAAACAAGTTCCTCTACTTGAATTTCTTTTATTCTCTTCTTATTTCCCCGAAACCTAATAACAACTAACCCGTCTTTTACGATTCCTCGTAAAGCGAAACATAATTAAGTTTCCCAATCCCGGCCGTCAATCAGGATAGCCCCATTGTCCAGCAGGAGCGAGCTATGAATATTTAATATGTGTGGAGATTAACATAGGAATACATTGTGTAATCGTGGTGCTTACCTCATTTCGGTGATAACAGGTGGTTTCAGAATTTAGTGGAAGATAATGTGGTTAATTATTATCGTAATGTAGCACGTATAGAGGTATGAGGAACAGGGTGTAAAGTTCACTCATCCTCTATAGAAAAGGAAGGATCCTCTGACCAGATGGCTTTGATGGGCTACTGCCCGACGATTGACGTCGGGACGTTGTATATGACGGATGCTCGAGTAGCTGAGACACTACGGGTCGCTGCTACTCCATAATCTGTTGAGCCTCCATCATGGGTATGTACGTGTAGGTGTTTGAAAAATAATACTCTCAAATTAACGCACTTAATTTACTCACAAACATAGCAACAAAACTTGACCATAAAAAATAATGATTACAATGATTAACATTGATTAAGGCAAATCATAATAATTGATAAACTTGCATTTAGAGCCAATGGATTTGTGTGTGTGCACCGCTTGACGATCCATCAAAAAATAATCGCCACTGCCGCCATGACACTCGCAACCCTATTCGGTGTTACCCGCTCTAAATTAAAAATACCACTAAAGAAATAAATTCTAAACCACAGAGTAAAAATACTCGATAACAACTTTTAAAAAGTGTTACAATAAATCGACTAAATCATCACGCGCCGTCATATATATGCAAATCGCGCAGTAAACTCTGATTGCGCGATGCAGGATTTTCGCGTAACATCAGTGTGATGCGTAGTTCGCATGTGGCAATGAAGATGCCGACATACACGAATAGAGTAACATAGCAATTAAAATGGCGTTTGTGTCAGAACCGCTTTCTTTACACTATCTATAGGTAAAAAAAAAAATTGTTTTCGGTGAGGTAGGAAGGGATACTCTGGATTTTTCTCCTGAAGACTGTGGGCTTAGCATGACCGCTTGTCTATCTCTACGAAGAGTAGACAACAGCGCTCAATCTTAGTACGAAAAACTGAGGATAGTGGGCTTAGCGTGACCACTTGCCTTTCTCTACGAAGAGTAGACAACTTTTTCTATACAAAGTGTATTTCGTTTCTCCGTTTTTCACATCGCACCGTAGAAATCCTTCTACAATTTTTCAATTTGTCTTTCGATTCTAGCGATCTTTGTCTAGTTCCTTTTTTTATGTAGACTATTTCGGAAGAAAGTTGTCTAGACAACTTGTAATCGAAAATTATTTACAAAATTTTGTAATCGCCATGCTAAAGACAGTAGAAAACTTTCTACTCGACGGCCGCAAAGTATATACGGTTATCTACAAAATCATTTCTTTTTCTTCTTTTGCTTATATCTCGAAAACGGTGCGTCCTATCGCAAAAATGATGAAATTTTTGCCCCCCTTAACAGAACCCATAACCCCCTCAAAATCTACATTTAGGTAATCACTTTTTTATATTTTCCATACAAAAAGTGAAAAATTCCATATATTCCATATAAACAAGTTGAGAATCGCAACTTCTCCGGCGCTACGAGCTCGCCTCCGCAGTTTTATTTATATGCATGACTTAATATTTGTAAAAATTGAGAATTAAACAGAATTTTTTTTAAGAAAAAACAAAGAATTCCGAGTCGAATTATGTAAATAAGTAAATATCATAAAAGTGCAGTTGACTCTTTCTACTTTGTTGTCGTCGTACTGTCTACACGGTAACGTCATTTTTGTCTACTCTTCCGTCGACAACGGTCCTCGTGCTATGCTCCTGCAGACTGGATAAAAGTAGCAAAAATCACGCAAATTGCGATAACTACCTAATCTATGGAACAGTTGCGAGTGAGCCTTTTCCCAACTATGGACTGGACTGGGGTCGGCTTCAAGTGTAACCGGATACAGCTGAATACCAGAAAGTTACATGTAGCGACTGCCTATCCGACAATGACAGTCGGGACCAACGGCTTACCGTGCTTTCCGAGGCACGGGGGGTCTCGGTATGTAAAGATGGTCACTCATCCACGAACGGACCATGGCAAGCGTAGTTTAACCTGATCGATACTTAGGCACAAGCCCCTCGAACTGAAGATTTTGTATCTACCTACTTAAAAAAAAAAGTAGATACAAAATCGTCACTTAAAAAAATCATATCATAGTTCAAGCATGTATAGCCGAAACTGGTAAATTGCTCGCTAAAAGACACCAATTCCCATCGTAGAACCAGAACACAGCTTTACCAAATCAATCGACCAACCATCAAGGCATATGAATCGCTGAATACAATCGTTTACTGGCTTCTACCAAATGTACAGAAACCAGTCACCGACCATGCACATTCTAGATACATAACGTTTGAAACCACAGCGTAGGTAAGTTAGTTCAAGATTTTGCTAATCACATTAGTCCTTTGTCTGTGTGTCAGGCTGATGGATATTTGGTAGGAGCCTTTGAGTAACTCCTGTGTGAGTTGTGAGGTGCAGATGTGGTTACGGATACCATTCGCGTTTATGGTTTATTTTGGGATCAGTGGACGGTAGTAGAGTTTTATCTTGCTCGTGGAGGATAAATGAGCTTTAGGGTGAGGTGAAAAAATATTAAAAACCGGCCAATCAATTCTCCAACTGCAAATTTAAGTTCAAGTAATAGCAAAAAAAAATAGATGTGATAAAACTGAAAATTAACATTTTTTGGACTTTTTCCTTTACTCGTGCTGTGAGACCTTGCTTCTTGCCAAATTTCATGATTCTAGGTCAACGGGAAGTACCCTAATGGTTTAGATTTATTTGCGAGTATCAAAATATGTCGCAATGGGCGTATTTATTATTGCAGTGACATGGAAGCTTTATTTTTTTAGAGCTAGCTTTATTAATATAACTTCTTCTTGACAAAAAGGGTCTTGACATACTGACAGACAGACAGACAGTCAATGAAGTGATCCTATAAGGGTTCCGTTTTTTTTTCATTTTAAGGTACGGAACCCTGAAAAAGTAGCTAAGTGACTGCAAGTCAGTAAACAATTTTAAATTAAACATCGATTTTAGCCTATTGAATTGTTTTTGTATAAACTCCTTTTATCATACAAAACGAGTTGCCACAAATTTGTTGAGTCCCCGTTTTCAGTCTAAGCTTTAGAAACCGGTGGACTATGATTTCGAAGTATTGAAGCATAATAAATCTTTTTTGAATGATTATAAAAGATGACGCCCACTAGAAGGACATACAGTTACCTTGGTACTATTGGTGATATTCTCCAGAAAGATCAGGTGCGTAGTACTCGCATCACAGCTGATGTATGAACAAAGGAGTATGTAAGGATCGTAGCAGGTGGCGTTCTATAGTTTCAGCCTACCCCCATGGGAAGAAGGCGCGAGTTTATGTAAAAGATACGATCTTTGAAATAACAATAATTTTCCTAATGAGCATGAAAGCATGTCATCTCACAAAAGGCGTAGGTTTCTCGTTAAACGTCAGTGACGTTACAAACGTTTCGCTCGAACGTGAGCGTCAACTTCAGAGTTTACGTTACTTTAAGTTTAAATCAATGAAGCAAACGTAACCTTTGTTATTGCGGCTGTTCTCGTAATGTTTCAGAAATGGCATCCAAATTCTTCAAAGTCGCTGAGCGTGAGAGCTTTTTATAATATCACGCCTGTCATTCTCTAAAAGGGTGTGCAGAGGTTTATTATAATGCACTTATATTTCACCAGTGATGTTATGATGTTTACAAATATGTGAAACGTAAAAATGTAACGCCGTTCAAATATAAGAAACTAGCCGAAGCCTGCGACTTCGTCTGCGATCCAGGATGAATAGTAGCTTATGTCCTTTTCCAGGTCATGGTCTACCCAAGTGCCAAATTTCATCTAAATCCGTTCAGTCGGTTTACTACAATACTAAAGTTTCTAAAGACACGTGGCGCCATCTATTAGCATAAGAACGTTTTTGTTGTTTTCCTCGGGAACAGTACTTTTTTTTTGAGATGAAAGGTACCTTATGTCCGTGTCTGTACACCTGACAACGTATATGCAAAATTTCAGGATGATCTGTTCAGTGGTTTAGGCGTGAAAAGGTAACAAACAAACAAACAAACTTACTTTCGCATTTATAATATTAATAATTATTATATTATTATTATTATTATATAGTTAGGATTTTCCACAACAACAAAGCGAATTTGTTTCAATGTATGTTACATACGCCGTAGAAAATAAGTTACATTTCATTATATTTAGGATCTCCAACAAAAGATGAACACAATACATGACATATAAATAAAGACAACATCAGGTATTAATTAGGAAATCGGTTGTCATGGTATGGGCATGTGATGCGGAGGAATGAGGAAAATGTCGTGAGGAAAGTTTTGAGTAAGAATGTCGATGGAAGAGTAATGTGATAATGTAATAATGTCTTTTATAATGCGCACAGCAAAAGAGTGGAACTCACTACCTGCGTCTGTGTTTCCGAACGTATACAACCCTAATCTCTTCAAAGTGAGAGTGAACAGGCTTCTTCTGGGTAAGCTCACTCCATCGTCGACTTTGTCTCTGTCACCTCTGACCTAGACTAGAGTCAAGAGCAAACCCATCACAAATAAAAAAAAAAAAAGAGTAGGACAAGACCAAAGTAAAGTCAAAGTCAAAGTCTGGATGGACTGTATGAAAGGTGATATGGCTAGAAAGTGGGTGATTACCGAGATATCGACTAATAGAGAAGTATGGAAAAAAAAGACATGTTGCGCCGATCCCAAATAAATTGGGACAAGGACGGGAAAATGATGATGATCAAATATTAAATAGGTGTACTCCTTCTACGTTAACAACTAAGCTAACAAGGTTAAAACATTAATAATAGGTAAAATTTGTAAAAGTTAATAAATATTTAATGGATGTTGAATGTTACTTCTCACATATACATATGTGTAGGTACTTCAACGTTGTAAGTCCTATGTTATAAGAGACGTCCTCAGTACTAAATAGTACATACTAACTCCATGGTTACCTCACTGCTGTCAAATTCGGTAATATGTATAAGATAGTAGCCAAAACAAACTCCATAATCAAACCAAACTAGGCCAGAGTGTTTATTACAAGTACATAACTTAAAAATTATGCTAGTCGTATAGCAACTATACAAAAAAAAAAAAAAAACTGTTTTTACTAAGCTTCCAGATATACAACAATTTGACGAAAGAAACAAAAACCTTTTTTTCCCAGCTGTGTTGGGGTCGGCTTCCAGTCTAACCAGATGCTGTTGAATTATACGTTATATTTAAGTATTTTACATGGAGCGACTGCCTATCTGGCCTCCACAGCCCAGTTACTGGGTAATACGATACCGCTTGGTAAGACTGGTTGTCAGACTTTCAGGCCTCTGACGACCCGTAAGGACTGTCAAAGATTCACGAATGTATTACTTAGTCACGAGCTGCTTTGAAAAGTAACATAATAAGTAACTACTGATATGCCGATCTTGCTCCACTTTTTCAAAAATGGCATCCATTTTATCCGTAATAGGGCGACCAGAGCGACGTGCATCTTTGACATCAAAATTTCCGGATTGAAAACGCTTAAACCAAATTTGTGCTACTCTCACAGACACTACACTAGGTCCATAAACATCGCAAATTTTTTTCGCGGCTTGCGTTGCATTTTTACCTTTTTTGTAGTAAAATTTTAAAATGTATCGAATTTCTTCATTAGATTCACTCATCTTGACGGTACGAAAAACAAATGAAAATCACACATTTTCCTAATTTGAATTTGGAATTATGTTCTTTAAAATTTAAACTTTCAATGATACCAAAACCAGCCAGATACAAATAGTAGCCAAAGAGATTTTATTACAAGTTCATACATATTATAATGCGAAAAGACTTTTTCCCCAACCTAATAGATCCATGAATGTGCGAAAAGCTTTGTCTAGCAAAAAACTGGATATCCAAATCCTGACGAAGGCACTAAGCAATATAATATGGAGATGAAATTTTCATGCCTTTGCATAAACGTTTAAACAAAATATTGTTCTTCTCTTTGTCAAGTTAGAACCATTTCGCAATGTAACCCTCTAGTCGAAAATCTGCAGCTGCTGGAATAATCTTATTTCTAAATGTTTAATTTTATAATTCTACTAGTACAGACGACAGCACATCAAGCTACTATAATCTGTCAGATTTCTTTAATAGATTTTCGACTTTATTGCTAAAGCATTAGGTTCAATGTTGATTGGGAAAATCTGACAGTTTCGGGTAGGTTGACCTGCTGGCGTCTGTACGTTCGTACGCTCTTCCCCACAGTTTCTCTCGCGTCCCAGGAAAACCACTTCTTTAATCCGGATGAAAAGTATTTTACGTACATAAAAAAAATCAGTCGTCCCATACAAAACTTCAATACCTACTTGACCAAAAGTATGGGACGACTGATTTTTTTTTTCACGATTACGATATTGGTCCCCGCGCCCTTAAGTTGGCGACACCTTTATATTGGGTGACTTTTTACCGTCTTGAAAAAAAAAGGGCCTAAAGTAAGCCTTGATTTGAATTTCGATTTTTTTTAACGATCTATAAAGTTTTTTCTAAATTTCTGTTTTTATTGTTTATTTCTGTCTAAGCTATTGAAAAGAAAACTAGGTATGCCATAGGCTTTTACTACGTTCACCTATTGTACTCTATTATTTTCAAGGCGGTCAAAAAAATCATTCAGTATATTAATTGAAGAAATGGCTATCTAAAAAAACACGAACTCTTAATACACTACTAAAGTTTCTATAATTATTTTATCAATCATGATTCGATAGACACGTGGCGCCATCTATTATCATAAGAACGTTATTGTGGTTTTCCTCGGGAACAGTACTTTTTTCGGGATGAAACTTACCCTATGTCCGTTTCTGCACACCTGAAGGATAAGCGGTTCAGTGGTTTAGGCCTGAAAAAGTAACAAAGAAACAAACAAACTTACTTTCGCATTTATAATATTATTTAGGATTAGCATGGATAGACCTGCTGTCTTGTATGAATCAGAATATTGAGCCACAAAAGGGATGAATGAAAAGCAATTGCATGCAGCTGAGATGAGAATGCTAAGAGGGATGTGTGGTGGTACGCAAATGGATAGAATAAGGAATGAGTACATAAGAGGAAGACTCAAAGTGGCGCCGGTGACTGAAAATTTGTGTGGGAATCGGTTGTCATGACACATCTTCCTCATTACTGTGATGTGGATGAATGAGGAAAATATCGTGAGGAAAGTTTTGAGTGAATGTGGATGGCTATAAGAGAAGGGGAAGATAAAGATGGATGGACTGTGTGAAAGATGATATAGAAAGAAAGGGGGTGGCTACGGAGATGACGAATAATATAGAAGTATGGAAGAAAAAGACATGTTGCGACGACCCCAAATAAATTGGGATAAGGGCCGGAATGATGATGAGAAGCTTGTTACTCTTGATCTCTGTAAAATAAATATAAGGTAATCTTCGTACTCTTCATAAGATACTCCTCGGTTCGTTGGTAGTCGCAGAATTTAACCCGGCCGCCTAGTGCGGGTTGCCTAAGAGATTCAGTGGACAATGAACTTTAAAATAGATTTAAGTTATGTCCAAAGCAGATGCACTCTAATTTCAAGAGCTGGCATTCTATTATAAACTTTATGACGCTATTTGTCTCTGAGGGTTAGTAGAACTCCAGGTTTACAATAGAAGCTCGCATTCTTGTTTATGACAGTTTTGGACTAAACTATTATGTTAGTAGAAACCATTCCTTGAGATTATTTTTATTCGATTGCATGGAGAGACAGGGTTATTATTATTATTATTATTTACTTTCTAGCGTACACGAAATTCAAGGGCTCTTAATAGAAAAAGGTAAGATGATATCTGCACTGTCAAGAGCTTATATCAAAGCTGAAGAAAACTAAAGTCTTCACGTGTCATCAACGTAGTAAAATCGAAAAAGTCGGTATTAGCTTTTGCGGCAAAACTGCCAAAATTATTTTTATGTGGTAGCTTGTATGTGAAATCTAACATAACGTAAGGCATGCAATCTGCCTAGCCTTTTTCCAACTTTGTTGGGGTCGGCTTCCAGTCTAACCGGATGCAGCTGAATACCAGTATTTTACATGGAGCGACTGCCTATCTGACCTCCACAACCCAGTTACTGGGTAATACGATACCCCTTGGTAAGACTGGTTGTCAGACTTTCGGGCTTCTGACGACCCGTAACGACTGTCGAAAGATCCACGAATGACAGCCGGGATCAACGGCTTAACGTGCTTTCTGAGGCACGGAGGAGTCTCGGTATGAATAGATCCACAAACCAACCACGGCAAGCGTAACTTAACCTGATGAATCGACCCGTGTGGCTGTTATTACTTAGCCACGAGCTCCTCTAATAACACGTAAGGCATACGTAGTATCAAATAAGCCGAACGTTACAAAAACCGACTAGCAGGTATACTATCAACACTTTTCAATATGTGTAGATTCATCTTAATCAACCTCCTCTATCCAATACTCTGTCTCTCTAGTATATCTCTCTGTAGAGTAGTATCTACGTTGAAGAAAAGCCTTGAGGTGAAACTAATATTATAAGCTCCAACAGAAGTCAGTGTATTTACTTTTTTTACGAGGAAACTGGCTAGCCAACTTTTGCCTTTAGCAGAATATAGTAAAAAAAAGCCACTAACTACAAAAAAAAAAAAAAAACTTCAGAAACACCTCTGCTCATGCTCAATTCCAGTGAATCACGATGTTCCAAGAAGGAATAGCCAGCCTCTATTAAAACTAACGGTTACTCTAAGATAAATGAGAGTTCCTCACATGAACTTCCCCCAATTATCTTCATTGGAAACTTCAGTCGTTACCCTCATTTTTGGGGTGCATCCTTAATAGTATACAATTTACCCCATTATAAACCGTATGCTGAACACGTAAGGGTGAATTTGGCATAGTTACGCTGGTGAGAACCATCTGCCACCTTATTAGATTCTCAAGGAAGTTTATTTCTTACATACTAAATAGATCTTGGACTTCTACTGGTCTTAAAAGTAGGGTTTGAATAATATAAGAAAATGGGAGTAGAAATCCTAGTACCGAGGGCTGAGAGTCGACTTCTAGAGTGTAGAGATAAATGAATGAATGAATATTTATTTGCTAAACACATGAGTACAACATACATTTGGTCTTCACTAACAATTCAGTTGGCTCTCTGTGCTTTGCTAGCGTATGTAAGTATGCTATACAAATTTTATAGTTACAGTACGTATAATAATATCAAAATTAAATCAATTTATACAGGGTTACTGGTAAAAAAAATGATGAGGTAGTGATCTTTAGTTGTTTCAAGGAATCAGGTAACTTATTATTATTATTAATTTATTATATACATTCACAGCAAGCTTTGGCGCAATAGAGCTGTTTTACATTTTACAACGTTTATGTATTGAACACGTACGTATTTGAGACAGTTTCTAGGGTTCCGTACCTCAAAAGGAAAAAACAGAACCCTTATAGGATCACTCATGTGTCTGTATGTCTGTCTGTCTGTCCGTCTGTCACAGCCAATTTGCTCCGAATCTAAACCGGTCCACGGTTAAGTTCAAATATGGTACACGTATGTCAATTTTGGGGGCAAAGAAGAAAATTTAAAAAAAAAATTCAAACTCTTCCGTGCGATATATCAAATGAAAGGGCTTACTGTGAGGGTCTCAAATATATATTTTTTTTATAATTTTAAAATAAAATGTTTTAAAGTTATTTAAGAAAATAGACGAAAATTGACCATTGCAGCCCTCTATCTTCGAGACTGACCTTTAAAATTTTGAAAAAAATACAGAAAATAATTCTATAGCTATAGATTACAGGAAAACCTATAAGAAGTCAATGGTCTTAAAATAACATGGTAAATCTCCCAATATTGTGTTTTTTTTTATGAGATGAGATGTCACAAGTAACTATAATGGAAAGGCGAAAATGTGCCAAGCTAACTCAGACGGTGACTACCACTTGCGCACACACTAGGCCATACTCCTAACTTCGTCACTAAGGTTTCTCGTCAACTTACCAGAGGCGCCGGCTTCATACAACCCCATTCCTTCCAGATTCCCTTCTGAACAACGACGACTCTGCTTGAGTTTACTATTGGTAAATAATATAGTACATACATACATATTATAGGTTTTTAATACATCATAAGATAAAAAACATTAAAAAATGCGTACTAACTAAGAATTTGGACGACAACAGCGCCAATAAGCTGCACATGGTGTGTCAGAATACAGTATTAATCGTAGTTCTAATAACCACGCTACTTCGGGCACACTTCGGTGGCAATCGTGGGTTCCGAAACACCGCTCGTTACGGTGCAAGGCGCAAGGTAAGCCGTTCTCGAGCGAGTTGTTACCGGGTTGTTCAGAAAAAGACAGCTACTGCAACTTAGACTTACATAATATTAAACACATCTAAAGACACACTGACATAAATAAAGATGGCCCCTTGATGATCCTTTTGCAGCACAGAAAATAAATTACATTTGAATTGAAGTAAGATGGCCGACACTGAGACGCTTTTGATGTGTAGCGCAATGAGAGTGAAGCTGCATTCATTAGTGAAGGGGCCTGTTTTAATAAAGTATACTTAGAGGAGAGCAAATTCTTGAGTACCTACATAATAAAATTAAAAGTTCTTTACAATATCTGTTGGCTGTGATTTAAGTCAAGTAATGAGCTCAGACTTAAGAGCCATACGTACGTATTTATTTCGATTGGATTACAGAATATCTAGGTGCGCAAATATCTATTAAATATGAACACTAAACATGAAACACATGAAACAAGTTAAACATGAAACATGGGAAAAATAAGTTTTCTATAGAAATTTGAAATTAATCATATCTCGTCTTCAAGTCAGTGTCCTTTCAAAATATATATTTGGGAACCTAGATATTCTGTAATCCAATCGGAATAAATACACACTACCTTAAGAATATGTTTGATTTACAAATTATTTTGGAATTTCGTTTGTATGACTATGAACTACGCATGGTCCGGGGGGGGGGGTCTCTCTCCGTTCGAGTTCAGAACTAGTCGGGCAAACCTGAAAGAATACCTACGTGAGTTATGTTACGTATGGCCTAAAGCGCGGTTGCTGAAAAAAAATTAAAAGTAAATAGTTCTATACCTATATTACAGGAAAACCTATAAGAAGTCTATGGTCTTAAAATAACATGGTAAATCTCTCAATATTGTGCGTACTAACTTACATTTGCAACTGGATTATATGGGAGAACATGTTTTTAAACTACAATGTTACGATCTCTTCATTGTGCGTGGTCTGAAACATTTTTTAAATAATCTACCTAATGGACAAAAATAAAATTTTAGTCATCATCCCTATTCTAAAGTTAGCGAGTCTGGAACTACACAACTGTTGTAGACCCTTTGACATGAAAATAAAGTTGTGATAACTTTGTACCAAGTTGGAAGTGCCTCGGGCGTGTGATTACGTCGTCTGAATTCTGACTGCAAAGTAGTCTTTGTTCTGCCAAGTCTTTTATGACAATACATCCTTTTTGCTTCCCAATTGTCTGTGACAATAGTTTGTTTGTGAAAAAGGACTACGGAACCTTTGTTTTGATTTACCGGCTTTTCCATTTTTAAATATTTTTTTCTTCATATTAAATAGGCTTGCGTCACCGATGATGACGCGGTTGACGATGATTATCTACACGTTTACTTTGTTTTGATGACACCCTACTTCTGCGGGGTACTTTCGTAACATATAAATTGACAATCGATCGCAATGCCTTTTATTTTGACAGTTCAGCCACGTTCATTGCGGTATTTACATTATTCGAACCTATGAAGCAATGGATTAAGAATTTCCTTCAAATCCCTCAGTTTGTGACTGAAAGTGTGTTATTCAATTAGGGTGCTGGTTGAGGCTTGTGACATTTTTAGTTCCAAAAACCAGTGGCGTTTTACTTTGATGAAGAAGAAACTATATTCCTGGTGTAAAAATAACTGCTTAAAACAGAATAAAAGTAACCAAATAGACCAATTAAAAAAAAACCGGTCAAGAGCGTGTCGGACCAGGCACAATGAAGGGTTCCGTAGTTGGGATGAATTATCCCAAGAACAATCTAACATTTTAGTTGAAAAACATGTTCTCCCATACATTCCAGCTACAAATGTCCATAGTTAAACGAAAAGGATCCAATCCACATTACACGTAATGTGGGTTGGATCCTTTTTGTTTAACTATGGACAAATGTAAGTTTGTACGCACAATATTGAAAGATTTACCATGTTGTTTTAAGACCATCGATTTCTTATAGGTTTTTCTGTAATCTACAGGTATTGAAGTATTTTCTATATTTTTATCAAAATTTTAGGCTCAGTACTTTCGAAGATAAGGGGAGAATGGTAAATTTTCGTTTATTTTCTTAAATAACTTTAAAATGGTTTATTTTAAAATTATAAAAAATATATATTTGAGACTGTCACAGTAAGCCCTTTCATTTGATATGTCACACGGTACAATTTGCAAAAATTTTTATTTTATTTTCTTATTTGCCCACCAAAGTTGACCCCCATATTCAAAATTTATTTATTTACGTTACACGTCCGTATTTGGGTCACAGAAATTCATATGTGTACCACAACTTAATCGGTCCATTAGATTCGAAGCAAATTGGCTATGACAGACGGACAGACAGACACACGAGTGATCCTATAAGGGTTCCGTTTTTTCCTTTTGAGGTACGGAACCCTAAAAAACAAAAGACGAACGCGCATCGAACAATACAGTGAAGTATGCGCTAAACTACACCTCACTCTGCTCGCTCACACGCATACATTTACACCAAATTACAACTAAACTACACCTCACTAATTGCACACTCATGTTTACGAAACCGGCCTCACTTCACTGTTGACAGCGCTTTCTTGGTTTTTATTTAGTCTGAGCCAAATATATGCCAGTTTATAGCCTACAGCCAGAGCATATGAGCACATCACCAAAATGTTTGAGGTTTATATCACTACTAAATCGTCCAAATATGTTCTTGTAAGAAATCTTTTAACTTTAAAAAAGGCTCAAAATGTATTACATGTCTTAAATAACTTAAAAACTTTCCCGTTTTAAACTTAGGTCAGGTCTGTCCTATGACCTCTGCGTCCTCCGTCACCTCACCAAAGTTTAAACGAAGGCTCTGCAAGATTGGCGAAACAATTTGTTCATTTATTGGGACTTAAGCAAGAATCTTTACGGCCTATTGATTTGGTTTGATTCGCATACTTGTTAAAAGTATCTCAATCCCGGATTGGGTAAACGAACAATCACAATGTTAAGCCATACCGTACGTGAAAAAGTCAAAGTGAACAGGCTATGTTAAGAACAGGTATGGTTAAGTATTAGTTAGCGCGTAGGTTTTGAGACCCTTACCACACACTGTGAAAATTTGTAAGAGATGTGGCTAGCCTTTTTTTTTGTGGATGGGAAATCATCAAATAACTTCTCCCGCTCTGGGTGGAGCGGGAGGGGGTGTCAGACTTCTACTTAATAAAACCCACCCGTGTTCCTTCAGTTGCCAGGGCCACGGTAACTCTTTCGAACAACCCGCAACCCTGGCGGGCATCGGCCCTAGCGGACCCCTTCAGCTAGTGCTGACATCTCTTTGAGGCAGATGAAGCTAGCCTATAGATATAACTGATGGTGTGGTAACGACCATTAATTAAATTGGCAGATAACTTTGTTTTAAACCTATTTATGTTTTCTCTATAAGCGAATTTGTAATTCTTTTGAGAAATAAATATCTTTAACCGTAAATTGTAAGCCAGAGTCAGTAAGTTGAATTAATATCATAGCAGTCCATGTAAAATACAGGTATTCAGCTGCATCCAGTGTGTGACGACGTGAACCGGGACGACAAACAGACAAACTTCCCAACGGAAAGCACTACACGTGATTTTTAATTACATTTTTGTTTTATTAAGGTATCTAAAAATATCTTATAATTTCAAGTCTCCAGTTTTTAAAACTGCGCTGCTAATATGAATTCCATGTATAATTGAGAGTATAGAAATCATTTTATGTTGGAAAATTTTGACAAAGCGGCATATCGAAAACAGAGCACTCTCACGCTGAAGCGTTGTGAGGCGTGCAAAAGGCTAAGCAGAATATGATGATGATGGTATACCTCATCCAGAATTGGTTGATCTGTGACGCTCTCAGGAAGTGTTAACGTCCTACTCAATATGCGATGGGCAGGGCTTTGTCTGATCCGTATGGGTTGGAGTGCGGGGTGAGACAGGGGGGTTTGAGCTCACCAACGCCCTATAACCCATAATATGTCGACGGGTTGATTGGCAGGCTCAGCAGCATCAAGATCTGTTGTTATGTAGATGGAGTCTGCGTTAGTAATGTCAGCTACGCAGACGTGCTGCTGAGTGCGTCAGTCTGTGGCCTCAGAAAGCTTGTGGCTATTTGTGACGAGTATGCCCGACTCACATGGCAAAATATACAATTGTAAAAAAAGTGAGTTCATGGTCTTTGGAGCCGGGGGTAGGTATCCTGTTTATGTACCACCAGTTTACCTTAATGGTATGCCATTGGAGTGGTATGCCATACAAGTTTAAATATCTTGGTCACATACTTATCCCTGATCTCAGAGACGATGACGACATTGAGCGGGCGCGGAGGGCCTTGTCGGTTAGAGCGAAGCGTTAAAATTACTCTTTTCAGAGCGTACTGCACTACGTTTTACATGAGCAGCCTGTGGGCTAGATATACTCACAAATCGTACAATGCCCTCCGTGTGCAGTACAACAACGGGTTCAGGGTGCTGTTGGGGCTGCCTCGCTACTGCAGTGCATTGGGAATATTCGCGGACGCACATGTGGATTGTTTCTTTGCCACAATGCGCAAGCGCTGTGAATCCCTGGTGCGTGGGGTGTGGGGCGGCGGCAACAGTATCCTGTCTCTAATTTCGAGCAGGCTGGACTGTCCGTACGTAAATCGCTGCTGCGCCATTTTGCAGCCGCGGTGAAGCGTCGGACGGTACTGCAGCTGTGTATATTATACGGGAATTTGTGATACAGTTAAAATTATATTAATTACTAACATAGGATAAGTTTTTTTTTTACTAACATATGAGTCATGGTTACTTGAATAAATAAAAGAAAATTGAATTGAATTGAATTAAACCAGGACTACTCCAAACCTGATCAAATAGACAGCAATCCAAGAAAAATACCACTTATTATTCCCCACAACTCTCCAAGAGTTAACTGCTGGAAAACGGGTTACCGTACTAAACTAAGTGAACTTGCAGCTGATCCGAACACAAACATGTATATTATTGTGATTCTTAAAACTTGCACGTCTTGCTTGCATAGCTGAGCTGTACAATGTATTGCAAGCAGTTCGTGCAATAAATAGTAAACGTGAATAGCAAATCTGTAAAGCTTGTTGTATCAATGTTCATTGATGAAGTTGGTGTAAATTTTAAATGAACTATAGGAATTTAGGCACTTGGAATCTGCCAACGGGCTATGCAAAGAAGTACGTATACTAAGTCACAGATTAATACAGATAGTAATAATAATAATAAGCTTATTAGTACATAAAAAAAACCACAACACAGTACATAGCTTATGGAAACAGTGGGTTGTACTACCAAGTTTAAAATTAAGAAATAATTACCTGCTTATTTGTAACATAATTGAATTGTGCAAGGTTGTTTGTTGTATTTTATTTGCCAAATAAAGATTATTATTATTATTATTATCGTCAGCTTTCCGGGCTCCTACACTAGGTACGCAGACCTGTATCTTAGGAGTCAGAGATTTTGCGGCCTCAATTTATATAATACAATATAACCGTGACTTTTCTGTTGGTTTACAGTGGTTGTTAACACAGCAAATGGAGTGAATAATTGTGGTTGTGTATGAGTGTGTACATGAGTGTAGTTTGTGTGTGTGTGTATGTGTAGTGTGTGTGATAAGCTTTCTTTCAAGGTACTTAGATATGATAAAGTTATGAATCTGAAATGAAGATGGGACACTCAGCAAAATCATTTAAATAAAACGCGACTCTTGCTACGGCACAATAAAGTGCAATCCAGGTCGCACAACGCTTATTAACTACAGTTATATTCACCTGCAAGTTGCCTTTGGCCCTTCGCACACGGATCGTAAGCGTAGTGCTACCAAATGTAGCCCTGGTTCAGACCTGCTAACGAAACCATAGCCCACCTAAATGTTATCAGTCTAATTTTTCCCATAAATTTCGTAAATGCATGCAATGTTACAAGTCTGAAGTCTCCCCTCCCAGTTAGCACGAACGTCTAGCAAAATTACAATTCCCATACATAATTATAGATGGCGACACGATAGCTGCGATTGCAATTCGCTGTAATCGTGTCGCAATCGACTTATTTTGTATAGAAAATTGTAACAGCGTGATTTGCATTTGGAATTAGGCAAATATCAACAACACAGCTAACCCGTTCCTTGTTGGTCGCAATCCGGGATCCCGGATTTCGAAAATACCGGAATACCGTTCCTAATAAACAACTTAAAAAATGGTTTTAAATTCACAAAAACCGGAACTTTCGGTATATTTGATATTTAGTAAAAAAAAATCCAATTCGTTAGTTATATCACACTAGGTACCAAATTAAAAGTCTAACTAACTTACTATATAGATAAATACAAAAACAAAATGAGAAATAACACTCAGGCGTCGTTGTACTCGTCTGCATCGCTCGGTCATCCGGAAACGTGCCCAGAAGACTGGCAGCATTGCCACGTTGAATGGCAATACTATAATTCATTTGCCAAAGAACGAGCCAGCTCATGGTCACGTGAAGTGTCGAGCAGTCGTCGAGAAATTTCCTTAAAAAGGAGACACGTACTCGGGCTCCATGAGGCCATGACCCAACTGTTTCGTCCCCAAACGGTTCAAAACTGAAGTTAGTTACCCAAAAGCTATTAGCGCCGCTTGAGGGTCTCGGCAGCCGCGGCCGCAGCTCCAGCACGTGCTTGAAATATGAGATGGCGCAAGTGACAGTTGCGTCCCACACCAGAGGCTGATCCACCTTCCAATGCAACAGCGTCATGCTATCTGGTCTCTTCCCATCGTCACGTACCAAGCCGTTTGATTCTAATACCGCTAGTACGCCGGCGGGAACAAAGGCTCGGCCAATAATATCGTTGATGCTGGCGGACCATGCTATGCGACCTACACTCCTGCACGATAGGCTATGGTGCCCGAGACTGTCGACATCTTGAAGCGATTCCAAATACGCACGACGATAGCCGAGCCGACCAATCACGTAGCGACTAGCGTGTGGCGAGACGAGACAGACAATGTGTAATTCTATTCTCACTAACCACTAAACTGTCATAAATAGTCGATATTTAATTACTAACTTAAATGTATACCTACAAATTCTTCAGATCTCGGTAATATCGAATAAACCGGAATACCGGAATTTATCTGAGGTCAGTACCGAAAACACCTCAATAAATGATATGAGTATGAGTATGAGTACCTAATACCTAAACAGTATTGCGACCCTATTACGGACCTCATGAATCATAATCACGGGGATTATTTAACTATGGTATTCTTTTTAGACAGTGAAACCGTTTACAAATCTTAAAAATGTATTTATTGCCAGTGGGCATTGAGCCTCATTCCCGAAATTTTGCTTCGATTATTACGAAAGCTATCGCAAATCTCTTTATGTAGATCCGTATTAGCATACCTATTCAAACTCAAAGCATTTAAATAGTATCACACTGACTTTTCGTCCCGTCATAAATATTAGAATCTCCGTACCGTAACTCCTAAAGTTGGTTTCAAATCATGTCGACATAATATCGACCGTCCCTATTAACAATGTCGAATATACATTTTTACCAATATTCACTTTTTTTCATAAATCGAATTACAATTTAAAAAAAATTCTTCACTTTCAAAACAAACTTTGAACTAAGGGCAGTTCAAAGTTTGCCCTAACGATAAAAAAGAATCTTTATGATATTAACAATGTCAGTTCTGCGAAAAAGACCACTGTTCAGTAGGGACTAAACAGTAGTCTCCCTGCAGAACCGACATTGTTAATAGGGACGGTCGATATGTCAATACGAATTTGCAGTTCAACGAAACACAGATCCAAAAGGTTTACCATTCGCTCAAGTATAGGTATCTCTGAAAGGATTTAGTATGTCGTATAAGTCATCATAAAATTGACTGACCATATGTCACACTTCCTATTCATCGAATTAACAGTAGCACCAGACATCACCAGACATCAAGTCTCTACCAGCAATTATCGACCAGTACACAGCATTTAAAAAACCCAGCGTGTTAATAGCATTGTTGATTTGACCCGTCACGCGAACTACTCCTGGCCATCAAGTGATTCGCCCTTGCTATTGATTGCTTGTTAAAATGCTATTTGTTATTGTTATTATTTCCAACTAAGGCTTTTGTGTGATGACAATATCATTGCAGAAATATGCTGGAGGAGACAGATGAGGATTGATGAGGAGAAACGACGGCCAATATTTATGTATCAAAGAGAAAACGTGGGTAATAATAAAGTTCGCAGAATTAATTCTTTGGGTCTCTAGGGACAAGGGATGTCAGGGTTAATTTTCCTTTTTAGCCTTTTGAATTTATGCGAAGGAATGTACCTGTGTATATATGCATTAATCACGAAAGACTTCCGAATTAAAACCTTTTATTTTCCTTCATTCTGTTATCGTATAGGCGTCTATAACATGTTCATAGTTATGAAGTTGACGCCTGACGACTGACCAATTTTACTGTTACCCTGGCATGTGGTCATCATGCTGGGGTAAACGTGAACATTTGTCAGTCAGTTAGGCGCTAAGGTAACGAAGCCTGCTACCCAGAACGGCCTGAATTACATTTACTTAAGAGGATTACAGGACATAAACGCAAATAACGCAAGTTTTATAATGCCTAAAAGTTTATGGTCTACTGCAGTAAGCAAAATTAGAAAAATATATGATATTGTTCAGGATATATGCTAGTTAGATAGTGTGTTGAAAACATAATACAATTAATTTGACACGATAGAAAAAATCACGAAGCTACCTCTAAAAAATTATTTTAACGATTAAAAACCATACTAATATACATGCAATCACACAGATTTTTTTGTCAGATTATTCTACAAGCAACATATTAACGTGATAGTGTTTTAATTTTTTAGTCTAATTCACTAGATTTTTTGGAAATCAATAATTGCTTCATATTTTGCAATAAATTACCAGCGTTGTGTCATCGCGCTTCTCTTTCTTTTCTATGCAGTCCGACAGTGACCGTGCTTTAGGTCATGTAGTCCCCTTAAACATCGCCACTGGTGGAGGATTTTAAAATACAATTTTTTTTTTAACATCGCAGGAAACGTTTAAAAATAGCGTCTCATAGTTCCATCCATACGTTTGTGTCCATTCGTTCTAGGAATAAAAGCGTAGCTGTGTCGTCAGCTGAATATAAAATAAAAGACAGGATAGGACGGAATGTATTGTTTTGTTCAGTTTTGTGTATCCAACATGGTAGCAGGCTGTCACTTAAAACCAAGTGTTGTATTTCGTGGAAAAACCTGTGCACGCGAGGTCTACTGAATTCTAGGGTATATTCCAGGGTAAATGAAAGTTTTCCGAAAATAAAACAGAATTTCAATAGAAAAAAAATAAAATATTCGATTAGAACTTCGCATAAGTCGACCGCAGAGGGGCCAGTGGCTAAGTAATAACAGCCGCACCGGTCGATCGATCAGGTTAAGCTACGCTTGCCGGGGTTGGTCTGTGGATGGGTCTTTACATACGAAGACCCCTGCGTGCCTCGGAAAGCACGTTAAACTGTTGGTCCCTGGTATCAATATTGTATCTTTGACAGTTGTCAGAAGCCCGAAAGTCTGACAACCAGACTTACTAATATCGTATTTCCCAGTAACTGGGCTGTGGAGGCCAGATAGGCAGTCGCTCCATGTAAAATACCGGTATTCAGCTGCATGCGGTTAGACTGGAAGCCGACCCCAACATAGTTGGGAAAAGGCTAGGCCGATGATGGTAAGTGACCGCACATAATTCGAAAAGAATTGAGTTTAGGTCATTCATATAGTTTCACCTTTCTTGTTTACACAGTAAGCACCTCAGGTCTTTAAAGACCTCAAAATAGACAAATTAAGCCTATATAAAAAAAGAACTGTATATTTTCTTTTGGTATAAGCATAGGTAATTGTTCACTAGACACTTTCATATCCTCGACGACTGCCATTCAAGTCCCTTACAAACATAGGACGCACTAATACAAAACATAAATAACACCTTGGAGGTCGTAATGGACGCATGTCCTTGACTAATTAAGGCTAGACCGGGTAGACAATAGACAGTCCGAGGGAGACTCCTCCGATTTATGGCTAGACTGAACGCGAACTAACGGAATTAGGACATTACGTAGTGAGTGGTTTAGTTCTGAAGAATGATGACTTTACTTCGGTCTTATACGGACGATTTTTGTCTGTCAAGATATTGCAAGAGGTTGGATAGACACACAACACTTACGCCTGTATTCCGGAAGGGTTAGGCTGAGGTGTACCACCCCCATTTCGCCAGTTATGTATAAATCCCATGTATTAATAGATTGCCATCAACCGGGTACAAATCCAGACTCCGAGCTGCTGAGACTAAGAAATTCCAGATGGAAAACCGAATAAGACTTTGCTTTACCTGGGAATAGCACACAGGACCTCACGCATGCGTCCTGGATGCTATTCCCGGGTTACATATGCCCGATGCTCGATTCTCTTAACGAAGATGTTTCGCTAAACGAAACCGGCTTCTTATTTGCTTAGTATGAATTTATACCGTGTCATGATTAGAACCCTTGCGGTTGCACTGAATGCAAGCTGTGCAGGACCGTCCGTCACTGTGGCTATCCTTGGGTTCATAAGTAAACGACATTTGACTAGTTCTCTTGTAACAACTAACAGATGTTCATTCATAAGCCTACAACACTAATTGTGGACATAAATACTAACCAAACTCGTTTAGGCCCCACTGAGGTAGATGTTCCAGATTTGTTCGAGCCTCTCCGAAATTTGGGTCGGCCCAAAAGATTAATAGATCAAATAACTCGGCCTGAATGTTGACAACCGACTCCGAAGTCTTGTTAGGCATCTGTTGGTATGTAAATTTTGGAAACACAGCCTTCTGTGTTTATCTTTGTAAAAGGCGAAAGCAAAGTTGCTTTGCTCGTTGCTACAACTTTTCGCTTCCATACTTAGGTAAAAGAAAAACATCGAATGTATTTATACGAGCTTATTATCCGAGGGCAAGGTAAAAGCTACACACACATATTTTATGCAATAGTTACCCAGCTTTGAGAAAATTTGCTTACAGGAGATATTATAGGAAAGGAATATGCATAGTCAATGCCATTCTTTTGATATAAGTTTTCCCTTAGTTACCTAATATGATTATAAAATATTATACGTATATAATAATATATGTATATTAATCTTATAATGCGAGGAGAGGAATGAATGGTCTCTGAACTTTAAGTTACCTCAATAATTCTTACGAGGGGGGAGATTTTCACGATGTGCTTGACTAAATATGGGACCTTGGCAATCGCATTTGTAGGAGTCCGTGACTCCCCATTTGTTCAAGACCATTTTGCTTCTTCGAGCGTGAAAACACACACCTTTCAAAACTTCCCCTACATTTTCTCATGCTCAACCATTTGTCTTTTGCAGCTTAAAACAATATCGTGTAAGCCTTGCGGTTGAATGAGCTGCTTAAAACAAAGGAAGTGGAACACACAATGGTGAATCTGTGCTGAATTATATTATAATAGGTGAATATGATCATAGTAAGGTCGACGAACTATCACACAGTCAACTCAGTATGCATATAGACATGTTGTCAGATTTGATAGTGTTTGAAAACCACTGTCCTGAACTGGTAATTCATCGGGTAATACCGACCCTTTTTGCCCCATTACAGGAGGCCCCCCATCAACGGTAACAAAACCAGTATAATTTAAACACTTCTATTTAAACTCCGTACAGGCTAAGCCAGCTCAAGATCAAACTTCTTCTGGGTAAGCTCGCTCCATCGTCGACTTGGTCTCTGTCGCCTCCGACCTAGACTAGAGTCAAGAGCAAACCCATCAGAATTAAAAACAAATAAAAAAATACTGTTACCACTTACGTGGATTAGCGGTCGACTGTACCAGCAAAGCATAGGATTCATTGCGGGTTGAGTGATTGCCTTGCTTGCTCGAATTTCCGGCGTTCGTTTGGAACAAATATTTGCAGGATAAATAGGGCTACAAATATGTAGTTCCCGGATATGTGTGATTTCATGCTTTCTGCCAGTTCATACAGGAGAAATCCTACATTAAACAGGTGCCCATCCTATGGAGAAACAGCTTTCCATTACATGATGAAATAGCACTTCGATGTTATAATTTATAGAGCAAGAGCCCAGAACCGCCAGACGGCCAGATCTTATTTTCTGATTAACAAAATGTATGGGATAGAGTAGTGTTAATATGAACTTAGAACCATAGACACACAACAGTCAATTTTCAGGAATCAGGTACTTAGACTGCTGATTTTTATTTATTTATTTATTTATTTATTTATTTATTTAGGGACAACAAACAGCAGTGTAATACTAAGTAAACATAGGTTAGAGCTTAATAATAGAGGTAACAAATACACTACTCACAACGTTATCCACATATTACTAAACAGATCTAGGTATGTATGTATGTATGTTATTATTTTATTATTATTTTTATGTATGTCTTACAGAGTATTTTTTATAATTAATAATCAATAGTGTCGAGACAGTTCCCGTCAGCGGTTTTTTTCGCCAGACGCTTTAAAGCTCTGGCTCTGGGATCGTGGACTATTACAAATTACAAGCCGTGTGCCCGATGTGATTCCCCATCGCTTCGGCAGAAATCACGAAGTTCCATACAAACTTAGATTCATCTATTACCCCCTTTAGATGGTGAATTTTCAAATAAAACCTACCTATATCCTACTTATGACATAGCAGCGACATCACAGCACGTTCATCCGACGCGGGCTTTCAATGTCGCATTTCTACAGGTTTTCCGTGATTATTTTAATAAATTTAAATAAAAAAAGTATACATATTATATGCTATTTTTACAGTTATTTTGGTATTTACGTAAATACCAAAAAGAAATAGCATAATTATACTTTTAAATACCAAAGATCTAGAGCATGGCTGAAAAAAAAAATATTTAAATCTATTAAAATAATCACGAAAAACCTGTAGAAATGCGACGTTGTCTGCTCGCGCGGGATAAACGCTGTAAGCCAGACGTGATGTTTTCTCCATTTAAAACCGTTTTTCCGCCTCGTCCACACATATGTCCACGTGGTTTTTGCGAGCACTAATAAGTCACTCAAACACAGTCAAGTTGTGTAACATGAATAATTTAGGTGACAATGGTAATCGTGTGAGTCAACTAACGGTCATTATTATGGCATTTATAAGTGATATGCTAAATAGGATGTTATTTGCACGCTGTTGGCATGTGCGTAGAGTAGGATGACAACAGAGACCAAGGGTTATACAATCGAGCTGTGTTTGAAACGTTCATGTTAGTCATGTGCCAGGAAAACCCAGGTTAGTGTATGATATGGATAATTCGTCAACACTTAAAGTCGATTAGAATATTTGTTATGCGAATTGACGAACTTTTTTTTTTTTTTTTGAGATGGGTTTGCTCTAGTCTTGACTCTAGTCTAGGTCAGAAGTGACAGAGACAAAGTCGACGATGGAGAGAGCTTACCCAGAAGAAGCCTGTTCACTCCACTTTGAAGAGATTAGGGTTGTATGCGCTCGGAAACACAGACGCAGGTAGTGAGTTCCACTCTTTTGCAGTGCGCCATGTGCGCATTATAAAAGACATTTGGAAGCGCTTAGTGCGAATTGGTGGAATATTAACCAGGTAGGGATGGTAACTGGCAGTGCGTCTAGATGTCCGATGGTAGAAGGGGGCCGGTGGAATCAGGTCGTGGGTGGTCAGGTGAACTACCTACAATCAATCATACTGTCGGTTTTCGGTCCCGAGTTATGGGTTAGACTGATTCTGGTGCAGCCGCTAAATAGACATTTTATTTTGTAGGTAATAAATCGGCTAATCTTTTGCGACTGTATGACGTTCAATCTCTGTTGACTATTTACTCCATTTAGTTGTATTGTATCTACTTTTGGCATGATCAAGAAGCTAAATACATATTTTTTTATATGACACGCTTAAAATGAAATCCGCTCAGCTGACCGCTCAGCTGACCGCTCAGCTGGTTACTGACGATGTAAACAGAGCGATCTCAAAAGTAGTTCACTGGTTCAGTGTTAATAATTTACTCCTTAATGAAAAAAAAACCAAATTCATTAAGTTTACACTACCTCACGTTAGGCAGGTGAAAACTAACGTGTTGATAAAGGGCGAAGAGTTGAATCCTGAAGATAGCACAGTATTCTTGGGCTTAACTTTGGATGCTAAGCTTCAGTGGGGCCCACATATAGATAAATTGTCAAAAAAGCTAAGCTCCGCAGCATACGCTGTTAGGAAAATTCGTAATTTAACCAACATAGAGACAGCCCGTTTAGTGTACTTTAGCTATTTTCATAGTATAATGTCGTACGGTATTCTGTTGTGGGGAAATGCAGCCGACATTCAGACTATCTTTGTTTTGCAGAAAAGAGCTGTTCGATGCATTTATAAATTAAGTCCGAGACAATCTCTCAGAGAGAAATTTAAGGAGATTAATATACTGACTTTGCCTTCTCAGTACATTTTTGAAAATCTTTTATATGCCCATAAAAACATTAAATTGTTTAAAAAATACAGTGATATCCACAATATAAATACTAGGAACAAACACAAATTTGTTGTACCTCCAACAAGGCTCAAGAAAATAGGTGGGTCATTCAGGTGTCAATGTATACGCTTTTATAATAAACTTCCAAGCCACGTTCAAGATCTGAGTCTTAATAAATTCAAATCATTCATTAAACGCAAGTTGTGTCAGAAAGCTTTTTATACCGTTAAAGATTATATTGAGGACAAAAAGGCTTGGGAATGAACTGCTCCAATTTTATTTTATATTATTTTTATTTTTGCATACTGAATGTTGACATTAATATTTACTTTGTAAGTATTATATTATTTTACTTTATTGTGAATGTGAAGACTATGTAGGTCATTGCTTTTTTTTTTTTTTGTTTGTTTTATTTTTTCTCTCAGTTATTTTTAATCATTGTCTGGCAGTTTGAGTAATCTATGCGGCCTACCCCAATGTCCTTTCTTTGGTATTGTTCGTCGAATCGTTGAGCTCCTTAAGTTCTGAGTTGAGCTGCGCGATTACTGACAAATGCGTGCACTGACTGGACAGGTCCTCTCAATCTGTGTGGTTCTTTCCTCAAAAGACCATTTCAGACACCAATCTACATGGTCTTCACACGAAGTGACCAAGATTATGTCTGGACTTTATAAGAGACTGTGACCTCTGAGTTTGTTTCGGCCTTTCTTCTCAGAGTAGTCAGATAGGAAACGCCGAACTCATCTAGTTTAAAAAAAAATATTGACTTGTAAAAGTGTTTGTACAAACCTACTTACAGAAATAAAAATCATTTATCATTTATCATTTAAATAAATATTTAATACTAATGAGACAGAATCGTTTCACTTTTGTGCCGTAGCCTTTAGTCCGGCAGATTGATTAATTTCCTTCTCATAAATTTTACAGTCATATTGAGTATTTTTTAAATGATCGACCCTCGGCGAATGAGTCCTTTTGATGATAGTTAGCCCAAAAGATGCTAAGCGACTACTGATCGCTTACTCAAATACACTACGGTCGATTTATCTGGGCAGGTCTGAACATAGGCACTAAGAAGTTTCGCGGTTTCCTAAAAAATCTTACTGCGCAGCCTTCTGCGCGAAGTTTGGACCTGCCAAGATAAATCGGCCGTACTGTACATGTTGTATTTTATTCATTCGCTGCGCGTTTGAATTGATACCATTATATTGGTTTGCTTGCTCGTCGTAGGTATAAATATCTCCATAAAAAAAAAGTATTTTAAGAGAAATTGCGTACTGCGTAGTAATCAGCTATAACTTTGTACAGAACCTACTCATACAACTGCATTATGCCGCTGGCACATTAATTTGACTTTTTATAAAGATATTTTAATTTCATTAAAGGTTATTATTTATTGATTTATTTACCATTTTCTAAAATAGCATCTTGGAGCAACCAAGAGTTTTTTTCCCTGGGAACCCCCAGGGAATTAAAATTATTAAAATTGGGATCACACTGTGCAAAAAATTCATTCTTGAAGCTACGTACCAGCTGGGCGGCACGTTGTGTATTAAATTTTCTTAGGATTTATATCATCATATGAAGGGTTCACGGGCTATTTGTATTAAGCGACATGTTTGGAACTTTACAGGAGAGCATTTCAAAGTTTCATTATTCGGAAAAAAGAACATTGTAAAAAAGTATCAATATTTTTACGAAGTGGCCTATCGACGGTTAATAATCAAGTGTCCATCTCCATTTTTTTACTTTTTTCACTTTTTAATGCAGGTACGTATTATAATAACTCAATATCGGCCAGGATGTCGCTTAATACAAATAGCCCGTGAACCCTCGATATTATTATCCTTTATTCCTTTTAAATACATATTATTTACATTTTTTGATGTTTGATGGATAATCCTAGCCACTAGATTGTGTCTGTGCAAGTACTCGCCGCTAGCAAGACGAGAACAACCGGAAACAATATGTCGGATTGATTCACGGTGGTATGCCCGACAGATGTCAACCATACCGTCCTTGACAATATATTTCCGATAGTTATTCGTCATGATAATTTCATCCATAATCGCACAGACAAAACGGTTCGGTTTCCCCGAAGATGTCGCCGAAACGCAGCCAGAATACAGACGCCTCGACCCTGATCGACCAAAAAGTGAAAAAGCGACCGTGAATCTCATATTATTATTATTATTATTAATGTTTTTTTTATATTTCTCAGGACCCTGGGGTTCCGGACCTTTGGAAGGCGTACGAGGAGCCGAAGCCAACTCGCAGAGGCCCCTTAGATAATTTTAAATGATGAGGAATTATTATTATTGTAGTGTTTTTTCTTCTCAGCTCTTTGGCTGGTTTTTGCAAACATTTACGGACCAAAGTCAAGTAAATGCAGCGTGTGGTGTTTTATGTTGAAGATTGACCTATTTCGTTTTCATCTACTTGATTATTATTACTATACCTTAAAATGTTTTTAAAACAATTTGAGGGAATATTTTCACAGTTGGTCCCATTGTCAAAGTTGTTGATTAGCACGTTAGCCCCCTGGAATCGGATAGATGCAAATAAATTCAAAGTCAGCTGGTTTAAGTTATGCAATTTTAACAATTATGAGACCTAACTTCGACTAAGTTAGCCTAATTATTCAACCGCCTAGTGCAATGCAGTAGACTATAATTTGACACAATTAGGCCACAATTATGTACAACAAATAACTAAGCCGAGGCTGTGGCCGAGGTTCAATGGCCTCCTGCCTCGATGTCGTAATGTAGGATTAGTGTCGGATTACCTACCCCTCTCCTCCTCTCACCCCCCATGTTGTGGCGTGTCACCGATATGTTTATCAGAGGATGTATTTACATTTTCTTTTATTACTAGCTTTTGGTCGCGCGATTTGCCTTTTGGAATATTATACCTGTACGGAATGTATTGTAAAGCTGTGGGGGTCACATTTAAGGGACACATACATTTCACAGGGAGGGATTTTTCGTACAGGCCATAAAACTGAACAACTTTCTCCAGGGGACCAACATCGTAATCGAGAAAAAATAAGCAGCCGTCCCACGATCGACAAAAGCTACGCCTTTCCAATTATGAAGCAATGTTGCTTGCAAGCTGCAACTGTACTTATGACAAAGTAAAACAAAAGACCATAGGGGCAGGGATTTTCCAATGTATCAGTGTACACAAAAATCAACTTTAAGGTGTAAAGGCGTCCGTTTAGTCGATAGTACATACCATCAAACTGAACAACTTTCTCCAGGTGACAAAATTTACCAATATCGTAATCGAGAAAAAATAAGCAGCCGTCCCATACATTACAGACCATCAAACTGAACAACTTTCTCCAGGGAACTAACACCGTAATCGAGAATAAATAAGCAGCCGTCCCATACATTACAAACCATCAAACTGAACAACTTTCTCCAGGGAACTAATATCGTAATAGAGAATAAATAAGCAGCCGTCCCATACATTACAAACCATCAAACTGAACAACTTTCTCCAGGGAACTAACATCGTAATCGAGAATAAATAAGCAGCCGTCCCATACATTACAAACCATCAAACTGAACAACTTTCTCCAGGGAACTAATATCGTAATAGAGAATAAATAAGCAGCCGTCCCATACATTACAAACCATCAAACTGAACAACTTTCTCCAGGGAACTAACATCGTAATCGAGAATAAATAAGCAGCCGTCCCATACATTACAAACCATCAAACTGAACAACTTTCTCCAGGGAACTAACATCGTAATCGAGAATAAATAAGCAGCCGTCCCATACATTACAAACCATCAAACTGAACAACTTTCTCCAGGGAACTAACATCGTAATCGAGAATAAATAAGCAGCCGTCCCATACATTACAAACCATCAAACTGAACAACTTTCTCCAGGGAACTAACATCGTAATCGAGAATAAATAAGCAGCCGTCCCATACATTACAAACCATCAAACTGAACAACTTTCTCCAGGGAACTAACATCGTAATAGAGAATAAATAAGCAGCCGTCCCATACATTACAAACCATCAAACTGAACAACTTTCTCCAGCGAACTAACATCGTAATAGAGAATAAATAAATGATAAATGATTTTTATTTCTGTAAGTAGGTTTGTACAAACACTTTTACAAGTCAATGTTTTTTTTTTAAACTAGATGAGGTCGGCGTTTCCTATCTCACTACTCTGAGAGGAAAGGCCGAAACAAACTCAGAGGTCACAGTCTCTTATAAAGTCCAGACATAATCTTGGTCACTTCATGTGAAGACCATGTAGATTGGTGTCTGAAAAGGTCTTTTGAGGAAAGAACCACACAGATTGAGAGGACCTGTCCAGTCAGTGCACGCATTTGTCAGTAATCGCGCAGCTCAACTCAAACTTAAGGAGCTCAACGATTCGACGAACAATACCAAAGAAAGGACATTGGGGTAGGCCGCATAGATTACTCAAACTGCCAGACCATGATTAAAAATAACTGAGAGAAAAAATAAAACAAACAAAAAAAAAGCAATGACCTACATAGTCTTCACATTCACAATAAAGTAAAATAATATAATACTTACAAAGTAAATATTAATGTCAACATTCAGTATGCAAAAATAAAAATAATATAAAATAAAATTGGAGCAGTTCAATCCCAAGCCTTTTTGTCCTCAATATAATCTTTAACGGTATAAAAAGCTTTCTGACACAACTTGCGTTTAATGAATGATTTGAATTTATTAAGGCTCAGATCTTGAACGTGGCTTGGAAGTTTATTATAAAAGCGTATACATTGACACCTGAATAACCCACCTATTTTATTGAGCCTTGTTGGAGGTACAACAAATTTGTGCAATAAGCAGCCGTCCCATACATTACAAACTATCAAACTGAACAACTTTCTCCAGGGAACTAACATCGTAATCGAGAATAAATAAGCAGCAGTCCCATACATTACAAACCATCAAACTGAACAACTTTCTCCAGGGAACTAACATCGTAATCGAGAATAAATAAGCAGCCGTCCCATACATTACAAACCATCAAACTGAACAACTTTCTCCAGGGAACTAACATCGTAATCGAGAATAAATAAGCAGCCGTCCCATACATTACAAACCATCAAACTGAACAACTTTCTCCAGGGAACTAACATCGTAATCGAGAATAAATAAGCAGCCGTCCCATACATTACAAACCATCAAACTGAACAACTTTCTCCAGGGAACTAACATCGTAATCGAGAATAAATAAGCAGCCGTCCCATACATTACAAACCATCAAACTGAACAACTTTCTCCAGGGAACTAATATCGTAATCGAGAATAAATAAGCAGCCGTCCCATACATTACAAACCATCAAACTGAACAACTTTCTCCAGGGAACTAACATCGTAATCGAGAATAAATAAGCAGCCGTCCCATACATTACAAACCATCAAACTGAACAACTTTCTCCAGGGAACTAATATCGTAATAGAGAATAAATAAGCAGCCGTCCCATACATTACAAACCATCAAACTGAACAACTTTCTCCAGGGAACTAATATCGTAATAGAGAATAAATAAGCAGCCGTCCCATACATTACAAACCATCAAACTGAACAACTTTCTCCAGGGAACTAATATCGTAATAGAGAATAAATAAGCAGCCGTCCCATACATTACAGACCACCAAACTGAACAACTTTCTCCAGGGACCAACATCGTAATCGAGAAAAAATAAGAAGCCATCCCATACATTACAGACCATCAAACTGAACAACGTCCTCCAGGGACCAACATCGTAATCGAGAAAAAATAAGCAGCCGTCCCATACATTACAGACCACCAAACTGAACAACTTTCTCCAGGGACCAACATCGTAATCGAGAATAAATAAGCAGCCGTCCCATACATTACAAACCATCAAACTGAACAACTTTCTCCAGGGAACTAATATCGTAATAGAGAATAAATAAGCAGCCGTCCCATACATTACAAACCATCAAACTGAACAACTTTCTCCAGGGAACTAATATCGTAATAGAGAATAAATAAGCAGCCGTCCCATACATTACAGACCACCAAACTGAACAACTTTCTCCAGGGACCAACATCGTAATCGAGAAAAAATAAGAAGCCATCCCATACATTACAGACCATCAAACTGAACAACGTCCTCCAGGGACCAACATCGTAATCGAGAAAAAATAAGCAGCCGTACCATACATTACAGACCACCAAACTGAACAACTTTCTCCAGGGACCAACATCGTAATCGAGAAAAAATAAGCAGCCGTCACATACATTACAGACCATCAAACTGAACAAAACTCTCTATGGTATCAATATCGCAATCAGGATAAAAAATTGATTTGGGAATTTGTAAGTCTATTTTCACAAGCATTTAGGAGTTTGGGCTTATAAATAAAGACAAAACAAGCAAAGGGAGTAAATAAGGATCATAGCACGTGGTGTTCTGTAGGTTCTGCTTATATCCTTGAGCAAAGGTGTGAACTGTTTATATGTATATGTTAAAAACCGCTGTTTTTTTTCACAAAACAGCTCCGTTGTATAAAACAACTGAACGACGTTTAGCGGTTTTACACAATTACTGAACTATAACGCGCAGGATTGTTTAAACATTTTGCGAGCGCTGCGAACAATGTAGCGGGTCAACGATTAGCGGTTATATAAAACAGCGCGAAATGAAACGTCAGGTTGTAGATTTTAGTTCTAAAGTTTGACGCTCGTGGCTCTGTGTGTCATGACAATAACAATAACCTAACTCGAGTGAAAACAATGAATGGACAAATTTCAATTTTATGAGTCAGTCCTAAAAATACTAAATAGCTGCCTAAACCAATTGGTCAGAGTGCCCTAGCTTAGTTATTGCGACCGATTCGACAATAGAAGCCACACCAATTGCTTATTGTGACTGGAGATAAGCCATTCTGCAATACGTCTTAACGTGGGTAGCAGTATTAAAATCCAGCTGAACATTGTTTTACATAACGGCGCAATTATCTAAAACGACTAGCGGTTTTGTAAAACAGCGGATTCTACAATCCATCTGCGACATAATATATACAATATGTAACTGAATTAAAGCATGAAAAGAGTTTGTTCAGAAACGTTTACTGAATGGATTTCTGACATTTTTATAGGTATAGGTAATTTTTTATCCCAAATTTAATTAAAACTACGTAAATTACAGCCATACTTTCGCTGTACAGTCAAAACAAACCAAAATGGACGAAGTATGCCTATACGTTTGCGACTGTGTGCGTGCGTGCGATTTTCTCCCACAATCAGTATAACTAATTTAATAAATAAACAATGTTTTATACATAATAGTTAAAATTCAGTGTATTTATTATAATTATAATTTATTTAGTATTATAATTTAGGGCGTTTGGTAGTGTGCGCTAATTCTGGGACATGTTGTATTCCAGGGTAAGGCTGAAAAGTTTTGAGCCTAAATACCTTCAAGGGTCATGCTAATTTGCGAATACTCTCTTTAGTATAAATACAAAGTTTCATGTCATTAGCATCATTACGCTTTGAGTAATTAATCCGTAAAGATCATCATAATCACTGATCATCCACGGCCCATGTCTAGGCTCCAAACTTTTGTTTTTAAGCCCTATAGCGAATCTAAGCAAAAATAGCCTTCTTCAATCCGGTGTGTCGGAGGACTGAAAAGTTTTGAGCCTAGGGATGGGCCAGATGATATTTACGGATTAATTACTAAAAGCGTAATGATGCTAATGACATGAAACTCTATATTTATACTAAAAAGGGTGTTCGCATTTAGTGTGCATTTAGTAATATGTAGCGCGAGACAATAATGACACTTGAAGTACTTAGGCTCAAAACTTTTCAGTCCCCCGACACACCGGATTGAAGAAGGCTATTTTTGCTTAGATTCGCTCCCTGGTATGTTATATTCTTATGGCCATTAAACGTCATCCCTCTTGTATCGTCAGTATAGTTTTGTATTTTTATTTCTGCTTGAGTATAGTTTCGATTTTTTTTTTGGTATATTGGCGTGTGCTAGCATATAATTTAATTTAATGTTTTGTGTTGCGCAATATACTTAAATTATTATGTGCAGTGTTATATAGAGTCATTTTTTTAACTGAATAGACAGCTGTGATGCTGGGGAGTTTGTTGCGCCACTTCTTCTCCCCAGCTAAAGCACTAGGAAGTGGTGAAGGGCGGGCGTTTTGGGGGACTGTCTTATGTAATTTTGACGTTCGAAAAGTGCTGATTCTCAGCCTAGTTTGAATAAATGAATTTTGATTTTGAGAGTTTCAACACAAATTAAAACTAAAGCCTGACAAAAAAGAACCTTATATATATAAACATGTGCATATAATTTTACGTAACCCTTTGTAAAATAATTTAAATGGATAGTAAAATATTTGTCATTTTCATTTTTGCTTTGAATTCCGTGCGTGGTTTACACGTAGTGGACCTACGAAATATTTGCTATTTCATAAAATGCCACTGTACCTATAGAATTTAACAGATATAAGCATTGTAAAGAATATTTTAAATTTAAAAGATCATTGGGCAATATGTGTCACGAGTACCGAGTTAACTACCTCATTCTTGCTTACATTCAACATCAACAGCTGAAGACACATATCATCACAATCAAAAAACATCAAAATATTTTACTTACCATACATAAACTCACGCCTTCTTTCCATGTGGGTAGACAGAAACAACGGAACGCCACCTGTCACGATCCTTCATCATCATCATTCTCCTGCCCTTGTCCCAATTTATTTGGGGTCGGCGCAACATGTCGTTTTCTCCCATACTTCCCTATTAGTCGTCATCTCGGTAGTCACTCCCTTTCTAGCCACATCATCTTTCACACAGTCCATCCATCGTTTCTTTGGTCTTCCCCTACTCGTATAGCACATATGACGACATTTTTTGCTACGATCCTTACATACTCCTTTTGCCTCGTTTACGTTCATACATCTGGTCATACACGCACACCGGTTGCGAGTACTACGCACCTGAACTTTCTGAAGAACATCACCAATAAGGTCACTATGTCTTCCTATGGCGTCCCCTCCCGGCGTTTCCACTCACATCTACCTTGTTACCTTTTGTTAGTCGCCTTTCGTTCATCCTCTCAACATGACCAAACCATCTAAGCATACCTACTCATTTCAATTTTTGTCACTACATCTTGTTTTAAACCGCACCGTTTGCCTTATCACATCATTCCTCAGCCTATCATTCATAGTCACACCACACATGCCGCGCAAGGAACGCATTGTCACAACATTTATTCTACTTTTATGCTTCTTTTGCCACATGCAACATTCACTTCCATACGCGTAGCCACCAGCACACCATTGTGAACAGCCAGCCAATCGAGCCTTTTTGGCTGGTTGGTCACAATAGCATGTATAGCACCATACTTTATTTCCCGCATTTACTCACCTTTCCACATCTTCATCAATCAAAATATATTATTTCACATAAACCTACATGGGCACTTATGAAACGCCAGGAGATGGAGAAGTCTGGCAAGACACGATTACTCTCAAAAAAAAAAAACTTTTTTATTTTTCTTAACTTATCTACCATTTTATTTTCTTTTTTTGAAAGAGAATTTCTTTATTTAAATACAGTACAGTACATTATGTGCAAGTATACAACAAATAACTAAAATATAAAGGGGAAACGCTCATTGGGCATCAAAGAATTTGTCCGCATCGCTGTCAATGGTAAAAGTGCCCAAAAGGCTGGCAGGATTGCCAGATAGCAATGCCGATTATTTGTGCTAAAAATAGGCCAGCCCTCCGGTCCTGCGAAGAGTCGACCAACCGCTTGGCGATGTCCCGAAAAACTAGATGAAAATATTTTTTTTAAATAATGTTTTCATCAAGAATGTTGAGTTCCTGAAATCAGCAGTCCTCAGGCTTATCAATCAACACGCATGAGAAAAGACTTTTGACCTTTATAGTGTACCATATAATACTGTTTGATTTATTACACCTTCTATTGATAAACCGGCCGCAAATTCATCCCATAGCATGTTCTAACACCGTAATTATAAAACCGTGAATTAAGCCGCAATAAAACAACTTCACTTCCAGATTCACAGCCGTGTCAAAAACGCCACCTACATCGTAGTCATTGACTTACAACCGCCAAACGCCACATGCTGACAATAAACAACGAAAGCAACAAAAATAAGCAATGTAAGCAACGGCAACAGCAATAAGTTTATTTATACAGCAGACGGGCATCGTCGCGCCGGTAATTTGCATTCACCCCAGTCGGCGCGGGGTGAAGATAAATCGGGACAACGCACGAACGCGAACGGTACGTGCATTTAGTAGTAAAGTGAATTTTTGGAGTTTTCATTTATAGTATCATATTTTTGAACAAACTGGTTTTCGTTCTAGGTTTATAGTGTTAATCGGAATATGAAATGATCTGAATTAGTCAATTACATATTTTGTAATTGTGTTTTGTCCTATGTCAAGATTAAGAAATAAATGTGCGTGAAAAATGTTAAAAAAAAAACCGGCCAAGTATTGTCCGACTACGCACAATAAAGGGTTCTGTAGTTGGGATGAATTTATCCCCAGAACAAACTTAACATTGTAGTTGAAAAACATGTTCTCCCATACATTCCAATTGAGAAAGTAAGTTGGTACGCACAATATTTAAATGCAAATTATTCAATTATGAAAGGTTGACGTAAATATTAGGAAATAATTTTATTCTCTTCTATCTCTTTGACTTAATTTAATCTTTTTGACATCTCCGTAAATAATATTTAATTTTGACTAATTTGCAGTTTGAAGGATATACTAATTTATTTAATTAAATGTTATATCTACACTTGATTAAACTAACCACAACCCTGATAATGTATATGTATTTGAAACGGCGGAATATTATGAACTTTTAAAAGTATTTAACAATGGATAATTATTTTCCAAGCGACTAACAACTTAAAGGGCGACTAACTATTTGCTACTAAAAAAAATAACTTGGCTACGAAAATAATGACTTGGCAGCTAAAATATTTCCGTCGACATAGGATGCAAGAGCGAGCGTAAGGCACCCCGAGGTTAGGTTTGGTTAGGTTACTTACTTTACACAGAAATAGAGCGCCGAGCGAAGGGCACCCCGAGGTTAGGTTTGGTGACCTTGTTTATATTTATTTCTCATCTTAGTTAACAGTATATACAACCTCATTGTATAATTTAATAATGCCCATTTTCTACTTTTTATCCGCCGGTTGTAGCTGCCAACCTTTTATTTTTGCTACCCACTTTAATTATTTTTTATTCCCAAATTCAGATTAATTTGTCGCCGCGTTAAATACATGCCTTTAAAATTACAAATAAATGGACTATTACTATTAATATTGAGAGATTTACCATGTTATAGACCATAGACTTTTATAAGTTTTCCAATAATCTATAGGTATAGAGAGAGATTTTTTTTTTTCAACATTTTAAGCTCCGGAGTTTCGGATATAATGGTCAAATTTGGTCTATTTTCTTTAGGCGAAAGCGTCAGGGTACCCCACGAAATTCAAATTTTCTTACGTTTTTTGGAATTTGCAAGTCGCTATTAGGTTGTATGTTGATCAACATATGATTCACGACTATAACAGCTATGTATTTACAGAATTATAACAATTAAATTCATCAATACATCTCTTTAAGACCAGTCACTTGAATTGAACTACTGCGGTTTCGCTGCTATGGTATCGTGGCGGAGGTGTGCTTAGGGCCTAATTTTATTATTGTACAGACGCCAGCAGGTCTAGCTACCCGAAACTGTCAAATTTTTCCAATCAACCTTGAACCTAATGCTTTAGCGATAAAGTTGAAAATCACTTAAAGAAAGGGTTTAGCCGTCCTTCCATAGGCAAACTGCCCCCGATAGGAACCTATATCGTAACCTATGTAAAATTGAAAGCTAAAAGCGTCATCAAAGTGGTCATAAGGTGGTCCACTTACTTTCATTATTTTTTTTCAACATGTTGCACCTTATGGATTTTAATGAAACTTGGCATGCTGTTAGGCAAAGTATAGACAATTATTATATATTTTTTTCAAAGTGGTAATTCAATTCGATCTGATAGAAATCAATAAAAAAATAATTTATTTGCATTTTTTAAATATTTTTATTTAGGCCTGGCTCATGGAAATTTATATAAAATAAACTGTAGAGTGTACCACAAACACTGGAATTGGTTTTATTTTTCTAGCTTTAAAATCAACAGAGATATATCACTTTGAAAAAAAGTCATCTCCGGACACTTTTTTTCAAATAGCTCCTCAATTAACTAAGATATAGAGCTAATATCTACTCGATGAACTACTATTAGTACCCTCTACAATATAGCATAGGTTACGATATAGGTTCCTATCGGGGGCAGTTTGCCTATGGAAGGACGGCTAAACCCTTTGACAGATTGTAGTAGCTTGATGTGCTGGCGTCTGTATAAGGTAGTTATACACTAAACAAGATAGTACAAGACCGTGGTAGTCAAAATCAGATTGAACAGCTGACTCCTGAACTATGTAAAAAGATACTTGTATCTCAGGAGCCGAAGTTCCTCACTAACATTGAGTATTATAACTAAATGCGATCAGACTCAGTAATTACCATAATGTTATAATATTTGTGAACATACAACAAGATTGCGTTATTAAACAAATTGATTACATGCGCCAAGTTATTTACATAATTATGGGATCCGTCTCCTAACATCACTAAAACTAATGAGACTAAACAATCTGCACATCTGCAAAATTGAGTATTGTATAAATGTCATATTATATTACCGAAGATATTCTAACGACACAGAAGACAATCCAACGATCATCTCATGAATACCTTTCTCAGGCATTCACGAGGCGACCGCTAGAATATCCTCCGTATCGTCGTAAGACAAATTCTGCAACCAATTAGTCAGCTTTGCTTTCAGTGCAAACTTGGTCAGCGTGTAAATATCAATTACCGATGTGTACCCTATTATAAAGACGAGTGCTTAAGACTGAGTAATGGCGGCTAGCAAATGCGGAATGACATTGGACAGAGTCACAGATCGGACGACCTCGACGTCTTAGAAGGATGTTCGAGTCTAGAGGTAGGGTGGAATTATGGCGTAAAACTACTCGCAAAATGAAGAGTTATCGCACAGTGAGGACTTGGATTGCAGAGTACAGCAGGGCGGTTGGATAATATCTACGCTTGAAATGCGTAACCTTTAATGTTCGACCTGAGTGCACGCTCGACTTGAGCGTCCGGCGGGGCGGGGATTGCCACGTTCGTGTTAAACACGGGCCTGCAGTCTCGACGTAGGTAGCGGTCGCTTTACGACCGAATTCGGTCGCAAAGTCCTAGTGGGGTACCTAGACTGTCAAAATTGCTTGACAGGGATGTGATTTTTTCGTGTTTGTCATGCAATTTTGACCGTCTAGAGACGCCATTAGGACTTTGCGACCGAATTCGATCGTAAAGCGATTGCTATCTATGTCGAGACTACAGCCCCGAGTGACGGCCGAGCGGCGCTCGGTGAACGCTCTTCGCCGCTTGCACGCAACGCTAAACGCCCCGCTGGACGCTTTTTCACTCGGGCCGTACACTTAGAATCGCCCTTTGAGCACGATCTATTTGAAATAGAAGTTTTTTATAAGTGCCTCTCCATACTGTAATACAATAAGTGATTCTTTTCCTATCAGAGAGTTCAAACAACAAAGACAATTTCCTAATACTTAACTTACTTTACAAAGGCTAGCGGATGTCATGTTTAGATTCTCAGTTCCAATAATGATCCTTTACTCAATAATGGCTAAACTTTTAAAGCAATTATAAGTCTTCGCCGACCGTCTGTCATGGACATCCCAAAGAAAAACTGTCCCTTTCAAAATAAACTTTCTATTCATTGAAATAAAGTTGGTTTTTATAGAGAAACAGGTTGTTACACCTTACCAAACGTTGCTTGCCTCGATCGAGTATATTCGACGAAATTCTTGGAAAATTTAATTTGGACTTTATAAGGATAGTGTTTCATGCTGGTTCGAGGAAATAATTGGCTTGTGTTCTGATCCTCTGGGAATTATACCTAAATACCTAAAGTTAACAGCTGGCACCAATTTTTTTTTTTTTGTACTTATTTCTTTGGGGGCTCGTGGATAAAAATAACAACCGCACGGGTTGATCTTCAGGGTCAAGAAACGCTTGCTGAGGTCGGCCGGTGGATGCATGACCATCGATAACATACCTAGACCCCTCCGTGCCTCGGAAAGCACGTAAAGCAGTTGGTACCGGCTGTCACTCGTAGATCTTTGACAGTCGTTACGGGTAGTCAAAAGTCCGAAAGTCTGACAACCAGTCATACCAAGGGGTATCGTATTACACAGTAACTGGGTTGTGGAGGTCAGATATTCAGCTGCATCCAGTTAGACTGGAAGCCGACCCCAACCTACATAGTTGGGAAAAGGCCAGCAAGATATAGTAGAGTTCTTTGTCAAGGAGCTAGATCGGAGAAACACATACTACCGCAAGGTTTTAAACGACTATAAGACCTGTAATTCCTAAAGGGTTAGGCAGGGGAGGAGGCGTAACACTTTTAATATGGGACGTAATATACATAGGTTTTGTAATGTAGGATAAAGCTAGCAAACTCTTCAGATATCAGAATAACTAGAATGTCTATTTCCAATAAATGCTCGTGCTCATACACACTAGCGGCACGCAGCCGTCGACAGTGTATTTGAACAACGTGCGCAAATTCGACGCAATTCGACGGCAGCTCTGCCGTTGACGCGTGCCGCTCGTGTATCGTGCACTAGGACAATTCTCGTAAAAAAGCACTTATTTTTTATGAATTTCATGCATGTGTACACAATTTGTTATTTAATTCACGTTTATGAGTAAGAGAGATCGTTTATATGAATAAGAAGCCGCTCAATTACATTCATTATCATTCCAAAGATATTTTTATCCCCTAATCTGACTCATTGCTTAGTCATCGCATCCTGTCTTTTCAATAGTCTATCAACACAAATACTGGATAATAACCTTTATAGCAGAGTCGGTAAATCTTATTATTGAATAGCAATAATAATTCAAAAACCAGAGCTATACACTAAAGAAATAGTTGTTATTATAACATCAATATCGATTACAAATTACATTCGCGTGTGAAAACCAACTTTACATCTAGGTCATAAAGTTTGGAATCGCGTGATTTGGTGATGTTTTGCGGTTTTTTTTATGAATACTGGAAAGAATATTAACTAAGGCAACGCAAACAATGGTATTGTGTTCAGAGTGACCCCGTTATGCCTTATATAGGTTTGTTTGGGTACAGTTGAAGACAGAAGTGTTATCTTCACAAATATTTGTATTTTGTAGGCTACTAATTCTTGTCGATGGACCGTGGAAAATTATGCAAATATCATCCTAATTGCCAAGGCACACTTGGAATCATGTAACCGAAAACTGAACCTTAGTTGCGTAACACATTTTTATCAAAATCAGAAGAATTTTGAAGGAAATTGCTATTCCATTGCTTTATAAAATAAGTGTTTGAAAAATTCGTCTGCTCAAAACTTAAATAATCCTGCTGAATTGGTCATAAATTCAAAATGGCAGATATTGCAATTGTATGTGTTATGAAATTGGTTTAGTACATCGATATATATGGTTTAGTACCTACCATCTCGCCACCCATGAATTTATTGGGATTTTTTTGTGGGCATGGTAAATAAGTTCACGAGTGCCGAGAGAGGACTATACCACGCAATTACACCACTGTTCTACTATTTAAAAGTGTTAATTATTTAATAGTGTTTATTACAAGTTGTACAATACAAATTTTCAACAGATGCTTCTCCGCATCCTTTTATAAGGCGTGATGTTACATCACGATCAAATTCGAAACTATGAGGAATAGCGAAAAGTACTCAAAAGAGTCTCAGGCTTGATTTTGATGAAAACTAAAACAGCATCATTGGATTTTTGAAAAATCAATATTTCTAGCCAGGAATCGAACCCATTTATTTTAAAGAACTCCACGACCTCATTCCACCGGGCCCGTTCTACCATCGGACATCTAGACGCACTGCCAGTTACCATCCCTACCTAGTTGCTATTCCACCAATTCGCACTAAGCGCTTCCAAATGTCTTTTATAATGCGCACAGCAAAGGAGTGGAACTCACTACCTGCGTCTGTGTTTCCGAACGCATACAACTCTAATCTCTTCAAAGTGAGTGTGAACAGGCTTCTTCTGGGTAAGCTCACTCCATCGTCGACTTTGTCTCTGTCACCTCTGACCTAGACTAAAGAGCAAACCCATCACAAATAATAAAAAAACACACTGTATTATTACACCATTCGATAGTGTCGCTTATAAGGATCGAATTCTGGGAAGTAATGACATACGGCAAACTAAAGCAAAGAGCTCATTTTTTAATTTTTATTTTTTATTTTTCTTTTGTTAAACCTTGATATTGATTTTTCAAAAATCCAAAGATGCAGTTTTAGTATTCATCAAAATCGAGCCCGACTCTTTTGAGTAGTTTTTAGTATTCCTCATAGTTTCGGATTTGGGAATCCACGCCCACTTGAAAAAATCGCTCTGTATAGTGACTGGTAATTAGTGACCGATACTTAAACACCTGATTGTACTCATGATAACAAACAACTTTTACTATGGAACCAAACCTGAATTCGCGAAAAAAAAATCAGCTGTCCCATACATTCATGTTCGCATAACTCATCAAAATGTAGGGAGCAGCAGATTTTCATTTCGCGATTTCTGGTTAGGATCCATAATAAAAGTTGTTTGTTATCATGAGTACAATCATGTGTTTAAGTATCGGTCACTAATTATTTACCTGTGGTAGCTACATCCTTTGGGGAGGGTCTACTATGCAAAGCTATGTGGTCTTTGCTTCATTATTGGTAGAGATACAAGACTTAATTTTAATCAATAACGGTCCGTAAATTATAGAAATCGGCCATAACTATTTCGTAAACTTACCGAGAAAAGCTTTGCCAGGTTTACTGCCAAGTTGTTTTTATTATTTACCTGAAACAAAAATAAAGTGTAAATTATTATCAAAAGAAATTAAAAGTATTCTTGGAAGCTTTTATTCTTGATTTTCTTGTCGTGTCTTTGAAGATAATAACACCACAAAAGAGTCGAAAAACAAAAGATTTGTAGATTAAAGTACCTAATTATTTAGTTACAAGTATAAAATTAACATAACTAAGACTTATCGACCTTGATAATATTAATTAAAACTAGGTTGGTGCCAATCATTTGCCTGCCAATAATGGATTTATTTTAGACTGACAATTAGTATAACAATTGTTTGTTCAAATATTGGTTGGTACTGGTACAGAATAAATAATAGAACTAACGTAGTATTGGTAGTATTGGTTTCGTTGAGGGTAGTAAGTATTGGTTGGTTATTGGTACTAGTTTAGTAGGTAATTTCGACTATTTGCATATAACAGTCTGTATTATTTGCAATCGCATCGCGATCGCAGAGTGTGGAGGCCCTAAGTTTGATCCTCGAGTTTGGCAAACCGTTACTGAGTTTATTCATTAGGCAAGTCTCAATACTAGCCTGCACCCTGATTGCGTAATAAACTATCAATCGGAATCGGTTTCATTTTGATAGTTCAACAACATTAATTGCGTGATTTAGGCTGTCTGGATTTGTGCCTCGACGTATTCCTTGCAGGACGCCATAGTAGGGTTAAAATACAACAAATTAAGCCACAAAATGATCTACCGAAGTTCAGTAGCTTGTGGGTTAGAAGAACATTTTTGATGAAGTAACCAACGAAAAATAAAATGTCTAAATTTAATGTGTATATTTGCTAAAGTTTTAGGCATTTTTTAACTTTTAATTATTAACAAAGATCTTCTAAGGCTTCAGCTATGACGTAAATCATCTTAAAATTGGCTTCAAATGATTTAATCTGTGATTATTGCTTAGGAAAAAAAATATTACTAACTCAAAAACTACTGAACTTCGGTAGAGAATTTGGTCGCTTAATTTGTTACAATTTTACCCTACTATGACGTACTGCGAGGAATATGTCGAGTTACCAGTAAACCTGTAGATATACGTAAGGAAAAAGGAGGTATCTACAAAAATATTGAAATGGAGAAAAAAATATTTTGTCCTGTTTAAACTATAAGATACAAAGGTAGATGTGTCTTTTTTTTGCTGATTCCGAATATGTAAATAACTCTATTTAAAAAAAAAATGTCAGATACGTCTTTTTTCCTTATGACGCGGCAGGATACATCTTTGCGAAGGGGTAAGTAACCCTTCGTTGCCGTTAGGCCATTATCGATGACCATTCCAGAAGTAGCAACTCAATAGCTCAATGATATCAATGCATGCCCATTGCAATACATTTCTGCATTGGCTGAATGTTAGAACAGTATCAAGCATTCAAGCATGCAGCATGCTTGCATGATTTGTCCATGTGGATGTGTAAAGGCATACAAATGTTGGGAATGTCTCTGGCTGAATTTGATGCGATTGTTGTTGTATTATGGCTGTCCTATAAAACATTGGATTCGTGATTTCCATTTAGGCCACTTTTGGTATCCTTTGGTTTGTAGGTAATTGTTACTGTTGATAGCGTAATATGTAAAATGATTACGAGAGAAGAACTGACGCTGTATAGGTCCAGCCTCTTCCTTTCCTATTTAACGCGACATAAGCTGCGCTGTTCTGGACACGTTGTGAGGATTCCTGACGAGAGGGTAGCTATGCGATTCATGTTTTCTAAACTCAAGGAAGGCAAGCGGAAACAAGACGGCCTGTTCCTCAGATACATAGACGTTCAGAAAAGACATAATATGGAGAGATGCAAAATAGATCCCTCTCGTTGGAAGGAGTTGGCAAAGGATAGACCTGTTTGGAGGCGTTTGGTAAAACAAAATGTTTATGACTGTGAAGACCAGCGGAGATGAGAGATCTCGACAGCAGGCGAGATCATCATTACCACAATGGCATTCTAACGTATCCCCACTGTGCACGTGCCTTTATTGTCAATAAATTTTATATTAGCCATCAGAGCACACGCCCGTAACTAATAGACATCGGAAACAAAAATAGTCAACGTAGCCGGAATCGGTATGGGATGTTACAGGGATGCAACACGAACAAAGATCTCCTGTCCGAAGATTTTCACAAAAACTTTCCACACCAACATCTGCCTATGTTCGAGTCGGCTTCCAGTCTAAACAGTCGTTACGGGTCGTCAGAATTCCGAAAGTCTGACAACCAGACTTACCAAGGGATTATTGTATTACCCAGAAACTGGGTTGTGGATGTCAGATAGGCAGTCGCTCCATGTAAAATACTGGTATTCAGATGCGTCCGTTTAGACTGGAAGCCGACCCCAACAGAGTTGGGAGAAGGCTAGGCAGATGATGATGATAATTACTGAGATGTGGACCTGTGTAAATGAACAGGGCCAACCACCACTTCTTACAGCAGTATTATTTTAATGTTACTTCAGTGTGAGAAAGAAATGGAGCTATACAGGACGTCTAGCTCCATCTCGTTCATACACTCAAGTAAAATTAAAATAATACTGCTTTAAGAGAGCTCTTTCGGGAAATACTAAACATACGGACAAATTGATTTATACCAACTTGTACGAATGAACATCTGTTTCCCCATTTGGCCATAAGAGTAATGTTTATATGTCAGTTAGTTTCCAGTTCGTAAACGTCACCACAGATTAATACAGATGGGACCCTCAGCAAAATCATTTAAATAAAAAGCGACTCTTGCTACGGCACAATAAAGTACAATTCAAGTCGCGCAACGCTTATTACCTACAGTTATATTCACCTACAAATTACCTCTCTTTCTATCGCGTAACTCTTATACCTTCTGACCGCGGCAGTCCTACTGAAGTGGCCTAGAGAGATAGGCTCGCCGCGTACTTGTAGCTTCATACCTAAACGGAGTGTCCCATCTGTACTAATATCCGTGGCGTCACGATGACCCAGTTCCCCAATTGACCACAAATTGCGCGCAGTATCCCGAGTATCTGACACAATTCTCTGTTGTTTTTATTTACGCATCAACAATGTAGGTACTCATTCATTACATCAGACGTTGTTTTTGCCCTATCATGATGATATTCTGATCACCTACGCGTTCATTAATTACAACAGATGTTTATTTTGAAGTGAAACTTCTAACCGCTCGAAAACGTCCTTGCCGCTACCAGCGGTGGCTTGTCGCGGGGCGGCGAGCGCACAGTGTGTTTTTTGCCCTAAAAATCGGACATGCCCTTTTTATTTCATTAATAGATGCTGAAAACTGTTTGAAATGCGAGAGTAGAACACCCGGAGGTCAAATATACTTAGAACCAAAGTTAGAGCCATTTTGATATTTTTAGGTATTTTGATAAATCTGAAAATATCTCGTCTCAGGAAAAGTTTCTCTTATTTCTGTTACAATACACAACTAACGGTATATTTTAGGCATTTTTTGACTATACTTACAAGACTTTAACTCCGCAAGGAAACCCAGTATCAGCTTTTTTTTTAATTTAAGATTTTATTTTTTTTATGATAAATCCAAACGAATATGGATTTTATTTTAAACTCATTACATTGACTAAGATACAATTAAACCCCAAAAAAATAATCGTGTCCATATCCAGTAGGATCTCGGAGAAACATGCTTCTAAAGTTCTCATAGAATTTCTATGATTTTAGGGTTGCCTCTCTTGGAAAATAAACTTTGTAGAAATATTTTGAGAAATTCGGATTGCATAGGTAGCGATTACCCTAATTTATTGATTGTTACGCTTTTTGCTATGCTACCTATTTATTATTTACCGACTTCAAAAAAGGAGGAGGTTTTGAATTCGGATGTTTACATTATGTTTTTATGTTCGGGCATAACTCCGTCATTTGTAAACGGATTTGCAAAATTCTTTTTTTGTTTGAAAGAAGTTCACTTTGAAATGGTACCACACAAATTTAGTAAAGATCTGATGAAGAGTTTCGGAGACAGACAACGGAACTCTTCAATAACTTACAGCAAATTGCCCGCGATTCCTTTAATCGTACGACTATGCCTTGTTTACACCCTTCCATAAAATAACATAACGCCTGTACACTGTAAATGTTTAAGCAGATGTAACAATAATACAGTAAAGGGTGTAGGTGCTGTATTATTGTTACATCTGCATTTTATTTAATTTTAGTTGTGAGTGTAAATCAATTATTATGATTGTTGTAAATCGAAGATTACTTTTTTTTCGGTACTAAAAATTAAGAAATAATAAAACTTTTATCAAAAAAGTAAAACCGTCTTCAAAAACCCATAAAATAAACTATTATAGTTTAATTGAGGAAAAACTGCCACCGACTTCCTAAACCGTATCTATTATAAGTTTATTTTATGGGTTTTGAAGGCGGTTTTACTTTTTGTTAAAAGTAAATAATTATTATTTGTATTTTAAGAATTATATTTCTAGATCAATGCAATAGATATTGTCTGAGATACAGAAAGGTGTAAAAAAATAAGTGCAAATATCTGATTCTTGTACAGTATCGGACAACCCAGAAGACTACGAATCATCAAAATCCACATCTTCAGATAACATTTCAAAATTATCTGGGAGGTCATTCTCCATAGTGGTTGTATTTTCCTCAGGATCAGCTTCTTCTTCGTCCGTTGGAACTTCAAAAGGCTCTAACAATATGAGGGCTTGGGGTGGAAGAGGTTGACGCTTAAGCTTATTTAATCTTTTATTAAGCCTTATATTCGATATAAAGGGGTCAGAGGATTCAAGTGCTCGATGGAAAAGGTCTAAAATTGTTTTTTCTCTATCTGATTTTCTTGTGTGGTGCTCGCGGTCGTGCCTCCAAAATTTATTACGTGCTTCCCCAGCTTGCTCAGATAACAATCCTATGGGTAGTGCAGAGTTTTTTATGATAGCTTTGCCGTGCACAAGTATTTTATGTAGAGTTACGGTCATTGGATACCACGAATACTCTTCTACGTATTTTTTGGCCAATAATTTACAAAATTCATCAAATTTATCTGCATTAACAGGTAATCCACTTGATAAAACTACTAGTATGACATGTAAGTCATCCAAAAGCCATTGTTGTAGTCCTAAAATTTCAGCAAATACTGTACGACACTTATTAGACAGGGCCATCCTTGCAGTATTTCCGTCATTAGTCGTACCCGTATTAGGCTTAACCACATCTACGAGCAGCCCTAATTTACTGCGGATTTCGTCCTGAATTTTTTTTTTATTCTCATTGACAAGAACACCTTCCGGGGAACTTTTAGGTACTCTCCATTTCTTTACAATAATTTTATAACCTAAATGTAATAAAAATTCCAAAACACGAATCCAGGCGTGCAACGGACTTATGCCATATCTTAAAAGGTTTTGATCGACAGGTTTTAAATACACAGACTCTAAATTATTAAATTCTTTAGAAGTCGCTTTACAAAAAGGGCACCGAAGTTGAGACATTGTATTAGTAATAATATTTAAGACTTTACCATCTATTATTGTCAAATATAGTTTAAACTCTGTAGATATAGTTTGACCACTTAAAGTTTTAGTATCAAATCTGTCTAATTGGTCAATTTGATTTTGTATTAATAGTTTTTCAGCCATTATTAAATCAGTCGTTTCTTTTTTATATTGAATGTGAATTGGGCGACAATATCTATACGATTGTGGAGTAGGGTTACGCCACAGAACTTGTCCACAAGTTGTTTTGATCTGCAACGGTATAAAAGTAGTTGCAAAAAGGCAACTTTCGTCATGTTCATTTTGGGAAAAGTTCTGTTTATATAGTGATTGGCCTGTACTACCGTCAAACCCCCAAGATGCTTCAAAAATACAATTTAATTTATTGGTATCTTTTCGATTACAGTAGTCAGTGAAAGTTGCGTCATACGATTGAACTAGTCTTTCGAAAGAATGAGAAACTAGGCTGGAAACTGGTATAATAGCTTCTGTATCAGATACATGGACTGGATGTAACGGGTAGCATTGTTTTTTGGCTTGGAGCACTTGGCTGTATAGAGGGAAGGCGTTAAATCCACGAGCTTTTAAATCTTGTTGTAAAAATTTGTATGTCTCTACTGAAAACTGTCTGTCAATATAAATAGCTAGTGTTTCATCTGCTGAATAAGGTGTCGGTTGCGTTCTAATTTTTGAAGCAATTTTTGTCGGTCTTGTTGGAGTCTGTACACATGAATCAAAAATAAATTCTAGGTCTTTGGAAACGCTCTTTTTTAATTTTCTACCTCCTACTTCAACAGTGCTCGCAAAGACTGATATTACTTTATTAGGGGACTCATTTTCTAAATAATCCTGCAAGCGTTTTCGAGCTCTGTGTTTCTGTCTTAAGGAAAGATCATCATATCTACTCATCGGTACAGAACCAGGAATCAATGATGAATCAGTAGAGGGGATGGAAACGGAGACAGGATATGAATCAAGGACGTGACTGGGACCAGGTTCAGGGATAGGATAGTTCGAATTGGGAATTGATTGAGATGGAAGGTCTAAGTCAAGGACATGGAAGGGACTAGGTTCAGAAACAGGACATAAATCAATGCTTGAAATGTAATCTGGGATAGAACTGGGACTAGGTTCAAGAATAGGATCATCATATCTACTCATCGGTACAGAACCGGGAATCAAAGATGAATCAGTAGAGGGGATGGAAGCGGAGACAGGATATGAATCAAGGACGTGACTGGGACCAGGTTCAGAATCAGGACATAAATCAAAGCTTGGAATGTAATCTGAGACAGAACTGGGACTAGGTTCAAGAATAGAATTACTAAGAAGAGGTTCGGCTATCACACAAGACCACTGTTTACAAAAATCTTCGTTTAGCCACTTTTTGTGTTTTCTTATAAAAATATTATAATTATAATTACATTTTTTGTATAATGTTTCACATTTAGATGTAAATTTAATGATTAAATTATGCAAGTCTTTATTGGTTTGGTAAGTTAAGGGTAATGACAGAGCTTCTAAAATAATTGAAATGCGATCGCTTATATCTAAATCAGTGGGTCGGACATTTTTTCCAAGTTTTTTAGCAGCGCCGACAAGTATTTGGTACGCTTTTAATTTGGTAAAATTAGTTGTTAAAGGTTCTCCTTGCGCATTTGCGGATACTCTCGGAGACTGAAGAGCACCGGCTGTGGCGGTATCCACAGCTTCATTTGCCACTCGCTGACCAACAAGAGGGTTGGCGCCCTCTTGCTCTCCTTGCATTAAGTCAGCCGGTCGGAGCCCGGACAGACATCCCTCAACAGGTTGGGTCAACTCCTGTTGAGGCGAAGTGGTACCATGGGTCTTTAACGGCTCCATGGTGCCTCACCCCCGTTCCTCCAGAGATTATTTAACAGTAAAGGGTTTTAGTTGAAACCTAACGAGGGCGGACCCCTTCCCTTTACCAAATAATCTCCTTCATCAGATTAAAATCACTTTTAATGTCAATATTTATATTCCGATATATTAAGAAGAAGGAACCTATGCTTAAATACTTACAATTATTGCAAAATAAAAAGAACGTTCATGGTATTGTTGAATTTCTAAGTCTTTCTTATTCATTTATTTAAAACTTTAATCGGTCAGGCCCCGCGCGCATAATGATTAACACGCGCGCGGTACCTGAGCGGTTAATGTAAATGAATTGCTTAAGGTGGACTTAATTTTATAGGCATAAAAGTAATTTTCTACTAGTCAAACTTTGGATGATGCAGAGAAAAAGTTCAAGTTAATCCCACCCATATTGCACGTAGTACCTACCTATTACAAGAATAGGTTATTTGGTATTGGTTACTACTACCTCAAAAAAAAAAACAATATTTTGAAAAATTACTTCTATTTTAATTAACTTACACTAAAAGCGCAAAACGTTATTATTACGTATGACGATCATCTCTTCACAATTAGGTATTTTTTTAGAAAATATTTTGTCATTTTGGATTTGTGTCAACCCTAGGTCGTCATTTTCAAAATCCGATATCTTCGAGATCCTACTAGATATGGATTAGATATTTTGAATTTAAATGGATAAAGATATAATTAATAACAACATTAGGAAATAAAATCCATATTCGCTAAGATAAAAAAAATAAAAATAAATTACGAAATGAAGCTAAAAAATCCATAACACCCATTTGAATGCAGTTAAAATTACAAGTATTATCTTAAAATAAAGACGAAATGGTGTTTTATAATACTGTACATAAATATATTAGAATTATTCAATAGTTTTTTTTTATATTAATATTTTTGTGGTTTTTCTGGTTTCCATAGAAAAATAATAAAAACGACTTTAACTTTGGTTTTAAATATAATTGAACTCTGGGTGTTCTACTCTCGCATTCCAAACATGTTAGAGCATCTATTATTGGAATAAAAAGGGCATGTCCGATTTTTAGGGTGAAAAACACACTGTGGAGCGGTGGGAACAAATGGCCTCGTGGCGTGCTTCATACATTTTAGTATAATTGTTCTAACCGCTCGCCGCCCCGCGCCAAGAAGCCTCAGAAGCTGATGGTGATTATGATCAATTTTTAAACCAAATCCAACTAAATCACAGCTCATAGATGACCAGTGCACGATATGACCGTGCATGATATGATATAATGACGGCATCGATAGATTCTAGGGGGATAATACACCACCATACAATGGGATTTACAACTGATAAACATTATTGGAGTGTCAGTGGTTGACTGAATACCTTATAACACAAATCGCAAGCTTAATAATAAATTGACCGATTACGGTTCAGGTCCAAAATGAGTTAAGTGTGCAAAGACATTTGTTTTAACAGGCCCGCTGGCGCGGTTGGTTAAGATACCGCCTATCACGCCGCAGGTCGTTTGTTCGATTCCCATCCAGGACAAACATTTGTGTGCATGAACATGTCTGTGTGTCCTGAGTCTGGGTGTAATTATATATATAAGTATGTATTTACAAAAAAAAAAAGTATATGTAGTATATCAGTTATCTGGTTTCCATAGTACAAGCTCTGCTTAGTTTGGGATCAGATGACCGTGTGTGGAATGTCCCAGGATATTATATTATTATTTATTATAACTAAATATCTTCAAAATATAATTTCTGCATTAATAATTAGTTCATCAAATTATTCCTACAATACAATTTTCAGGTCTCGGACCTTTGGAAGGGCCGAAGCCAACTCGCAGAGGCCCCATAAACAATTTTAAATAATGAGGAGTCACCAACCGACCCTATATGCACTATGCAAGTGCAACCAAGGACAACCCCCAGTTGGTACAGGACTATTGCAGAACGTGGAAACATAACATATTGGGCTATGGGTTTGGGTGGCCAAAGTGGATTGGGTAACTTGAACTATGGAAGAACTATATCCGCTGCCTGACCAAAGTTATATAATTATACACGGATAAAATGGCAGGGGGTGACTTGCACGCTCAATACACTATTTCATTATTGTTATGCTTTTTGACCGAGTTATAAGTCATTTTGTAAGACAAGTCATTATTGCAATTTTTTTAGTTAGGTCTTATTAAGTATTATTAAGCGTGCGAAATGTACCTTACCCACCCATACATAAAGGAAATCTTAAAAGCGTCTAAAACAAAAGAGTATCAACAATTCTTTCGTTACATGTACCAACTAAACATCTAGCCTTACTTAACACAGCCGTGTTCGATATCTATTTGCGACCATGAATCACTGACTGTAAACCCCAGAGGATGTTTCTCATTAACATATATGTACTATATAAAGTACACATTAGTGGACGCATTACAGTAAGCTGGGATTAAGGTGAATCAGCTTTCTTGTGCTTATTATAGCCCTGAAGTGGAATAGCGTCGCGTCATTGGATTTGCGGTCGCCAACCCGTGGAGAGAGACTTTTTAGGGTTCCGTACCTTAAAAGAAAAAACGTAACCCTTATAGGATCACTCGTGTGTCTGTCTGTCACAGCCAATTTGCTCCGAGTCTAATGGACCGATTAAATTGAAACTTGGTACATGTATGTATTTCTGTGACCCAAACACGGATGTGTATCGTAAATAAATGAATTTTGAATATGGGGGTCAATTTTTTTTAAATTGCGATTCTGCAAAACATTTTTTTTAAATTTTATTATATATGCCCCCATATTCAAAATTCGTTTATTTTCGTTACACGTCCGTGTTTGGTTCACAGAAATTCATACGTGTACCAAATTTCAACTCAATTGGTCCATTAAATTCGGAGCAAATTGGCTGTGACAAACAGAAAGACAGACAGACACACGAGTGATCCTATAAGGGTTCCGTTTTTTCCTTTTGAGATACGGAACCCTAATAACCTTCAAGTCATTGCACTGCACCCGATACCATGGTATAATGAGCACATTAATGCAAAAACTCATGTGTCACTCAATTCACCTACATACATGTAAGTATTCCCTTCAAATTGAAAGTAAGCATTGCTGTATAACTGACGGGAAAGACTACGTACGTACTGACAAAAAATGCTTTAGGGCCTAAGTGTGCGACCCGAGTGAAAAAGCGTCCAGCGGGGCGTTCAGCGTTGCGTGCAAGCGGCGAAGAGCGTTCACCGAGCGCCGCTCGGCCGTCACTCAGGACACTCGCGAGTGTTTGCATGTGTTTAACACGAACGTCGCACGCCCCGCCTCGCCGGACGCTCGAGTCGAGCGTGCATTCAGGCCGTACACTTAAGTATTTTTTGTCAGTACGTAGTCTCCCCCGTCAGTGCTTGCGCGTTCATGGGTTATCTTATGCTATCAATGGTAATATTTTTAATTGCCAAACTGGGAATATAAATAGATTTCTAAACTAATTTTACCTGTGACAGCTACTTTCCTATGGGAGGGTCACTCATTTTTTTTCATTCTGCCTAGGCTTTTCCCAACTATGTTGGGGTCGGCTTCCAGTCTAACCGGATGCAGCTGAATACCAGTATTTTACATGGAGCGACTGCCTATCTGACCTCCACAACCCAGTTACTGGGTAATACGATACCCCTTGGTAAGACTGGTTGTCAGACTTTCGGACTTTTTACGACCCGTAACGACTGTCAATGATCCTCGAATGACAGCTGGGACCAACGGCTTAACGTGCTTTCCGAGGCACGGAGGCGTCTCGGTATGAAAAGATGGTCACCCATCCACGGACTAACCCCGGCAAGCGTAGCTTAACCTGATGGATCGACCCGTGCGGCTGTTATTACTTAGCCACGAGCTCCTCCGAGGGTCTACTATGCAAAGCTATGAGGTCTTTGCTTCATTACTGGTAAAGATATAAGTCTTAATTTTAACCAATAACGCTACGTAAATTATAAGAATCGGCCACTAGATAGCTCGGAGTTAACAACTAATTCAGGGTTAATCAATAATTCATCTTGCGCCACCAAGAGTTAGAGGTAAACCTAAACTTCTAAATATTTAACCCACAGATGTGGGAGAGTTAAGTCTCTAAAGTCTGGGTTAGTGTAAGTAATGTCAAAATAAATTGACGTTATGTGGTACCGATCATTTATTTTGTATTTTATATCGTTCGATGTAAGTGATCAAAAAAAGTAGTTAAAAAAACTAAAAAGCCCGACTGCGGTAAAACTGAAAATCTAAAAACAAGCCCATTTTAAATTAAATAAAAGTTGGAAGCAGGCGGGACCCATTTGAGTTTGATTTTTAGTTTTTTTAATTACTTTTTTTTTATTTCCAGCTGTTTAGTTTACAAATGTGAAAGATTTCGCAGATGATATAGTTCTTGCAAGGAGTTTTGGTCGTGAGGGTTATTTAAAAGCTTTTTTTACGATTTGTCACTACGAATTACTTTTAACCATATGAGTTGTATATATTTTTGTAATCACCTTTTAAAACCCTTCATTTTGACACCCCACTCGATATCATTAGAAGAAAAAAACACCCCAAATCCGCCATTTTACATATTACATACAATTTCCGTTCATTCATTTTTGATCAAATTACCTATATTAATTAATTATCTATAAAATTTTGTATATTTGTTTGGAAGCCATAGGTAATTGATTATCATATGTGAATATATAGCAGTTTCAATAATATTAAATACATACGTGTCGAATTGATAACCCCCTTTTCTTTGAAGTCGGTTAAAAATGGGTCACAATAGTATTATGCACAGACAGTAAATCTCCTCTACTTAATATTGATGATCTCCACAGACTGTTGCAATAGGTCCCTAGAGGATACTCGTAGGACGAACACAATACGCAAACAGCCTTCACTTAAATAATATTGTTGCAATGCTATATAGTAAGACAGAATAAATAAACAAACAAAGATGATATTCCTTCAGACTCAAAGCTTGAATCTATAACATCATTGAAAATGATGACATTCTTCATTAACACAAGTCGATGCATAGCACTCACTAGGAGACACGTAAACGAAAAACCGTTTTACAAAATAAAACAGTCGACTTCCAAAAAACACTACAAAATGAAAAATAATTTTAATTTCGGAAGTCGGTGTCTTTGGATCTGTATTTTTTTTTTTAGAAAAATGTTTTTTTATTTTTCACTTTTTAGTTCGGTATGGTACCAGCCCCACACCAATTCGTATAAGTACCTGCTATGTTAACAACAGTGACAGAAAGTATTATAACATCATTAAGATACACAAACTGGATTAAATAAGTATTGTCAAAGCTAATTCAAAAATTTACCCCAGAAAACTTAATTTTAAGGGACCACCGCGCAACCTTCTTCTACGGAATGAAAAAAGAATTTTCAAAATCTGTCCACAATTGCCGAAAGTATCGACGAACCTATATAACCTCCTCCTTTTTTATAAAAAGTACGCTCTTGGATTTTTTGTGCTTGTTCGAAAGTTAAAAATCGAACAACGCGCTTGATTTAGCCAGTCATTTATGTCTTGCCTAGTAACTTAAAATGGGCGAAAAAAACTCACGTGCACAAACCAGAGATGCCGCGATTAGCCGCTATTATTCGATATTTATTGGCAATTTTTCATTATTCGTCGAATAGCGAATAATAGTGGATAACTATTCTTTAATGGCGAATAATTTGATAGTTTACATTTTGAAAGAAATAAAACCAAAGATTTACATATAATCTAACTAAAATAACTTGCATACAATTAGTCCTAATTCTATTACAAGTGATTCCCCGACACAAGTGTGTTCCCCACAATCGAGGTGTTTCTTTGAACAAAAAGTGTTGTCAACTGTTGGGATTGTCATATTAATCGATAAAAAATCATTGTATTAATCTAGCAATGGAATACATACATACTAAAAACTCGGTAGGTTCGAGAACTGCTATTAGTGCGATTCTTATTTATTACAGATTACAGTATCGTTTTTAATGTCGAATAATTATGGTGAATAACTCGACTAGTCGCTATAAAAAAGACTGAGTAAACGCTAGTCGATTATTTGCCAATACCACTATTCGTGGCATCTCTAATCGAGATTGTGTATAGATACACATCTGGCTCTATTGACCTGCTACTCCTGCTAGTAGTCAATCACACAATTACTGAAAGAAACTAAATGATAATGATGGCACCAGTCAACCCGAATTTAAAGACAAGAAACTCGCTCCATTTACGTTCAGAGCCCCGTTCTCCTATACAAATTACCATGACATAACCGTAAAATAGATATCACACCCTCACAGCGTCGCACCGTCACACCTCATAACTCAGGCCTCCAAATTGAGCCACACCATCTCCATTCAATCAACAGAGCTTTGCCTGCGACTTCGTCCGCGTAGAATTTCTTGTTTTATATGACACTCGGCCATGCTTAGCCATGCTTAGTGCAAGAATTTACGGAATCGGATTAGCAGTTGCGAAGATTACCCCCTACATACGTATACGTAATATTAGTATTTATTACAAGGAGTTTTTGGAATTAAACCGCGAGTGGCCTACGTTTTTGGCATCCATGCATTTGATTACAGTCACGTCAAAATTTGATGATGATAGAAAACATCTGTTTTGACTATACCCTGCCGAGCGAACTATTTGTTCAGAGTATAAGTTTGCTGTTCTGCCGATGCTCGCTCAAAACAGAAAACATCTGTTTTGACTATACCCTGCCGAGCGAACATTTTGTTCAGCGCAAATGTTTGCTGTTCTGCCGATGCTCGCTCAAAACAGAAAACATCTGTTTTGACTACACCCTGCCGAGCGAACATTTTGCTCACAGCAAACGTTCTTTTCTGCCGATGTTCGCTCAAAACAGAAAAAAACTTTTTTTACTACAACGAGATAACGAATGCTCACTAGCCGTGACGTCATTTTCACTGAAATCGAGCGAGCATTCGTTCGCTGAGTCAACAAAATGTTCGCCCGCTCAATTGTTTTCATTTACCACGCGATTGTTCGCGTTTACTCGCTCAGAACTTTTCAGAACGCTAAATGAAAACGCAGCTTAAAGCGACGATGGTAGATATTAATGTGCTCGGCTACAGTAACATCCTCTTTACTGAAAACGACGAATTCCTAAACAAATTGACTTGGAAATGTAACACATTCTCTTGAAGATTTGTTCGGATGATCCTTTTACATAATTAAGTAGGTAGATATGTTTATGCGAAGAGATTTGAATGTAATGGCTGTAATTTGTAGAAAGATTTGAGTTTTCAGAATTTGTTTGATGTAGGTATTTTGAAATGTACTGGGGCTCGTATAATGAATGGCATCAAAATAGCAGTACTTACGTAATTTTGATATTCAAAAAGTGCTGTTTTTGTGCTAGTTTTTATTTTTATTGTTTTGTAGTTATAATTACAGTAAAATATATACATTATGTACAAGTATATAATAAAAAAATAAAAATATAAAGGGGAAACGCTCATTGGGCATCAAAAAATTCGTCCGCATCGCTGTCAGTGCCCAAAAGGCTGGCAGCATTGCCACGTTGGATGGTAATGCTGATTCTTTGGGCTAAAAATAGGCCAGCCCTCTTGTGCCGTGAAGAGTCGACTAACCGCTTGGTGATGTCTCGAAATACTCGATGAGCGCTCAGACCCAAAGACCCTAGTGTTTGAACCCCAAACGGCTCAAGCATAATAATAAGGTTATTATATTTGCGCCGTTTGTGGTTTTCCGCACCCGCAGCAGCCACCCCAGCACAGTCCGCAGTGCAAGATGGGATGGCGCGAGGGTATCGACACACGTTGCATCCCACACCAAAGGCCTACCTAAAAAGGCTTGGGAATGAGCTGCTCCAAATTTTCTTTTTTCTCTTTTTTATTTTTGCATACTGAATGTTGATATGAATATTTACTTTGTAAAGTATTATATTATTTTAATTATTGTGTAATTAAAATAATATAATACTGTGAAGACGATGTAAGTCATTGCTTTTTTGTTTGTTTTATTTTTTCTGTCAGTTATTTTTAATCATGGTCTGGCAGTTTGAGTAATTTATGCGGCCTACCCAAATTTCCTTTCTTTGGTATTGTTCGTCGAATCGTTGAGCTCCTTAAGTTCTGAGTTGAGCTGCGCGATTACTGACAAATGCGTGCACTGACTGGGCAGGTCCTCTCAATCTGTGTGGTTCTTTCCTCAAGAGACCATTTCAGACACCAATCTACATGGTCTTCACATGAAGTGACCAAGATTATGTCTGGACTTTATAAGAGACTGTGACCACTGAGTTTGTTTCGGCCTTTCTTCTCAGAGTAGTCAGATAGGAAACGCCGACCTCATCTAGTTTAAAAACAAACATGATTGACGTGTAAAAGTGTTTGTACAGACCTGCTTACAGAAATAAAATCATTTATCATTTATTTATTATTTACCTACCTACCAAGGCATTATGGTTATTCCATCTGGTCTCTTCCTATCGTCGCGTGCCAAGCCATTGGGTTCTAAAACAACTGGCACCCGGTGACAAGAGCACGACGGATGATGTCATTAATTCTGCCGTGCCGTGCTATTCGGCCTGCGCTCTTCCTGCAGGATAGGCCATGGTGTTCGAGACAGTCGACCCCTTCACCGCATTGGCAGCGATGCGGAGCCACGCAAGGAGTGCCCAGACGCAGAAAGGTTCTTTTGTAGTTTGAATATGACTTTTGCTTTTGATTTTCGAGTAGGTAATCTTCTTTACTTAGAACTCGAAAACCAAAATCAACTAACTAGTCGTATGACATCAAAAGTTTAAAGAGTTTTAAGAGCTTATTCGCACGCTTAATCCAATACTGTCAACCATCCAAAATTTTGCCAAATCGACTTTTTGATGCCATCAAATCAAATTAAATATTTTTTTGTTCTCAAATTTGAGATATTACCTTTACCCTTTATTTCTATATCACAGAATAACTAAATTGTGAATTACAAAAACGTTTTTTGGCGCTCCTGAAAAGTTAACTTTTTTGGATTGTATAGTATTGGTTTAAGCGTGCGTATATTTTAAATTAATTAAAAGCTGAGGACGACTGTACAAATATGATTTTTAGGGTTCCGTACCTCAAAAGAAAAACGGAACTCTCATAGGAACACTCGTGTGTCTGTCTGTCCGTCTGTCACAGCCAATTTGCTCCGAATCTAATGGACCGATTAAGTTGAAATTTGGTATACGTATGTATTTCTGTGACCCAAACACGAACGTGTAAATGTAAATAAATAAATTTTGAACATGGGGGTCAAATCTGGGGGCAAATAAGAAAATTAAAAAAAAAAAGTTTTGCAAACTGTATCGTGTGACATATCAAATGGAAAGGATACTGTGAAGGGTATCAAATATATTTGTATATAATTTAAAAAAAAATCATTTTAAAGTTATTTAAGAAAATAGACGAAAATTTACAATTTCACCCTTATCTCCGAAAGTACTAAGCCTAAAATTTTGAAAAAAAAAATGCAGAAAATAGCCAAATACCTATAGATTACAGGAAACTTATAAGAAGTCTATGTACTTAAAACAACATGGTAAATCTATCAATATTGTGCATACAAAGTTACATTTGCAGTTGGAATATATGGGAGATCATGTTTTTCAACTACAATGTTAAGTTGGTTCTTGGGATTCATCCCAACTACGGAACCCTTCATTGTGCGTAGTCCGCCACGCACTTGACCGGTTTTTATTTTTTCATATCTGAATAAAGTTATTACATTTTGACCAAGATGTTAGGTTTGTAGAGTTTGGCCTTGAAGAGTTAGGGGCTTGTCTCTACATTAATAATAATAATAATATCCTGGGACATTTTCACACACGGTCATCTGATCCCAAACTAAGCAGAGCTTGTACTATGGAAACCAGATCAACTGATATACTACATACACTACTTCTTTTTTTTTGTAAATACATACTTATATAAATAATTACACTCAGACTCAGGACAAACAGACATGTTCATGCACACAAATGTCTGTCCTGGCTGGGAATCGAGCCCACGACCAGCGACAAGATAGGTGGTATCTTAACCAACCACGCCAATTGGCCCGTCATTAGATCATTAGATCGATTAGACATTAGATCTGATAACTTTTTAACAATGAAAGTGTTATGTAAGTCTTGGCTTGGCAACCAACTTTACAAGAAATATGGTGGTGGTAAATTATAGGCGCTACGTCTCAACTTTTGGGCAAATTATTAAGCAAAACCGTAAATCTCAGTCCGAATAAGATTTAAAAACTTCTTGTCTTTGTAATTTGAGGACAACTGTTACCGAGATTCGTAATTCAGTGGGATAGTAATTTTATTTTAAAAATTAGCTCTAATTGGCTTAATGCTTTCAAAGTAAGTTAGGAAGTTATGAATAATTCACAGACGAGTGTTCTATTTTCATAATAAATATTTATGAGTCAACTAAATCTTTAGGCATTTTCATGAAAAGTTTTAGATATACCTAACCTTTGTAACAAAAATTTTAAGTCCAGTCGACTCCTGTTAGAATAAAATACTTAATAGGATTTGATAATATTTTCTTTATTTTCATTAATGTTTTTTTTTTTTTTTTTAATAGGCTCGCCCCCTATTACATGGCCCTTAAGCATAACTGGCGAAATGTGGGTGTACTATACAGGGTGAATTATCAAGTGGGCGTGGATAGCCAAATCCGAAACTATGAGGCATAGCGAAAAGTACTCAAAACAGTCTCGGGCTCAATTTTGATGAAAACTAAAACTGCATCATGGGATTTTCGAGAAATGAGTATCAAGGTTTAATGGGTAGGTACATAACATAGGATCCTTTAGTTTGCCGTATGTCATTACTTCCCAGAATTCGATCCTTATTAGCGACACTATCGAATGGTGTAATAATATAGTGTGTGTTTTTCTTCAAAATCAACGGGTTCGATTCCTGGCTAGGTTTGGCCATCCACGCCCACTTGTTAAATTCACCTGTACCTATATACACCCTCTGCCTAACCCTTCGGGGATCACAGGCATGATGTTATGTGTTTTTTTCATTCTCGAACAGCGGATCTCGCTTTCCGCACCAAATCATCAATACGTTTAGTTAATTTTAGCTAATTGTAAAACAAAATAGAAATCCAATTTTAATTAAGCCAGCGTTTAGACATGGCTTGTTCGTAACTCTCAGTCTCTGTAACCTAAGCTAAATATATCGAGTGAATGCGCGACTGAACATGAAAGCAAGAGTAAAGATAGAATGGAAGGACAGAGACAGCGAGGAAAACATGTGCTAAATCTTAGTGAAAAAAATCGCCAGGAAACATGCAGCTTGTCTGCCATGAAATGTCGCGCCCCACTACTTAAATTTGTATACTTACACTACGGTAAATGCTCAGTGGGGCGCGTCATTTCAGAGTAGCCTCGTATTATCTATTTTCACCAATAAGCCATGGAGTGTTTCACTGTTTGTCCATAGCACCGGGAACAGGATGACAACGAGAAAACAGATGACGGCCCCGAAATAGCGACAGTACACTTACTATGGTCGAATAATTTTGTATCTCGTTGACGTCTCGTTCCCGGTGCGATGGTCAAACAGGCTCAGATTGTCGACTTCCGAAGAAATAACAAAAGCAAAATGTTTTTGAAGAAGATGACTACAAGCATCCTGTTATTAAAATGCAAATATGATACGACCACCAAATGAAAAAATAATAATGACCGTAATTCCATCACCATCATTTCAGCCCAGAATCACCCACTGCTGGCTGGCAGGCTTTTAGGTGTTTCCCTCGACATTGAAGATATCATCAACCCAAAGTGCTTTTAGCAGTAGTTGACATTTACAGTAGTTGTAGTTGATAAGGGTTTGAGCACTCCATTTTATTCATACTCTGTGTTCTAGCCATAACACGAGCACTAGAGTGGTAACACAAGGAGGATATAACAGTAACTCAAGTCGGATATGTTCTTCGGATTAATCGCCCTACTGCGTCGTTTGTCAACTGTGGCCTACAGGCTAAACTACGGACGAAACGTATTGATGTTAAGTGTGTCTATTGTTAAAACGTTGAATTGAAATCTATTTATGTATAATAGAATAAAGCTGAAGAGTTTGTTTGAACGCGCTAATATCTGGAACCAGTTAGATTCGAAAAATCCTTTTTGCATTTGATAGCCCAATTCTTGAGGAAGGCTATTTAACGTCACACTAGGATTTTTAGGGGCCGAGCAAAAAGAAAAAAAAAAGTCAGAAAGAACGCTAAGCGAAAACGAAATAAATGCGCGGGCGAGCAATACGACGCGACGCGGTGGATCAAGAGTACAGGGTCACGCGCATGAAGTCGCGGGCAGATGGTGGTCGGGAACAAATATACTAGGAACGTTGATAGTATTTTTGTGGGAATAGCAGTGATATTAAGATTTTATAAACCAATAAAACGCATTGGCAGTGCAGCAGAGCACTGGTGGCCCAATAGTAACTGCCGCGGCTTACGAGTTGTAGGTCTTAGGTTCAAACCCTGACAGGCGCATTACTTTGTGTAAATTATTTCATCGCCACTGCTCTCAAAACAGTGAAGGACAACACATCGTGACTGGCATGTCCTAGAACCTAAAAATCGAAGACATGTGACATCTACCAACCCGTACTGGGCCCGCGTGGTGGATTACAGTCCACTCCCTCTCGCAGAGAGGAGACCGGTGGCGGTGTTCCAAAAGTTGGAACATTATAGGCTGATTATGTATGTATCTCGCACTAACAGAGACATTGGCCAACTGGTACACAATATCAGCGAGGTATCAAACTAATTCTATGCCAAAGGTAATTCCGCCGTGAACAGGCGCATTGCATTCGGTCAGAATCGTACACTATTTGCTGAACTGGCCTAATAAAGTTTCGAAAAATCTGGATTAAATCGTCAGTTAGACAAAAAGTGTGATTGGGTTGATCTATCTGAAAAACAAAACACTACCGACAAGCGAACCGGGCTTTGAATTGTGTCCAATAAAAGTCGATAGGCTCAACCGTATTGCTCCATAGGGGAAACATCAACAACGTATACGTATTAGTATAGGACCATAGGTAGTTCGAATGCTGCGTACCTCGACTTGTTTATAGTATCCTAGTACCTAGATAAGATTTTTATCATGGTTTATTAAGTTTCAAACATAGTTTTTATGCTAACAGTAAAAATATAAATATATGTACATGTATAAAAAAGAGGGGGAAGGCATTGCCACGTTGAATCGCAATACTGATTCTTTATCCAAAAAATAGGCCCTGGTCACGTGAAGAGTCGACCAACCGCTTGGCGATGTCTCGTTTAACTACGTGGGCTACCCGTTCCTCATACCACGGTCTGTTTATACGAATGTAAAGCGCTATCAGCATGTAATTAGGAATTCATTGCTGTTATAGGTTCCACAATGACATTGAACGTTGCGGTGTTTGCCGCAATTATCATGGCTAGGCTGATTGGGGACCATAATACAATCAAAAATAATTCACTCAAATTAGGCTGAAAATAGGTTAAATTTCGAACGATAAAGTTACAAAAGACAACCCCCCAAATTGCCCACCCTACGCTGCTTTCGTTAAACGAGAACGCTGTTGTCTATTTTCTAAACATAATTTTAAGTCGTTCGACTAAAACTATGAGCAGAAACAGTAACCTGTTTCTGACAAGCCCCTTAAATATCCTATTTATATCTGTTATTTATATCAGCCATTTTTCTCCAAAAATATTCATCGCCTTAGCTGACACCGACCCAAAACTGAACGACTTTTGACACGAAACTGATACGCTAAAATGCCGAGGCTATAGTATTTTTTACTGAAATTTATAGCGTGTTCTGGTATAGTTTATGTGAGAGGACGGTTCGTGGCTCGCGGGAGGATGATAAGTGGTTTCCGTAACCCATAGGCAGTTACGGAGTCAAGCTTGGAAGGACGAATACCTGAATATGGGGATTTCTATGATATATGTAGCGGAAGATAGCCGAATAGCTCGTTTGCAGGATGTTATCAACGCCGATATGAAAGCCAACCTTTTGACCGATGAGGATGCATGTGAATTGGGAGCTTCATTTTTGTGATGAAGCTTTCTCGATTTGACCGATGGAAAGAAAACGACAGTTTATTTTGTGGTGTGTATAGCGGGGCAATTGCGTAACATACTATCAATCGGAATCAGTTTCATTTTGACAGTTCAGCCATATTTATTGCGTTATTTACGTTGTCGAGCAGACAAATGTTTCGAACATATGAAGCAATGGATTAATGCTTCCGATTGATATGTGTTACGCAATTAGGGTGCCGATTTGGATGTGTTCGTTTATGCTCGGTTCCTATAAATAAAAACGAATGGTTTTGCTTATCAATGGTAGCATTTTTTATAGTCAAACTGGACATACATGTGTAAATAAAATCGTAAGCTAACTTTACCTGGGATAGCTACTTCCATATAGGAGGGTCTACTATGCAAAGCTTCATTATTGGTAAAGGATACAAGAGACGGTCCGTAAATTATAGAAATCCGCCATTAGAAAAAGTTTCTAAAGGCCTATTAAGATTTTGAACGAATTGCCAAGTGCAAACAAAAACAATGAAATGAAGATTTGACTTTTGTGAACAAATAATACCTCAGCGCAAAACGAGGAGGGCTTTCGAATTCTTATGCGAATAGTACCTAAACAAACCATACATTTCAATTTCATAAACATCCCCCAAAACAAAATATATATACGTACGTTCATAGCCCATTAAAATTCACTTTTATTTTGATACGACGCTAAATCCCTAACATGCAGCCTTCCGCGTTGTCCCTGATGGACAGAGTGGAAATGGTCTTATACAGCTGCTCTCCTAAAATTACTTTGCACAGTACTGTCATTACATTTGACGGTATAATAAATATTAATCAAATTATGGGACGGGGCTGTTAGCGAGCATTTGAGGGTTGAAACTGGGTTGAAATGGAATTCCTAAGGGTGTGACTTGCAAGTTGCAGCTGGGAACAGAGGCTGATGAGTTCATTGTGTGAATAGACTTGCGATTTTTTTGACGCATGAATTGTGCTGCGACTTTTTATTTGGTTTGCCTTTTGATTTTGAAATGGTAGGATACTTTTCAAGTCATCGATTAATTGACCGAGCGTCTCTGCTTCAAATTCTAGTGCAATAATGATAACAAAACTATTAACTACTTATTACAAACAAATATTCCAGTTTTTGCTAAAATCGAAAAATTACGAAATAAAAAATAATTTAAAAACATTTAAATCGACTTCAAAAAGTTAACTCAAAATTATGAAATAACTTTAATTTCGGAGTCAGTGGCAAAAAAAAAAAAATTAAATTAATCGACTTCAAAAAGAAATTAACTCAAAATTATGAAAGAACTATAATTTCGGAAGTCGGTGTCTTGTATTTTAGTTTTTTTTTTTGCCACCGACTTCCGAAATTATAGTTATTTCATAATTTTGAGTTAATTTCTTTTTGAAGTCGATTTTTTTTTAAATAATTTTTTGTGTGTACGTTTGTTACTACAGGTCGTATTTTACAACCTATCTAGACGTAAAATGGTTTACAGGTTTTACGACTTTATAGATTTTTATTCAAAAAGAGGCAAAAAGGGGGCTACTGTATATCTCCGCCATGTGATCCGATTTCGATGGTTCTTATTTTATTTCAAAGGTATCTTTAAGGGAACTTTAAGTTGGTCTCATAAAAAATTGGTGAAGATCTCAAGAGGATTTTCGCCGTGACGAGCAGAATAGCTCCTCAAAATGCAGTAAATTTGCTCACTTTTAGATTTCTACCAGTGGAATCGGCCTTTAATTGATGGATCACCTGGGACCAACGTCTCATCACAAAACTAGATAATTCTGAAAAAAATTCGCGAGGTCTATATACTCTATTCGCAGAACTACTACTACAAATGGACTGTTAAGCAATGCGTAAATAGTAGCACAATTGTACCGTGTTATGCAGAAAGCAGCCATGTCGGGAAAAGTACAAAAAGAGTTATAAACATTTTTCTGTCGATGGTTGCACTTTGGATGTATGGACAAGGCTGCATTTGACGGCTCATATCTCCGTGATAAATAGAGATACCGACATGGCTGTTTTTGCAAAAAAATCTTGTATGTCGAAATTAGTATGACTGTGTTTATAACTCATTTTTGGAAAAGTGCCATATGGCTGCTTTCTGCATAACTAGGTCCAATTTATTATTTTCGTTTCGTTCGTTTTTCCTTTGTTTCTTATTGTATTCACGGAATTTAATAGACGTGGTTGTTGTTTTCTTTACTTATAAAATTTAGGGACTAGTATTTCCATAAATTTCCTTATTACACTACTCTGGCTAGCCACAATAATAATTTTATTCTACATGTGTCTTCAAGGTCCATAATAAATTATAATCGTAATTTCATAACAAGTAAGTAATGCGGTCAACAAGATTATAACCACAACAATAACATTCATAACTGTGGTTTCAAATCACAAATATTACGACATTATTATGAGAGTCATGAGTATTAGCACAGATTAATACAGATGGGACACTCCGCAGTTTAAGTATGAAGCTACAAGTAGCGGCGGGCCTATCTCTCTGGGTCAATTCAGTAGGACTGCCGCGGTCAGAAGGTATAAGAGTTACGCGTTAGAAAGAGAGGCAACTTGTAGGTGAATATTACTGTAGGTAATAAGCGTTGTGCGACCTGAATTGCACTTTATTGTGTCGTAGTAAGAGTCGTTTTTTATTTAAATGATTTTGCGGAGTGTCCCATCTGTATTAATCTGTGGTATTAGTAACTAGCAAATAATGGCAAAAGCAATTACAATACATAACATCACGTCTGTATCCCCCTTAGGGTAGGATAAGCAGAAGTCTAAAGAATACCCACATTTTCCCAGCTATGTTTCAGATTTTCAGTCCCATGTAATTTCGAGCGAGTATTTTGCCATAACACATTCAGACTCCGGGAGCTTGGAGCTTGTGGCTAAGTAATAATAGCCGCACGGGTCGATCGATCAGGTTAAGCTACGCTTGTCGCGGTTGGTCCGTGGATGGGTGACCATCTTTACATACCAAGACCCCTCCATGCCTCGAAAAGCACGCTAAGCCCTTGGTCCCAGCTGTCATTCGTGGATCTTTGACAGTAGTTACGGGTCGTCAGAAGCCCGAAAGTCCGACAACCAGTCTTACCAAAGAGTATCGTATTACCCAGTTTGATGGGGTCAGATAGACAGTCGCTCCATGAAAAAGTGGTATTCAGCTGCATCCGGTTAGACTGGATGCCGACCCCAACATAGTTGGGAAAAGGCTAGGCAGATTGATAAGTAATTAATATTGATATAATATTTTTTTTTTTTTTTAATACCGGGACCGCAGGGTTCCGAGATATGTCAAAGACACTATTGAGTTTAAAGCCCGGATTTCACGATGTTTTTCCTTCACCGATATCAGCAACGTCCAAGATAAACTCAAGGTACTTTAATAATGTTAAAAAAATCTTCTAAAAGCTATTTTTCGTAATGAATCTGCTGCCTTCAAATAGTCTTCTTTGTTAAATAGGGATGCATCGATACGGGTGACCAGTCAGTTCACCAACATTAATTCAAAAATGTTTACTTGACAAGCAACGATTGGCAAAAACGTTATTTGTCATTTCATAATTTTACAACAACAAGTTTACCAAATATTTCACTTAGCAAAATAATTATCCGATAAACTTTTATTTAATAACGTATTATTTGACAAACAATTCATTATTTTTTTCATTTCATTTCATAAACAACGTTTGGAATAAAGACATTACACAAAACGTAATTTAAAAGAAATTAAACTCACATTAGCATAATTGCAAGTGGCTTGCTAAAGTGGGTCGACGTCAGGTGCACCCCGAGGTTCGGTTGGTTAGGTTTCTTTAAACCCTGCAGACAAAAATAGGAGCCCCGCACAGCGGGGCTCCGTCGACCTGCTCACGGAAACCCTAACCCCGGACGGTCGACGTCAGGGGCACCCCGAAGTTCGGTTGGTTAGGTTCCTTTAAACCCTGCAGACAGAAATAGGAGCCCCGCGCAGCGGGGCTCCGTCGACCTGCTGACGGAAACCCTAACCCTAGACGGTCGACGTCAGGGAATCTAAATGAGAAATGTTTAAATGATTAAATATCATCTGATGCATTTGTAAAAAGAATTGTTTGCCAAATAAATGTTTGTAAAACGAGTGTTTATAAAATAAAACATTTGCGGAATAAGTTCTTTTCGAAATAAATAGTATAGGAAACGTTGGTTTTAAAATGAAAATTTGTCAATGGAGTTTTGGTGAAACTTTAGTGAACCATCGATACGCCTTTTTGCTGATACGATACCGATAAATTTTGCTTTCTCAAGACTTCAAGCAATCGCAAACGAAGAATCTTATTGCCGCAGTCGCAAGTCAACACGTCCTCATGCATATCTTAGCAAGTTAAATTATGCAAAGCCAGGAGGCGAATAAGTGCCGCTACGGGGTGACAACTTAGAGTTGAACGTCTATGCATCCCCTGTTGGCATAATCTTTTTGAATTAACTTTGCATTTTTTTTTTCTTGAGAAGAATATAATATAGTGGATTTTGAAATCAATATCCGGTCTTGGTATTACGTAAAGATAGAGCCAAATTATAGCTATACAGGAAATATCAAAAATATTTTTCTGAGTTTTATTTACCCGTGGACTATTCGCTCTTTACACCTTTTACAGCATCTGTGAATCATTAAAAAGTTACGTAGGACCAATTATTTTTACTAGAAAAAAAAATACAACCTACCAAAACTACAATAGTTCCCAAAAAAATTGGGATATCTAAAAGTGCACGCCTCACATACAGAAACGTCACGTTGACGATAAATTTTACGGAAAAAAATATAAGAAAATTCATCGATTATTATCGTTTGAACGGTTATGAGTTTGATAACGAAAATCAATAAGGCTCATCCGCAGGATGATAGAAAACTTATAGAAGAAGAAGATTTATATTAATCAATTGTGTGTGACGACGTGAATCGTGACGACAAACAGACTAACGTAATTTTTTAATTACATTTTTAGGGTTCCGGACCTCAAAAGGAAAAAACAAAACCTTGTAAGATCACTCGTGTGTCTGTTTGTCTGTCTGTCCGTCTGTTACAGCCAATTTGCTCCGAATCTAATGGACCGATTAAGTTGAAATTTGGTATACATATGAATTTTTGTGACCCAAACACGGGCGTGTAACGTAAAGAAATGAATTTTTAATATGGGGTCAATTTGGGGGGGCAAATAAGAAAATTAAAAAAAAAGTTTCGCAAACTGTACTGTGTGTAGCATATCAAATGAAAGGGCTTACTGTGAGGGTCTCACATATTTTTTTTTTATAATTTTAAAATAAAATGTTTGCAAAGTTATTTAAGAAAATAAACGAAAATGACCATTCCCCTATCTCTGAAACTACTGAGCCTAAAACTTAAAAAAAAAAAAACAGATAATAGTTATATACCTAAAATTACTGGAAAACTTAGAAGAAGTCTTTGGTATTAAAATAACATGGTAAATCTCTCAATATTGTGCATACAAACTTACATTTGTAGTTTTAATGTACGGGATAACATGTTTTTCATCCCAACTACGGAACCCTTCATTGTGCGTGGTCCGACACGCACTTGGCCGGTTTTTTGTTATATTATGGTATCTAAAAATATCTTATAATTTCAAGTCCCCGGTTTTTAAAACTTCTCTGCTAATATGAATTCCATGTATAATTGAGAGTATAGAAATGATTTTATGAATGAATGTTTGACTAGACTCGATTGCTCTAATGAGACCCTAACGTTCACACTAGCCCCTGGAACCTCATGTTTCATGGGGCTACATAGGCCATTGCATATCAATAGGGATGATGCCTGGGTAATAAAAAAAGAAATTCTATTTAGTCCGTCAGCCAGATAATAAAAAAATATTAGATTCGTATTTTTTGCTTTATCATATTAATAAAAAATGACTTAGATAACTCGCATTAAAGTTCGGGAGTGGGGGCTTGCTACGTCACTTCTACGTATAAAATCTACCAAGACGTGACGTCATGCCACATTTTAACTCAATGTATCGCCGTAATCTTTTGATTACGTAGAAAAAGAAAAAATACGTGTCCAATATATTTTAATAATCTACATGACGGACAAAAAACATTTTTTAGTCATCATCCCTATTGGAGAATTTTGACAAGGTTTTATAAGAGTAGAGCACTCTCATACGCTGAAGCGTTGTGACGCGTGCAATAACCACTTTACTAGAGCTAAAAGCTCAAAATCTAAATTTACTTAGTTTGAAAACGTTCAAAACTAAATTTAAACTGCATCATACCACGAAAGAATCACTAAAAAGCACTTGAACTATTGTTAGACTAACTTCTAAACTTGGATAACTAAGTCAGATCACGTTAGTCAGTTCAGTCATAAAGTAGGTTATCTTAGAACTTGGAACAAACAGCTGTTTATGGTCAGTTAGTCACGATTGAGAAGGCCACACTGTTAAGTACTAGTAAGTTGATATTTGTTCTACATATTTGTGCTTATCTATCTTTATACTCGTATAATTCTTAAACGGCTGGACCGATTTTGACGAAATATTTTGTCTGTATTTGAGTGGGTCTCTAGATGGTTTCGTTAGATTCACAATTGGATCAAGTTCTAGGAATCAGGGCGTCTGTCAACTAGTACTAATATAATAAAGCTGAAGTTTGTTTGTTTTTTTTTTTTTTTTTTGTTTGAACGAACTAATTAATATATAAATAGCCCAATTCTTGTGGAATTTTATAGGCTATTTAAGGTGAGTATAATCGTCGACCCGCACGGATCCGTTAGCGAATATTTCTAAACAGCTGTTAAAAGTTGCGTTTTGTAATAATTATTTTATATTTTAAAATAAAAAAATGCACAATTGTAAGATAAGTGATTTACAAGTTGAAAACAACCTTATTTCAATATTTTTTGCATGGTATTTAATGTTGCTTAAAATGTTCAGATTGAAGTGCATTTAAGTACATATCCAAGTTTCGTATATATTATATATTTTTTCTGGAATTTTCTGTAGGCTCATTTAAAAGGCTCTCAAAAACGACCATTTCACGACTATACTCGCCTTAATATCAGCTACGCTACGACTCTTAGGAGTAAAGCAAAAATAAAAAATCAGGAAGAACGCTAAGCGAAAACAAAGCAAACAAAAAATTTCACGCGGACAAAGTCACGGGAAGAAGCTAGTAAATTAGATATCTAATTATGGCAGTGGTAGGTTAATGAATCAGTGGTTTGAGCAAATACTTGAATGGGTATTCAGTAATAGCTGACCACGTATTGGGTGTTATCGAGTGAGTGCGTATTTGTTCTATTTGGTTGGCTAATAAGTAATGAGCGACATACAACTATTTTATTTGTATTTATTTATTAAATGAATAATTGTTAATCATTAATAATATATTCACCGTTGTTTTCTACTACCATTCGCCATCGATCTGGCAAAGAGTGAATGGCGTCCGCATAGAACTTCGTTGGTTTTGAATTGAAGAAGTCATCTATGTATTGTTTCAAGTGTGGTTCATCGTCAAAGTTTTTTTCCCGTAAATTATTACTAAGTGATCGGAACAAGCTGAAATCAGTTGATGTTAAGTCCGGCGAATATGGAGGGTGGGGTATTATTTCTCAATTAAGCTCCAATAGTTATAGCCTGGTACTCTTAGCAATATGCGGCCGGGCATTGTCGTGCAGGAAAAATATTTTGTCGTGTTGTGGACGTTAGCGATGGATGTCAAGCTTCAGTTCTTCGAGTTGATCACAATATACTGTTGCTGTAATCGTAGTATTAGTAGGAAGGAATTCCCAGCTTATTACTCCGTGTATATCCCACCAGACAGAAAGCATTACCTTGCGATGATGAAGATCACCTTTTGACGTTGGTTTTCCCTGTTCTTTACATCCCACTGGCGCTTGCGTGTGTGATTAACATAGAGAACCCACTTTTCATCTCCAGTGACAAGATGATCTAACCAATTAAATCTATCTATTTCCACGGGGCGCCCAGACCTTAGTTGATCGGTTAAGGAAAAATCGTTATTGCGGAACCGTTGGAACCAGCGCTTTGCTGTTGCTTCGGAGACTGCATCGTGAGCTGTCCTTTGACATATATTACGTGTAGCTTCTGCAGCAGAATGCCCAGATTGAAACTCATATAATAAACAATGTCGTACGTGGGTTTTAATATCACTCATTTATTTGTGAACTTTAACTCACTAACAGCCAAACTATCAATAACGCGCATGAGCGCGACTCGCTCTTTATATACCCTCTGCTACAGAACGTTCTCGAAGCTTTCCGAAAATTCTAGAAATTATAAACTAAAACGCTCATTACTTATTAGCCAACCCGATACTTAGGGCACATGACTAACAGCACTCTGATTGCTAGCTGACTGACATGACGATAGACACATAAACAAAAAACTTTTTTATACCTTGAAAGCTCGTCATTTTGTATGAATATTAAGAGGCAGTTTGCTGATCATTGTGGAGTGCTATGGTTCACTAAAGTAAAACAACATGAGCAATGATCACACTTATTAACTATCTATACATATTCCGTGTTTTTTTTGGACTGAATAAAGTTTTTATTATTATTATGTCGTTTATTATTTTTTTTCCTATAAAATACATTTTCAAATATTTTTATAAAAAATATATAAAAAAAACCATTTAAAAATATAAAAAATAGTGGTGTCGGGAGCAGGGTCCAAGCTACCGGTGGTTAGGGCTGCAGAGACAGGAACCTCCTCACGATGCGAGTGGTATCGAGGAATACTGCCTTCTTAATCTGGCCCTTGATCCAACCGCCTAACGAGAGCCTCGAGAGATGTTGGTCAAGGCTATCGGTCATCAGCCCATTGGCCGTTACTACATTCGGCACAATGACAGCCGAAATGTCAACCTCGTGTGCTAAGTCGAGATTTTTATTTGTTTCCCTTTCTAAGCTTACACGAGGTTCTCGTCATGTGGAATGGTAACATCGACAATCTGTGCGTGGCGCGCTAATCGATCTGTCACCACTATATTAGACTTATTAATAGTCCTGTCACTAATAGTGATAGACCGATCCCAGTATAACGTGACATGCTCATTTTCAAGAACTAGGTTGGGCTTATACCTGTAATAACCGTATTACAAGTACCGACCTCAGAGTCCACAAGTTTATATTTCAAAGCAAGTTGCTGGTGAATAATCCTGGCCACCAGGTTATGCCTGCGCGTACACGTCGTTAGCCAGACGAGAACAACCAGAGATAATAAGTCTGATGGACTCATCGAACGGTGGCACGCCCGACACAAGTCAACCATCACGTTCTTCATTATTATTATTTATTATGATAAAATAAGTTACAGTGAACAGGCTCCTTCTGGGTAAGCTCACTCCATCGTAGTCTTTGTCTCTGTCACCTCTGACTTAGAGTACAGTCAAGAGCAAACCCATCTTCAATAAAAAAAGAAAGTAGTAACGAAGAATTTTTGTCCGTCTGGCTGTATGTTCCGGATTGGAGCAAAAACGGCGGAACGGAGTTGGCTGAAATTTGGCATAAAATACAGTTTGTTACATGGATTAACACTAAGGGTATTTTTAATCCCGGTAGCACGTTCCTGTGGAATATAGTGCGACATCCACGCGGGCGAAGCCCTGGTCAAAAGCTAGTTATAAATAACAGTAACTCTGTCTATATGTTACCTCATCACGACTAAACCACTGAGCCAATCTTAATGAAATTTGACAAAGACCTGAAACATAAGGAAGGACATAGGCCACTTTTCATCCTGAATATTTATAATGAAAAACAAACACACGCAGACGTAGTCGCGGGCAACACAGCCTGTTGAAAATACATATACTGGGTGACTTTTTTACCGTCTGGAATAATTAGGGTATAATAGGTAAACGGAGTAGAAGCCTATGGAATGCCTGCGTAATGCGTATGATTTGAGTTTCGATATTTTTGAACGATCTAAATATAAAGATTTTTTCAAAATTTCTGTTTTTATTATTGTTCTAGTTTACTTCAAATGTGTAGTGTGTATTGATAGAGCAATTTCTGTCTAAATTATTGAAAAACCAAAAAAAAACTAGGTATGCCATAAGCTTCTACTCCGTTCACCTTTTGTACCCTATTTTTTTCTCAAGACGGTAAAAAAAATCATTCAGTATATTTCGAATGGCTAAGTTTATAAATGGCATAGACGATAGACGTGAGAAAAGAGAACTTCAAGTCTTGTACACTCAAGGCATATTTGTATCGGAACATGGTTTCGGCAATAGTTCCGATTTCAGATGTACTGATCAGTTTCAGTACCTACTGGGACAAACATACACCTGCCCGAATAAGGGCAAGACTTTAGAATCTGTTTTTTTTTTAACTATGTTTTAACACATTATCTGCGCGAAATTTATGCAAACGCTTCTTTATGCTGCACTAATCCTGTGTGGCAAACGCTCGGGTGCGTGCAAAAAAATATCTTGAATGTAGACACCGATGTTTTCGAAACAATAGAGATGCACAACGAACGCACAGGTGCGGCGCGCCGCACTCGAAGAAAGTTATGTAAATTGTATGGACGCGCATACGCGCCGTCAAGCACATAGTGAACGTCCGAAAACGCGCATGCGCGTCGGCCGCGCCTAATGAATTAATCAATCTGCCTGGCCTTTTCCCAGTTATGTTGGGGTCGGCGTCCAGTCTAACCGGATGCAGCTGCATACCAGTATTTTACATGGAGCGACTGCCTATCTGACCTCCACAATCCAATAACTTACAGGGTAATACGATACCCCTTGGTAAAACTGACTGTCAGATTTTCGGGCTTCTGACGACCTGTAACGACTGTCAAAGGTCCAAGAATGACAGCCGGGACCCGGGGACGGTATGTAAAGATGGTCACCCATCGACGGACTGACCGCGGCAAGCGTACCTTAACCTTGCCACGAAGTTAAACTGTGCACTTACCTAGTTAAAATAGAAATAAAATCAAAAACCTCACATAAATTTCACAAACTCAAACAAAATATTTATTTCTATTCAAGAAGTAGGTTAATCAAAAAGTTGAAGCTAGTTGCCCAATCCAAATATATTTCCATGAAAAAGAATGGGCAAGAAGCTCAATGGACACGTTTAAATCACTCTTTTTGTAGACAAATAACATAACATCACATCTGTAATCCCCGAAGGGTTAGAGGCAGAGGTATACATAGGTAGTACTCGTACACCCGCATTTCACAAGTCATGTTTAAGGGGCAAGCGACAGGGTAGCCTGTGAAATTAAAATTTTCTTACGTTTTTTTGCAATATGCAAGACAGTATTAGGTTGTTTGTTGATCAAAGTATGATTCGCGACCGTAACATATTACCGTATTTACAGAATTATAATAATTAGAATCAGTAATCCAATTCCTTAAGTTAGTATAATTCTCGAATGTCTAGATTTCTTGAAATATTGTAGTCATTAAATAGGATTACCTGGTCTTAAAGAATTGTATTGATGACTTTAATGATTATAATTCTGTAAATACATACTTGTTACGGTCGCGAATTATATTTTAATCAAAATTGTACGTTACCTAATACTGACTTGAAAATTGCAATAAACGTAAGAAAATAGAATTCGCGGGCTACCCTGGCGCTTTCGCCTTAAGTCCCATGTCATACAGGGTGAGCCTATTGCCAACAAACGGGCACAAATGCGACCACTAGAGCAACGAGACAGTCGCAAAATATACTCTTCTTTTGAAACAAACAGCGATCTACTAAAAACAGAAATAATAAAAAGAAAATTGTATTTTAACGAGTGGACATTTCAATGACGAGGGAGGACGGGCATAAACTTTCAATTTGTTCCGTAAGTATTATGATGCGATGTCATTCAGATAAAGTACTGGGAATTTGAGTGCTTATCTTCACGGTGAGATGGTGAAAACTAGGGTGTTTTTTTACATACAAAACGTACTGTTCCTTCTACCAAAAGAGCTATTACACATACACACACATAAACTCACGCCTTCTTCCCATGGGGGTAGGCAGAAAACCCCATAGAACTATACCTGCTACGAGCCATACATACTCCTTAGAGCTATTAATTTTCTTACACTTTTTTTTTTTAAATAATTGTATCTATTGCTAGAACTAGCTTATAAGTTTGACTTTTTTAAACTAGTAATTAATTTCAGAGCTTAGGACAAGAACCTATTTTTTGGTTCTAATAAGACTGCTATACATAATAATTAATTATTATTAATAATGAGTAATTTTCGTCTTACACGCTAATCTCGTTTAGGAATAGTCCAACAGTAACATGGTTAATAGAAGTGGCATGGTTGGTGGAAGCTTTGATTTGCTATACAAAAGTTAACCTAATGTTGGAAATTAAAATACCCTTGAGGCTCCCACAGACAGGCGCGACGCGACTCTGGTGGAACAATTTCTATTAAGACTTCATGGAAATTGATCTACTGGAGTCGCGCCGCCTATATTCTTGTCCTAACAAAACATGTATCCAATCTATCAGAAAACACTGTGAATTACATATCACAGTTCCTGTATACAATTCCTATCATCTTTCCCAACTACATATCGAACGTTTAATAATAGACTAAGTTAATTAAAAAAAATCGCAATCACTGACTTGTCTTACAAAATGGCATATTATAACTTAGTCAAAAAGCATAATAATAATGAAACAATGTATTGTATGAATGATTGATGAACTGATTATGGATACAGAAATTATATTTTGAAGATATTTAGTTAAAACAAATTTCTTTTGGACCAGCAGTGCTATTCTATACAAATCTCACTTAAAAACTTAGGTGAGGTGAGCGTGGAGTGAGCTGTCAATAGTGTCAATCCCTAGCATCAAGTGGAAAGACAGTTCACGTCAAACTCACTTCACCTACGTTTTCACGGTGATATTTTTACAGAATAGACCGGCTGAACCGTAAACGGTCAGTTTATTATTAAGCAGGCGATATGTTGGGGTCAGCTTCCAGTCTAACCGGACGCAGCTGAATACCAATATTTTACATGTTATTATTAAGCATGCGATATGTTGGGGTCAGCTTCCAGTCTAACCGGATGCAGCTGAATACCAATATTTTACATGGAGCGACTGCCTATCTGACCTCCACAACCCAGCTACTGGGTAACACGACACCCCTTGGTAAGACTGGTTGTCAGACATTCGAGCTTCAAGATTTACAAATGACAGCCGAGATCAAGAGCAGATATACGAGTACAATCCTATTACTTACCTATTAATGACCACTTCATTCTCCTTTGAGCATGGTATCATACTTCAAAAATTTACCTGAAAAAAGGTGAAATTAAAAATTACTATTGACCTTTAATACCCTAAGGGTCAATTCCCACTGAAAGAGCAGCGGTCGACAGCGGCCGGCAGCGGCTTTAATATTAAGAACCTTATCTACGTGATTAAAAAGTTCATAGTCATTTGAAGGCAAAGGAGGGACCGCGCTGCCCCTCGCGGCGCCGCGCTGCTTCTCGCGGCGCCGCCCCTCCATTGCCTTCAAATGACTATGAACTTTTTAATCACGTAGATAAGGTTCTTAATATTAACCGGATGCAGCTGCATACCAGTATTTTACATGGAGCGACTGCCTATCTGACCTCCACAATCCAATAACTTACAGGGTAATACGATACCCCTTGGTAAAACTGACTGTCAGATTTTCGGGCTTCTGACGACCTGTAACGACTGTCAAAGGTCCAAGAATGACAGCCGGGACCCGGGGACGGTATGTAAAGATGGTCACCCATCGACGGACTGACCGCGGCAAGCGTACCTTAACCTTGCCACGAAGTTAAACTGTGCACTTACCTAGTTAAAATAGAAATAAAATCAAAAACCTCACATAAATTTCACAAACTCAAACAAAATATTTATTTCTATTCAAGAAGTAGGTTAATCAAAAAGTTGAAGCTAGTTGCCCAATCCAAATATATTTCCATGAAAAAGAATGGGCAAGAAGCTCAATGGACACGTTTAAATCACTCTTTTTGTAGACAAATAACATAACATCACATCTGTAATCCCCGAAGGGTTAGAGGCAGAGGTATACATAGGTAGTACTCGTACACCCGCATTTCACAAGTCATGTTTAAGGGGCAAGCGACAGGGTAGCCTGTGAAATTAAAATTTTCTTACGTTTTTTTGCAATATGCAAGACAGTATTAGGTTGTTTGTTGATCAAAGTATGATTCGCGACCGTAACATATTACCGTATTTACAGAATTATAATAATTAGAATCAGTAATCCAATTCCTTAAGTTAGTATAATTCTCGAATGTCTAGATTTCTTGAAATATTGTAGTCATTAAATAGGATTACCTGGTCTTAAAGAATTGTATTGATGACTTTAATGATTATAATTCTGTAAATACATACTTGTTACGGTCGCGAATTATATTTTAATCAAAATTGTACGTTACCTAATACTGACTTGAAAATTGCAATAAACGTAAGAAAATAGAATTCGCGGGCTACCCTGGCGCTTTCGCCTTAAGTCCCATGTCATACAGGGTGAGCCTATTGCCAACAAACGGGCACAAATGCGACCACTAGAGCAACGAGACAGTCGCAAAATATACTCTTCTTTTGAAACAAACAGCGATCTACTAAAAACAGAAATAATAAAAAGAAAATTGTATTTTAACGAGTGGACATTTCAATGACGAGGGAGGACGGGCATAAACTTTCAATTTGTTCCGTAAGTATTATGATGCGATGTCATTCAGATAAAGTACTGGGAATTTGAGTGCTTATCTTCACGGTGAGATGGTGAAAACTAGGGTGTTTTTTTACATACAAAACGTACTGTTCCTTCTACCAAAAGAGCTATTACACATACACACACATAAACTCACGCCTTCTTCCCATGGGGGTAGGCAGAAAACCCCATAGAACTATACCTGCTACGAGCCATACATACTCCTTAGAGCTATTAATTTTCTTACACTTTTTTTTTTTAAATAATTGTATCTATTGCTAGAACTAGCTTATAAGTTTGACTTTTTTAAACTAGTAATTAATTTCAGAGCTTAGGACAAGAACCTATTTTTTGGTTCTAATAAGACTGCTATACATAATAATTAATTATTATTAATAATGAGTAATTTTCGTCTTGCACGCTAATCTCGTTTAGGAATAGTCCAGTAGTAACATGGTTAATAGCTTTGATTTGCTATACAATAGTTAACCGAATGTTGGAAATTAAAATATCCTTGAGGCTCCCACAGACAGGCGCGACGGGACTCTGGTGGAACAATTTCTATTAAGACTTCATGGAAATTGATCTACTGGAATCGCGCCGCCTATATTCTTGTCCTAACAAAACATGTATCCAATCTATCAGAAAACACTGTGAGTTACATATCACAGTTCCTGTATACAATTCCTATCATCTTTCCCAACTACATATCGCACGTTTAATAATAGACTAAGTTAATTTAAAAAAATCGCAATCACTGACTTGTCTTACAAAATGGCATATTATAACTTAGTCAAAAAGCATAATAATAATGAAACAATGTATTGTATGAATGATTGATGAACTGATTATGGATACAGAAATAATATTTTGAAGATATTTAGTTAAAACAAATTTCTTTTGGACCAGCAGGGCTATTCTGTACAAATCTCACTTAAAAACTTAGGTGGGGTGAGCGTGGAGTGAGCTGTCAATAGTGTCAATCCCTAGCATCAGGTGGAAAGACAGTTCACGTCAAACTCACTTCACCTACGTTTTCACGGTGATATTTTTACAGAATAGACCGGCTGAACCGTAAACGGTCAGTTTATTATTAAGCATGCTATATGTTGGGGTCAGCTTCCAGTCTAACCGGATGCAGCTGAATACCAATATTTTACATGGAGCGACTGCCTATCTGACCTCCACAACCCAGCTACTGGGTAACACGACACCCCTTGGTAAGACTGGTTGTCAGACTTTCGAGCTTCTAAGATTTACAAATGACAGCCGAGATCAAGAGCAAATATACAATCCTATTACTTACCTATTAATGGCCACTTCATTCTCCTTTGAGCATGGTATCATACTTCAAAAATTTACCTGAAAAAAGGTGAAATTAAAAATTACTATTGACCTTTAATACCCTAACTCTATTGTAATGGGAGACGTGGACGAAAGGATTACCCTTCAATCCGAATTGAGCACATACCTTTGTGTTCAACCAAAGCGGAATAGGGATGTGAATGATACGATTAAAAGCGTTTTTATCGAGAAAAGGTATTTTATGTTTTTTCAAGACGAATAAAGCTGAAGAGTTTGTTTGAACGCGCTAATCTCTGGAACTGCCAGTCGGATTTTAAAAATTCTTATACAATGCAAGTGCTAGAAAAGAGCGTTTTCCAAGCAGCCATATTCTGCGGAAAGGGAGTGCCACTTTTTCGCACTAGTGCTTTTTACTTTACAGTTGTTTTTTTTTTTTTAACTCCGTCGTCAGCCTGACGCAGTTTTTATTATTTGAGAAAAGCTTTTTATTAGTCAAGTTCAATAAAACTTATACTTCATTAAACGCGTTATTAATAACTCTAGACTTAGATTTTGAACAATAATTTTAAATATTCATTAAAAAATATGTTTGGCTGAATGTATATTTTGCTCGTGATTTTTCTATACAACGTGGCAGCTAGTTAGTTGCACATATGCTGAGTGAGCATGTATTTAAAATAAGCCCGCCATTTTACTAATTTCTTGCTTAGTTCGGAGTCGATCTGTGTAAATCTGCTAAAAATGTCGAGACCAAGTGACGACTCAATTAATTTAACCCACAATGCCAACACTGTTGTTGGCATTGTGGGTTAAATTAATTGAGTCGTCACTTGGTCTTTTCTTCTGATTTAGCCGGTAAGAGGCTGTCCTCTTACCGGCTAAATCAGAAGAAAAATACTTTTTCAATATTTTTTTTCCTCGCACAATGCATAGTAAAACGTTTATGATACACGTGCGTAAGATGATTTCACCTAAAATCACCTACTTTTCGCACTTGCACCATAAATAACTATTGGCATTTGATAACCCAATTATTGAGGAAGGCTATTTAAACATCACACTAGGACCCTTAGCAGCCGAGAAAAAAATAATCTGAAACGCTCTAAGCGAATACGAAGTAATAGCGGGTAGGCGATGCGATGTGACGGGGTGGGTCGGGAGAAGGTAGTAATTAAATTAACTTGACTGGCATTTTTCAAAACAAAAGAAAATGAAAACCGTAGCTTATGTAAGTCTGTGTTTTTAAGAAGGAAACACATTTAGAGAAGTAAATATCAGTGTGCCTGCCTTTTCCCAACTGTGTTGGGGTCGGCTTCCAGTCTAACCGGATGCAGCTGAATACCAGTATTTTACATGGAGCGACTGCCTCTCTGACCTATTCAGATATACAGATATATTCAGACTTTATTGTAAGTATTAATGAGAGAGTAACCTGTGGAGCGTCTAGCTAGCAACGAGGTGATGTCAGGTGTTGGGATTCTGTAGTTTCTTTTGCATATGATTGATGTGTAGTCGGGTCTGCTTTTTAACCGACTTCCAAAAGGAGGAGGTTATCAATTCGTCTGTATGTTTTTTTTTTTGTATGTTTGTTACGCGATTACTCAAAGACGCATGGACCGATTTACAAAATTCTTTTTTTGTTTGATAGGGTATACTTCCGAGGTGGTCCCATATACATTTTATTAACTTTGCTTGGGAAGTTTTTGAGTTAGCTTCAATAATGCGTATATTTCCCACTTATTTTATGTGGATGATGTGATGGTGTTTTAATAACTTCATATCACTGTTATTTACATGGCTATACCTACAATTATTGTGCTCAATTATGTATTCGAATTAGTGTGGGGTAGGTTCCACAACTAAAAAGTGAAAAATAAAAACTTTTTAGCAAAAAATAAAACCGACTTCCAAAACAAAACACTACAAAGTGAAAAATAACTTTAATTTCGGAAGTCGGTGGCAAAAAACGAAAATACAAAACCCAAGACACCGACTACCGAAATTAAAGTTATTTTTCACTTTGTAGTGTTTTGTTTTGGAAGTCGGTTTTATTTTTTGCTAAAAAGTTTTTAATAGTTTAGTGAGTTTTGGTGCATTTTGGTTTTGCAGTTGTTTATAAGAGTATGTCCATGAATTCAATTCATTCTGTATACAATGGCCAGTGCTGTAAACGGTTGCAAGGTCAAACTACTCGCTAACTAAGCTTGTAATAGCAATAAAGTTAATTTTCAAATAATTTAGTACTCATGACTTAGTACTGAGTAAGCTGTAGACCATGTTGTGAATTTATAAACAAGGAGTGCTGTGTTTATAAATTATGATAGGCCTAATAGATAGCCGAGTATCGTATGCTTCAATATGTAAGTGGGCCGACCTTGTTTAATAGCTAAAAGGATTTTAGATAGCCTACATCGTTTCTTAGTGCTATTAATCACAGGAATCAGAAATGGTGTGAGTGGAATAAATATCTTACAATGGAGATATTCCTTATTTCTCCAAACTAGTAAAATCCAAGCAAAAGTAGGTACTCTTTACTATTTTTTTTTTTTTGCGAAAATACCTACTAAAGTTCTCATTTTGGGAAACCTCATGTTTAGCAGTGATATAATTATTGTTCGATGATTAAGAGTAATTTATCAAGAGTTTCCCAATTAACTACTAATTTACACTATTAGTCTTACCTATCTGTGAGTTACCCATTTTAAACGTAACATGTTATTCGCAAATAAAATATTTGTGCTAAAAACAGTATTCATCATCATTCTCCTGTCCTTATCCCAATTTATTTGGGATCGGTGCAACCTGTCTTTTCCTTCCATACTTCTTTATTAGTCGTCATCTCGGTAGTCACTCCCTTTCTAGCAATATCATCTTTCACACAGTCCATCCATCGTTTCTTTGGTCTTCCGCTACTCGCATAGCCATCCACATTCATACTCAAAACTTTCCTGACGACATTTTCTGCTACGATCCTTACATACTCCTTGTGCCTCGTTTACATTCATACACCTGGTCATACACGCGGTTGCGAGTACTACGCACCTGACCTTTCTGAAGAACATCACCAATAAGGTCACTATGTCTGTACGGTTTCGACTACCGAACATACTTACTTTGCGGACGCAGCAACCTACTTGCCGTCCGTGCATACGTGCGTCACTCTAACAACCTATAAGTAGCTGCTAATAAACAATTAATTTTGAGTACAAACTAAGTTGTAGAACGACATACTTATCAAGGGAAAGAATCACCTAACTTTAACGTGTATACGATTACTGATTAATATAACGTTTTACGGTATCAGTGGTTTTTTCTCTGTGCTCCACTAACGACAACTGCAAGTGTAAGCTGCCTGTACGATTGGCGCTTACAATGTCTTCCTATGGCGTCCCCTTCCGGCGTTTCCACTCACATGTGCCTTGTTACCTTTTGTTAGTATCCTTTCGTTCATCCTCTCAACATGACCAAACCATCTAAGCATATTCATTTCAATTTTTGTCACTACATCTTGTTTTAAACCGCACCGTTTGCCTTATCACATCATTCCTCAGCCTATCATTCATAGTCACACCACACATGCATGATATGGCTATCATCTTTCACACAGTCCATCCATTGTTTCTTTGGTCTTCCCCTATTCATATAGCCATCCACATTCATATTCATAGCTTTCCTGACTACATTTCCCTCATTCCTCCGCATCACATTCCCATACCATGACAACCGATTTCCACACAAATTAAAAACTATCAAAACAGCATTGTGAATTTAAAAAATCTAAACAACAAAACATCGACCGCACCATAAACTCTCGACACATCACTAAAGACCACAGAAGTCAATTAGACAAAAAGCCTATCTAACAAACTATTAATTTCACATTGCCGGATCAATGCGGCCCTGTTTACTTAATTACTTTTTAATTATCAGCTAGAAACGTTTTGGTTTCTTAATCTCACATGTGGGAGATAATCGTCACTACTTTTGGCAATGTGACCTTACAAAGAGTTAATGGTGTTTTTGTTTGGATAAGGTTTTGTGTTTGCTCATCTAGAGTATTGTTGTTTAGTTCGTGAACGATAAACGAATACTTAGGAGCCGTATCTTCGCACTGTGCTAGAAAAAACGTTTCCGAACGCCGACTTGTAATCGGTCTAATACCTAGGTCTCTTTTTGAACTCGTACATTGTAAACTGCGCGATCGTATGTGCGAACTAGGACGAGAAATTAAATACAGTCACTGATTGTTTGACAGATACGTCATACACAGACTAACGAGAGATAGAGAAAACGAGAGAGAATAGCCGACGAATGACGATGCTACCCGAACCCGACGTAATATCAAAGCCATAATGTCAATTTTAGCTTAACGCCCGAACACGCGAGACGAGCAGTGTTATATGGAAATGCTGACCGAGAGCGAAGACCGAATATAGAACTAATATAATGAACTAGTTCACAGTCCGAAATGAACTAGTACGGAGCGATCTTAAAAATGATCGAACAGGCACAAAACTAATGTACTTAAGAGGATTGTGAAGTGCCGATACGCGGCGCGATTTTTGGAGGCAATTACCTACATTTCATACAATTATTTACATAAATATTGTTTCGAGCGATAACGTTTTTACTCCCCTAAAGATTTACGAAATGAGACAATTTTGGTCTCATTACATTCAACATACTTTAATCTAGGTCTGTACGTTTTTCATTTTTAGTAATTCAATTTAATTTAATTTAAAAAAATAAAAATGCTCGAGGATGTTTTTATGTCAAAAATATAGATATTTAGATGCTAATAACTTATATTGTATGCAATATTTCTTTATAATAAAAACGTACGGACCTAGTTTTTCATTATACCTACAACATTTCTAAAAATTATGAAAATTAGACTATGTTTACGGGGAGAAAAACGTTATCTCTTTTTGTATGAAAATTTACAGCTTCACAATCCTCTTAAGTTCCGAGTTTTTCAGACACCAATCTACATTGTCTTCACATGAACTGACCAAGATTATGTCTTGACTTTATAAGGGACTGTGACCTCTGGGTATGTTTCGGCCTTTCTTCTCAGAGTAGTCAGATAGGAAACGCCGACCTCATCTAGTAAAAAAAAAAAAAAAGTCGGTTATCGGCGCCTTAAGTAATAACTAGTATTGAATAGCTCAAAACTACGTGCGAATACAAGTATCTATAGACGTAGAACGCATTATCATTGGTAGACTCAGCTTTTGCGAATACCAAAACAACATCCACTCCAGCTAAACCAATTAGTTTCCTATTAAGCTAATAGCTTTTTAATTAACCAGTAAAAACCAACAGTTCTTCTCTTAATGGCACGTATGGGTAAAAACTTCGGAGATATATGGAGTGCTTGTGTTTGAAGTAACAAGTTCGCATAATGCAGTGGGTTGAAGAGGGGTTGAGGGAACTATGTATGTCGTGTTATATAGGTTAGCTTGTTACTCCGAAATAGAGATGTTATTTTTGGGGTTCATATGGAATTATGTTCTGAGTAACAACAGCCGCACGGGTCGATCCTTCAGGTTAAGCTACGCTTGCCGAGGTTGGTCTGTGGATGGATCACTATCTTTTCCTCCGTGCCTCAGAAAGCACGTTAAGCCATTGGTCCCGGCTATCATTCGTGGACATTTGACAGTCTTTCCGGGTCGTCAGAAGCCCGAAAGTCTGAAAACCAGTCTTACCAAGGGATGCCATCTTACCCAGTAGTAGCTGGGTTGTGGAGGTCAGATAGGCAGTTGCTCAATGAATAATACTGGTATTCAGCTGCATCCGGTAAGACTGGAAGTTGACCCCAAAAATAGAAAAAGGCTGGGCAGAGGAGACGGAGTGTAGAAGGAATAAGACATTGGCGTCGCTAAGGGGTTCTTGTGAACACTAGATTTAGATTCACAACAGGCGCCTTAAAACTCTTCTTGAAATCCAATCCTGATGAATACTGACTGAGAGACTCGACTTTAAGGGACTACTCACAAATATTCAGCTCCATTCGCGTTTCGCTGAACGATTTCGGTCACACTTATACAGTTCTGCTTCTATCAGCCGCGTACAGCGTCGTAAGAATGAGAACAACCGTCATAGCGTGTTATCTCCGCTGAAACGCTTCTATCGCTTTTATTTCGTAAAAATAAAATAATTATAATTACTAAGACGTCCGTCTCTCAATCCTTGCGTGCATAATGATTACGTAATAATAAATGAAATCTATGCAGGAACTATGCAGATCGCAACTTGTCGACAAGGAGTCAAGAAACATCCATCCGTGTACAGCGCTGTTCCACCGCGTTCGACACTGAATGCGGCAGAACAGCGCTGAACTTTATCTATAGCACTCGCATGATAATAACACATTTGTCCTCATTTTATACTTGTGTGCCGCGAAAGCTGAATGGACGCGGAAAGTCGAACGGATGCGTACGCGTCTCCATACAAAATCGTGGTTTTCTATGGGCATAAGCTGAATAAGTGCGAGTAGTCCCCAAACAGTCAGGTCCTGTCATGTCACATAAATCCCAAACCGTTCAAAGGGTATCACAGTAATGATACTAATTTCCAGGACAAACTGGAGTTCCTCTACACAGGGTGGGGATTAGGTTATCACATCAATTGAAACTACATATTCAGGACATGACTGTGGTCCCCTGCGTTGAATTTTTTGCCGGTTATTATAAAAAAAAAATGCTATTCCATACATTTTGACCACGTAGGTATTGCGCTTTTGTAGGAAACAACAGATTTTTTTTTTTTATAATAACCAACGAAAATTTTCAACGCAGTGGGTTCCAGAATCATGTACTGAATACGTGGTTTCAGTTAATGTGATAACCTAATCGCCACCCTGTATATTGATTGCAACTATGCAAAGAGACACAATGTCATCTAACTAGCCTTTCCCCAACTACGTTGGGGTCGGCTTCCAGTATAACCGGATGCAGCTGAATACCAGTATTTTACATGGAGCGACTACCTATCTGACCACCACAACCCAGTAACTAGATAATACGATACTCCTTGGTAAGACTGGTTGTCAGACTGTCAAATATCAACGAATGACAACCCGGACCAACGGCTTAACGTGCTTTCCGAGGCACGAAGGCGTCTTGGTATGTAAAGATCACCCATCCTCCTTCTGCGAAGCAGTAATGCTCGCGAAGGAGGAGGCTGAACGCGTGAGGGAGAGGCAATCTTTGCGCCCTCACGCCCCTAGTCGCAGGAGACGCCCTGGGCGTCGGGAATCGATAGCCGATTCCCGACCACCGTAGGCGCGGGCTTGCGGATGGCGAGCAATGGGTAGCTCGCCGTCCGGTAAGGACCAGGCCCGGGTCGACGGCGCGTTGTGTTCCACGCGCGCCTCAAAGAGATGTCAGCACTAGCTGAAGGGGTCCGCTAGGGCCGATGCCCGCTAGGTTTGCGGGTTGTTCGAAAGAGTTACCGTGGCCCTGGCACAGGCAACTGAAGGAACACGGGTGGGTTTTAGTCAGTAGAAGTCTGACACGCCCTCCCGCTCCACCCAGAGCGGGAGAAGTTATTTGATGATTTCCCATCCACAAAAAAAAAAAAGGGGACCAACCGCGGCAAACGTAGCTTCCTGATTAATCAACCCGTGCAGCTGTTATTACTTAGCCACAGGCCCCCTTCAAAGGCAGGCAAAGAGACACAATAGTCGTTCTAAAATTAAATCAAATTTTCACGATTTCAGAGTACGTATACGTATATATTAAAAAAGTGACACAAAAGTCTTGTTAAGTAGAACTCCACCGCTAAATTTCGGTCCAAGTAAACGTTTTTCTCTAATTACAAGATTCCTTCTATATATGTTACTAGGCAGTAAAAGTGCATATTAAACTAAGCATTAGTCCTACCTAGTTAAGCCGTGTTCTGTTACAGGAAAACTTGAGGCGTTACTAATGAGGCGCCTTGCTCTGGGAGGCGCCTTATTTCTTAGTTGGGAACAACTTAAGACGTAAGACTCCCGGTGTCGACGGCATATTGCCAGGCTGTGTGATTTTCTTAAGGTTAAGGGTTCTCCCTTAACCTCCAGGTAACCCGCGAAATTAAAAATTTTCTTACGTTTTTTGCAATTTGCAAGGCAGTATTTCGTTGTATGTTGATTAAAGTATGATTCGTGACCGTAACATAATATGTATTTACAGAATTACGAATTTTAATAATTTAAGAACTTAATTCCAAATTCAAATTAGGAAAATGTGTGATTTTCATTTGTTTTTCGTACCGTCAAGATGAGTGAATCTAATGAAGAAATTCGATACATTTTAAAATTTTACTACAAAAAAGGTAAAAATGCAACGCAAGCCGCGAAAAAAATTTGCGATGTTTATGGACCTAGTGTAGTGTCTGTGAGAGTAGCACAAATTTGGTTTAAGCGTTATCAATCCGGAAATTTTGATGTCAAAGATGCACGTCGCTCTGGTCGCCCTATTACGGATAAATTGGATGCCATTTTTGAAAAAGTGGAGCAAGATCGGCATATCAGTAGTTACGACGTAGCTGAAGAACTGGAAATTGACCACAAAACAGTTTTGGCGCATTTGAAAAAAACTGGGTACACAAAAAAGCTCGACATTTGGGTACCTCACGAGCTCACTGAAAGAAACCTAATGAACCGTGTATTAATTTGCCATTTTTGAAGAAGCTGATAACTGGTGATGAAAAGTGGATCACGTATGACAAGAACGTGCGAAAAAGGTCGTGGTCAAAGGCCGGTCAGGCTTCACAGACTGTGGCGAAACCCGGGTTAACTCGCAACAAGGTGATGCTGTGTGTGTGGTGGGATTGGAAGGGCATTATTCATTATGTGCTGTTACCACCAGGCAGGACCATCGATTCTGAACTGCGAACAACTGATGAGATTAAAGCAAGAAGTTGAGAGAAAGCGGCCGGAACTAATCAACAGAAGGGGTGTGGTTTTTCATCATGATAACGCTAGACCTCACACATCTTTAGCCACTCAGCAAAAATTAAGAGAGTTAGGCTGGGAGGTGTTAATGCATCCGCCGTATAGTCCTGACCTTGCACCTTCAGATTTCCACCTGTTTCGGTCTCTTCAGAATTCTTTAGGCAGTGTCAGGTTAACATCACGAGAGGACTGCCAAAACCACTTGTCGCGGTATTTTGACCAGAAGTCCCAAAATTTCTATAGCAATGGGGTCATGTCCCTACCTACAAGATGGCAAAAAGTTATGGAACAAAATGGTACCTACATACTTTAGTTAAATGTAAATAAACTATATTAGAAAATGTTTTGAATTTTCTTAAAAAACGCGAAGAAACTTTTTCCCCAACCAACCAACCAACTTTTTTTTACATTTCATGAAATAGTCATATAGAATTACTTGGTATTTTGATGACTTTAATGATTATAATTCTGTGAATACATACTTGTTACGGTCGCGAATCGTATTTTGATCAACATACTAATACTGACTTGCAAATTGTAAGAAATTTTGCATTTCGCGGGCTACCTGGAGGTTTCGCCTGAAGTCAATGAGCTTGCTTAGTGAATGTAATGGCACATTTGATGTTGTTTGTTGTCTTGTGAAAGTGGCTTGTGAAAAGTAAATGATAAGATAATCCTTCTTCTTTAGCCTTAAAAATATAACAAATTTACGATTTCAATATCGAGCGACACGAGTCTTGCGACAGCGATGGCGGACAAAACAAATAAAAGAAATTGTTAAGAGGATGCCACGAGTCGCCGCGACATGATTTGCGGAGCGACGGTTGACGGTACTCACGCGAAGGAAACCAGAGACGCGCATGCGTTTCGCTTGACGCAAGTCGCGAACCTCAAGTCGCATCGCTCGGGGCCGTGACCGCGTCCTTAAAGCGATTTTTCTGTTTAGCACAAAGTCTGCAGTGGAGGACATACGTGGTCGGAACGAAGGACTCACCTTGTGTTGTCGATAAAGGTAATATAAAATATACTAGATAGCTCTACAAGTTTCATATTGTATTACACGCTTCACACTTCTTCCGCATGTGAGAGTGCTCTAATCGCGATAAGTCGCGTTGTAAACATTTTCCAACATAAAACTGTTTCTCTACTCTCAATTATACATGGAATTCATATTAGAAGCGAAGTTTTAAAAACTACAGGCTTGAAATATACCTTGTGACACATTATTGTATAACAAAAAATGTAATTAAATAATTACAGGTAGTGCTTTCCGTTGGTAAGTGTGTCTGTTTATTTACGTCGCTGTGGCCGACTTGGAAAACTTTAAACAGACTCCGCACTCAGTTCGGCCGCAGGTTTCTCGGATGGTTCCGATCCTCAATGTATATGCGGCGTCTCCCCGCAGACCTTGCTTCCCGCAGAGTCTTGCGTCGAATGCCCTGTCACCGGTACCTTATGTCTGGTGTTGGTGTTAGCGTTGCTGTTCTGTGTCGAACACCATATTTAAATTATATTTATACAGGGTTATTGGTAAAACACCAACAACCTCTTAAGGGGTCATTGACCGCGAAAAAAATCAGCTGTTCAGTACATTTTGACGAATTATGCTAACATAAATGTACTGAACAGCTGATTTTTTTTGCGATTTCAGGTTTGGTCTCATAGTAAAAGTTGTTCATAATTATGAGTACAATGACCCTTAAGAGGTTGTTGGTGTTTTTACCAATAACCCTGTATACATATTTACGCTAAGAAGTCAAAAAGAAACTTAAAAAACAACAAGAACACTACTACCCTTTTATGACGCGTAAAGTCAACCCTTGTGATACTCAAAGAAACATAGGTTTGGCACATTTGCCAAATCGCTGGGTATAAACATTTTTAGTATAAAAGGTACCTCAAACACATAAGTTAGCCTGAAGGGTTATCGTCGAAATAAAATGATACATCCCACCAGTCCTAAAAAAAAATTCTCAAAAATCGACATTCAAATTATTGCCCGTTTTCCCCGAAGGGTAGTAATACTACATATAGATACTACAGCCACCTCTGAATAACCCTTCGAGCAACATTTCGTAGAATGTTCAAGTCCTAAATACATAATGTCATTAATCAGGCATAAATCCCAAATTATTCCACATTCAGAATTGCTTTTCAAAAAATTTTATTGAGAATTGTGAATTGAGTGTTAATGACACTGCCCGACTTAGAAATTGACCCCAGCACGTTCAGAAGTCGCGTTTGCATCTTCGAAAGGTGACCGCCCAAAGAAGTGACTTTTCAAATTACAGAAATTCTGTAAGATTGTTAGTTTATAATCTATCGGTATTATTTCCTTTAGATTATAAACTGTCGAAAAATAGTGACCTGGGTGATATGGACCAACCGTGCGTGAGCCGAGTGAGCGAAACGAACGGTGCTGTGCGAGCGCTACCTCCAAGTTGCTTTCAGCTATACATATGTGGTTTTATAATAATAATTTTATTCTACTGCACGATGGAGCATATTTTATTTAAATATCTACCAACGAGATAGTCAAACCTGACAAAAACCGCTGCAAAACAGTTTTGTAATAAATTAATGAAATGAACCGACCCCAGCGTGGTTTGACCAGACTCGAATGAACTCAGATTCACACTAGCCCCTGTTTTTTTTTTTTTTATTATTTGTGATGGGGCTCTAGTCTAGGTCAGAGGTGACAGAGACAAAGTCGACGATGGAGTGAGCTTACCCAGAAGAAGCCTGTTCACTCTCACTTTGAAGAGATTAGGGTTGTATACGTTCGGAAACACAGACGCAGGTAGTGAGTTCCACTCTTTTGCTGTGCAATCTGATATCCAGCTATAAAAGACATTTGGAAGCGCTTAGTGCGAATTGGTGGAATAGCAACCAGGTAGGGATGGTAACTGGCAGTGCGTCTAGATGTCCGGTGGTAGAAGGGGGCCGGTGGAATGAGGTCGTGGAGTTCTCGGGCACACTCTCCGAAGTACAATCTGTAGAAGACCGACAAGCAGGCAACCTTGCGGCGATGAGCCAAGCTATGAAGCTTGGCATCCACCAGTTTTACGTCGCCAATGAGCCTCTTAGCTCTGCGTTCCACCGAGTCAAGCGCGGCTAGTTGGTACTTAGCTGATCCATCCCAAAGGTGACTGCAATACTCCATGCAGGATCCTGTTGCGTCATGTTACATTTTGAGACCATTACATATCAAGGAGTAGACCGGAGGCCGCAATAATGGTAGGGAAGACGTGCCCTTAGGATATGGAAGCGATAAAGAGCTTACCGAGTATGCACCCTCCACTGCAAACCAGTTTTATAAAAGAACAAATTTTACAAAACTCTTCAATCTGAAAAGATCAAAGAGGGTAGGAATCTATTGGTATTGAAATCCTTCTATCAATAAAATACACATAATAACGTACCGTGGACCCCTCGTAGGGTTTCTATCGCACAAAAGAACTATAAAGGCCCTTCGATATGTATACGTAGGGACTAGAGATGTACACGTTGATAAGCGGTAGCGATAAAATACTTTAGCGTTTTTGCTTTGGGGGCAATTAAGTTTGAAGCTGTAATTCTAACCAAAGATTACGTTTCTCGTAATTATAAGAATTGACTTTAAATAAGATGTATAATCGGTAGAAGAGGAGACCTAGATTTTTCGAGAGAGCATCTTGATTATGAAAGCAGAAGCCGCGATGTAAACGTAACATAAATAAAAAACCGGCCAAGTGCGTGCCGGACTCGCGCACGAAAGGTTCCTTACCATTATCTATAAAAACAGCAAAAAATCAAGTTTGTTGTATGGGAGCCCCCTTAAATATTTATTTTATTCTGTTTTTTAGTATCTGTTGTTATAGCGGCAACAGAAATACATCATCTGTGAAAATTTCAACTGTCTAACTATCACGGTCCATGAGATACAGCCTGGTGACAGACGGACAGTCTTAGTAATAGGGTCCCTTTTTACCCTTTGGGTACGGAACCCTAAAAACGATTGTTAAATCGAAAATACAACTACCATAAAGCATTTTGGTTGCGGCAAGCACGATAAGTATCACCCATACCTATGAATAAAGTAAATAAATATGTTGTGAAATATTTTTCAATATCATATCATTCGATTTTACATCACGTTTAAGGCTCCCACAGACAGGCGCGACTTGACGGCGTGACGCGACGCGACATTGTTCCTTCCACCAGAGTCATGTTGCGCCCGTCTGTTGAAGCCTTTAGGCGCCCGCTTAACTGCGTTAAGCGGGCGCCCGCGACGGGCAACCGTCGAGTGTCTACGCGCGTGGACACGCGGGTGGGCTCCGTGGCTACGCGACGGTCCCCGTCGCGGGGACCCGTCGCGGAGACCGATTTACGCAGTGTCGCTAGTTCAATTTTAACGGTGTGCTTGTATAGTCGTGTCGATGGAGAACTTAATATAATTATTACGTAGCAAAACGACGACTAGCAAAAAATAAACGACAGCCAGTAAGCCCGTTTATTGCGTGGACCGCGCGTGCCCCCGCGACGGGTTCCGTCGCACGGAGGCGGGCCCCGTTGCGTGGGTGCGGGGCGGGCCTCCCCGTGACGGACACCCGCGCTGGTCCCCGCGACGGAGCACTTTTGTATGAAACCGCGCGGGTGCCCGCTTAACGCAGTTTCAGGCCTTACTCCGTGCGCTCGAGCTAGGCTCACAGTGATCGTTTCTGCGGAGCAGTGCCACACAAAACAAGAGAGAGACGGAAGAAAAGCGGTTGTTTTATTTCGTGGGATTCATTAGCCGGTTTTGTATGTTTATTGTTTATCTAGATTTAAACGTAAAACAATTGAGACGTTTTTAATTCTTGTTTAGATATGGCAACAGCTCAATTATTCATCAGGTTCTTCTACCCCGAAATGTTTAATTTAATCTAGGTGGATAAAATAAAAGCAGAAGTTTTACTTGCACTAAGTAACTGGTTGTTACTAGTAAATAAATTAGTAGAAATAGTTTTTTTAATCCTAAGCAAATAAGAAGAATAAATTCTTTTTATCTTTCTTGCTTAGCTTACATAAGCATCGCCAATGCATTATTCTCTATTCCCCTTTCTCCTTCTTTTTTGAATCCATGTAAAATATGTACCCACACTTCATGTTATTATTTTTTAAGACTTATATATCATGTAACTATTATCTTGTTCGAAAGTAAATATCCCTAAGAGCATTCCCTATTTCTAGATGCAAAAACCTTTCATTTCACCCCCATGTTTTTTCACACCTCACCTGATACTAAGACTTGATTTTCCCGGATTACTTGAATGCACTTTAAGAAGATAGCTATCTAAATTCAATCATTCCAGAACTTAGCTAGGGAGTCTCAATGATCAGTAGAATAGATCTCAATGATTAGTAAAAACCTATACTAAGAACCCCATCGTTAGCAGGATAGACAAAGAAAACACGGATTGCCCGCTTCCGCTCACCGCTCCTCTACCCCAACTAAGTCCTAAGCCCACATCCGAACCATTTACTAGGCACCGAATGAATGCAATGATTATTACGTGCGATGGGACTGATGAAAGAGTTCCTTCTCCATAAGAATGCTAATGTTTTCAAAGAAAGTTCGGATAGTCTCGAGATTGCCGGCTAATATTTTGATGGGATCGGAATCCTCCTATTTTTCGGGGCAGTGGAGAAGGTGAGTAAACGTTTTATGGTTTCCGTAATATCTTGGGGGATAGGGGGTATACAGGATATTTGTGCCGCTAGCTTGAGCTGTGTGGGCACTGCCTATTGTAATACAAAATGCCGGGGATAGTGAATTTTGTCCCGGAATTTTTTTCTGTTTAGAGTTCATAAGCTTTATATTTTCTCAGGGTACACGGCTGTAGCAATTGATGACTGATTAACCCTATAGATAACTGATTAACCTCGATTACAATGTTTGAAGGAAATGGAGCAATGACCGACGCGGCGACGTAGATATCATTATAAGGACTATGAGGTTACTAGACCCATTTTACATATTGTCCAGCCCATTTTCACCCATTGCTGGATTAATATGGTCGCCTGTGGGATTTTCTTGCGATTCTCCCTATTCAAGACACCGGATATTTTTACTGTGAGGCAATCAGAATACACACACTTTATCTCTACTTACCCCAGGGAAATGACGTAAAGAAGCAATAACAAACGGATTAAATGAACCAAGCGATATTAAAAGGGGGTGAAATTCCTTTAGGGGTTGAAATAAGCGCGTATTGTACTTTAAAATTGAGTATTCAATGCACTTTTATGCAGAACAAGCTTCCTCACTTAGCAGGGCGTAAAAGAAAACAATTGTATGTCATGTTTGTGCTATGCAAGTTGGAGAAAAAGAAAATACCTATTATCATGACAAAAGAAGTTGGACTAGTTTATTATTAACATTAATATTTTTTATTACCTTGACCTGTTAGAACATTGCGTGCTGCTTGCAACACGGTTTTTGTTGGTTAATCAGAACCATTCAATCATTTAAAAATTATGTAAACTAATTATGGGCTAAGTTTTGAGTATGGATGTGGATGGCTTTAAGAACAGGGGAGAACCAAAGAAACGATGGATGGACTGTGTGAAAAATGATGTGGCTAGAAAGGAGTGACTACCGAGATGACTAATAGAGACTAATATGTTGCAACCACCCCAAATAAATTGGGATATGGCCAAAAGAATGATGATAATGCAGCCAGAGTAAACTTAGAGTTTATTCTTATGACAGGAAATTAATGGTAAACGGCTTTGAGCTGACCACCTAGTATTTCCTGTCGTTAATACATTAAAAGTCATACTTTCTAAATCAATGCAGTTTTACGAACTTATATTCAAAATCGTGTGTGTTGGCAATTCAGAAATAGTGTTTCAACTAATTTAACTTTATATAAGCCGGCAGGGATTTCGTGGTTCGCTCGCACATACCGCACGAAAGCTGCTTGTTAACACAAGCTTGGTGAGTTTTATACTAGCTAATGCCCCCGACTTCATACGCGTAATGTTTCTAAATACATACAAAACCTTCACCCCTTCTCACCCCTTCACGGTTGGTAGGATCTTACATCTCTAGGTCTACCGGTTACCCTAAACCGTACGTTATACTGTTATTAATTTCTAAATAATGAAGCCAATACTTAAATCACGGTTTAAGACATTCAAACACATTTTCCGCTCATTTTTATAGAAAAAATACACATTTTTAGTATATTTTCCTAACCTCATTAAATTACTCGTGCGTAACCTTTTATAATCAAACAAGAATGTTTTAACTGATTTACGCCAATTTGGGGTCAAGATAGGATCCCTAATTGCTGTCCCATGGACATCTGGGTGATTAAAAATTAAAAACAAAAAACTTTTCGGTTCACAATTCTGCTTTAATTAGAAAAGTTGTGCGAAGGGATGGATATTTTGGTGTTGCGCTTAAAAAAAGAGGGTTTTTTTTTTGTAGAGACCACAACGGGATGGAATGAACTGTCAACCCATTTACCTAAAGACAGTTGGATGGACTTTGCTATTACCCAGAATGGGCAATGGGCTAATAAAAACGTCAATCACTATGAGCGGATTCGTCTGCTCTATTTAGGACTTTAGGTGAATGGAAGTCGAGTCTCTACGAGACTGCGAATACCATCAAGCGAATATCTGATCGATTGTGTATAATAGAGGAGCTTGTGGCTCAGTAATAACAGCCACACGGGTCGATCGTTCTGGTTAAGCTACGCTTGCCGCGGTTGGTCCGTGGATGGGTGACCATCTTTACACACCAAGACCCCTCCTTACCTCGGAAAGCACGTTAAGCCGTTGGCGTGATCTTTGACAGTCGTTACAGGTCGTCAGAAGCCCGAAAGTCTAACAACCAGTCTTATCAAGGGGTATCGTATTACCCAGTTACTGAGTTGTGGAGGTCAGATAGGTAGTCACTCCATGTAAAATATTGGTATTCGGCTGCATTAGGCAGATGATGATGTGTAGAATCTCGAAATTGAACTCTGGGTGACGGCTGCGTTATGTATGGAAGAAAAAAGTCGTGCTACGTCAAACCAAACAAATTGAGATAAGGGCGGGAGGAATTCTTCTTGATTATGTCATCATCATTTATTCACTTATGATAAGCACAATATCTGACACTCACAAACATTTCTCAAACCTGCATTTACATAAAAATGGATCGTTTTCAAACAAATAAAAATACTTCGCGTCCCATAACTGTATTTCATCCCCTCAGCGTCATTTTATCGATGTTCAGGCATATCTCGCGGGGGAGCACCCCAACTTTGCTTAGGACTTGACTTATTGTGCGGGGTCCTAAGTGGAGGTACAAAACGTAGGGTAGATTCAAATTTATCGCCGATACGCATGTATTTATGTGGCACTTAAGTCGGTTTTGTGGGAGGAAAAAGCTGTAACGATGACAGAGTTATGACGAATGTTGTCGAGTTGTAAAAGACTTAGTTTCGGGATAAAACAATGCAACTTTCGCATACAACTGCCTAAAATTTAATTAAACTTGTTTATTACCCGACTGCAAAGAAGGGTTCAAAGGTATAAATTTCTATGTAGTACCTAAGTGGCGCACTACCGGGGTGCATGACATAATTCAAGAGAGGCCTCAAGAGAGAGAGACGCCTTTAAGGCGCTGCCCGAACCGGGACACCGTAAAACTTCCAGTTTTTCATCGCATAGTTAGCTGTTGGTATTGCTACATATTACAAGCCCAAAAAATACAGTGTATAGTCAAAAAAAGACTTATACAAAGATGTCTTAAACGATCCATCTTAAAAAAAAAATCTCAAAAAAAGATACGAAAAACCTTTTTCGTCTCGAAATGCTCAATATTTTGAGTGACAACTATTCATACATTTGTAACTATAAAAATGGAAATTTAATCAACTAAAGAAACATGTAAAAATGTTTTAAGTTATTTGTGTATTTTTTTTTTAATTAAATTAAAACTGCAAAACAACTTTCATATTAGCGGACACGAACTTCAACTACAATCAAACGCATCGCCATTTTCAGCCGTATTTGTATACCGTTACGATTTAAAACATGACCTTGAAGATATGCGTCTTACCGCGCCTTAACCAGCAGTAGTATATAGGGGGCTGTGAATTATGGTGATGGTCATATACTACACAACAGGAAGAAAGAGACACACATTCAAAACTTCTTGCATCGTAAAAATATACTATAATATAAATATTTCGTCACATAAAAGTAAACCAAACTGAACCACAGAGAAATGTTAGCTTACAATAAGTTTCTTTCATACATAATACGCGTGAAGTACATTTTTTTTTAGTTTTACCTATTTTGATACTCGTAATAAAGGCAAAAAAAATGGTTTGCTTTACGTCTAACAGAAATTTACTTTTTGGCCTGAATAACTCTTTAATATTAGATCCCGATACCCGAAACGCCTGTAAATTTTCGCAAGTTAATTAAAAACGACATCGCGGCAGGCCGGAACGAAGATGGCGGGACTAGATTGACTCCTACCTACGGAAAGGACTGGCCGACACTATAGTCTCCGCCAGATAACAAAAAAATAAATGTCGTTGACCCGACTTGTACCAAAAAGTCCCGAAACTTATTCGTAAGATATCGCTCGTCATAAAAACTGTCGCTAATACTGCTCCAAGGACGCCCCTTACCACGATACGTTTGTTTTGATAGTGTTGGCGACACTGCCTTTACATATTTTTCGTATCGTTTTGAAATATTGGAATACATTTACACGACTTTTATTTTTTTGTTATCTGGCGGAGACTTTAGCAAAAGACAGAATTGTGTGGACAAGGGAGAGGGAGGCCTTTGCCCTGCAGTGAGACCGTGCAGGCTAGTCGGATTAGATAGCAAAATAAAATAAAAGTCACATGCTGGAGCGTTGTGAGTATAGTAGCAAAACTTCCGAAAAATTCTGAATAATTCAGGAATACTTCTGGGAAGTTTCTTTAAATCAGAATTATTCAAAATGAATTTAAATAAGATTTTTATTTTTTTTGCTGAAAAATCGTATTTTGCATCGATCGTCGATCGCCGCCGCCGCTGCCCCTCTGTGCGCCGGCCGCTGCCGCCGCGCCGCGCACGCCCGACTGCCACGAGTCGTGCGTGCAGGCGATGGCGGTGCGGGGTGCGGTAAGAGGGGAGATGCTCCCCGGAGAAGTTTTCCCCCCGCGAGAAACATTCGTACCCCGCAATCGAATGTTTCCGCCGAATATTTCGCCCGAATAATTCAATGGGAATAAACGTTGAAATATTCCCAAAGTTTCGGAATATTTCGGAATACTTCCGAAGTATTCGACGGTAATGATTCGGAATTTTTCCCGCCAGCATCTATAGTTGTGAGGCGTGCAATAAGTAAACTCGAATTGTGAAATGTATACTATAAATACAAAACAAACCTATAATTAAAAGCACGAAACAAAATTAGTCGAAACTAAAAATAGGGCTAAAAAATTGTGCCTCATATACAGGGTGAATTTTTAAAGTGGGCGTGGATGGCCAAATCCGAAACTATAAGGAATAGCGAAAAGTACTCTAATGAGTCGCAGGCTCTATTTTGATGAAAACTAAAACTGCATCATGCAGGTTTAATAGGCAGGTAATATAAGAAATATAAAAAAAAGTATTTTCATAAAAATGAGCTCTTTCCTTTGGTTTGCCGTATGTCATTACTTCCCAGAAATCGATACTTATAAGCGACACTATCGAATGGTGTAATAATACAGCGTTTTTTTTTCAAAATCAACTGGTTTTCGATTCCTGGCTAGAAATATTGATTTTTCAAAAACCCAGTGATGCAATTTTAGTATTCATCAAAATCGAGCCCGAGCCTCCTTTGAGTACTTTTCGCAATTCCTCATAGTTTCACTTGAAAAATGCATCCTGTATACAAAATGTTCGAGCCATACAACGGGATTTTTTTGCAAGTAAGTAGTCGTTTTATCACGAACCCTAATACAAGAAAATGTATGCTACGTATGCAATTTTTGATGAATGTGTGGCAGCGCTTATCGCGAATGTAGGAATGTTCAGTGAAGTTCCGGTGTAGCCTAAGGGTGAAAGAAGGGTGTTTTGTACCTAATATGGCACCTACACAATCCTCCAGCTGTATAAGCAGGTAGAGTACAAGACTTGGGGCTATTTCGTGAACGACTAAGTCATCATAACCACTGTTTTTAGGGTTCCGTACCCCAAAAAAAAAACCGAACACATACGATCACATACGATCACTTATTTATACGTCTGTCTGTCATTCTGTCAAGAAGACCCTTATTCTCAGGACCGCGTAGAGGTATCAAATTGAAATGAATATCAAATACGTCAATGCAATAAAAAATACGGCCATTTTTGCGTCATACTTTGATACTCGCAAACTCGTAAATACATCAAAACCTAGGATACTACCCGTTGACCTACGATCATGAAATTTGACAAGAAGCAAGCTCTCACAACACAAGTAAAGGAAAAAGTCCGAAAATCTTTTATTTGTAGTTTTATCACATTTTTTTTGCTATTACAAACTTACATTTGCAGTTGAAAATTGACCTTGACCACCACCCTTGTCGTATATCGATGCATTGGAGAACATGATTTTCAACTACATACAATGTTAAGTTTGTTTCTAGGATAAATTCATTCCAACTACGGAACTCTTCTTGTGCGTGGACCGACACGTACTTGGCCGGTTTTTTTTTTATACATTCACGCATTTTTCCCATGAGGGAAGGCAGAACCTACATACAGAACGCCACCTGCTCCGATTCTTACATACTGCTTTTGCCTCGTTTATGTTCATACATCTGGTCATACACGCACAATCGTTGCGAGTACTACGCACCTGACCTTTCTGAAGAACATCACCAATAAGGTCACCGTATTATGTCACTCACATTCATCTGCCTTGTAAACCAGACGGTAAGCAATGATGCGGTCGAAGATGGCATGCGCTTGCCTAGGAGTAACCGTTTCTTTTGAGACACCTCTGAGCTATTAGGATCATCATCTACCTAACCATTTCCCGACTATGTTGGGGTTCCGCTGCATCCGGTTGGACTTCCAGTCAAACCGGATGCAGCGGAATACCAGTATTTTACATGGAGCGACTGCCTATCTGACCTCCACAACCCAGTTATATACGATACCCCTTGGTAATACTGGTTGTCAGACTTACGGGCTTCTGGCGACCCGTAACGTCTGTCAAAGATCCGCGAATGACAGCGTTTGTATGTAAAGATGATTACCCATCCACGGACCAACCGCGGCAAGCGTAACATAACCTGATCGATCGACCTGTGTGGCTGTTATTTCTTAGAAGACACAGTTTCCAACTAACATTTCAATTTTAGTTAGTCCTTGTTTTCGATTACTGTTGTACTCCGAATATAACTCAGCGTGTAACCCATTTCGGATTATTAAAGGAGATTACGTTCATATCCCACATAATCCCTTACCCAAGCAAAATACTTTGCCTACAACCTTACTTTCGAAACTTCAACACAATAGGTGTCTTAGCTGAAAATGCCTGTTCATCAAAATATATTTTCTCTGGTGCCTCCAAACTAAAAGTAATTTTACTAGATGACTTTTGTTCAGCAAAATAAGCCTAGGAACAAATGAATTGTGAGCCTGGTTAATCCTAGGATGTCTTGTGCCATGGTTTGTTGATAGGATGATGATAAAGCCTGAAATTAATCCGAGTTAATTTCGAAAGACCGAACTGTAGTAAAAGTGTTGCAAAGATCCTACAAAATGTTGTTATTTTGAAAGCTAAATGACTATTTACCATTAAGTCTTGGCAGTATTTGGCAAAGTTCTTTTCGGTGTTTTGATGGTAATCTGTTTTATAGCAACGATGTTATTCTAAAGATTATTTGGAGGTTGCTCGATTGTATATAATCTTTGGAAGTTTTGGAGATCGACGGCAGATTATTCACGAAATGATTGTTGGTGTACAAATCAACTGATTTGTTGAGATTTAAAGTGAAAAAGCTTTTAATGAAAGAAATGATTTTCAGTGACAGATTGTAAGTTCTATTTAAATGTCTATTGATGCCATACAAGCAAAAACATGAGGTTTTTGCTTGACGTTTTTCTTCCTTGAAAATATAATGAATATTATAGGTAGGTATCGAGTCAAATATCGTCAAGTAATTGATGACGTTAGGAACAAAAAGTGATAATTCGAAATATTCTCAATTTCTTTTTCTACTCTACACCTTGGTTTTTATCCAAGGGTGGAATGTTTTCGTATCAAAACGGGTTAAAATGCTAGTAATAAAATGATAAAATATCAAGTTTGATTCAAAAAGTGATAATTTGATGATATTCTCATTTTTCTCGAAAAAACAAATGTAATTTATCACTTTTTGTTCCTAAACCCCTCAATTATAATTATGAAAAGTTTGGACCAAAAGTGTTGGAACATTCGGTTCCCTATAAAGAAGCAAAAAGAATGATATACCCACGGTTTTCTAATAACTTGATTTAAGGCGACGATTACTGACTTTTAATGATTTTAAACTGAAGATCACGTCTAAACGTGCAATGATTTGGAAAAAAATATTTGTTAAATTAGAGTATTTTTAATATCTTAATTTGTGAATATTTTAGATTATGTTTATAGTAGATAGTGTAATTAATTTGTAAATTTGTCTAACGCGGATAAAAAACTGAGAATCTACGCAAAAACGATCAAGCGAATTTTTATAAAACCTTCACCATTTTAAAGATAATTTAACTATTTATCTATTAGTATAAGTGTTTTGTTAAAATACTTGTTGTTTTGTGTATAATAAATTAATAATGCGTCTAATTTGGGACAGCGCTCCTTGATGGGCGAGTCCTATTACTGAACTCAGCACAGAACTCGCAAGCTATCCACTCAAGGGCATTGGCATATATCTGTGTCTTAAAAGAGTGTCCGTGGTGTTTCTTGCCCGTTCTTCTCCATAGAGATCTACGTTTTGGAATGGGCCAATAGCTTCAATTTTCTGACTGACTGACCGACTCTTTGACAATTTAAATGTGCCTGTAATTGGTTTAATTGAATTAAATACTTTCGAGTTAGAAAAAATATTAAATAATTACAATACAACAAAACGATAACATAAAAACTCATATCACGACATTTTTTAACAACAATTACACATGAACATCAGTGTTGTATCACGAATGGAAACAGTCTTTGAATATGAAAAACATATTTATAAACTTAAGACACTGGACACGTTCATCTACCGTTCACCTTTCGACCAGTGAAACAGACCCACCATTTCTTTCAACGCGACGAATAAAGTTGTAACTTACACTTCACTTACCGAGCTCATATTTAACTGGTCGTGTTAGTGCAGTCACGAAGTATACGAACACGGTAACTTAGATCATATCTGAGTGGATTTATTTAAGTGAAGTACCGTTTTGCAGTTAAGATGGTAAAGGTATGCCCTGCCGTTGCCAAAGTCGTGCTTTGAACTTTGATGCTGTACATTTTAGCTGCTTGGAGAATTACAGAGTTTCTTGTGTGTAATTTTGAGGTAATATTTTGCCATATTTTGTACAGCAAATTTTAACCTTGTGACTGCTACACTGTGTACAGACGTAATCATAAATGTACCACCTATATGAAAAATGTTTGTGAATAAAATATAAAAGCACAATTGGGATTCATATCAGGATATTGTACATGTCAGGATTTTCTTCCCCAAAAAATACACCTAAAAACCGTAGAACAATGAGTAATTTCAATAACAAATTGACGGTGTATCACGTGTCACATTTCAGGCATTACGTCCGACGTCCATACACAACACTGGCGGTGAAAAGGTTAACCCTCGCTAATTAATTTCAACGTAGGTCGGTTATAATGGCCGCCACCATAAGTTTGAATGGTCGCCAAGGACATAAAAGCGTGTTAACGGTTTATTTCCTCAGTTATCGTCATATTTGAGTCATGGAACTCATGGATGTGAATTTGTATGTTTAAAGTTTATTATGGATCAAACAGATTCGTTTTATATTCGCAAAAATGTAAGCTCGAAATATGGATTTCGCTTGGAAATAGCGTAGTACATTCAAAGCCAATTATTTCAAGTACCTATGCCATTTAAAGGTACTTTTGAACGTTAAAATTTACAAGAAATTAGAATTGGTTTTAAGAGCTCCTTCCAAAAGGTAGTTTCGTATAGAGAACAATGGGCAAGAAACTCCAGAGACGATGTACCTAGTATAAAATGACTATACTCAATAGGTTTTGGGCTCAATTTTTTTTTGTTTTGCTACAGAAATAACGTTTGTAGCAGTTTTGCGTCTCACAAGCAATTTATAGAAATGTAGCGACCCTGGCGATGCGCTTCGCTGAATTGCATTTTTGATATTGTTAAGGAACGCCAGCGCCGGGCACGCCAGTCGCTTACTTACCTTCGCCTTGCCACGTCCTAAGTTACTGTATTAATTATAAACAAGTTATTGTGAACCTTTATTAAACAGTTATCATATTCAGTATAAACTAAATTTGCTTATCATTTATCTGGACTCTAAACATAACACGCACAACAGAAACATATCGCATTCAATGTACCTAAATTATTTTGATCAGTGTTGTATACAATCATTTTTTTTTTACTAAACAGACTGCTGTGCTGCTGTGGAGATTGTTGCGCCACTTCTTCTCCTCGGCTAAAGCACTAGGAAGTGGTGAAGGGCGGGCGTTTTGGGGGACTGTCTTATGTAATTTTGACTTTTGAAAAGTGCTGATTCTCAGCCTAGTTTCAATAAATGACTTTTGATTTTGATTTAGACTAACTAAACCTTTGCCAAAAATGAGATAGCGGTGCCGATTCTTTTGTTCAATAACTAAACTAAAATTAGAGAATCGCTATCTTTTACTAACAGACAGCGCGAGAAAAGGACAGCTATAGATATGAACTAAGTTAGAGATGTCAAACTAGTTTACGCCTTGTGCTTCACCGTATTTTTAGTCGACATATTTTTAGATGACATTGAAATATTAGTTCAACTAAATTTGACAGCTCTAATTTACGTCTGTCTCTTTCTTGTTTTAAGAGGATTGTGAAGTGCCGATACGCGGCGCGATTTTTGGAGGCAATTACCTACATTTCATACAATTATTTACATAAATATTGTTTCGGGCGATAACGTGTTTACTCCCTTAAACATTTACGAAATGAGACAATTGTGGTCTCATTACATTCAATACACTTTAATCTAGGTCTGTACGTTTTTCGTTTTTAGTAATTCAATTTAATTTAATTTTTAAAAATAAAAATTCTCGAGGATGTTTTTATGTCAAAAATATAGATATTTAGATGCTAATAACTTATATCGTATGCAATATTTCTTTATAATAAAAACGTACGGACCTAGTTTTTCATTATACCTACAACATTTCCAAAAATTATGAAAATTAGACTATGTTTACGGGGAGAAAAACGTTATCTCTTTTTGTATGAAAATTTACAGCTTCACAATCCTCTTAAGAGAAAAAGTTAGCGATAGCTTAAATTAAGTTTAAGTTTGTACACAACAGAATCGGCATTATTAACAGAAATAACGAACTAGGTAAGTATATTTTTTTCTGCTCTAAGCATTCCTATTTTTGATGTACAAATGTCTCAATTTATTCAAAGCCTTGTCTTGATAATAGCTAACAAGAGGAAATGTATTTGTCAATCGCAGGAAAACAAATTGTGTTGTTCAGTTAAATCGATGAGGCATCTTTGAAATGACGCGGTCTCTCGTCTCTCCCACGTCACCCGTTAAATGGTTCTTTACTTAATATTAATTGTTTTTCTTTCTCTAAAAAAGAAAACGTTACAATTTTAGGAACATATTTTTTCACATGAATTAAGTGGTTTTTGTCGTAATAATACCACGTTATTACCACTGAAGAGTAAGGGTTCTCGCACATCTGACGGAAGATGCGTTGGGCGGAACTTCGTTAAGGTTGAATGTTTTATTATCTAATTGGCCGTTCTGGCGTTGCGCGACCGACAATACGCGAACGCGACGCGCATACCGTCGGATGTGACGGACCCTTAAGAGGATTGTGAAGCTGTAAATTTTCATACAAAAAGAGATAACGTTTTTCTCCCCGTAAACATAGACAATTTTTTTATAATTTTTGGAAATGTTGTAGGTATAATGAAAAACTAGGTCCGTACGTTTTTATTATAAAGAAATATTGTATACAATATAAGTTATTAGCATCTAAATATCTATATTTTTGACATAAAAACATCCTCAAGCATTTTTTATTTTTTTAAATTAAATTAAATTACTAAAAACGAAAAAGTACAGACCTAGATTAAAGTGTAGTACTGAATGTAATGAGATCAAAATTGTCTCATTTCGTAAAGGTATAGGGGAGTAAAAACGTTATCGCCCGAAACAATATTTATGTAAATAATTGTATGAAATGTAGATAATCCGCCTCCAAAAATCGCGCCGCGTATCGGCACTTCACAATCCTCTTAAAAGAGCTGTGATAAAGTAAGCTTATCAAAGGAGTAAGTTATTTATAAGTAGATAAGACACACAATCTACACTTTTTAGGGTTCCGTACCAAAATGGTAAAAAGGAACCCTTATGGTGCGACTCAGTCGTCTGTCTGTCTGTATGTCCGTCTGTCACAGCTGGATATCTCAAGAACTACTAATGCTATCAGATTGAACTTTGAAACAGTTTTAGATGACGTTTGCCTAACTATTTTCCTAATAAGAAAGAAATACTGCAGATTTTATCAGAATTTAACTGTTTGGCGAAATTAATAGCTCAGACATACGACGGTGCTGCTGTGTTATCATCTGAACGGAACGGCGTTCAGACGATGATTCGCCAGCAATGTCCTCTTGCTGAATACGTTTGCTGTTCCGCCCATGTCCTTAATTTGATACTTTCCAAGTCGTGCGAACGTATTCATGAAACTAAACGTTTTTTCAGTCGCATAAAAACATTAGCCAATTTCTTTAATAATAGTACCAAAAGGCAAAACCACTACAATAAAATGGCTGATATGAAAAAATTGCCTCGCGTTGCTGACACTCGATGGACTTACAATTCGCGTACTGTAAATGTCATTTTCAATTCTTCTTCACATTTAATTGATTTATTTGAGGATATGGCTGAACACATAGAGTCCTGGGATGGCGAGACGTTAGATCAAGTTTCCTCTTTATTAGACAATTTAAAAGTCTTTGAATTCCAGTTTTTACTCCATGTATTTAACGAAATATTCGCAGAAACTGATGTGCTTTACGAAATTATGCAAAAAAAGACGTCGGATGTTATTTATTGCGTCAAAAAAATTTATGAGTTTGAATCTTTTTTAGAATCATTTAGATCTAGGTTTGAATTCATTTTTGAAAGCGTAAAAAAAAATAACCGGACCGCCAAAACGGAAACGTAATGTTGTGGACGCCAAAATAAATTATAAGCGGATTTTTATTGAAATTATAGACAATATATCGAACGAATGTCGCGACCGTTATAAAAATCTGAAAGAGTTAAAAATTTTTGGACTACTATCATGCGAAAATTTCAATAATTATAATGACAATTTTCCGTTTGAATTAGTAACGCAATTCGTAAATGTTTATAAATCACACAACTTTAACTTAGAGACCGCCTTATCAATGAGCTCAAATGTGTTTATAAATCTGCGGAATTCAAAAACCTTAGTATTTACAAAATCATAGAACATTTTTACGAAAATAACATAAATACAGTTTTCCCCGAAGTACTGCGGTTGGCAAAATTAATTGTTACAGTTCCGGCGAGCAGTGCTTCTACTGAAAGGTCATTCTCGTCACTAAAACGTATACACACCTACTTAAGAAATACACAAGGCCAGAAACGTCTTACAGATCTTTCCATGATTTCAATAGAAAAAAAACTTGTTACGGAAATGAAACGCCTTCCCAACTTTTACGATTCCATATTGCAGATATTCTTACAGAAAGATAGACGTGTAGATTTAATTTACAAATAAAAAAATCTTAAAATACCTTTAAAGCTCTTGCAAACAGACGTGACACGCGATGCAAGTCGCGCCTGTTTGAAGGAGCCTTTATAGATTCGTCCGTACCTATACTCACACCACCATCATTTCACTGCTATTACATAATTTTACAAATACTGAGCATCAAACAAACGCGCCGAAAGGCCACTTTGAATATCCGTAAATTGATACGAGTATGTCTATAAAATCAGTCAATGTATGGATATTTGAGGTGGCTATTACCTACGTCATTATTTAATCGACAAGACGACGAACCAAAACCAACATGCAGTAAGTATTTTGGCTTTTAAAATTTTCTGCCTACCCTGTCTAAAAACTCTGTGCACGCCACTGTGCTCCGCCCAGAGCGGGAGAAGTTATTTGACAATTTCCCTTCTAAAAAAAAATAAAAAAAAAGGTCGGGCAAAATGTTATTCGGTTTTTCTATCAGGAATTTCTCAGTAGCAGTCCGGAGTCTGGATTTGTACCCAGTTGATGGCAATAGGCTCGCCGCCTGTTACATGGGGGCAAGGTACATCCCTGCCTAACCTTTCGGGGAGAAAAGGCGTAAGGTTCTGTTGTGTTTATTATAATCTGAGATGAGAGTTCACATACGCACTTTGCTATGTTTAGTATTTACATAGTGCCTAAGAGATGTTACATATACGTAAAATAATTCAAGAGACACAAAATCTCATTTTCTACGACAATGTAAATTCAAAAATCTGTAACATAGTACCTAGTATGAAAATGAAACGTTTTTCGCCGCCCACTTCGCAGCTGTAACCGTATTTTCCTGCGGTTTAATAAAATTGTGGGTCTCCCCCGATAATTGGTGAGAACATAAATTGCCACCTCCGCAGTTGCGGGCTTTCCGTATCCACCATTATCCGCTATTATTGAAGAAAAAAATAATAAGCGAGTGTGTCGATAATGAGAGCTTAGTGGATAAAAAAGCGAGGGTAGTACTCTAGAAATTTAATTTTGAACGGTAGGTAATATTGCCGTGCGATTTATAAGTCCGTTCTTCAATACATATCGTCGTTGCTGCTGTGCACTTGTTTGAGATATCTTCTTTTTGACCTTTGCCATATATTAATTAATAATCATTTAAATGAAAAGCGACTCTTGCTACGACACAATAAAGTGCAATTCAGGTCGCACAACGCTTATTACCTACAGTTGTATTCACCTAACAGTTGCCTCTCTTTCTAACGCGTAACTCTTATACCTTCTGACCGCGGCAGTCCTACTGAATTGGCGCAGTGAGATAGGCCCGCCGCGTACTTTGTAGCTTCATACCTAAACTGCGAAATGTCCCATCTGTATTAATCTGTGCCTTTGCGTATAGTTCACTGCCCTATCTACCGTATAAAATAACTGCTAAGTGCTGATCGACGATAATATCTATGGCTTTCATTTGATAATATAGTTCTTTAAAATACACCTTCATATAAAATTTTAGTGGAGAACTTTTTTTTTCAATATATAAAAAGTATAATTTTTGCACTTAGCAGATTTTGGTTTGACAACGACGATATTATAAATTAAAGTAGCTTTTCGTGTGTCTGTGTGACCGCGTTGTTCTTCGAAACTACACAACGGATGTTGATGCGGGTTTCACCATCATTTAGATAATTTATTCTGGAAGGGTTTTATACAGGGTTATTGGTAAAACACCAGCAACCTCTTAAGGGGTCATCGTACTCATCATTATGAACAACTTTTACTATGGGACCAAACCCGAAATCGAAAAAAAAAACATCAGCTGTTCAGTACGTTTTGGCGAATTATGCGAACATAACTGTACTGAACAGCTGATTTTTTTTCGCGATTTCAGGTTTGGTCCCATAGTAAAAGTTGTTCATAATGATGAGTACAATGACCCCTTAAGAGGTTGCTGGTGTTTTACCAATAACCCTGTATATACACTAGCTTCTGCCCGTGACTTCGTCCGCGTGAAACTTCTTGTTCCCCCGACCCAGTCCACCCCGCCGCATCGCATACCGTAGCCCGCCCGCGCGATTTCTTCGTTTTCGCTTAGCGTTCTTTCTGACTTTTTTCTTTTTGCTCAGCTCCTAAGGGTCATTTCATGATATTAAATAACCTATAGCCATCCTCAAGAATTGAGCTATCAAATGCAAAGAATCTCATATCCGACTGGTAGTTTCAGAGATTCTCGTGACATGCTCGTTCAAACAAACAAAAAAAGTTATAGTGAGCTAACCTTAAAATATAGACATATTCTATCACGGACTTTTTTAGAACTTTTTAAGAGATACAATTCCGTCATACATTGTTGTTTATTGTTGATTGTTGCGTAACTTTTACCGTTTACGCAGCGCACGCACGGAATCTCTCAAAAGGGATACATTTTCCTCGTTTTTGCAACATTTTTCATTGATGCTCCGCTCCTATTAGGCGTAGCGTGATGTTACAATATAGCCTATAAGCCTTCCTCGTTAAATGGGCCATCCAACACTAAAATAATTTTGCAATTCGAACAAGCAGTTCCGGAGATTAGCGTGTTCAACCAAACAAACTTTTCAGCTTTATAAGATTGACATTAAACTTACATACCTATAATAACGAAATCTCGATGTTTTGTCAGGTCGAAAAACCGTCCGAAGCAGGGGCGGGTCGCTAGTTTGTTAAGACACAGATATTATAGTATGCCAACGGCTTTGTGTGGTTAGCAGCGCCCATCAAGGAGCGCTGTCCTAAAGACACGTTATTAATTTGGCCCGCAAAGAAAGCGGGGCGGTAAAAAAAAACCTCAATAACTTCCAAAATATTGGAGCAAGCTTCATGAAGTCATATCATTTACCAACTATGTTGGGGTCGGCTTCCAGTCTAACCGGATGCAGCTGGATACCAGTATTTTACATAGAGCGACTGCCTATCTGACCTCCACAACCCAGTTATTGGGTAATACGATACCCCTTGGTTGTCTGACTTTCGGGCTTCTGACGACCCGTAACGACTGCCAAAGATCCACGAATGACAGCCGGGACCAACGGCTTAACGTGCTTTCCGAGGCACGAAAAGAAACGCATGAACTAAAGACTATTATAAACAACTTTATAGTGCTTAAATCAATGTCGTCTTTAAATTGGTGAAGGTTTCATAAAAATACGCTTGATAAATTTTTGCGTGATTCGCAGTTTTTATATCCGCGTTAGACATAACTTTACAAATTAATTACACTATGTAATATAAATATAATCTTAAATATTCACATATTAAGTTATTAAGAAAATTATCTAATTTAACATTATATTATTTCCCAAACCACTAACACTACTCGATTAGACGTGATCTTGAGTTTAAAGTCATTAATACATTAGGCGCGGCAGACGCACATGCGCGTTTTCGGACGTTCACCAGGAGCTTGACGGCGCGTATGCGCGTCCATACAATTTACATAACTTTCTTCGAGTGCGGCGCGCCGCACCTGTGCGTTCGTTGTGCATCTCTATTGTTTCGAAAACATCGTAAAATAAGAGTCGGTAAGGGTGTAGCATAAAGAAGCGTTTGCATAAAGAATTAAGCAGACAATGTGTTAAAAGACGGTTATCGTTGCCTTAAATAAAATGATTTAATTTTTACCAACGAATGTTCCCTTTGATTGTTTCGTGAAGATTTTCTTTTTTAAGCATCGTTGAATTAACTAGAAGGCTCTTTACATTTTTAAGCCTGAGTTTATGATTAAGTTTATGTTGTTTGTGACTAAAATTTTATTCAGTGTTTTTTTAAATTATTCTAGGAATATAAGTTACTAATTTGAATTCCATTTATTAATATTCAATATTATGTACACTTAGTTGTGTTATAATTAATATTATTTTGAAGTAATAATTGAAGCTGTAGCTAGTCAGGCTTTTAAGCCGCGTGGACAACAACGGACAGTGAGTCGGCTCAAGTAGACTGCTGACGTTGTTTTTACATACATTTTGAACTTAACATTGTGGTGTAATCAAAGCGACCGGTCGCGACGGCACCAATACGATATCGTCACATTCATTTGTTCGGAAAACTGGAAGGTGTCCTCTGGTGGCGGGGTTCGCCGAACGACATGAACGCGACGACGCGACGGTCGCGTGTGTGCGATGATCGCTTTGGTTAGGTCACGTTGGTGTGAACGTGGCCTTAGACCTACAATTTTAGGTTTTCATTTACTTCAAATACTCGTAGCAAATGTAAAAGGTTCCGAGACTGGCTTTCGCAGATAATTGTTTCAAGTCTAGTGGATTTTGAGTAGGTACATATTAATTTAATTTCTGTTAACGTTCCGAAGAGGGAGACTTTGTGCCTAAACCATTTAAATTTAAACCAAAATTAAATATAAGTTAGTGTCTAGATTTTTTGGGGTTCCGTACGTCCGAATGGAAAAACGGAACCCATATAGGATCACTCGTATGTCTGTTTGTCAAGTCTGTCCGTCTGTCACAGCCAATTTGCTCCGAATCTAATGGACCGAATAAGTTGAAATTTGGTACACGTATGTATTTATGATGTCCGTAGGTGTGTCCGTGGCATCACATGGGCCCTATCAGAATACCAGCGCTGCGGTATTTAATTAAATATTGCAGCTTTATGCTGAGATAGGAGCCTTTTTGGCCTCGCACAGGTATTTTTAATTGTTATATTTTGTATTTATTTTGTTTAATTTTTTAATGTTAATTTTGTTAGTTTACTATGCTCCTTTTTACTGTTTGTATTTCCTGTGTGTGCCAAATAAAATATTTTTCTTTCTTTCTTTATTTATGTGACCTAAACACGGACGTATAACGTAAATAAATGAATTTTTACATTTGGGAGGTAAACAAGAAAATAAAAATAATAGTTTTGCATACTGTACTGTTCAGATACACATCAAATGAAAGGGCTCTTACTGTAACTCCCAAATAATTTATAATTTTAAAATAAATCGCTTTAAAGTTATTTGAGAAAATAGATGAAAATTGACCACTCCTTATATCCGAAACTACTAAGCCTAAAATTTTGAAAAAAATCAGAAAACACATCTGTACTTCTTTTAATTACGGGAAAACCTAAAAGAAGTCTTATAACATAGTAAACCTCTAAATATTGTGCGTACAAACTTACAATTTAAACTTATACTCATTAGTTATAGTCAAAACAAAACTTAGCAATTAGTTAATGTTCTATAAATTACACTGAAATGTAAAAATAACAAATGCCCCTTATTTTGTTTTGAGTAGTATACAGAGTGTCCCAGAAATCGACCGACATACTGTAGGTGGTGATAGCTTTGGTCAAGCTCTCCCAAAAAAACCAAACATATGTTCCGCAAAATCTTATAGTTTTCGAGTTACACCAGATTAAAAAAAAAAAAACAATATTACCGCCATGCGTCATTCTTTTGACTCTCATATGTAAATAAAATATTTAATTAATATTTTTTAATTAAATATTTAATTAATATTTTTTAAGTAACTATGATTTTTTTTTTTGAAAATCTGGTATAACTCGAAATTCGAACTCGATTTTGACAAAATATTTTTTTTCTCCATTTCAATTTTTTTTTTTTCCTTACGGCGGCAGTATAGTGGACGTTCAGAGGAAGCCCTAAGCCTGTGGTGGACTATTATTAAAAAAGTAATTCGGAAATTAATTTGGACATTATGTACCTACTGATTTTAAAGAAACACATAGTTAGCAAACCTGGACAGAAAGATATGAAATCATCAAAACGTTCATCAATATTATATCTGTAAAAGAAGCCTTTGTCTTGTAGCGGGAAAATTAAACACTAGTTATAAAATTACAGAGTTATAGGTAAAACATCAGCAAGCTCTTAAAGGGTCATTGTACTCATCATTATGAACAACTTTTACTATGGGACCAAACCTGAAATCGCGAAAAAAAGTCAGCTGTTCAGTACATTTTGACGAATTATGCAAACATTCACAATACTACTAGACAGCTGATTTTTTTTTCGCGATTTCAGGTTTGGTCCCATAGTAAAAGTTGTTCATAATGATGAGTACAATGACCCCTTAAGAGGTTGCTGGTGTTTTACCAATAACCCTGTATATGAGAAATTCTTGATGGAAAAACTGCCCGAGGACCTCTGGAGCAGCAGCGCTTGCGGCCACTAAACTGACAAGGCACTTGCCTAACCTGTGTGTAGGAATATAGCAGGTCAATCTGCCTAGCCTTCTCCCAAATATGTTGGGGTCGGCTTCCAGTCTATACTTTACATGAAGTGACTGCCTATCTGACCTTCACAACCCAGTTACTGGGTAACACGATACCCATTGATGAGACTGGTTATCAGTCTTTCGGGCTTCTGACTACCCGTAATAACTGTCAAATATTTACGTATGACCGCAGGGACCAACGGCTTAACTTGCTTTCCGAGGCACAGGGCGGGGTCAGGGGTCAGATCGCGTTCTATAAATTCTGCTTATCTAAGTCGGAAAAGGGCCAGATTTTGTGTCTTTTTAGACTACAAAATCTGCAATTCAGAACCTAAATCTCCATACTTTGTCGTTTAAAAAAGGCTTTACAAAAGTGCAAAAGAGTGTTGTCTGTGTTTATCTTGTTTGTGAACCGTGTAAAGGACTCGTTAAGCCGGCAGTCGGTAGTTCCCAGAGATTACAACACTGCCGACAAATTAAGTTCAATTAGTAGCATCTGCTCTACATATACTTGTTAGCATAGCCATAGGGCGCTGGCCTTTGTGAATGGTACTAATATACCTTTTTTTAGGGTTCCGTATCAAAATGGTAAAAAGGAACCCTTATGGTGCGACTCAGTCTGTCTGTCTGTCACAGCTGGATAACTCAAGAACCACTAACGCTATCAACTAGAAATTTGGAATAGTTTTAGATGACGTTTGCCCAACTATTTTGCAAATAAGAAAGAAATAAATATTTTTTTTTTTTCAACAGAGACTGAAAGGGGCCTTAAAAATTCAAAGTGAGGCTACTAGGTTATGTGGGGTATCATATGAAAGAGCGCTGTTTGCACATTCTCAAAAATTTTTTTTAGGCCGCATAGTTTTCGACTTTTGATAAAAAATGTAAAAAAATAGCGTTCCCCCCTTATCTCCGCAGTTTGCATAAAGAAAAATCTGAAATTATTCTGTGTGATAGAAGTTTATGTAAAGATTACAGAAACAATAAAACGATGTTTCTAAATAGCACACTTTTTATATATGATGGTACGGAACCCTCGGTGCGCGAGTCCGACCCGCTCTTGACCGGTTTTATTTGAAGTAGAAGAATTAGGGATCTATTTGTGGACTGTACGAATTCGTACTGATTTTATACTAAACGGGTCTCCGTGCCTTGGATGTATACCGGCTGTCATTCGTGGATCTTTGACAGTCGTAACGGGTCGGCAGAAGCCGAAAGTCTGACAACCACTCTTACCAAGGAGTATCGTATTACCCAGTAACTGGGTTGTGGAGGTCAGATAGGCCGTCGCTCCGTGTAAAATACTTGGTATTCAGATGCATCCGGTTAGACTGGAAGCTGACCCCAACATAGTTGGGAGAAGGCTAGGCAGATGATGATGACAATTACTGAGATGTGGGCCTGTGCAAATGAACAGGGCCAATCACCACTTCTTACAGCAGTATTATTTTAATGTTTCTTCATTATGAGAAAGAAATGGAGCTATACAGGACGTCTAGCTCCATCTCGTTCCCACACTTAAGTATGATTAAAATAATACTGCTTTAATACATTAGGCGCGGCAGACGCACATGCGCGTTTTCGGACGTTCACCAGGTGCTTGACGGCGCGTATGCGCGTCCATACAATTTACATAACTTTCTTCGAGTGCGGCGCGCCGCACCTGTGCGTCCGTTGTGCATCTCTATTGTTTCGAAAACATCGTAAAATAAGGGTCGGTAAGGGTGTAGCATAAAGAAGCGTTTGCATAAAGAATTAAGCAGATAATGTGTTAAGAGAGCTCATTCGAGAAATACTAAATATTAGTGATGCCACCAATACCTATTTTGTAACAATATTTCTTAATATTATTTCCATGGAGTTTTTTGCCCATTCTTCTCCATAGGAATCTACTACGCTTTGAAATAGGCAACTAGCTTCATATTTCTGACTGACCAACTCCTTAACAATTCATAAATGCCTTGAGTTTCAAATACGACGTGATGTTTTTTAGAAAACTTGATAGTTGTAGTTACACCAAAGATTAATACAGATGGGACACTCCGCAGTTTAGGTATGAAGCTACAAGTACGCGGCGGGCCTATCTCACTGGGCCAATTCAGTAGGACTGCTGCGGTCAGAAGGTATAAGAGTTAGAAAGAGAGGCAACTTGTAGGTGAATAATAATATAACTGTAGGTAATAAGCGTTGTGCGACCTGAATTGCACTTTATTATGGCGTAGCAAGAGACGCTTTTTATTTAAATGATTTTGCGGAGTGTCGCATCTGTGGTTATAATTAAAATGGCCCTGACATAAATTTGTTGAATAATTTGTCCTCTTCATGTCGGTTTTAGTTTTACTCACACATGGGTATTTTGTGTTAATCTGTCTATGTGTGTCTAAAGTAATAAATTGTCTAGGAAATACATCTCATAGTCCAAGGATTTTTGAAGCGAAAACTTCTTTAGGCGCGTTGAGCGGTTTTGGTAGGCGTAAATCTTAGGCGCATCGCTCACTGGTAAGTTGAGGCGAGGTCGCGGCGGCGTCGCGGCACGGTCGAGGCGTGGACTCTATGCAGAGTCGTGGCAAGGGCGGCTATGCTTCCTTCTCAGATTCCAATTCATTTTTTCCGAAACAAAATAACAAAATGGCGGTGGAGTCGCGTCGCGGTCGGGCACAGCGCCACCGCCGCGCCCCACCTCGCCCGTGCCTCTAGTATATGAGCGCACTGCCATTAAAGCTTAAAGAAACGTAGATGCAGTTCTTCTCAGATCCCGACGACGCTATAACTCTTCTCCAGGAGAGCAGTAGGGACCGTAGGAACAAAAACAAATCGACATTCCGACCTCGACCTTGCTCGGGTATGAAGTGCCAGCTGGTGGCGTAGCTGAGCCGGTAGCTTTAAACTCCGCGTTCAATAATAATTACTCTAATTTGATCCAGCCTGTCCCATCTTGCTGTCCTCCCCCAAGCGACGCCGTAAGCCGAGGTTCGTTCTCCACAGGGGGAGCCCGTAGCATGCAGTCGCTTAGTCTGTAAGTTTTATGCCCCTGGCTGGAGGCTTTCAGTTCATTTAAGGCAGCCACAGGATTGACCGGTTAAGCAGTCACGGCCTCTCTAGGCTAACTACGAGATGCCATTTATAAAAATAAAAATAAAAAGTAGATGCAGCTCGCCGCTTGTGCGCCCGCGCCTTGACGCCGCCTCGCCTCTAGCTCGTGTAGGCGACGCGCCTTACGGGTTCGCATCATCGACATGCGGCATGATACACATAGTTTTACGTTTAAGTTTTCACTTCTGTAGGCAGTTCCCACGTTATCTTTAGTTTACAAACACATAGTTGCTTACTAGAACACCCTTGACTAACACTTTTTCAATAATTAAAATATGTCGCCTACATAATAATATGGTCTTAGCTAGATAAAATACAGAATTTAACTTAGCAAATTAGGGACCAAAAAACAAACAGCTTGCCACCCAAATAGAGATTGCGCTCACGTAACCGAAAAGTAGTTAGCAGCTTAGTTCCAGCAGCATTTGCAGCGCTGAATTTCAGTACAACTTTCGTGTTAACTTACATGTGACGCAATCTTGTTACTGCATGACTGGGTAAGTACCTGAAACAAATATTATTTACATTAGTATCAAGTTTTAAGTAACAAGTTAGTGCTGAAGTTAGTATTTTTTAGGGTTTCGTACCCAAATGGTGCCAACGGGGCCCTATTATATTACTAAGGCTCCGCAGTCCGTCCGTCCGTGGCACACAGTGTGACCATTTTTTGACCATCCAATGTGACCGTTTTTGGTATTTTTACTACTAAATTGGTATATTTAAGGCTTCGAAGAATGACGATAGCATATTTTTAGTATATTACTAAATATCGCTATAATTTTTTAAAATATGAAGCAAACATTTTAGTAGTATTTTAGTATAATAAATGTTCTTTTTAGTATTTTTTAGTAGATTTCAAAGATTCCGTTGGTAGGTTTATAAAATTAGAAACGGTCACACATTGCTCGCAGAACAGATGGCCGATGGGGTCGAAGGGTTCTGGAGTGGCGAGCGCGATTATGAAGACGTAACGTTGGAAGGCCTTCCACAAGGTGGACCGATGACCTTGTGAAGGCCGCAGGAACCGCTGGATGCGGGAAGCACAGAACCGGTCGAAGTAGCAGTGCTTGGGGAGGCCTATGTTCAGCTCAGTGGACGTCTTTCGGCTGAAATGATGATGATGATGATTTAACCAAACTTTTCGGAAAAATAAGGTGAGTTCTAAATCCTACGATTTCACGAATAGTTAATAAAACCATCTCACTACCGTATGCATCGTTTAGACATGATACATAAATCATGCCTTTAAACAAAGGAAGCTTAAGGTTTTGGTAAATCAGAATCGCAGAGGGGAACGGAGTAACAATCGTGTTGTATCCGGTTCCGGATTCCGGAATGTAAAGGATTTGTAATATTATAATGCAAGGAATATTGTGCGTGTTAGTTAGTGTTGATTTGATTTGTAAGGAATTTCGGTAAGATAAGATAATTATTAGTATACGCGTAGAGGGTGATATTGAGAACTAATACTTAGTTATTTATAGAAATAATAATTTATGGAGGATACTGTTAAACATTGAATTTTGTTAGCCGTAAGTATGTGTTCAGTGTATTTTGCTGTTAAAACAATGATTTTAACGGAGAAGCCAAATAAGTTACTGTTTGAATGGAAAAATCTTTGTGCTTAAAAATATGTATCTAGGTATTCAGACGAATTGAGAACCTCCGCCTTTTTCAGTAGGAACGTAGCTTCCTCTTTACTACGAAAATATAGGAATACATATGGTATGAGAACATACACCTACATACTACCAAAAATAATAAATGAACTTCCTGCGGACATACAAAGTGAATATCTCTGTTACCCTAAGAAAGCAAAAAGCTTATTCAAAAAGCATATGAGTATATACTTTAGTTTGATATACTTACTACCATTTTAAATTGTACTATTATTATATTATATAATAAGTAATATATAAGTAGCATAATAAGTAAGACTTTTTTGATTTTTTGGAAGTAAAATTTAAAAACATATAGAATTGTTTCTAGAAGCATTTTTTTTTTTTCTACTTAAATCTGATATTTTATTTATAACTTCACTTTTTTTTTTGAAAGATAAAAAGATTTAGAAGGAAGTGGTAGCCGTTTGGGGTTGAAACCCTCGGACCGTGGGGTCCGTGTGCTCATGGTTGGTGCAAGGAAATCTCCAAACGGCTGGTTGACACTTCCCGTGACCCAAGGGCAGGCTTTTACTTTGGCCAGAGGCTAAGCATTGCAATACAACGTGGCAATGCCGCCAGTCTCTTGGGTACCAGACGACAGCGATGCGGATGAATTTTTCGACGCCATATTTTAGTTTTTTTTTTTAATAGTTTTAGTTGGTTAGGAGTTATTTTTGTAACTTTATTTTAGTGTTAGATTGTTTTTTAGAGTGTAATTAATTTGTAAAGTTATCTTATACGTAGCATATTAGATATACAGGGTGTTTGGTGCATCGTGTGCCAAATTGAAATGGTCGACTGGGGGGGTCACCTTCTATCCTTTCAGACCCCTAAACACTTCTCATGCCCTGTGGCTTTTTTTTCATCGACTTTTTATTTTTTTATAAAAAAAATACCCAAATTTTGCATTCAATTACAAAATAAAAAAAATGTGTAAGTCGTAGACTCTGAATTTTAATTTTATTTAGATGTGTATTGTATTACAGTACTTTTAAATTAAAAATTAGTGACATTAGCCATCTAGTTTTTTTTTAATTTACTCGTAAAGTTTCGGATTTCAATTAAAGCTGTCCATGTTACAGCTATTTACATGGCTATAAAAAAAAAACCAAAAGCGACCGGGATCTTCCAATTCTCTCAAAAATTCTCTAGTCTATCTTCTTGCTAGTGCTGTGCCACATGTCATAAAAATCTTTTTACAACTTTGTAAATTAGCTAGAATAATTGTGAATCGAGTCACAAAATATTAAATTCCAAATTCAAAAGAAAAAAGTCTTTTTGCGTAATTGTTACTTAAGTAACAGGTAAAATTTGTTTTCTCACTCTCGCGAAGTAAAATCTATCTTCTATCTCTATCTTTCTTGCATAGCGTACCTAAACTAGTTTGAACAAACGACGAACTGCCACCGACGCGGCGACGCCGTCAATCCGTCATTCGTCAGTCAGTCGAGACATCACTGCCTCTGCTACCTGACGTGTGTGTTAGTTCACCGTACTCCGCGATTTTTTCATTTTGTTACTTTGTTTTGTTGAGTTTTGTTGGTTTTTGTTACGTTTTAACTTTTGGTGTTATTGTTAAACTTTGTTGATTTTTTGTTGTTGCAATGGCGACGTTCTCTAACGAGGAATATGCTGACATCATGATGGCTTATGGAGCCGCCAATGGTGTCGCTCGTGCAGCGCAACGAATTTACCAGGAACGTTTTCCTGGTAGACGACTACCTGGCCGCAGAGTCTTCCAAGACACATACCGACGCATACGCGAGACTGGCAGTGTCACTTTTCATGAACCAAGGGGCCATATTGTGCGACATAATGTTGAAGTGGACGAGAGAATACTGGCACTTTTTGAGGAAGACCCTACAAGAAGCATCAGAAATGTGGCAGCACATCTTGATATTTCAATATGGAAAGTGTGGAAAGTTCTTCAGCAAAACGAAAAACATCCATTCCACTACACTCCGGTGCAAGGTACGTAATTTTGAACTAACTTTAAACCCGTACACACTTTGTTTGACGATGCCTTTGTTTAGCAGGTAATGGGTATGACGTCACTACTTCCAGGTAGTGAACCAGCCCATACAAACGGTCCGACGCCGCCGGTCATTAAAAATCTCATTGTGCAATTATATACTGCTCAACAGGAATTTAAAAGAGTTCTTTGTTTGTAGGTCTTGAGGGTGGCGACTTTGACAGACGAGTGGCATTCTGTCGGTTTATGTTACACACGGATGTGGATGATCCTAATTTCTTAAAAAGAATATTGTGGACGGATGAATCCAAATTTACCAAAGAAGGGATCCTCAATCTTCACAATCTGCATCACTGGACAAACAAAACGGAAAACCCACATGTTAAAAGGCAGAAATCTTTTCAAAGGAGGTTTAGTGTAAACGTTTGGGCAGGAGTGATTGGGAATCAGGTAGTTGGACCGCATTACCTGCCCGATAACCTCAATGGTGATAACTATTTGGAGTTCCTTCAAAATGACCTGCCCGAATTAGTGTCCGAGGTGCCCGTATTTAATGAAAATGTTCCCAAAGTATTCCAGCATGACGGCTGTCCCGCGCATTGGCGTTTGACTGTGAGGGAATATCTTGACGATGTGTTCCCCAATGCGTGGATTGGTCGCGATGGCCCTATTGCATGGCCGGCACGTTCCCCAGACCTAACTCCGCTAGATTTTTATGTCTGGGGACGTGCCAAAGAGCTGGTATACGCCACGGAGGTTCCGACTAGGGAGGTACTACTTCAACGCATTGAAACGGCGTTTAATCAAATTAAGGAGGAAATACGACTTCGTACAACAACTGTGGAAATACGAAATAGATGTCGGGCCTGCATTCGCAATAGCGGCCAACAATTTGAGCAGAATATGTAAAAAATGATTAAATAAATGTTAAAAATGCAATTATTTTTTATTTCTAGTAACCGTCCCCCCCAAAAAAGAGAGATACGAGACAGATTTTACCTTACAAGAGTGAGATAACAGATTAAATGAGTTCTTGAGGTATAATTTAAGTAAAAATATTTTTTTAAATCATAATTTCAAATTTAGTATTTTGTGACTCGATTCACAATTCTAGCGAATTCACAAAGTTGTAAAAAGATTTTTATGGCATGTGGCACATCACTAGCAAGAGGATAGACTAGAGAGTTTTTGAGGGAGTTGGAAGATCCCGGTCGCTTTTGGTTTTTTTTTTATAGCCATGTAAATAGCTGTAACATGGACAGCTTTAATTGAAGTCCGAAACTTTGCGAGTAAATTAAAAAAAAACTGGATGGCTAATGTCACTAATTTTGAATTTAAAAGTACTGTAATACAATACACGTCTAAATAAAATTAAAATTCAGAGTCTACGACTTACACTTTTTTTTTATTTTGAAATTGAATGCAAAATTTGGGTATTTTTTTTATAAAAAAATAAAAAGTCGATGAAAAAAAAGCCACAGGGCATGAGAAGTGTTTAGGGGTCTGAAAGGATAGAAGGTGACCCCCCCAGTCGACCATTTCAATTTGGCACACGATGCACCAAACACCCTGTATATTTTCCGAACTACTCACTACCCATATATAAGCCATCAAAGGCTTCTGTGATTTTTTTTTTAACATACAATGATTTAACATTAATAAAAAAAAATTAGGGGACTACAGAACCTAAACACAACTAAACGAGTTTTATAATGCCTAAAAGAAATGATCTACTGCAGTAATCAAAATCAGAAAAATATATGATATTCTTCAGGATAAATGCTAGTCAGTGTGTTGAAAACATAATAAAACTGATACGTTAGAAAATATCACGAAGACACCTCTGAAAATTTCTTTTAACGATTAAAAACCATACTAATATACATGCAATCATTCTGACTTTTTGTCAATATTATTCTACTAGCAATTTAATAACGTACTTAATAGTGTTTCAATTTTTACCCGACTGCCCCAGAAGGATGGTAATGTTTTTCGAGAGTATGTATGTATGTATGTCTGTATAGACATACATACATACATACTCTTGAAAAACATTATAATGCTAAAGTATAATGCTTATTTTCTCTTTTCAGTAGTGCGTGTTTTTTGTTTTTTTTTTTTTTAATATTTTTTTTATTTCAATCTTTACAGTTTTATTAATATATATTTGGAATTAACTCATTACTAGTTATTCATTTGATACCAATAATAAACATTTATTTAACACGCACTGTAGCCTAAACGGCGTGATGGATTTTAAAATATGAGGTGTCATTAGATTCGCCTTAATTGTGGGAGTGACATAGGCATAGACATAGATGTAATATATAAAATATTATATAAATATTTTATATATTACATCTGGAAATATAAAAAAAGGGAGAGGAATGTTTTTTTTTTATAAACAATTTGCTAACATTATTGGTATTAAATGAATACTAGTAATGAGTTAATTCCAAATATACGTATATTAATAAAACTATAAAGATAGAAATAAAAAAATATATATTTTAAAACACAAAAAACCCGACTGCAAAAACACAACTGAAAAGAGAAAAATAAGCATTATAATCTCTAGAAATTTGGAACTCCAGGCGGGTTAGGCAGGTTACAAACAAAAGTTACACCATATTCAGGTTATTCTATAGATTATAATGCTTGTTTTTCTCTTTTCGGTTATGTGTTTTTGCAGTCGGGTTTTTGTGTTTTTAAATCTTTTTTTTTAGATTAATCAATAGATTTTTTGTAAATACATAATTTACAAAAAAAAAAAAGATAAATAGATTGCTTCATAATTTGCAATAAATTACCAGCGTTGTGTCATCGCGCTTCTCTTTCTTTACTATGCAGTCCGACATTGAGCGCGCTTTAGGTCCTGTAGTCCCCTTACATATTTAATACTCGTATATAATGCTTCCTGCGCCACATGTGTCACCTGTGCACTTTTAATGATCTTATGACTGCGTACGTATATTGAACATTTTGCCGCCGATACGCTAAGAAAAATGCTCTGAAATAAATTTTGCTAGCCGACTGGTTTATCCTCATTCAAATGCACATTTCAAAATTCAAAATGACATCATTTTCTGTTCCAAATAATACCCTCTATCTCGATTCTGCCCAGATAAAATAAGTTAACCAAAACACACAACACTATTCCTGCTCCATTCACGAGCAATTTCGTTCCCTCCTTTGTGACGGTCACAGCACTTCAGTGTCAGACTGTTAGCAGTTCCAACGTGGCAATGTTTGACAAGCTCTTGTATGGCTGCGCCGAATATCGGGGATACCCGTATACCGACCGGCCGACCTATCACTTTCACGGCAGATGGTCGATGCACCTGGTGCGGGATTATTGAAGTGTGGTCTGTTGGATAAAAGGTAAATACGGCGAATTATTATAAGTGATGACTTAAGGCGAGTATAGTCGTGAAATGGTCGTGCCTAATGCTTTTAAATGAGCCTACAGAAAATTCCAGAAAAAATATATACAGCGTGTAACGTAAAATGCGCAAAACCTCAGACACCCCAACTGATTTTTAATTCAATTGACCTATTTCAGAGAGAAAAAAAATCATTAAAGAAATTGTAAAGGTTTTATGTGCTGTTTTAGTTTTGCTAGCAATTCTGATCGTTTCTTGCGTCTGCGACGACGCTCAATCGGAGGAGGAGTCGACACCGGCCCGCTACGCCGCGCCCGCGCTAGCATTATTATTTACTATCTACGGTCATAAAGAACTTAGGTTATCTTTGAACAGTGATTTAAATGTTTCCATCACACTTTTCCAAGCTTTGCACTGGCAACATTAGGTAACCCACATTTTCAGACTAAATAGCAAAGACTACTGTAGTAATAGCTAATTAGCTTTTTACCTACAGTAACTATGACGTGCTGATTAAGTAGGTACCTAAGTAGGTGCTACGTAAGTAATGTTGGCGTGTTTAAATCACTGTATTTACAAATAATTGGCACGTAATCAACTTATTTGCAGTTAATTAAGTAGATAATTAGGTATCTCTACTTACAGGTCCCCTCGTTGCGATAGCAAAGATTAAAAATGTCTAACACTTTGTTTAATACACAACACAGCCCGCCTTCTCAAGTTATTTTTCAGCGATTCGAGCACTTGAGTGTCACTTTTCACTTGTTGAAACGTTAACACATAAGTTGGTCTATTTCCATCGTCATACACTAGCGCTTTTACTCGACCCCACAAAAAAATCCAACGGTGTATACAGATACTCCAAACTCTTCTCGAAACCGTCGCACTGCCAAGTTAACGTTGTCATTACAACGCGCCAACATTCTCACCATTTCACAATATTGAATGTTTGTGTACAAAAACGCCATAAGTAGTCACGAAATTCGCGCGCACGCGCCGCCGGGTAACGGGATAAAACAATACATCTGTGACGCATGTGCCGGCGGCGCTGAGACTGAAGTAAACATGGCCACTGTCACGTATTTTGCACGTCCCGCCTCTCCGTGCAGATCGCCATTTCTCTTTCTCACCTTTAGGTTACGTTTAAGTTAAAAAAGATAGGTAGCATTATTGTTTACTTCAAATTGTCTTTTTCATGGTATTGTATGGATGATTCGTACTTGCATTGAAATAAAAGCTATTATTATCCCGCGTATGCGAAAATTTAAATTGGTCGACAACAATTTGTGTTTGTTTACCTGTTTTGGCGGGTTTGCGCATGTGATGGCTTGACCTATTAATAAATAGACACGGCAACGTTTTTAATGAAGATTATTTGAAAAATGTGACCTATATTAAAAAGTGGTTCACTTGATTCTGCTCGTTATTCTGATCAAACTATTTTCAGGTTTTGCGCATTTTACGTTACACCTTGTATACAACTTTGATATGTATACTTCAATCTGAGCATTTCAAAATTTTAAGCAACATTAAATACCATGTTAAAAAAATATTGAAATGAAGTTGTTTTCAACTTTAAATTCGCTACTGCTTCTAAACTACAAGTGATATTTTTTAGCGAAAAATTAGGAATACATATTTTATTCGCTAGCGGGCCCGTGCGACGACTGTAAGGGACTACGGGTCGACGACTACACTCACCTTAATGAGTGACTAAGCTTTTAAAGAAAATGTGTGTTTTGAAAGGATTTAGGCCTCATTAGGAAACCATGGTGGTGCAACCAAGGTTGTGTTGTCAAAAATTAATACTTGGTAAAACAACTGTTAGTAGCGCGAGATAGTGCCTAATTTCAGAATGTTGTGCGTAATTTTTTTATTATATAGTTGCTTACTAGATTTGACTTGATTTTATAATGGATGAGTTTGCAAACAAAATTGGAACTAACGCCGCCGCCATCTTGTTTTTTCAATACAATTTACAAAATAATTACACTTACAGCGCCTCCCTGTCAACGACATTCGAGGGCCAACACAATCCTTGTAGCCATCGTAAACTATTAATCCGGTAGTAATAAGGATCAAATTCGCAAAATACATTTATTTGATAGCATGAAACTGACAGGTGTCAAGAACGCGTTCTCTCGACAGCCGGACTGCGAACAATCTATCAGAAAAAAACTCAAATGTCTGTCGGTCAAAATTAACAAAATTATCTTCTGTGAGGCATTTGAACTCCCAATCACCAAATACATTCGGTCTGGCAACAAATAAATTTAAAATAAAAACTATATTTCAATGTAGATTTTTCATTTCATATTGTGGACAACCGCTGTGAATTAAAAAGTTCATAACAATATCATAATTTCACGACAAAACAAGATCACAATCATAAAAGTAACTCCAAAAAGCTCAATAACAATAAATTATTTACCCGCACCCCAGTTTATACACATTTAAATCCGTACAAAAATATCTTGTTCCAAGCTTTCTAACTACAAAAAGTTTTAAGCAAGTCTGTCAACATTCCAACAATTTTTTTTTCGCGAACACTTTTTTAAACGAGCGAGTGAATGAACAATGTAGGAGTGAAATAATAATATCAGGGAACTTGTTTGTATGTATGGTCACGTTCCTTCCAAAGTAACTGAATTTTAAGCGGTTTTTGTTAAAATATCTTGTAATAATAACCGTCGTGGCGGGCGTCATGGATACAGCCTGTAATAGGTCGATTAGCGAATGGCTGTATAAAGACTACGTGACACGGCCTATCGGTGCTTATGAAACAATTCAGATTTTTATAACTATAGTTTATTTATCGACTTTGCACTAGGTCAAAGCAAGATCATTTTATATAATAAAAATCTTAAGGGGGAAATTCAAATTTTCAAAAAAATTCAAAAGTTGTTAATAATGATCAGGCTGACACTGTTTACACTTACAGCCTGTAAACAGAAAAAACAAAAAAATAGAATGTTCCAGCAAAACATTTTTTAAAGCTAACTCAAAACTTTGTCTGCAAGAATTTCTTTTATGTACAAAAACCGGAAACTTTTCAAAACCCCTGTTTACATGTTCTGCAAAACAATTTTGCAGCGGGTAGTAAAAAACCGAAGCATCATCGTTAGAGGGTAGTCAGAGATACTTGATCATGTGTCAGTCATCGTGAATAATTGATCCGATCCGTCCTCAATGGTACTTATAGTAGGTACCTAGGTACTTGTTGAGGGACTATAAGGAGGAAATGGTTTACTAATTACTATGGAGCTGTTGGGGACCAGGAAGGCCCTTAAGGGAATTGTACGATATCAAGTTTGATAAAGGGGTCGAAAGGAGCATGTGAATTGGGCGTTGATTCAACCTATGTTCAATAATAAGATTGTACAGTCAACCTCAAAAAGATGTATAAATCAGCCAGAATACATTATATATGTCTACAATCTTTTATCAATGTGTATAGCCCCATTGATTACTAAATTGTAGCTACATATTGATACAGTTTTTTTTTTTCTGCTAGCCTATTTTGTGTTCCATTGCTGGGCAAAGGCCTTGCCTTTTCCCTTCCATACCTTTCTGTCTTGTGCGATCTCTGGCCATGTTGGCCCTGCAAACATGATCAGATCGGATCGTCACACCAGCTTCGCCGTGATCTACCTCAACGTCCTCCTCGAGGCATGCTGATACAGTATTATGTATGGAACACAAATTGTACACAGTCAAATGAATCCTTGTCACGTATAATGTCGAAGCCAACTGTTTATTCAGTCGTTTAGTTAACCGCGCCTTAGACAGTGCGCGCCGGCCGCTACCGCGGCACCGCTTGCTCGGCTCGCACGCGGTCGGTCACAGTTCTAACCTAACCTATAAATGAATATATTTCAGGCCGCTAGTTGAACGGCCGCCGTTTAGTTTAAAGGCTAGGCGGTTAACTAAACGGCTAATAAAGCCATACAAATTGTCATTGTGTTGTGGCTGCGACGTAAACATATTTTTAACCGACTTCAAAAAAGGAGCTTTTCTAGTCAACACGTATGTATGTTACATGTTTGTATGTCCGCGATTTTCTCAATAACGAATGAACCAGTTTTGATGATTCTTTCACTAACTTAATCTACACACTTTCAAGAAGGTTAAAACCTTCCTGAAAGTGTGTAGATTAAGTTACACACGTCTTCAATTCTTCAATGTCAATGCACCTTAACTTGGCACCGACTTCAGAAGCTGTTAAGTTTTTTATGAAGGTTATTTTATTAGTTTTAGGCTTTTGAAGTAGGTTTTTACTTTTTCAATTGTTTGTTTAAACAGCCGACTGTATGTGCATTTGAAAGAAAAACAGTAGAACTGGCATTCAAATATGCAAAAAACCTAGCAAGTGCGTGTCGGACTTCGCAGTGTATGATTCCGTAACAAATCTTCTTCAGGCTTCTTCTGGGTAAGCTCACTCCATCGTCGACTTTGTCTCTGTCACCTCTGACCTAGACTAGAGTCAAGAGCAAACCCATCACAAATAAAAAAAAAAAAAAAAAAATGTAGAATAACCGCAAAATCAAGTTATTTGTAATAGGAAAAAAGAGGAAAATTTCAAAGAAAAAAATCTGATTTATCAATATATTGGTATTTGTTAGTAAAACATACGTAACAATAAACATTATCACAATATTTCAAGTAAAAAGAATATTCGGAACAAAATTTTGTGAAAAAAAAAGCTGACTTTGGTGGTTTCTCATTCCATTGCTTTTCATTTTTTTTTAACAAAAAATACAGTAGGTATTTATCTACTCAACGAGCTCTTAAGCACTATACCCCACTCGATGGGGTAGGTCAAAATTTTTTTCGCGCTCCCCTTTACCTGTAGGTAGAAGCCCCGCTTAAAAACGTTTTAAACGATTTTTTGAAAATTTGTATGGCTTTGGGTCAACAAGAGGGTTATACTGTGAAAATTTCTGTAGCTCTAACCGTTTGGCTGTAAAACCTATGTGACAGAAGACGGACGGACGGACTGACACGTGAGGGACAGCAATAGGGCTCCGTTTGGATCCTTCGGATAGGGAACCCTAAAACGGAAAAGCGCAGCCATTAAGTATTACAGAGTTTACCTAATAACAATAATATTTTTAAAATGTATGTATTAGAAGAATTTATTTTTTATTTGAATAAATGGTATATTATATTTTAGTTAGGACTATTACACGGCTAACGTAACTATAATGGAACGCCTCTAGCCAGCCCATATGAAAGCATCCTGTGTATGACAGGATGCGAAAAGCGGACTACCGTACATCGTAACGCAATTTGGCAGAATGCCAGTAGATGATAGCAATTGACTGATTTAAAGTTAGAACGTGGTTTGGAATAATCTTATAATGTGGCAGTACGTACACAAATATTTGATAATTTATATATACTCTTTGTTCTAAATCATGGAGGCATGTAGTTACGATTTATAATTTAGGATCTAGTATAAATAAATAGTTAGTGGTTTAAAGATTCGTTAATAGCCCTTAAGCTTAGGGCTTCAGCTGTGTTTATAATTTACCAAGAAGTAATTAATATTTGAATTTTTGGAATCATATACGTAAATAGTACCAAGAGTTCCAAGTGCTTTCTGGTAAAGTACGACTTCATCTGAAATCCCTTGGCACCATATTAATTACGTGTGAAGGAAGTCACTGTGATTAACGGAATTGATATTAGGGAATAGTTCACCGGATTAAGTAATAACTTAGATAATTATGTGATAGATAATCTTAGAAGCTATAATTGGAAGAAGTTGGCAGAATCATTTGATGAATTCGTTCTGTCAACGTATTTTCTTAGTTATCTTCTGCCTAGCCTTTTCCCAACTATGTTGTGGTCGGCTTCCAGTCTAACCGGATGCAGCTGAATACCAGTATTTTACATGGAGCGACTGCCTATCTGACCTCCACTGACTACCCGTAACGACTGGCAAAAATCTACAAATAACAACAGTGATTCCGAGGCACAGGAGCGACCCGTGCGGTTATCGATTCAGCCCATGAGCCCAGAACATATTTTCTTAGTAGTTAGTATGATTTTTTTATATTTGTATGTACCTATGTAATTGTTCTTTTTATTTCTAATTTTCTATTATGTTGCACCTAGTAGTTTGTCTCTACAATCATCCTAGAGTAGACACTGGTAGCAAATTCATACGGCATTCATAAAATAACACAGTATCATAGAATCTATAAGTATCATAATACCTAATTGACATGTCTTTTTTTTTTTATTTACACTTCAAAGTCACAAACATCTGTTTAACCCTGGCTCTTGTACTGGGAGTTCCTGTATTACAAGAGCCAACATTTTAGGCAGTAAGTCCGCCTTTGTTATTTATACAGCTTTTAATAAATAAATAATAATTCAAAAATTTATACAAATAGGTAAATAAAACTGAAGTGTCTGTTTGTAATGTCAAAATAACAGCTTTTTAATAAATGCATATGAAAGTATATACGGTACTTATAACAAAACAACAATTTTTTTTTAAATCTGTCTGTCTGTCTGTTTGTTTGTTTCGGCTAATCTCTGAAACGGCTGGAACGATTTTGACGGGACTTTCACTGGCTGATGTTAATTTAGGCTACTTTTATTTAAAAAGGGGGAACCCTTTCTTGCGCAAAAAAATAAAACCAATGAAGTTTTGAACAAAATCCAATTCAAATAGGGAAGAGTATTGACATCAACGCGGGCGAAGCCGCGTGCAACAGCTCGTAAATAATAAAATAAATGTATGAGTATTGAGTATGGTTGGGCGTTACTAGTAAAATTCTTCTAAACATTATAACTTGCATCTGCAAGGAAAATTAATAATTTGAAACACAAACATTCAACGCTTGAAAAGCGCAAGACGATTATTTTTTCCTGAATACCGTCAGCATTGCTATGAAATTCAGCGCCTTATATTCGCTGAGAGCAACAGGGCTTATGATAAAATACCGGACCAATTCGTGCTCCACGATCCCCAATGGGATGCTGCCATATAATCACAGAATAGTAGATGCAGAAGGTCAGTTCCGTACAGCGGCAAGCGAAAACGAAAACAGATGCGCGCGAACGGTCTGCTCATAAAGTATCTGATAAAATGTAAAAAACGGATCAGAAGACATACTGTCGACAAAACGGACGCCTATACACCTTAAAGTTGCTTTTTGTAAACACTAATTCACCCTGCCCCTATGAACCTTTGTTTGTCTTACAATTGCAGCTTGCAAACAAAATTGTTTTGAAATTGGAAAGGCCTGGCGTTTGTCGATGGTACCTGTGGAAGCCAATTCGTAGTGCCACTTATAATTTGAGTGCTTTGATTTTTTTTATTAAAAAACAATCAAATACTTAACCTGAAAATCGAATTTTAAATCACCTTAAATCTGTATTTCTTTTGACTTTGAGGTTAATTTTATAACCTCGATTTTCATCGATGTTTTTCCAATTACAATGTAATGATGTTATTCAAACAAAAAGTCAAAAGTGTTAAGAAATCAAGTTGAAACCTTTTAAATACATATACGAATGTGTTACTAATTCCCTTTTTAAGAATTTGACCTAACAGGGTTACAGGGTTCATTTACGTACATCAGATACTTTTGGAACGGACTATACGTAAGGAGATCTCTCAATCGAATATAGTCGCAAGTGCGCTTGCGTGAAGCATGTCTGTGTGCGTGCTTTTTCGCTCGTGGTCTGGAGCTGACCTTCTATACCTTTCTATTTTGTGATGGTACCCTGTTAAATTGTTTCCAATCTGCCTGTGATTTTTGTTTGTTTAAGGTTTCGCGTCTTTTGTTTTTGTTTAAGGAAAAGGCTTAGCTGTCCTTTGTTTTTTATTCTTTTTCTGAAATGAGCGAGATACAAATTGGGTACTTGATATTTAAACGGTCGCCAAAACGTTTGTGGTTTAGCTTTGAAATTGAGGACACGAGTGTTAGTTAGCCCTGGATCGGGAATATGTTTCCTCTTTCCAGAATTTAACATAATAACGTATACATGGAGTACGTGAGCTGAAACAGTAGGCAGGTAGTGTAGAGTTTCCAATCAAGCCCCGATCTAAAAAGATCTGGCTGACGGTATTTTGACATTCGTACGGTCACTTTTATAAAAGGCATAGAGTAGGGGCTAGGGAGACGTCAGCGAGGCGCAGCCCCCTGGGCGAAGATAGGCGCGTTGTTTTAAATAGAACTTTCTGTCTGTTATAGACAGAAAGTTATCTAAATACATCAAAGAGTGCGCGAGGCGGATTATCATTTATTAGTAAAGTAACGATTCCCATTCGGGGAATGTTACAGTACCTAAGTGTCGCTTTTCTGTCTTTTAGTCCACTTGAGGATAGAATAACACGTGGTAAAGTTTCTTCAACAATAATAAATAGCACACTTTGACGATTTTCTACGCAGAAAAGAATCCCGTTTTTGCCCAACTCGCTCGAAAAGAAACAATTCTTCATGGCTGAACATTTGTCAACGAATTTATTATTAAGTCTAACAAGCGAAATTGTGTTTGATATTTTTTTTTCCTTCAGAATAACGCGGCTCTAAGGTTTCTTTGAATAGTTCTCTTGTTTTATTGATCGTGGGTGGAGTCGCTATGGCAATAAAATATTTTATGAGTGAAATATAAAGATTTTATGTAGCTATATGCAATGTTGTTTTATTATGATATGTTTCAAACAACTATTAATTTTATGTGCATTATAATAATATTGGTTGAAAACACCTTAATTTTGGATTATTTTAACTATTGCAAAAGCATTGGTTTTTGCTAGTAGCCATAATAGCGGGTACGCATAAGTAATACATAGTTGTTTTCGACCAAATATACATTTTTTTAAACAGCGAAAGACCCATTGAAATATAAAAAACAGATATTACAAACACTTACAAAAACTATTAACACACAATCAATCTGCCTAGCCTTTTACCAACTATGTTGGGGTCGGCTTCCAGTCTAACCGCATGCAGCTAAATACCAGTATTTTACATGGAGCGACTGCCTGTCTGATCTCCACAATCCAGCTACTTGGTAAGACTGGTTGTCAGACTTTCGGGCTTCTGACAACCCGTAACGACTGTCAAAGATCCACGAATGATAGCCGGGACCAACGGCTTAAGGTGCTTTCCGAGGCATGGAGGAGTCTCGGTATGAAAAGATGGTCACCCATCCACAGACCAACCCCGGCAAGCGTAGCTTAACCTGATGGATCGACCCGTGCGGCTGTTATTACTTAGCCTATTAATACATAAAAACTATTAACACACACTACTTCCTTATATCTATGGAAGGCCTTTAAAATGAAAATACATTTAAGAATAAAACATGGTTCTGCACCCAGTGGCAGAACGGGACGATCATCACTACATGCGTGCATATACTGACGGTATCCTTAATAATGCCGCGACATCCTTATGCATTATCATTGAAATTTCAGTTTTATTGTCATAATATTAAGTTATATTCCTAATCGTCATCGCAGGCCCTCAGACCAAACATACTCGAAAGAAAGATCTTATCTGATTCAGATCCAAACAAACATCAATCTCCTTACATTCTAAGCGCCATTGTTGCGAGACGCTATCCAAATTTATTCCTTTTATATCCCAGAGCTAAGTTACAACAGTTAATACATAATATTATGTTCCATTCTTTAATCTCGTTTGTAAAACCATTAAAACATAAAAAGAGCCTTTTAGAATAATTTCCTGCAGTAGACCTTTTTTTTTTTTTTTTTGTGGATGGGAAATCATCAAATAACTTCTCCCGCTCTGGGTGGAGCGGAAGGGCGTGTCAGACTTCTACTGACTAAAACCCACCCGTGTTCCTTCAGTTGCCTATGCCAGGGCCACGGTATCTTTTTCAAACAACCCTCGACCCCAGCGGCATCGGCCCTATTGGACCCCATCTTTTGCTGACATCTCTTTGAGGCGCGCGTGGAACACAACGCGCCGTCGACCCGGGCCTGGTCCTCACCGGACGGCGAGCTACCCACTACTCACCGTCCGCAAGCCCGCGCCTACGGTGGCCGGGAATCGGCTATCGATTCCCGCCGCCCAGGGCGTCTCCTGCGGCGACTGAGGGCGTGAGGCTGCCTCTCCCTCACGCGTTCCGCCTCCTACTTCGCGAGCATTACCGCTTCGCAGAAGGAGGTGACGGCCTCCCATGCACTCTCGCTCCGCACCATGGCCTGGACCAGGCTCGGACGCGAGAGATCGCCGCTGCCGATCGCCTCCGTGAGAACACGGCGGTGCTCTGCCCAAGCCGGGCAGACCTCCACTGTATGCTCCACCGTGTCCTCTGGGCGATCCACACAATGGTGACACCCGGGCGTTTCCTCCCGCCTTATGCGAAACTCCTGCAGTAGACCTGAGGTGGCGGTAGGAAATACCGAGGGTCTAAAGTGCGTTTGGTTAAAAGGAGAAGACACATAGAAAGGTACACTTTCTGCGGTTTTAACGCAAATACCCTTCTGTACAGGAATATGTAATATGAATGAATATGTACTATCGAAAACACCGACGACGCCTTTATAACTTAAAGTTGCTTATTTTTTACACTGATTCATTGAAGGAACCGTGCCCCTATGGTGCTTTGTTTTACTTTGTCATAAGTACAATTATTGGCGCTTGCAAGCGAAATTGTTTCAAAATTGGAAAGGCCTGGCGTCTGTCGATAGTACATGGAATACGCGTTTGAGCGTATGACATTCATGGGTTGTAGATGAAAAACAGCGTCAGGTTAGTACCTACCTAGTGTTGCCATCTGAGCTGAGGCCCTTTAGGCATGAGTATATATTTTCGTTTTTTTTTTAACCCTTCGAATGCCGGAACGCAGGTCTGCGCACCATTTTTTTATGCGAGTGCGCCACTCGAAAAAACACCTAATTACATTAATGTAATTAGGTGTTTTTTCGAGTACAGCTAAAATCGCGCAGACCTACGTTCACGGCACATGAAAGGTTAATAGTTTTAAGGTGCTTCTAGTTACTAATCATGCGGATAATCGAGTTTTGTTTCTTTCTATATAGATAATATATATATATATATATATATATATATATATATACATATATATAATTACTACTCAATTATACTATACTACATAGAACTAATTAGGTACTAATGACTGATGTTCGGTCGTAAGACCAAAAACACTATGTTTTTGTATCCAAGCCTTTTCCCAAGTATATGGGGAAAAGCTTTTGTCGACTATAGTGTGACCGTTACCGCTGTACCGCTGGAAGCGTGAACGTTGACGAATGAGCGGCGGGACGCCGTGAGCGTTGATGAAGGAGCGGTCTGCACTGCCCCCAACCGCACATACCTAAGGCGCGGTACAGCGGTATCGGTAAAACTATCAGCATCTTCCTCTTCGTGGGGTCGACTTCCTGTATTACCATAGCAGTATTTTACATGGAGCGACTGCCTATCTGACCTCCACAACCCAGACACTGGGTAACTCGATACCCCAATATTACAATATTTTTATACATTAATTTCTCTCACAACTTCTTATAGCAGCAGGTGTTGGAGCCATATAATCTGTAATAACAACACCCCTCACGTCGAATGAAATGAAACGTAACGCTTATTACCAGTACAAGTATCATTAAAACTTATAGACGACGTAGGTCGCCTAAATCAAGACTTGGGTTCGGTCCGAGGCCTCGGAAAAGGTCTAATTGAGGCTTTAGATAGAAAATAATAATTAGCTAGATTCTTAATTCAATTTATATACGGGTTTATAAGAGATTACGGTGGTTTTAATGCTATAAATGAGCCTTGAAATGATTTCTATAAAAACTGTGGCGCCATCTAAATTGCATTGCCTGACGTCACGCAAAATCCTGCATCGCGCAAGCAGAGTTTACCGCGCGCTGTCGGGCATCAATCATCGGGAAGTTTTCCACCGGACACAACACCCGTCAGGTCGGAAGATATTCCCTTTTCTATGGAGGATCAGCGAACTTTACACCCTGTTCCTCATCCCTCTATAAAGAAAGGCATTATCCTAATCAATGTTATACGAGTATAAACACAGGAGAACTCTGCTGCTCATCCTCTTTACATATTAGCTCATGCCATACCATGTGGTCAAAAACTAAAGATCAGTTAATTTCGTGGAAACTATATTCCACTATGATTCCAACCCCCTCACTGACATAGAACTCTATATTATATAATACATTAGGTGATTAGGTAAGGTACCCATCACTCTTCAAAGAAAACCGTACTACGGTCTGTTCCAAAGAATCTGATGAAAATGTAAATAAATGGATCAGAAAATATACCTATGGAAACCAATTTGTAGTGCCACTTACAAATTGAGTGCGTTGATTTGATAATTTGTATTCTTAAACCCGAAATTCTAATTCTGAATCACCTTAAGGATGTTTTTCATTTGACAATTCTATTGAGGTTAATTTTATAACCTCAATTTTAGTTGATGATTCTTCAATTACAATATTATAATGTTATTGAAACAATTATTGTTGCAGTTAAACAGCGATGAGATAGAAACTTTCGCAATACAAATGAATGCGTTACTAATTTCCTTTAGTGAGTGATTGCATAAGAATTTAACCTAAACAGGGTTTGTTTACACTTTCATCTGATACATTTGGAACAGATATTACATGTTTTACTAAACATCTAGCACAAGCTTGTGTCGACTATAGTTTGACCGTTACCGCTGTACCGCTGTGGAAGGGGGGCGTGAATTTTGATGAATGAGCGACCTGTAAGTGCCCCCCGTCTCGCCACGCATATACCTAAGGCGCGGTACAGCGGTATCGGTCGGTTCTAGCAAGTCTAGCTCTCATGTGTATATTCTGTATCATATGCAACCTCTCGGGTGTAAAGACCCACAATTCTATTCAGATATGCGCATAGGAATTAGTGGCCATTATTGTTGGCCAGATAAACAGGAACGTTTCTGAGGAAAGGGAAGTGTGGTTTGGATGTGGTCTTTGTGGAAGGTTTTGATTTTACATTGGTGTTAGTAATACTTATAGTAGTAAAGATGAAGACTACATGGTTTTAGACCTACATCCCAATTTTAGACGCAATTCATAATCCATTGATTATAATGTTTGAAAAGTTCGACGACTCGACAATGTAAATACCGCATTGATTATTGTTTAATTGTGAAAATGAAAGGCACTGTAATTGTAAGGGGCTCGTGGTTAAGCAATAACAGCTGCACGGGTCCATCGATCAGGGGGCCGATTCTACTAATTTGCAACGTTACACGTTCAATTGTGTTTCAACAACAGTTCAGTTTCGATCGCCGTTCGATAGTTACCAAAAAAGTCATTCTACTATTCTATAAGCAAAATGGAAACTAAACTGAAACCGAATCGTAACGGGAACGTAACTGCTGGTACCCTGTGTGACCAACATTCCAAATAGTATGTTTTAATAATACCACAGAAAAAAAAAGTTGAATCTAATAATATTACTAAATACGAATAAGTGCTACTAAAAGTATTTTTAATACAAAAACATATCTAGACCATACTTATATTTTTAGCCTGTATATTTTTTTGTAACATTTCAACTTTATAAATAATAAAAACTCAAAAGAACGTTTCGTTTTCGGCCCCAGCTTGCGAAATCTGTGAAACGAAACGTTTCAATATGTCAAAAAGATAATGATGCGACTAAACGTCACGCTCATGTTCGGTTTTGTTAGCAGAATAGCTTTTGAGATTGTTTCGATCGATCGGTGACTGAACTGAAACGTAACCGCAGTTGGATCGTTGTTACATTAGTGGAATGCGAAAACGCTCAAAAGCCGTGGTTCAGCTGCCATTCAATTGCGATGTTTTAACAATTTTGTTAGTAGAATCGGCCCCCAGGTTAAAGAAAGTCGTTGGACAGCCTGGTTGTCATTCTTGGATCTTTGACAGCCGTTACGGGTCGTCAGAAGCCTGAATGTCAGACAACCAGTCTTATTAAGGGGTATCGTGTTACCCAGTAACTGGGTTGTGGAGTCGCTCCATGTAAAATACTGGTATTCAGCTGCATCGGGTTAGACTGGAAGCCGACCCTAACATAGCCAACTATGTTGAAAAGGCTAGGCACAGATTGATTTTTAGCGTTTCGTACCTCAAAAGGAAAAAACGGAACCCTTCTGGGATCACTCGTGTGTCTGTCTGTCCGTCTGTCACAGCCAATTTGCTCCGAATCTAATAGACCGATTAAGTTGAAATTTGGTACACGTATGTATTTCTGTGACCCAAAAACGGACGTGTAATGTAAATTAATGAATTTTGAATAAGGGGGTCAATTTTGGGGGGCAAATAAGAAAATTAATATATATATATATAAGTTACATATATAAGTATATATATATATTTGCAAACTGTACCGTGCGATATATCAAACAAAAGGGCTTACTGTGAGGGTCTCAAATATATTTTAATAATTTCATTTTTTATTTTAATAAGAAAATAGACGAAAATTGACCATTCCCCCCCCCCCTTTATCTCCGAAACTACTGAGCTTAAAATTTTGAAAAAAGACAGAACATTTCTATAGCTACAATTCTATAGCTATAGATTACAGGAAAATATTGTGCGTACAAACTTACATTTGTAGTTGGCATATATATGGGAGAACATGTTTTTCAACTACAATGTTAAGTTTGTTCTTGGGATAAATTCATCAGAAGGCTGCACAGTATCTTTTTTAATGAACCAAATGGTGACATGAGGCGAGTGTGAGTGAGAAAGATGTAGTGCCTATGTTCAGACTTGCCAAGATATTTCGGCCGTAGTGTAGATTCGTTCATCTACATTTGTGATTATTTTATGTTTTTTTTTTTTTTTTTTCGTCAACTACTTTTTTTCCAGAGGAACTTCATCTGAGCTGATCACGAGGAGAAGGCGACATATACATGTAAAACTTATTTCTAAGTTTGAAGTCAATTTAAATAGAGCTTGAAATTGGTTACAGAGGTAAAACCTTCAGCTGCAGTTGACGTGTTATCGAAGGCAGCTGACATCACGTTGACGGCTGACGCTGCAGTTGCTCAGGAAAAGTTCTTTTAAGTATCGATTGACGACCGTTAACCGCAAGAGTTAAATTCTTTTTAGTAATAAAAACATTTTAGCAAAAAATAAAACCGACTTCCAAAACATAACACTAGAAAGTGAAAATTAACTTAATTTCGGTAGTCGGTGTCTTTGGTTTTGTATTTTCGTTTTTTGCCACCGACTTCCGAAATTAAAGTTATTTTGTAGTGTTAGTTAGTTAGTTATTATTTTATAATTCGAATACCACTACCTGCTATGTAAATAACAGTGATAAGAAATTATTAAAACATCATCCACATAATATGCTAAGTGGGAAAAATAGACATTATTGAAGCTAACTCAAAAACTACCCAAGCAAAGTTAATAAAATGTATATGGGACCACCTAGGAAGTACACCCTTTCAAACAAAAAAGAATTTTCCAAATCGGTCCATCCGTCTTTGAGTAATTGCGTAACAAACATACAAAAAAAAAACAAGCAAACGAATTGAGAACCTGCTCCTTTTCGAAGTCGGTTATAAATACTTTTCATTGTACATATTTCCACTATACAGGAAGGCTATATTATTGATGTACTCGTCGCGCCTTTCTAAGAAGGTAAGCTAAAAGAGGGGAAGGAACAAGATATCACAATAAAGGGCAAAAGGCGTGAAAAATAAACCATTTTTTCGAAACATGCACAAAATGAACGCCATAAAATAGATATGTAGAGAAACTGAAGTGAACATAAAACGCGACATTGGAAACCCGGCCAAGTCAATGTCGATATCGCAAAGGTGGCACCAAATGGGATTGGACAGGAAAATAGATGGAAAAGTTACATGATATTATATGAAAAGTGCATTTGTATGTTGACCTATACTGTCAAAGTGGGTTTGGATCGGTTTTAGATACGAAATGGAGTCATATGTTTTCGCTACAACAGCGAAATATCTATTATGTGATTCAAGTCGGATTAAAATTAAAGTTTTACAAATAAAGTCTATTAAGAATTTCCTAAAATCGAGTGAGAGAGGTGATTTCAGGTGTTGTATGGTGTCTGTGAGTGTATGTGTGCTACCATTGCGCGTCGTTTAATTCAGTGTCAGCTCAAGGTATTTATATTAATTGGACCGTGTTATGCAGAAGGCAGCCATGTCGGGAAAAGTACAAACAGAGTTATAAGCATTTTTCTGTCGATGGTTGCATTATGGATGTATGGACAAGGCTGCATTTGACGGCTCATATCTCCGTGATAAATAGAGATAAAAAAAATCTTGTATGTCGAAATTAGTATGACTGTGTTTATAACACCATAGTGTACCATAACTAGATCCAATAGTTCTGAGACATCATAACCAGAGTTTCACAACATTTTCTTTATTATTTTTTTACAACTGAATCCAATTTAAATGAAAACTAAATCCAATTAAGTAGACCATCTCTCATCACAAGCTAAAATAACAACATCCTCACTCGGAAGTCCACTTCAATCCACCGCAAAAACAAACGTGTTGGTTTATTATTTCTATAAAAATATTTCATTTCACTCACGGACAACCGGGTATTGACCCAAATATCAGAAATTCAAGATTGACACAGAACATATCCAAGGAGTACATGATGATAATACAAATTACTTCGCAACCCTAGTTGCTGAAGCGGCGGACGGACCTTATGATAATGGTTCTTTCATATTTATGAGAAGACATGGCCTATTTGTCATGGTAACTGTTGCCAAAAACTGGATTAAGTAAACGTATTGAAGAAAGAGATGAAAGATTTATAAGTATCGATAATGGTGTGCCAAGATCTTTTCTTCGAGAACTTATTATTACAGAACTTAAAACTATGCAAGCAAGCTCTCAATAGACCCAGATCGTGTCCGCATTTAAATTATTATAAACTCAAAACATCAAAACGTCAAACATTCCCTAAAAAGATTTCAAAGAATCCTCCAAACACAAAAGACACTGTTGAAACCGAATCTTAGCAAGAGCCACAAATTCACATACATAAATCAGCTTTACATCAAAGAACATATAAAATACACCCTCCAAGAAAAATGAGAGGAAATCATATAAAAGGTTCCAAAGGTTTCATTATTATACTAGGTATAAATTCTCGGGTTATAGGGGGACTAGGAAATAGTCTAGGTCAGGTCATATCCGCCAAATAGGATGGATGGAAATAACTACATGATGGATGACAAAGTTGTGGACAAGAACGTGACTGAAATAGATTGAGGGTAAATCTGTGTTAGTCTTTTAATAAGACTTAAAAAAAAAAGGATGTCCTATTTATCAAAGGGGTCTTGATCGAGTAACTTGATGCGGGTGAAGTTTCTAGCAAAAGTAAATTGGAAAATTGATGTTTTTCGGGTTAGCTGGATGCTGTTGATATAGGGGAGTAAACTAAACTAATTATTTAAACCGGTCGAAATGGCGGTACTTCGGTGAGGCCTTTTTTTTTTTTGTTTATGGGAAATCATCAAATAACTTCTCCCGCTCTGGGTGGAGCGGAAGGGCGTGTCAGACTTTTACTGACTAAAACCCACCCGTGTTCCTTCAGTTGCCTATGCCAGGGCCACGGTATCTTTTTCAAACAACCCGCGACCCCAGCGGCATCGGCCCTTTTGGACCCCATCTTTTGCTGACATCTCTTTGAGGCGCGCGTGGAACACAACGCGCCGTCGACCCGGGCCTGGTCCTCACCGGACGGCGAGCTACCCACTACTCACCGTCCGCAAGCCCGCGCCTACGGTGGCCGGGAATCGGCTATCGATTCCCGCCGCCCAGGGCGTCTCCTGCGGCGACTGAGGGCGTGAGGCTGCCTCTCCCTCACGCGTTCCGCCTCCTCCTTCGCGAGCATTACCGCTTCGCAGAAGGAGGTGACGACCTCCCATGCACTCTCGCTTCGCACCATGGCCTGGACCAGGCTCGGACGCGAGAGATCGCCGCCGCCGATCGCCTCCGTGAGAACACGGCGGTGCTCTGCCCAAGCCGGGCAGACCTCCACTGTATGCTCCACCGTGTCCTCTGGGCGATCCACACAATGGTGACACCCGGGCGTTTCCTCCCGCCTTATGCGAAACCTTCGGTGAGGCCTGTATTCAGCAGTGGACGTCTTTCAACTGAAATGATAATGATGATGAGGGGAATAAACAGTTTGATCGATAGTTTAAAATGTAAAAATCTTGTTCAAAATGGACTTGGTTAAACTATCTAATGTCTATGTTCACGATAATATTTCCAGTATAGATACCACTATCCATCTACTGATTGCACGAGCTGTTCCTATGAGCCCGGAACAGATTTTGCTAAGTGATTTATAACAGAGGCACACAGCTCTAAACTAGAACGAAATTTAGGTATATAAGCCAGGGGAGTACATCGTGAAGGCTCTAAAAGTAGGGCGTACACGAAATACAGCCCGGAAGTTGGCAAGACAGCAAGTTGTAAACATCTTAACATCGCGAAATTCACGAACATTTTTCTCAAAACCAGGACGTAAAAGAATTGCCGTAACATTCGTGAAAAAAGGCACTATCGAGAATTAAGTAGAACGCCTCACTCAGTAAAGACGATTGCTATTCAAAGCAGCTCAATGAACATCTCCAGGGATATTTTCAGGCTTCACTTTTTTATTCACGCGGATGATATATGAGAAAAGCGCTAAAAGCTTTAACTAGCCCCATTTAGTTCTATGCAGTTCGCTTATTAAAAACTTTTAAAGCTCCTGTTAGAGCACAGAATAATGGAGGAAAATGAATTATGTGAAAATTTTCACATGTAATTCGTCCGTAGATGTACAACTTTTAATTTCCGAGCAATTTTCCGTGTGCACAATGAAACTCCTTAAATATTTGTTTTATGAGAAGAAAATGCTTTATCTACCAATTTGGACTCTGTTTCAACTTGCGAGCGAGCCATTTTATTTGATGAAGCGAGGGACATGAAAAATTCGGGGCCATTTAGGCAATTTGTGAACATATTGAGGCTTTGTGTGTTTCATACCTGACAATTATCTTCAGCGTGTCTTGTGGCTAATATAAATTCTGCGTCCTTTTTACCGCACTTATTCGAGGTCCAAGCTTTACCTTTTATGTCAGGCTGACCGTAATTTGGGATGTCTAGATTAATTCTGTGATATCTCAAATATTCTGGGCTGGATTTACGACGTGGCAACTTGGACAGCTCTTGCAAAATTCAGTGTTTCTCTATTAATCCGAATTTCCAAGTCCAAAGGTTACAAAGTTTTAAAAGCTTGGTAGAAAATTGTCTGCAGTTATTACTTGGAAATTGTAGCCTCGTCCTAGATATGCAAAGAATAAAATGCTACTTTAATTAAAGCGATCTCGGCTTTTATGGTGTGAATAAAGAGAAATAATGTTGTAACAGCGTTTTTAATATCACTGAGTTGCATTTCTGCTGCTCAGAAAAATACTTCTTGACTGAAGAAAACTGAAGAGTCTTTTTCTAAGGTGTCACAAAATAATAAATTATTGTATTTCAAGGATAAAAGATGTTCTACCCAAATTACACCAAACGCTTAGAACTCCAAAGGATTTGATTATCTTAGGTACCGTCGCCAAACTAGTCAGCTAATTTATTAATGGCTAGGTCAACATGACAAATGCATTGTTGGACCAATCTCGAGAGATTTATTATGCTTAAAGAAGCATTTCGGACACATAGAAGTGCCAAGATGATGTTAACATACCAGATGCATATTTTACCACTGAACAATGAGGAAAATGTCGTCAGGAAAGTGTTGAGTATGAACGTGAAGGGCTATGCGAGTAAGGGAAGACCAAAGAAACGATGGATGGACTGTGTGAAAGATGATATGGCCAGAAAGGGAGTGACTACCGAGATGACGACTAATAGAGAAGTATGGAAGAAAAAGACATGTTGCGCCGACGCGACCCCAAATAAATTGGGACAAGATCAGGAGAATGATGATGCATATTTTACCACTACCACTAAGTCTTAATTATTATTATTACCAATTACCATAGGGTGGGTGGTCATCGACCAGTAAGATAAAAATATCTGATAAAAACATTCTAAGGAAACCAGAATATCATAAGGCCAAAAATTGGAAGACATCTAACATCAACCAAGCCCATACTGGGTCATGATGGACTGACTACGGCCTACTCCCTCTCACAGAGAAGTGGCCTGGGTGCAGCAGCAGTGGAACCGAGGAATATTTTAGTCTGATTACTTGTGTGTGTAACGAATTAATCAATCAATCTGCCTAGTCTTTTCCCAACTATGTTGGGGTCTGCTTCCAGTCTAACTGGAGGCAGCTAAATACCAGTATTTTACATGGAGCGATTGTTTATCTGACCTCCACACGACAGTTACTGGGTAATACGATACCCTTTGGTAAGACAAGTTGTCAAACTTTCACTTCTGACGACCCGTAACGACTGTCAAAGATCCACAAATGACAGCCAGGACCAACGGCTTAACGTGCTTTCCGAGATACGGAAGAGTCTTAGTATGTAGAGATGGTCACCCATCCACGGACCAACCCCGGCAAGTGTAGCTTAACCTGATGGATCGACCCGTGCGGCTTTGTTTATTACTTAGCAACGAGCTCCTCCTTGTGTGTGTAATGAATAAAGGAATATTATTCTTGGTATGTTTATTAAATTAAACTGGAGCGTACAAGTCGCTTATCGCATTCCACAATGCGAAGTCAAGTTGAGGACATGGGTCAACCGATTAATGTACAAACGTAAACCGACAAGTTATCAGTAATAATAACCACTTAGTTGAGGTCTTGAAGAGCTGTGCGTTCCATGAAGCTATTTTGCGGTATTTACTGCTGTGTAGTGTTAAAATTTCTTGGATACAGGGGGTTGATTTAATTTTATGGATGGGTTTCAAGACTTTCAAGGAGTTTCTTGCCCGTTCTTCTCAATTGAGGTCCACGTTTTGGAATGGGCAACTAGCTTGAACTTCCTGACAGTCACCTTTACAATTCGAAAGTGCCTGGAGATGGTTTTAAGGAAGTAAATGCTTTGAGATTGAGTTTAAGCAAAGCTTCTCGTACAAGAAACATGCGTTGATTACCACAATGACGTCACCACGCTTGCATTTGTTTTGGCGATTTCAGACCTAGTCTAGATTTCATCAAGATGGTATCCGAACTAACCTAAACGCAAGTTTTATTATGCCTAAAAGTATATGATCTACTGCAGTAAACAAAATCAGAAAAATATATGATATTCTTCAGGATATTTGCTAGTTAGATAGTGTGTTGGAAACATAATACAATTAATTTGATACGACACAAAAATATCACGAAGATACCTCTAAAAATTTATTTTAACGATTAAAAACCATACTAATATGTAGTGTGACTGGTACTTATTGACGGATATTTAAACACATGTCTCTACTCATGATAATAAACAACTTTTATTATGGGACCAAACCTGAAATCGCATAACTCTTTTTTGCAATTTCAGGCTTGGGCCCATAGTAAAAGTTGTTTGTGGTCTTGAGTAAAATCATGTGTTAAGTATCGGTTACTAATGGAGATTATTCATTCAGATTTCTTGTCAGATTATACTAGAAGCTACCATATTAACGTAATAGAGTTTAAATTTTTTAATCCAATCAATAGATTTTTTGTAAATACGTAGATAATTGCTTCGTATTTTGCAATAAATTACCAGCGTTGTGTCATCGCGCTTCTCTTTCTTTTCTATGCAGTCCGACAGTGACCGTGCTTTAGGTCCTGTAGTCCCCTTAACTTAAATGAAACTAACAAAGTACTTTCAGAAATGACATTGAAAGAATCAGTAAATTCAAAATCAAAGCTTTTGTTTCAATCGAGTCCGACCGACTCCTTTGACAATTCTAAAGTGCCTGTTCGAATTGTCAAAGGATCCGCTCATTCAGAAAGACGAAGTAGTTGCGCATTCCAAAGCGTAGTAGATTTCTATGGAGAAGAACGGGCAAGAAACTACATTCTAAGATTTGAAACCATGTCATGTCTAAGACGCAGCTTTGCAAACTTAATAGGATCGAAGTTAGACGGATGTAACAAAGGATCAACTTCCAAATACCTCAAAAACTGTTAGGTATATCTAAAAGCTTTATAACATCACGCCTGCAATCCAAAAAGGGTGAGGCAGAAGTGTAGCCAGTCCCATAGTATACCCACATTTCGCCAGTTATGTTACCTTATTACAATGAACCGGGCACAAATCCACTCTCCACTGAGAAATTTCAGTTGTAAATCCCAATAACTTTTTGCCCGACCTGGGAATCGAACGCAACCCGTGTTCAGCAGTAGCGCTTTCGAGCACTAGACCATCGAGGCAGCAAAAAGCTATGCCTATTATAGCGTTTAACCACCCACTACTCAACAGAACTCCACCGTTATGGCCAAACTTCGCAGTTTTGCTCTTGTTTTCCGATCCGATCATCCCATAAATAATGACCGGAAGGCGTCAGGAAGGGAAACAATGGGCCCTATTTATAAATCCTGTTATCTTTGGTCTAAGAGCCCCTTTGTATCTAATGTACTCGTCATAAGATCATTAGCCTACATTGGTTTAAAGGATAGTAATGATGTGGATATACTATAGGTACGTACCAGTGTAAAGTTTAACGAGGGATTTACTTTAAGGGGTCATTGTACTCATCATTATGAACAACTTTTACTATGGGACCAAACCTGAAATCGCGAAAAAAAAAATCAGCTGCTACATTTTGACGAATTATGCGAACATAAATGTACTGTACAGCAGATTTTTTTCGCGATTTCAGGTTTGGTCCCATAGTAAAAGTTGTTCATAATGATGAGCACAATGACCCCTTAAAGTACCTCACACTCTGTATATACAGGATGTCGCAGAAATCGACCGACATGCTGTAGGTAGCTTAGTAGATTCAAGCCAAAGGTCAAGCCCTCCCAAAATTACAAAACATATGTTCCGCAAAATCTTATACATATATGTATTTTATTCATCACCACTGTTTAAAATGCATTAACTAAAAAATATTCGAGAAAAAGAATTTATGTTGTATTTTAAGTTTATATGGAGAATCAAAGGTAATTACGGATAGAGTAACTGTTTAATAATATTTTCATGGAAAAGTTACTAATAAAAAGATTTAATTTACACGTGAGAGTCAAAAGAATGACGCATGGCGGTTATTACCCGACTGCGGCGAAGCCTAAAAGGAGGGTTATGTGTTTGACCTTTATGTATGTATGTATGTCCATTTCTTTATTCCCTCGTAACTCCTAAACGAATGAACGGAATTGGATAAATTATACGTCTTTAGATTTGTCTTGGTAGCGCGAGTGTCAGTGGCTACTTTAAAATAAAAAACAAAGTAAAAATGGCGGATTTGGAGTGCCATTTTGTTGAGTTTGATTTTTTTTTCTTCTAATACCATCGAGTGGGAGTATCAAAATTATGAAGATTACAAAAATATATACAACTTATATAGTTAAAAGTAATTCGAAGTGACAAATCGTAAAAAAGCTTTTAAATAACCCTCACGACCAAAACTCCTTGCAAGAACTAAATCATCTGCGAAATCTTTTCCATTTGTAAACTAAAAAGCTGGAAAAAAGTAATTAAAATAAACTAAAAACCCGGCTGCGGTAAAACTGAAAAGCTAAAAACTAGCCCATTTTAAACTAAATAAATATTGGAAATTTATCTTGGACATTATTACTGACATCGGTGAAGGAAAAAACATACGCGTGGAAACTTGGACGTATAGTTAACATAAGTCTGAAATCGCCAACCCGTCTTGAGCCAACGTGGTGATCAATGCTCGTGCCTTCTCTGTATGAGAAGAGGCTTTGCAGTGGGACAATAATAGGCTGGTGTTATTGCCATCTTTTGTACTGCATTTACCGCAAATAAATGTCTTAGACTTTGTAAATGCTAGTGCTCTACTCGGCTGTTGTCTGTCTGCTTATCCTTATATACTTAGTACTTATTTACATAAGGTTATGTGTACAAAATATTGTCGTACCATATAGGTGCAATGCCCCAAGATAATGGACAGACGGCTATCCTGACGTCATCAAAACATTAGCCCACTTTGATGAATAAGTAAAAGTAGGCTAAATAATTACTACAGTAGGCACTCTTACTGACTTTAACTAATTAAAGTCACGTCTAGGCACAGAATAGATAATATACTCGTAGGTAACGATAATTATATTCAAAATTAGGTAGTTTGACGAAGTTGAGCGGTTACTAATTGTAGTTATTAATTACACTGATTCAATTTCTTGAATTGGAATAATTATGCGATGGTCTGACTGTGATGTTATGAGGAGTAACTTAGGCTTCTTTAATTTTGGAAAGATAATTAGGGTTCCGCGCAAAAAAAAACCGATTTAAATAGGTAAGTATTGAGATCCACGCGGGTAACAACAGCTAGTATATCATATTTGACACGAATTCATTAACCCACTCAATATTGTAGATGACATATACAAAATGGTAATTAACACATAATTCAGGTCAATTGTTTACTATTTGGGTTAGAATAATCTAGATCAATAGAATTATGTTACAGATGCATTCCACTTAGATATTCTGAATGTATTTAAATACCTATTAGGCTGCTTGTCCATCAAAGCGGAATGGAACCAAAATTAAAGAATAGGATCAAAAATACGTTCACTCACCTTTATCAAAATCAATCAATCTGCATAGCCTTTTGCCAACTAGGTTGGGGTCGGCTTCCAGTATTTTACATGGAGCGACTGCCTATCTGACCTCCACAACCCAGTTACTGGGTAATACAATACCCCTTGGTAAGACTGGTTGTCAGACTTTCGACCCGTAACGACTGTCAAAGATCCACAAATGACAGCCGGGACCAACTGGCTTAACGTGCTTTTCGAGCCACGGTGAAGTCTCGGTATGTAAAGATGGTCGCTCATCCACAGACCAACACCGGCAAGCGTAGCTTAATGGATCGACCGGTTCGGCTGTTATTACTTAGCCACGAGCTCAGCTCCTCGCCTTTATCAATCTGCACACAGACATAGGCATCCTCTCTGTGAGAGGGAGTGGACCGTAATCCACCACGAGGACCCAGTGCTGGTTGGTGGATATCACATGTCTTCTAATTTTTGGTTCTAGGATATGCTGGTTTCCTTTACCGTTTTGAGAGCAGTGTGATGAAATAATTTACACAAAGTAAAGCGCCGGTCTGGGTTCGAACCCACGACCTGCAAATCGTAAGTCGTGGCCGGTACCACTGGGCCACCATTGCTCTTCTAGATGATGCTCTTGATCCATCTAGATGATGTGATTTTACTGAAGACTTACAAGCGATTTCTTAACTATTTTTTCGCACAATGCATTTTCAACTCTCAGTGTTGAGCCGAGCATTGATAATAATCCAACAGAGTGCATCCCAGTGCGTCAAAAAGATACATAGTTGAATTTTCAACTCTCGGGGCTAAGAAGTGCGTTGAAAATCCAGTGCGCAATAAAAATAGTCTTCCATGGACTGAAGTTAGCTCATTTAGGTCCCAGCATAAGGAACTCAAGTTAAATATAAGAAAGCACGTCCAAAACATAACTTGTAAAGCCTATTTACAACCATGCATTGCTTTCTCAACCCATATCACTAACAGATTGACTTGTCACATTACATACAGTATCAAAGAAGCAATCTTGCACTATTGCCGATAGATTTTAGATAACAAACTAGTACCTACATTTAGAGAATCAAAAGCTCAATTTGCAAACGGCTTTATCTATATTATGCCGTTTTTGCTTCGACTCCAAATAGGTGGTGTACCAGAGAACAGCCTACGGGCTGCAATCAGCATCGCACTATAAAAACTACAGTTTACACGAATATTAATCTTCCTATTTTGATCTTAGAACTGGAAATGCTTTGCATGTACTTCGATCTTAACTATCAACAACAATACTGGGGCTTCAATATTAATTTCAACTTTATGCAGAACCGTTAAGGTACAGTTTTCATTGGAGATGACGGAGTTAAGTCCTTTTAGATGTGTTCATAAGAAACCGGTGAGACCAGTGTCTGACTGTCCGTTGAAGCGGTTGCTCTGCATAGCAAAAAACAACCACAGACTGTTTTGAACTTAGCAGTTTATGTTCCACGTTTGAATGGATAAAGTAACTCAATTATAAATAAACTTGTTGTTTTCTTTGGAAATAATGGTCGAATCTACTTACTATAAGTTCATATGTCGAAAAGATTTAAATCGTTAGATTTGCCCTCACTAGATAACATTTTCAGCCTCCTAAACCTTTACGAAATGAGACAATTTTGGCCTCATTACATTCAGTACACCTTAATCTAGGCCAGTGCGTTTTTCTTTTTTAGTAATTCAGTTTAGTTTAATTAAAAAAAAATAAAAAATCGAGTAAGTTTAAATCAAAAATATAATATTTGGATGCTAATAACTTGATATCGTACGAAATATATCTTTATAATAAAGACTTACAAACCTAGTTTTTATTATACCTACAATATTTCCAAAAATTAGACTATATTTACGGGGGAAAACCGTTATCGCTTTTTTTATGAAAACTTACATCTTCACAATCCTCATAAGTCCCATGTAATAGGAGGCGAGCCTTTTACCATCAACCAACCGGGCACAATTCCAGACTCCAGACTTCTACTGAGAAATTCCAGATGGAAAAACCAATAACTTTTTTTTTAATTTTTTTATTTTATTTTATTTACGTTGCTGCATGTTTACTTTTAGAATGAATTTTAATATTTAAATAATGAATACTGTAATATATCAAACACAATATAAATTGTTCCTGATAAATAAATAAGTAACACTTTGCCTGATCTGGTAATTGAACCCTCATGCTCAGACATAGATAATAGCAATGATTATGAATCTATTTTTTTATCATTAATGGCAGTAAAATCTCGTTGAAACCAAGCAACGGTACCAATGAGAAGTATTTTAAAACAAACTTCCAAGGTCTCTTTTAAAGACCAGACATTTCTTGTGGTAGAAAATAATTTGGAAACAATGTAAGTTCACGCATGGACGGGCCTTTTGATGAAGCCTTGAAAAATGTTATTTAATCTAAACAACATACCAAATAATAGGTCTTTACCTATGAAATTGCCGATTTTTGATAACGGCTAGTGTGAAGATCTTTCATTCTATTTAGAATTCCAAATTCAAATTTAAAAAAATAAATAAGTTGTTCATTTGTTTTCCCGCCGTCCGATTTTTCTTTGATTTCAATGTTTCTGTAACCATGAAAAATCGAAATTGCGCGCTATTTTCGAAAACGAGTTCGGCCGTGGCACGAACGCAAAGCAGACAGCAGACAGCACGCAATATTAACGACGTGTATGGACAAGGTACTGCAAGTGAACGCGTGGTGCCTTTTTGGTTTAATCGCTTCCGCTCTGGAAATTCTGATCTTAACAGTGAGCCTCGGGGAAAAATTTCAAATCCAACGACGCGATGAAAGAAGCCTTTAAGGAATTTATCGATGCCCGTTCCCAGAGGCATCAACAAACATTCACTAAAATGGCAAAAGTGCATTGACAATATGTGTTTTATAAAAATCGTTTGATTTTTTTCTACGTAATCGGCAATTTCATAGGTAAAGACCTGATATCGTACCTGTATTCCCCAAAGGGATTAGCAGAGATATATGCAGAATTAAAATAGCATAGCATCACGCCTGCAATCCCCGAAGGCTTAGAGAGAGATGTCTATTTAAGCATATGTCAAACAAAACTGTTTACCGTTTAAAACTACGAATGTTTACTTAGAAACCTATTAGGTTGGTAGGACTTTTGTGTTTTTTTTGTTTTTGTTTTTCTGAAACCATCCCGCGTAGCATAACCTCCATAGAAACGGGTTTTGTCGACGGAATAATAGACAAAATGACAGATTGTAGAAATATTTCTACACATTCTATATACGGGTCGTCTCTATTCTTTCGTCGACAAAACGCGTTTCTATGGTGTTTTTACTGTAACAGATTTAAGTAATAACGACTGCCTCGTCGGTCTAGTGTTCGCAAGTGCTACTGCTGAGCGTAAGGTCCTGGGTTCAATTCCCAGGTCGGGCAAGGTGCTATTGGGATTTTCCAATTCTGGATTTGTCAGTAGCGGCCCGGAGTCTGGATTTGTGCCCAGTCTATGGCAAAAGGTTCGCTCGCCCCCTATTACAAAATCAATCTGCCTAGCCTTTTCCCAACTATGTTGGGGTCAGCTTTCAGTCTATCCGGATGCATCTGAATACCAGTATTTTACATGGAGCGACTGCCTATCTGACCTCCACAAACCAGTTACTGGGTAAGACTGGTTGTCAGACTTTCCGGCTTCTGACAACCCGTAAGGACTGTCAAAGATTTACGAATGACAGCCGGGACCAACGGCTTAACGTGCTATCCGAGGCACGGTTTGAAAAGATGGTCACCCATCCACAGACCAACCAAGGCAAGCGTAGCTTAACCTGATGGATCGAGCTCCCTATTACATGCGACTTAAAAATAACTGGCAAAACGTGGGTGTATACCTCTGCCTAACACTTCGGGGGAAAAGCGCGTGATGTTATGTTTAAATAAGGGGGACGAGACTCTTCATCTATCGAACACAAATCAGACTATGGCCTGCTATTAACAAATTCCTAAGAGAAATCTCTTTAAACTTACATCCGGCTGTAATAGAAAGCAAAGGCGAACAAAACTCACATTACAAAAAAGAACATGAAATATACACAATATGTAAAGTAGCCAAAAGTCATACAAGCAATAAAAGTTTGACAATTTTGTCCATTGCTTGATGTCGGAGCCAGGGACCAAAGACAATTAAGATAATATTGCCAATACCAAGTGATAATACGAGAATTTATCTTTTTATAGACGCAGATACGGATATCATCATCTACCTAGCCTTTTCCCAACTATGTTGGGGTCGGCTTCCAGTCTAACCGGATGCAGCTGAATACCAGTATTTTACATGGAGCGACTGCCTATCTGACCTCCACAACCCAGTTACTGGGTAATACGATACCCCTTGGAAAGACTGGTTGTCAGACTTTCGGGCTTCTGACGACCCGTAACGACTGTCAAAGATCCACGAATGACAGCCGGGACCAACGGCTTAACGTGCTTTCCGAGGCACGGAGGAGTCTCGGTATGTAAAGATGGTCACCCATCCACAGACCAACCCCGGCAAGCGTAGCTTAACCTAATGAATTGACCCGTGCGGCTGTTATTACTTAGCCACGAGCTCCTCTACGCAGATACGGATATATGAATGTGAAATTGACATCATCCCTAAGGGAGGACGTCAAGACTGGTATACATATTTATGAAACGATCTATTTAATTTGGAATCGTCGCTTTAGTCGTGTGCATATATGCAGTATTTTCTTTTGTACTTACTGCTTTCAGACCTCATTAGGAGTGATTTTATTTGCAATTCTACATCTTTACATTTTGTTACTGCAATAAACACATACAAATCTACTTACTACATTTAAAAGGTACTTTTAAAAGTTGCTTTCATACAAAAAAATGGTTCATTCATGAATACATTGAAAACCACCAAGGACTGTTTAGTATTTTTGTTCACGTGTGCCCGAAGCTGTAAACCAATTTACAGGTTCCAAGAAAACTGTTCACTTTTCTTCATTCTTATTTCTTTCTTTATGCGTTCGCATAAAAAATAAATAAAGAAAATATGTTTATTATATTAAAAACATGATAATAATAAAAATTCACTTAAAAGTTACTGTAGAAAACTAGCAAAAATCCAAACGGCGGCATTGCAGTAATCAATATAAGTATCATGTGTATTTATTTATAAAGGTACACTAACAGCTTCTGTATACAAAATATCATTTAACAGTAGGTATTATAACAGTTTTGGGCTTACACAGTTGCCAGTTACAGGTGAACCAATATTCTCCTACACAGTGATAACCTAAGCTAAAAAAGAAATGTATAAAAATTAAGTGGTAACAAAATATAGAAACAGAAATATAAAATGACACAAGTTATGTTACAGGGGTTGCTAGAAATACCTACATACTAACACAATGAGCATGTCAATGTCAATCTACTATTATGGGAGCATAAGCCTCATACACCATAATTATCTCGCTTGCTAGCGCTAGCTGATTACATTACACCAAGATGGATACTGATCAAACATCTGCGTAGCGTGCTGCATGCTATGTTGGGTCGGCTTCTAGTCATATCATATTTTACATGGAGCGACAGTCTATTTTACCTCTACAACCCATATAAGTGGACTACATTACCGAGACGCAACTAAACGCAAGTTTTATAATGCCTAAAAGTATTGATCTACTGCAGTAAACAAAATCAGAAAAATATATGATATTCTTCAGTATATATGCTAGTTAAGTAGTGTGTTGGAAACATAATAGAACTAATTTGATACGATAGCAAAAAGCCGGTCAAGTGCGTGTCGGACCACGCACATTGATGGGTTCCGTAGTTGGGATGAATTTATCCCAAGAACAAACTTAACATTGTAGTTGAAAAACATGTTCTCCCATACATTCCAACTACAAATGTCCATAGTTAAACGAAAAAGATCCAACCCACATGTGTGTGTAATGTGGGTTAGATCCTTTTTGTTTAACAATGGACAAATGTAAGTTTGTACGCACAATATTGAGAGATTTACCATGTTGTTTTAAGACCATCGACTTCTTATAGGTTTTTCCTGTAATCTATAGGTATTGAACTATTTTATAATTTTCAAAGATTTAGGCTCTGTACTTTCGGAGATAAGGGGAGAATGGTCAATTTTCGTCTATGTTCTTAACTTTAAAATGGTTTATTTTAAATTTATAAAAAATAATATATTTGAGACCCTCACAGTATGACTTTTCATTTGATATGTCACACGGTACTATTTGCAAAACACTTATTTTTTTCTTATTTGCCCTCTAAAATTGATCCCCATATTCAAAATTCCTTTATTTACGTTACACGTCACGAACGTGTCACAGAAATACATAAGTGTACCAAATTTCAACTTAATCGGTCCATTAGATTCGGAGCAAATTGGCTGTGACAGAAGGACAGACAGACAGACGAGACACACGGACGGAACCCTAAAAACCATTCTAATATACATGCAATCATTCTGATTATTTTTCAGACTGCAAGCAACATATGAACGTAATAGTGTAATTTTTTAGTCCAATTTATAGATTATTTGAAAATTCCTTCATATTTTGCAATAAATTACCAGCGGAATATGATGGGGGCAGTATTTTTTTTATATTATTCATCAAAAGTCGTAAACTATGAGGCCACAAAAAAAAAAGAAAAATGATTGAGAATGTGCAAACAGCGCTCTTTCATATGATACCCCACATGCCCTAGAATTTTTAAGAACCTTTTTCAGTCCCTGTTGCAAAAAATACATTTTTTTTTTTGTTTTTCTTTCTTATTTGCAAAATAATTGAGCAAACATCATCTAAAACTATTCCAAAATTCAAGTTGATAGCATTAGTAGTTCTTGAGATATCCAGCTGTGACAGACGGACAGACAGATAGACAGACTGAGTCTCACCATAAGGGTTCCTTTTTACCATTTTGGTACGGAACCCTAACAAGATAGTTAAAATCCTATAACTAATACGAAAGTTTGCATGCATTATTTCATCAAACCGCGGCCTAGCCTTTACCCAACTGTGTTGTGGTCGGCTTACAGTCTAACCGGATGCAGCTGAATATCAATATTTTACATGGAGCGACTGCCTATCTGACCTCCACAACCCAGTTACTGGGTAATACGATACCTTTTGCTAAGACTGGTCGTCAGACTTTCGGGCTTCTGACGACCCGTAACAACTGTCAAAGATCCACGAATGACAGCTGGGACCAACGGCTATACGTGCTTTGCGAGGGACGGAGGGGTCTTGGTATTTATGTACAACAGTTTATTTACCTGTAACCACTTACGTTGCTTTACTTCAGTAGGTTTAAAGCTAGTCAAAAGTTTTTTACTAATGACCCAACTTGAAATAACATAAGCTGTTTTGTGCTAGACAGACAAATCACTTTTATTAAATCAAGTTACCTTTATAAGTCTTGTCAAACTTGCATTATTCCTGATAAAGCCGAAGTAGTTAGGTTAAATATTTATTTAAGTGTCTGTATGGACATTTAAGACTATCTCCAAAATGGCCTCACACTGCACACAACACCGATAGCGTCACGCCACTCACTGGTGTTGCTAGAAAATAAAAATGCCACCACAGTGTTGCAATATTATATTTTTAGTACTGCCAGTTTTGTTTATTATAATCAATGTCCAAAGGTACAAGCGTCCATAGGTACAATACATGACTATACCAGAGGAGCTGAAAAGTTTTGAGCCTAAGTACCTTCAAGTGATATTATTATCACGCGCTGCATATTGCTAATTTGCGAATACCCTCTTTAGTATAAATATAGAGTTTCATGTCATTAGCATCATTACGCTTTTAGTAATTAATCCGTAAACATCATCATGTCTACTCATCCGTGGCCATCCCTAGGCTCAAAACTTTACAGGATATTAACCAATTATAAAGCGGGTTGCAGACCAAAAACTAAGCTAAGTTAGTTTAGCTTAGCTCACAAAGCTAACGTAGTTTTTTATACTTGTGTGCAGAACTATGCAAACTAAGCTGTGTAAACTAACTGAAATATGTGAAGCTAAGTTAGTTGTGTATACCGATCTGGAGCTGCGCGAGCTATGCTAAACCCCCCCGCCCGCCAGCTATGAGAGTTAAGCTAAACTAACTTAGCTTAGCTTTTGGTCTGCAACCCGCTTAATGATAATTATCATTTCTTTTGGATTAGCATATTACATGTTTTTTAAAGGGGTTGGTCAGTCAGAAAATTGAAGCTAGTTGCCAATTCCAAAGAGTAATAGGTTCCTTTTCAGAAGCACTGGCAAGAAGCTCCACGGACATTTTACCATAGAGAAGACGCCAATTTCACACACTAGTCAATTCCATGAAACATGGACTCCTTTCAACCGCACTTAAGGAGACAACCTTTATGTAGTGATTCAATCAGGTTTGGTATTGAGTACCCACTCAATATTAAGTTACCCATTTAATGGGAATCTTATAGACAAGGGCCATTCAGTTCACCAGCTTCCTTTAATTGATCCTCAAGTTGCGGAATTCAATAAGGACGTTGATGACCGCCATTACGTTTTTTCTTCCGCATCGTTTCGTTCGAGTCGAGTTACTATCCTGCCGTACTAGCGTAATGCCATTCTCGAGATCTCGACTGTCTTTTTTTAAATTATTAGTATGTTTAAAAATCTATCATACTAATAATATAAAGGCGAAAGTTTGTGTGTGTGTTTATATGTTTGTTAAATGACTTTTATTCCTGTAAGTAGGTTTGTACAAACACTTTTACAAGTCAATCATGTTATTTTTTTTAAACTAGATGAGGTCGGCGTTTCCTATCTGACTACTCTGAGAAGAAGAAAGGCCGAACCAAACTCAGAGGTCACAGTCTCTTATAAAGTCCAGACATAATCTTGCTCACTTCATGTGAAGACCATGTAGATTGGTGTCTGAAATGGTCTTTTGAGGACTCCTCTTTCACACAAAAGGGTTACTCTTTCACACAAAAAATACTGAACGGATTTTGATGAAATTTGGCACACAGTTTATAAATTGGATTAACACATAGGATACTTTTTGTCTCTATATTCCTACAGGTTCGAGACTTACGCGGGTGAAACCGCGGGGAGCTGTTAGTATCTTTTTTTTAATTTGAGATGGGTTTGCTCTTGACTCTAGTCTAGGTCAGAGGTACCTACTATCTAAATCTATATACTTCTATATTAATAAATATACGTACTAATAATAAAGCTGAAGCGTTCGTTTTTTTTTTTGTTTGTTTGAACGCACTAATCTCTGGAACTGCAAGTCGGATTTGAGAAATTATTTCTGCATTTGATAGCTCAATTCTTGCGGAAGGTTATTTAACATTACGTTACTACCCTTAGGAGCCAAGCAAAAAGAAAAATAGTCATAAAGAGCAAACTCATCTCAAATAAAAAAGAACGCTAAGCGAAAACCAGGAAATAGCGCGGTCGGGCGATGCAATGCGACGCGGTGGTTCGGGGGAACAAGAAGTTTCACGTGGAAGAAGTCACGGGCAGAAGCTAGTATATTGATAAAAAGGAACAATAAGGTATTAGGACTTAACTAACCCCTAGATCCCTCATTATTAGTTCGGTCTTAATTTTCCAAACGACCAAAAAATAATCTCTACTGAAATCATTCCTAAAATCCATACATAAACACAGCAAAATAACATTCGAGTTAAACTTAACGACTACAAATAAGTCCTAGAAGGCTTTAAAATTGTAAAAGAGCTATAATCCAGATTACTTTTAAGACACTTTCGAGAATACCAAGCTGAATTTTAGGTTCGTTTTTCGTAAATGCCAAGAAAACGACCACATTTCTGAAGATCACTCGAAACTGGAGAAGTCAGTAAAATAAATCCTTTTCATATAATGAGAAGCCCTCGTTTATACAAAGAGTTTTCGTCCAATTTTCTGTAAATAACATAATTTCCGGATAACTTTGACTTGAAGGAGTATTTCAAGAAGATTAGTGTTAATCACTGAGATGTGTGCAATATCGTACACTGAGTATAAACCGTGCGAACAAGAGTCGCGCGAATAAAATTCGCAGTGCGGGCTAGGCCTTACATATCTTTTTTTTTGTCTTGTAAAACAGGATTACCTTAATACATTTCATTTCTTGATTTCACGTAATTTTTAGTTTCTTTAGGAGTTCTTATCTAGTTCACTTTGTTGTCTTCTTTATAAATGTTGATGTATAAATTTTTGCTCATCTCTGGCATTCTTGAATTATTAACATAAGGAATTATGCAGGACACAACAGTGCTTTGTAGAAGTTACAGAGAAATTCTATGTTCAGAGGAAGTATTGCAGCTGACACTATGTCGCTTAAAGAGTAAACATTTCCGACCGACGCGACACTCCGCCATTTTGGGCGACCATTTTCATTTATTCATTCAAAATTCGCTCAACTGTTAGTGTCCGTCCAGGTGTTGCAGAACTTGCTCCACAAATAACCAAACTTTCATGATTACAATCCTTGGATTCAAGTTATAATGTATATTTCATCACATTGGTAGTTGAAGAGACGTCAGACGCTTTTAGAGCACCTAATTTAAAAGAAAAATATAGACGTATTGATCTTTTAGAAGAGTGTGATTATTGCTCGCGATCGCCAATTGAAAGGATACGTGATTGTGGAAGTAACGAAATAAATGGTAGATAGATTGATAATGCGTTTTGCATTAAAACTCTGACGAAGAAAGTGCATGATACCTATGATCATCCCTCGTTCGTAATAAATGGAAAACTTGGCCTCAAGTCAAACAAAAGAATATTACATAAGGCTGGCAACACAAATTTATCGGAAATTAATTTATCTCATACTTAATTACTCAGTTCTTACAAGCAAAAGTTTGGCCGTCATAAAATATTAGACACCATATTTTAAGGGTCTTTGTTTTAAGAACAATGGTGTTCCAAGATATAATCTTTCGGGAAAATTGGGTGATACGTATGGAATTGACGAAGTTGGAGAATAACTTGGCTTTGAACTAAGGCCAAGAAAGTTGGTCGTGTGAAGCAATTAAGTTCTTCGCAGTGAAGATAAAATATTATAGAGGGGATGAAATACGATCGTTTATACGAAACAATAAATAAGAAGAGATAAAAAAAACAATCAGCCGTTTTACTCTCAATAAAACAAGGAAGAAATATTAATAGTTAGTAATTTATTGGTGTTGCTTTGTTTTTCCTTGATGGCCGGTTCTGAGTTTATAAAATATTTGTAAATATATGAATCTTAAATGACTTCTTTAAGCTTAATTTCATGGTTATTTGTTTGTCATAATCGTGAATCAATCTTTAGACTGGAAAATATATTTTAATTCTTACAACATACAGATTCAGAGTTCCTATTCAATATGAACATGCTATGCTCCAAATTAAATGTTATGTTCCCAGCAGAAGAAAGCCATGAGCATTGCACAAAGAGCAGTGGAACGTTCTTTGCTTGGCAACAGGCTAATATACGAGTTCCAAACGTCGAGATCCGAAGACGTACGAAGGCCTTCGATATAGGAAAACGTATTATGGACCTCAAGTGGAGTTGGGCAGGTCACCTGGTAAGGCGTAGTGATGACACATGGAGTAAGGCTGTGACCGAGTGGCTTCCACGGACTGGAAGTCATCCGGCAGCGAGAAGGGCGGACGACATTTTTGCCATAGCGGGCATAAACCTGGATGAGGCTGACACAGGAGCGTGGAGATTGGTCCAGGAAAAGAGTGGCCTATGCCCACCAGTGGGTGGACGAGGAGGATGGATGAGGAGTACTTCCCAATCACTGGGTAATACGATACCCTTGGTGAGACTGGTTATCATGACTTTCGGGCTTCTGACGACCCGTAACGACTGTCAAAGATCCACGGATGAAGCGGGGGCCAACGGCTTAACATACTTTCCGAGGCACGGAGGAGTCTCGGTATGTAAAGATGGTCACCCATCCACGGACTGTTATTACTTAGCCACGAGCTCCTCCTTGAGATATTCTTACACCAGCTATTTGTATTCAGTTTGGACCGACTGCCGATACACATATAAGTAGCTATATAATATTAGGTTGGGGAAAAAGTCTTTTCGCATTATAGTATGTATGACCTTGTAATAAAATCTCTTTGGCTATACTATTTGTATCTGGCTGGTTTTGGTATCATTGAAAGTTTAAATTTTAAAGAACATAATTCCAAATTCAAATTAGGAAAATGTGTGATTTTCATTTGTTTTTCGTACCGTCAAGATGAGTGAATCTAATGAAGAAATTCGATACATTTAAAATTTTACTACAAAAAAGGTAAAAAAGCAACGCAAGCCGCGAAAAAAATTTGCGATGTTTATGGACCTAGTGCAGTGTCTGTGAGAGTAGCACAAATTTGGTTTAAGCGTTTACAATCCAGAAATTTTGATGTCAAAGATGCACGTCGCTCTGGTCGCCCTATTACGGATAAAATGGATGCCATTTTTGAAAAAGTGGAGCAAGATCGGCATATCAGTAGTTACGACGTAGCTGAAGAACTGGAAAAAAACTGGGTAGGTACACATAAAAGCTCGACATTTGGGTACCTCACGAGCTCACTGAAAGAAACCTAATGAACCGTGTACTCATTTGTGATTCTTTATTACGACGTAATGAAACCGAACCATTTTTGAAGAAGCTGATAACTGGTGATGAAAAGTGGATCACGTATGACAAGAACGTGCGAAAAAGGTCGTGGTCAAAGGCCGGTTAGGCTTCACAGACTGTGGCGAAACCCGGGTTAACTCGCAACAAGGTGATGCTGTGTGTGTGGTGGGATTGGAAGGGCATTATTCATTATGAGCTGTTGCCACCAGGCAGGACCATCGATTCTGAACTCTACTGCGAACAACTGATGAGATTAAAGCAAGAAGTTGAGAGAAAGCGGCCGGAATTAATCAACAGAAGGGGTGTGGTTTTTCATCATGATAACGCTAGACCTCACACATCTTTAGCCACTCAGCAAAAATTAAGAGAGTTTGGCTGGGAGGTGTTAATGCATCCGCCGTATAGTCCTGACCTTGCACCTTCAGATTTCCACCTGTTTCGGTCTCTTCAGAATTCTTTAGGCAGTGTCAGGTTAACATCACGAGAGGACTGCCAAAACCACTTGTCGCGGTATTTTGACCAGAAGTCCCAAAATTTCTATAGCAATGGGATCATGTCCCTACCTACAAGATGGCAAAAAGTTATCGAACAAAATGGTACCTACATACTTTAGTTAAATGTAAATAAACTATATTAAAAAATGTTTTGAATTTTCTTAAAAAATGCGAAGAAACTTTTTCCCCAACCTATTAACTTCGCTCAACTCGATTTATAAATACATTTATTTACCATCGATCGATTGGAAAAGCAAGAAGAATAACTTCGCAAAACTAAATGATTACTCGGGCTCCTAAATCAAGCCACCCTGCATATTTTTGTATTTTGTAGGTATCTGACTTTTAAATCGTCGTGAATTTGGGACAATGATGACGTCAAAATGATCGCCAGTATGTCTGCTTCAAAATCTTTCTTTGATTCATTAATATTTTGATGTTTTAAGCTTTGATAATTCACATGGAAATGTACCAAGGTTCGATTTAGGAGTCCGGGAGTGTATCAACATATTCATTGTACCTTCAGTATCTCGCTATCTAATTATCAGAAATCATAATAATTGACTTTTTGATGCTCAATGCTTTAAACAGTGAAGACTGTTCCGTGAGCTACTTATTACAATCATCTCTGTTATGATAAATTTGAATAGCTCCTCTGAAGTCTGTTTAATGAGCACACTAATATTAAATATTTATCTCGCAATATGTAAGAGTGTTAGAAGGACCACTTGGTATAAAATCGTTAAACAAGACGGAACTTTTAGCTTAGTCACAGATTAATACAGATGCGACACTACGCAGTTTAGGTATGAAGCCACAAGTACGCGGCGGGCCTATCTCACTGGGCCAATTCAGTCAAGAGTTACGCGTTAGAAAGAGAGACAATTTGTAGGTGAATATACTCATAACTGTAGGTAATAAGCGTTGTGCGACCTTTTTTTTTTTTTTTGTGGATGGGAAATCATCAAATAACTTCTCCCGCTCTGGGTGGAGCGGAAGGGCGTGTCAGACTTTTACTGACTAAAACCCACCCGTGTTCCTTCAGTTGCCTATGCCAGGGCCACGGTATCTTTTTCAAACAACCCGCGACCCCAGCGGCATCGGCCCTATTGGACCCCATCTTTTGCTGACATCTCTTTGAGGCGCGCGTGGAACACAACGCGCCGTCGACCCGGGCCTGGTCCTCGCCGGACGGCGAGCTACCCACTACTCACCGTCCGCAAGCCCGCGCCTACGGTGGCCGGGAATCGGCTATCGATTCCCGCCGCCCAGGGCGTCTCCTGCGGCGACTGAGGGCGTGAGGCTGCCTCTCCCTCACGCGTTCCGCCTCCTCCTTCGCGAGCATTACCGCTTCGCAGAAGGAGGTGACGGCCTCCCATGCACTCTCGCTCCGCACCATGGCCTGGACCAGGCTCGGACGCGAGAGATCGCCGCCGCCGATCGCCTCCGTGAGAACACGGCGGTGCTCTGCCCAAGCCGGGCAGACCTCCACTGTATGCTCCACCGTGTCCTCTGGGCGATCCACACAATGGTGACACCCGGGCGTTTCCTCCCGCCTTATGCGAAACAGGAACCTCCCGAAACAACCGTGTCCGGTGAGGACCTGCGTCAGGCGGAAGGTGAGGACGCCGTGGCGCCTCTCTAACCACTCCTCAAAGAGGGGACTTATCGCCGCAATTGTGGCGTGCCCAGCGCTGGGCTGCGACAGTCGCACTCTCCATGTCGCCATGAGATCCCACCGGAGCTCTGTCCGCTGTATCGGTTGTGCGACCTGAATTGCACTTTATTGTGTCGTAGCCACAGTTGCTTTTTTTTTAAATGATTTTGCGGAGTGTCCCATCTGTATTAATCTGTGGCATAGTCCGCAATTTCTTCTTTTATAAAACAATGGTTAGACCTGCTGTCTTGTACTGATCAGAATGTTAGGCCACAAAAGAAAAAAGAATGAATGAAAGGCAATTGCATGCAGCTGAGATGAGAATGATAAGGGGGTTGTGTAGTGTCACGCGAATGGATAGAATAAGAAATGAGTATGTAAGAAGAAGTCTGAAAGTGAAAAATTGTATGGTATAGGCACGTGATGCGGGGGAATGGCGAAAATGTCGTCAGGAAAATTTTGAGTATGAATGTGGATGGCTAAACGAGTTAGAGAAGACCAAAGAAACGATGGACGGACTGTGTGAAAGATTATATTTCTAGAAAGGGAGCGACTACCGAGACGACGACTAATAGAGAAGTATGGAAGAAAAAGACATGTTGCGTCGACCCCAATGGCCGACCCCAAATAAATTGGGATAAAGGCAGGAGAATTATGAGTTTTTTTTTTATTTACCTTATAAAGATTCTTGCCTATGTTTTCAATGTGAGAACATTGTAGACGGTATACCCAGAGATGTATCGATTTATTGATTTCCTATTTTGTTGAGTACCATGGTACTTGTTGACCGGCCTACCATACCTATTAACATTGTAATTTGAAAGCATTGTAAAAGCCAATTACTTTTAAAAGAGTAACCGAGCAGTTTCTTGCCCGCTCTTCTCCATAGGAATCGACCAATGGGAACCGTGCCCCTAGCTTCTGACGTTACTTAGGTATGTAGTTTTATTTGAAATGAAATATTTTGATTTGATTTGAGCTTATCGTAAAAATAGTTAAGACTAGCTGAGGTTGGTAAAAAAATGTAACTTAGGGCCGGTTTTTTGATCCGTAGTTAACTCAACCAATGGTTAAACATAGTAACTAATGGTTGAATTTTGGCGATATGTGAAAGGCTAAACATGAATATATTCATGTTAGCTCGATTCATACTAAAAAAATAGTAACTAATGGCATAACTCATTCATGTTTAGCCTTTCACATTTAGCCAAAATTCAAGCATTAGTTACTATGTTTAACCATTGGTTGAGTTAACTACGGATCAAAAAACCGGCCCTTAGTGGCTTTTGATTTTTCTTCCAATATTATGTGTCTGTACTTTTGGTTTCCTCATTTTTCGAACAGACACAGTTCTTTTTAAAAGCCAAAGGTACTCGTATTTGCGTATAGGAAATATATGTTTGAATATAGGACCATAAATATTTATATCATATATGGTCCTATATTCCATAAGACATTACATGATCGGTAGCAATTAAATAGTTTTAGTTAGCGTAGTACTCAGATCTCTGACCACCCTCTTTCTCTAGATTGATTGAGATCCTGGCCTTCTTTGAGTCTATCTTGTCCTCGGGAGAACTTGGTTCGAGTGAACCTTCTGTACGAATCTATTCTGTATTAATATTTTATGCATAAACTTCGCTGTTAATAGTATTATTTGTTAACTGAGCGCTCTTTTTGGCGAGTCCCAGGAATGGAACACGGAAAGTAACTGTTCATTTTAACGCTTGGGCTTTCAACCAGAGTGGCTGTGTAGAGTGGCTTGTAATCCAACTTGTACTTTCAAGTCATATTTTGTTAGTATACTTGATGATTTTATTTACCGTCTTGAAAAAAAATAGGGTAGGTACAATAGGTGAACGGAGCAGAAGCCTACGGCATACCTAGGTTTTTGTTTTTCTTTTTTCAATAGCTTAGACAGAAATTGCTCAATCATTATTGATTGAGCAATTTCTTAATTCTAGTTTATTTAGTGTATAAACACTACACACATTTGAACACCACACATTTGAAATAAACTAGAACAATAAAAACTGTTTAGAGACATCGTTTTATTTTTCCTGTAGTAAAACACAAACTTCTATCACACAGAATAATTTCAGGTTTTTCTTTAAGCAAACTTCGGAGATAATGGGGGGAACGGTATTTTTTTTTTACATTTTACATCAAAAGTCAAAAACTATGCGGCCTAAAAAAAAAAGAAAAAGTGTTTGAGAATGTGCAAACAGCGCTCTTTCATTATGATACCCCACATGCCCTAGTAGCCCCACTTCGATTTTTTAAGACACCCTTTCAGTTGCAAGAAGAATATATATATATGTAAATTTTTATTTCTTTCTTATTTGCAAAATAGTTGGGCAAACGTCATCTAAAACTATTCCAAAATTCAAGTTGATAGCATTAGTAGTTCTTGAGATATCCAGCTGTGACAGACAGACTGAGTCGCACCATAAGGGATCCTTTTTACCATTTTGATACGGAACCCTAACAACATAGTCAACAGTTAGGACACGGCCAATCCCAATTCACAACCGCATGAAGGCAGTCCACCAGCGAGAGACTACACTAGTAGGTCAACAAAACGTATCCACAGACTGCAGAAGTACAGATGTAGAGACTGTAAGACAGTAGCCTCGGTTTTGTAACAAAGCGCCTGGTAGCGACCGACTGCGAGTGATCAAACTTTCCTTGATACTCACAGTAGTAACTTTGGCCACACTATTGCCACCGTATCTACAGGATGTTCGGAAATTCGACCTATTCCTTGAAAGGGATATATATACACGTGATAATACCCATCCTCGTAAATCAAGGAAGGGTCAGCGGCTAGTGCTAGAATTTGCACCAAAGACTGCGGTGTTTGAAAAAAATTGCTCAGCTATGTGTGTGAAAATTTATAATAGGTTACAATCAGACATTCAAGATCAGCCTCTACCAAAATTTAAGAAAAAGCTTAAAGAGCTACTGCTTAAAAAAATGATTTACTCAATAAATGAGTGGTTACAGGAATAATGCATCATTATCTAACGGAAAATACTGACTTTTTAACCAACTTCCAAAAGGAGGAGGTACTCAATTCGTCTGTATGTTTTTTTTTTTTGTATGTTTGTTACGCGATTACTCAAAGACGGATGGACCGATTTAGAAAATTCTTTTTTTGTTTGATAGGGTATACTTCAGAGGTGGTCCCATATAAATTTTATTAACTTTGCTTGGGGAGTTTTTGAGTTAGCTTCAATAATGCGTATATTTCCCACTTATTTTATGTGGATGATGTGATGGTGTTTTAATAACTTCCTATCACTGTTATTTACATGGCTATATCTACAATTATTGTGCTCAATTATGTATTCGAATTAGTGTGGGGTAGGTTCCACAACTAAAAAGTGAAAAATAAAAACTTTTTAGCAAAAAATAAAACCAACTTCCAAAACAAAACACTACAAAGTGAAAAATAACTTTAATTTCGGAAGTCGGTGGCAAAAAACGAAAATACAAAACCCAAGACACCGACTACCGAAATTAAAGTTATTTTTCACTTTGTAGTGTTTTGTTTTGGAAGTTGGTTTTATTTTTTGCTAAAAAGTTTTTTTACTGGTAGTGGTACTGGACACTGTAGTTAGCTAGGGACTATATAATTAACATAAGACCATGTAGTGATTGTGGATAAATACCCATCCTTTATTGTTTTTTTTTTGTGGCATTACATTATTATTAAGCTTCACATGCCATACTAAGGCTAAATAGATTATAAGACCAAATATTATAATATGTGGAACTACCAATTGTAATTACTCTATTTAAATGTGAATAAATGAATATGAATAGGGATTATACTAGAGATCATTTCCAACAAATAAAGGGCTACCATTTTTTTTCTACATTTTTTTTTTTCAAGTAAAAAAGTCTAAATTTATAAAATAAATAAGGTTTTCTTTCCACTCAAGACCTTTTATTTCTGAAATTATGAGAATTAATGTGTTTTTTTTAATTATCAGTCATTTATCATCAGTCAGAAAACTAACCAATACGTGCCGAGAGAGAATTAGTTATTTTTAAATTATTTTTTATTGGTGACCAGTCTGAAACAGTCGCACGGGTCGATCCATCAGGTTAAGCTACGCTTGCCGGGGTTGGTCTGTGGATGGGTGACCATCTTTTCATACCGAGACTCCTCCGTGCCTCGAAAAGCACGTTAATCCGTTGGTCCCGGCTGTCATTCGTGGATCTTTGACAGTCGTTACGGGTCGTCAGAAGCCCGAAAGTCTGACAACCAGTCTTACCAAGGGGTATCGTATTACCAAGTAACTGGGTTGTGGAGGTCAGATAGGCAGTCGCTCCATGTAAAATGCTGGTATTCAGCTGCATCCGGTAAGATTGGAAGCCGACCCCGACATAGTTGGGAAAAGGCTAGGCAGATGATGGTGACCAGTCTGAAAATTTGATAATCTGAAAACCTCCGTAACTCGGAAATCATTAATACTCGACCCCTAGTTGGCGGGCTTAATTTGTTGGAAATGACCTCTAGTATAACCCTTTTCAAGGAATAAGTCGTATTTTCGAGCATCCTGTATAGTTGTATTACATTCTGTTGCCACATACTAGATAATAACACAGTTGTCCAACTTGGATAGGGCGGTGGAGTTGCCCTTTAAAACTTTCTCGAAATCTTTGGAAAGTGTATTGATGTACTTCATTATATAAGAGTCGGTAAGGCTAGGTTCACACGGCATTATTCTACACGTTTTTTTTGCGGGATAAATGTTACCGAATAAGAAATGGCGAATACATTGAGTATAGACCCGTTCACACGTCGTTTGTACTGCAAAAAAACGTGCATAGCTAAACACGTTTATCGAATACCCACCGGAGTTGTCAAGCAAACCGAATGAACTTTAACTTATTTGATCTGCAGTAGCACTGATCGCTGTATGAAAACTGTGGCTATTCGTTTTTACACGGAGAAAAATGTATCGTGTTAATACGGTTTAAATCGAATATTGTAAAAAAAAAGACGCGGTGTATTGCCATGTGAACCCAGCGCAGGCCCTTTATACACGTCAGAGTTTCTTTACGATACGACGTATAAACCGCGCCGTAGGAAAGACGCGTCTGTCAACAAGCATCCATTGATCAATACAACACTGACGACCATGCCTACACATAGCGAATAAACCCTAGATTTTCACTGCAAGAAAAACTAGTGTGTGGCCCTAATACGAATTGGGGCGGCCCGCAAAGCAACGCAATGCAAAAATCCTCCTTCATCAATTTTTTACGGTTACAGAGGGATGTGTGGTGTTACACGAATGGATAGAATAAGAAATAAGTAGGTAAAGATGAAGTTTGAAAGTATCTCCGGTGATTGAAAAGTTGTGTGGAAATCGGTAGTCATGGTATGGGCATGCGACGCGGACGAATGAGGAAAATATTGTGAGGAAAGATTTGAGTATGAATGTGGATGGGTATACGAGTAGGAGAAGACCAAAGAAAAGATAGATGGACTGTGTGAAAGATGATATAGCTAGAAAGGGGGTGACTACCGAGATGACGACTAAAAGAGAAGTATGGAAAAAAAGGACATGTTGCGCCGACTCCAAATACATAGATTGGTTCAAGGGCAGGAGATTATTGATCACTTTTTTACAGTTGCTATGAACGAACGCAGATTACAGGAGGGCCGCACCCCATACACCGTACTTTGCGTTGCGCTACAGTCCGTCGCGGCTGTAATGTGCACTTGGCTAAAGACGCAGATATTATGCCAATATTCTTGAGTGGTATCTTGCGTGTTCTGTGCTGAGCTCACGCAACGCGTCGTACGTCCACCCGGAAATAAGACTCGCTCGCCCACCAAGGAGCGCAAAAAGAGAGTATACATAATTCAATTACCTTTAAAATGGTGAAGGTTTCATAAACATACACTTGATAGTTTTTGCGTGATTCTTTGATCTGTGTTAATCTAAAATATTCGAATACTAAGTTATTAAGAAAATTTTGTTTTCAATCATTAACACTACTTATTTAGACGTGCTTCAGTTTAAAATAATTAAAAGTTGGTTATCATTGCTTATTTTCAGACTAGATACACTGATGCAGCTAAGTTAGGGGGGTCGAGTTGCCTTTTAAAGCTTTTTTTTACAAATTATGGTTTATACGGCGTGTGTACGCACGGTCGTCAGTGTTGTAAACCGTGCCGTGTACAAAGGGCCTTAAGGAGTCAATATCTGTTGTTACATTGTGTGTATAGTTTATTTATCATACCAACTAATTTATAAATTTTAAACATTCGGTATATTGTCTTATCGGGTTACCTGACTAATTTGGCGTGGAAACGCAGCTCAAATTGTTACACAGTTGCGAGTAGCATAATCAAGAGCTATGCTGATATAGTTCGCTTCGGTACGAGAAAGGCGTATAAAAATCACAAGTATACATACATATACCTACCTATACGGGGTATCAGGAGTGGTGCCGTTGACAGACGTCCTGATTTTGGGCGAATGTCCCCATTTTTAGCCCAGAATTAAATGTCCCGCGCGGGATAGGCTCAGACCCGCTTTTCGAGGATTACTCGACGGTGCTGTTGTAATTGGAATAGTAAAGTATTTTCATTAATGGGACCTAGCGCGATCACTGTGTGTGTATGTGTGTGAAAGAAGCGCGATGACACAACGCTGGGAATTTATTTCAAAATACGAAGCTATTATGTATTTACAACAAGTCTATTGATTGGATTAAAAAAATTAAACTCTACGTTAATATTTTGCTTGAAGAATAATTTAATTAAAAATCAGAATGATTGCATGTATATTAGTACGGTTTTTATCGTTTAAAGAAATTTTTAGAGGCGTCTTCGTGATTTTTTTCTATCGTATCAAATTATCGTAGTTCTATTATGTTTTCAACACACAATCTAACTAGCATATGTAGGTATATCCTGAAGAATATCATATATTTTTGTTTTGTTTACTGCAGTAGATCATATACATACTTTTAGGCATTTTAAAACTTGCGTTTAGTTGTGTTTAGGTCCTGTAGTCCTTTTTCAAACTCAAATAAAAGGATACGAAGTAAAAAAAAAAAACTATTGTTTTTTTTTATATATCCTGCTTTTGACGAAAGAATCCCGCTTTTTTCACTCAAAAGATTTCAAAATCCCGCTTTGCCCGAATACAAGTCTGGCAACGCTGTGCTGCCACGAAGTTTTCATAGTAATTATTCTATTAGAGTCGGGTCGCGCTGTTGCATCGCGCCTATTTTCCCGCCTTCATTCATATCCCTGTTTCGAAAACTCCGTACCTACACACCACAATAAAAAATCAACTTTCTACCTCCTCCTTTCAACCGTATCCCCCACGTTACAGTAGATAGAACCCAATCAATACCAAGTGTGCAGCAAGCAACTCGTATGTGAAATTCCATCCATTCAATCATGTGCGAGTATGACTCCATTTCGCATTACCCGCTCCACTGCACTTGCATTCAAGGCCAATGGTACATGCACTGGATGACGTCATGCGTTGATACAAGTAATTGAGATAGGGTGAGAAGCTGAATAACGTGACTATACAAATACGTCTGTATTCCTCGAAGGCACAGTGGCGTCATTTCGGCAGTTAAACTCCTATGTAAGTGAGCCTGTTGCCGACAGATAACTGTGCAATAAGAGTCGTTGACGCCCTCTACCAATGTATTCTAGTATTTCTAAACGATACGAAAAAATGTTAAGGCAGTGTCGCTAACGCGATCAAAACAAACGTATCGCGGTAAAAGGCGTCCTTGACGCGTGCACGTCGCATGGTCTTTTTGTTTGAAGTTTCGAGACCTTTTTAAAAGTAGGATTAATGACTTTTATTGCACGGTTATCTAGCGGAAAGTATAGGTACAAATTCAGACTCTAGGCTGCTACTGAGAATTTCAACTGATCAGCCATAAATAAGTGTAATTAATTGTCTATAGTTAAACGAAAAGGATCCAACCCACATTATAATAATATCCTGGGACATTATTCACACACGGTCATCTGATCCCAAACTAAGCAGAGCTTGTACTATGGAAACCAGATAACTGATATACTACATACACTACTTTTTTTTTTGTAAATACATACTTATATAGATAATTACACCCAGACTCAGGATAAACAGACATGTTCATGCACACAAATGTTTGTCCTGGATGGGAATCGAACCCACGATCTGCTACATGTTAGGCGATATCTTAACCAACCACGCCAGCTGACCTGTTATTACATCTATTGCGAGTTGGATTTGTTTCGTTTATCCATGGACAATTTACAAAAGGCACCAATTAACACAAAAATCCTTCCCAAAACATTTACTAACAGCAGGTAGTCCTAAAACACACAAGCAGTGCGGCTTGTTTGTTTTAAGATTACCTAAAAAACGGCATTTACAAAAACATTTAGGTAAGTACAAATTCGACACCATACAGAGTAAACACGAAAGTAACACAAAAACCAAATCAGGCTAAACCGGCTTTCTTCTCACGTAAATATTTGGAGAAGTCTAGCCATAACAAATACGGAGAAAACAGGTGGCGATGACGGATTACTACGCCAAGAAGTTTTACTAATATACACCTGTTCTGGTTATATAACATCATGATAAAGTTGGTCGAAAGGTCGACGGTAATCTGTCCAGAAAACGTTTTATAAACGAGGCTCGTGACTAAATAAAAATAGCTGTACGGGTCGATCGAATTGGCCTTGGTCGATTCGTGGATACCCATCCATCCTGTACATATAGGGACCCCTCTGTGACTCGGAAAGCACGTTCAATCGTTGGTCCCGGCTGTCATTCGCAGATCTTTGACAGTCGTTGCGGGTAGACAGTAACAACCAGTCTTTTCGAGTGGTATCGTGTTACCCAGTAACCGAGTTATGGAGGTCAGTTAGGCAATCGCTCCATGTAAACTGGTATTCAGCTGCATCTGGTTTGCCTGGAAGCCGACCATAACATACCTAGGCTGGAGGTTAGGCAGATTGATTGGTTACATAACATCATTCTAAAGTAGATCCAAGGGTCGAAGATAAAACAACATAAACAGGAGAAAACATTTTATAAAAGGTAGCTTATGGCAAATCCCTTAAAACATGACGCACACTATGCGACATGCGGCTGCGACGGCGACTAGACGCAACGACAGGCTGCGGCCGACAATCCTAACTTTGTTTGTTATGCTTTCACGCTAAAACGGCTGAACGGATTTGGGTGTTTAGCATGTGGTTAGACCATGACCTGGAGAAAGACATAGGCTACATTTCATCCTGGATCGTAGTCGAAGTCGCGGGTAACAGCTAGTTTTCAAATGTTTTGTTCCAAGCTCCGTACACGTGGCGTCGAGTTGCATAGTCGCAATGACAAGCTAGGGGAGACGCACGCTCTCGCTACTGGTCGCAGAGCGTCTAGACGCATGGTGCTCGCGCGCACCCGATGACAGTCGCATGCGACAGGTCAGCGTCTAGTCGTCGAGCTGTCGCATAGTGTGCGTATTAAAGCGAAACTCGGTGTGTCTTCTTCATACTCACTTATGTTTCGTCTTCATCCATCTTTTACATTCGTTTTCATAAACAATAAATCAATCTGTCTAGCCTTTTCTCAATGTTGGGGTCTGCTTCAAGTCTAACCGGATGCAGCTGTACCAGTATTTTACATTGAGCGTCTGCCTATCTAACCTCCACAACCCAGTTACTGGGTAATACGATACCCCTTGGTAAGACTGGTTGTCAGACTTTCGGGCATATGACGACTCGTAACGCCTGTCAAAGATGAATGACAGCCGGGACCAACGGCTTACCATTCTTTCCGAAGCACGGAGGGGTCTCGGTATGTAAAGATGGTCACACATCCACAGATCGACCGCGGCAAGCGTAGCTTAACCTGGTCCATCGACCCGTGCGGCTGTTATTACTTAGCCACGTTAACGTTAATTACGTTTTCATTAAAAATAACGCACAAATATTTTAAATACTTCGACTTAATTCATTCTTACATTCGTAGCCTCGTAGCAGACAAGATGAGCGGGGCCAAGTATGGATGTTGGTGTTTAGTGTCAACCTTATCAACAAACAAAGAAGATTCGCTTCTATATTGGGATCGCATTCCACTTAGGTCACCTTATATCTTGCTCTGTGTGACATGACACCTTAACACGAATATGTGCTTAAGAAATTTTATATCGTTAATGCTAGAGCGGCAAAACTAACACGTGTCGAATCTCATCATCATCTGCCTAGCCATTTCCCAACGATGTTGGGGTCGGCTTCCAGTCTAATCGGATGTAGCTGATTACCAGTATTTTATATGGAACGACTGTCTATCAGACCTCCAAAACCCAGTTAATGGCTAACACGATACCCCTTAGTAAGACTGGTTGTCAGACTTTCGGGCTTCTGAAGAACTTTAACGACTGTCATAGATCAACGAATGACAGCTAGGACTAACGGCTTAACGTGCTTTCCGAGGCACGGAGGAGTCTTGGTATGAAAACATGGTCACCCATCCACGGACCAACCGCGGCAAGCGTAACTTAACCTGAGTGATCGACCCGTGTGACTGTTATTACTTAGCCACAAGCCCCCCTATATATATATCAATAAATAGTATACAGGGTTTAATTAAATTAGCTAGCAAAACTCCGCAGACGTGAAGGGTATCGGATATCTAAACACGAAAAAATAAAAATCAATAAGACTTGATGATTTTTTTGGGGTTCAAAGACCACTGGTAGTGTTGTTGTTGAAGTGTGACTTGATAAAAATCTGTTTTATCGTGAACTGATATTTTAAGTGACTACATACTACCAGCGGTGGAAGACCCCAAAAAAAACATCTAATAATTACTTATTTGTTTTATCACGTCTGCGGAGTTTCGCTAGCTAATTTAATTTAACCCTGTAGAATAAAGCCGCTTTTCGTGTCTGTCTGTGTGACTTCTCGCTTAGATCTTCTAAACTACACAACGGATTTTGATGCGGTTGTTACAATCATTTAGGTACAGATATAATAAATGCGTATTAAACTGACATTTGTAATAAAGAATTCTCGATGGTTTGACAAGTCGTAAAAACCGTCCGAAGCAGGGGGCGGACGCTAGTTTTAGATTTAAAAACGTAAACATCCCCGAAGTTTAGTCCCTATTCCACTCGACAAAGCGTGGATATTTTATAGGTCACAATAATAATAATTCTAAACCTTTCATATATATAATACATACTATTGTATCATCACGGTTGTATTCCCTATAGGTTGGACCCATTTCGCCGAAGACGTATTAAGTCCAGTTAAATCGGAGGCCAGCTTATTCCCGGACATAATTGTAAGCCCTCGGGCTTCTACTGTGGATGTTGGTGTTAAAAAACCAAACATTATTCTGTCCCATCTAAGAATTGAAGCAAGGGCAATAACAGCTCTCGAGGCCTTAAAGAACAACCAATCAATCAATCTGCCTAGCATTTTCCCCACTATGTTGGGGTTGGCTTCTAGTCTAACCGGATGCAGCTGAATACTAGTATTTTACATGGAGCGACTGCCTACCTGATCTCCACAATCCAGTTACTGGGTAATACGATACCCCTTGGTAAGAGTGATTGTCAGACTTTCGGGCTTCTGACGACCAGTAACGGTATGTAAAAATGGTCACCTATCTAAGTACCAACCCCGGCAAGCGTAGCTTAACCTGATAATCCACCCGTGCGGCTGTTATTACTTAGACACGAGCTCCTCTTTACAAAACATAATATTGGTCTTCAAACACATTGGTCTAGACTAGTCATCGAGACATCAAGACATGGCTATAATATCAAAGAAAATGTGTTACGAATATGAAATAAGGCAGTCTGAATCTATTCCAGCGTTGAGTCTCAGTAATAAGATAAACAAATTCGAGGCACGTAAAATGTTTAATTTAGCTCACCCGAAAAATCTATAGCAGTTCCTAAGCCGAAACTCAATTACTCTTCCAAAATCTAACCATCCAAACCAGGATCAACTTCCAACAAGAAGACAGGAACAATTTTGCACCTGTTTTAGTACTTGGTCGAATAAAATAAACATAGAAGCAATTCCAATGATCTGAACCGTAGGCCGTAAAGTTTCGGTAACATTTGATGGCCAAACTAGGACGTTTCAGGATCCCCAATATAGCAGAGAAACTTCGGAAGACGTGTTTGGGTACAGGTTTAAATTTTGTACGTGTAAATTGTGAATGATCTGAACGATTTATGGCCAGGAAAGCGCTGTGGATTTTGTGGGGTTTGCAAAGCTAAAAGCTTGCATACGGTATTGTAATTTTTATTAGTTATTATTTGACGGGGATATGTAATAACTGGTGTCAGTTGGAGTTATACCTTTGCTAGAGCATTTATGTGTGGATTATGAGCGTTGGTTTAATATCATTGAATTAATAAAATTACTCCATGACCAGATGGTACCCAGGTATGGTCCAGAACCAAAAAATGCCACAATAACGGGAATAACAAGTAACTCTGGCGTCGTTTCTTTTCTTTTTACGTGCTTGGTGCTCTTGCAAGAAGACTACCAGTCAAGTAAAATAACTTGTTTGTCTAAGACTAAAGGCATTATTACTAGGAGACAATGGCTAAATAACTGGAAGAAGGCATTACGTGCCAGACACGACCTTCAGTAAATAAAGAGGACGACGGGAGAAAATAATCTGCTCGAAAAATAGAAATATTGAATGGTATCGAAGATTGCAGACAGAAGCATTCCGCCAACGAAGACATTTCCACTTATTTTCAGCGGTCAAATACTTGTCTGGCGTGTCGCCTTTTCATTCAGCGTTGCTTGCGAAATAGAAAGGTTACGGAAGATAGTTTGGTGCGTTTAGTTTTAGCAATTACGTTTAAAGATTCTTTGTTTATTCTAAAAGAACATACATTGTTCACTTAAGCGAATAAATACATAATTAAGGCAAAGTGTAGTCTAGTAGCTAACAGTTTTTTTTTTCTTAAAAGTAGGTATACATAGTTGTGAGACTAGCTTACGTTGTTCTTAATAGTTTTGCGTTGTTAATGATGTGCTGTTTGAGTTTGTTGCCGAGAAACGGTAGAAGGAGCGTTGGCAGACCAATAGGACGACCTACAGAAGATCGCGAGGAAGACCTGGATGAGACGCGCAAAGACCAGGGAAACATGGTGCCCCAAAAGGGAGGAGGCCTATACTCACCAGTGGGTGGAACAAAGCTGCCAATGTTGATGAATGATGAAATAATAATGTCTTTACCTATGAAATTGCCGATTTTTGATACCGGCTGGTGTGAAGATCAATATCTTTCTTTCTATTTGTAATTCCAAATTCAAATTAATTTTGTAACATAGCATGACATTAAAAAGAAACCTGTTATTCATTTATTTTCCCGCCGTTTGATTTTTCTTTGATATCGATGTTTCTGTAACCATGGAAAAATCGAAATTGCGCGCTACTTTCGATTACGAGTTCCGTCGTGGTAGCAACGCAAAACACAGACAGCACGCAATATTAACGACGTGTATGGACAATGTATGACCGCAAGTGAACGCACGGTGTGTTTTTGGTTTGATCGCTTCCGTTCTGGAAATTTTGACCTCAAAAATAAGCCCCGGGGAAAAATTTAAAATCCAATGAGGCGGTGAAAAACGCCTTTAAATAATTCATCGATTCTCGTTCCCAGGATATCTATAGCAGAGGCATCAACGAACTTTAATTGAAATGGCAAAAGTGCATCGACAATATTTATTTTAATTTAGTTTGATTTTTTTTCTATATAAATCAGCAATTTCATAGGTAAAGGCCTAATAATAATCACCGCTATCGAAAAATTCATAGTAATGCCAACAGCGGAATGTGTGAATTAAGATTTAAACAAGGAATGGGAATTAGTAGCAGGCAAATTTTATTATAGATGTGCGAGTAGTCGAGTATATTGTATACTAGGTATCGAATTTTACGACAGCTCTAGCCACCGAAACACAACACTATCTAGATCCAAAAGCCCATTCTAAAGCCACAAACTACAAATAGCCAGCTTTCTCAAACAAATAACAACCAAATCTAACTTACCAAGACTTACGACTTCTAAAACTCTATATATCACCTTTTACAGCCGAACCGAAATCTTTGTGAAGTTCAAGGAACCAAGTAAGTGCCGAAACTGGCTACAGAAAGCTATTAGCCTTGACCGACGATGTTACGTGCTTTCCTTGGAAACATAAAATTAGGAGCATAAATGCCACTTTGGCAACCTTCTAAGAACTTATTCCCGAGTGACCTATAAAGATCATGGTGTGAAAACATTACCCTCCTTTTGGGGGTTGCCGCAGTCAGGTAAAAACACGTGAGTGTATCTTGAGAACTTATTTATAGTTTTCTTTTGTGTTGGCCTGGAGGATTACGTACCCGCTTCTTAACATCAGTGTACAGTCACATCTGATATGGGCACTTGTCCCACCGCTAAGCGAGAAGCGAGTAAAGATAGAAACTAGAAACGCAACTCCTTTCTGCGAGCAACGAGCGAACGACGGCGACAAGCGATTACTCGCTGGTATGCGTATGTACTAAGCGTGAGTCTCTCAGCGAGTGTTCTGCCGCCAAGTGAGTGTCTCTGAGCGAGTACTCTCTTTGATAGCTTCACATGACAAACGAGTACCCGCGCGCGCGGTGTGAACAGTTAGCGATCAACTAGTAATATATGCATCTCTTTTGTTTACACGCAATTGTATGTTTATTGAGTGTGAAAATAGCCGATAGTCAATTCCTCGCCGGCGTAAGCCATGCCATGTGTATGCATGCACTACACCTTAGGTCTATTTTACTGTATACCAACTCAGCATTATAAATCTAATGCGTAGTAATTTCACTATCGCAGAAAGACATTCAGCAATTTTCTTTACATGTCAGACCGAATTAAAATGTGACACTCACAGACTCACAATTTAAACACGACATTGGTCAAAGGTGTATGCTATTTTGATCTTGGTTATCAAGTTATTGAATATAGTTTGTAGGCAATAGTCTGCTCAGTGCCGTAGCTTCAAAAGGTAATTAGCTAAACTGTGTAGAACATACTACAGTATTAATTGTTAACATACGGATTATATTATATACATTATATATGAAATATTTAATTTGTTTAAATTGTTAATTTATTTCGAATGGTTTTAAATAAATAAAAAAAAAAAAACAAAATAAACTTATTTACTGTCATAATAACCATGCCTCACTTTAATTGTGCATTGTTTGGTTTTCAGATGATCGTTGTCGCCCTCGCCCTCGTGGCCGTCGTCGCCGCTGCCTCTGCTGACGAGCCCGAACCGATCGTCCGGTCCGAATTCGTAAAGTATCCCGAGGGTTCATATAACTTTGGGTAATTCAATTTATAATATACTTTTTAGGGTTCCATACCTCAAAAGGAAAAAACGGAACCCTTATGACTGATAAAGGAAATATTTGATATCTGACGACGATATAAAAGACTAGATTGTGTACCTGCTTCAGCATTTTTGCTAATTAGTTGGTTGTTGGCGCAGCATGTCTTTTTCTTTCAAACATCTCGATCAGCGGATATTATTCACACTATTCAAACTCTTATAGCCATATCATCTTTCACACAATCCATCTTTCTTGATCCGCTTTTATCCGTACTTACCTCAAAAGGAAAAAAACGGAACCCTTATAGGATCACTGGTGTGTCTGTCTGCTAATTTGCTCCGAATCTAATGGACCGATTATGTTGAAATTTGGTACACATATGAATTTCATGGAAGTGTAACATAAATAAAGGAATTTTGAATATGGGGGTCACTTTTGAGAGGCAAATAAGGAAAAAGAAAGTTTTGCAAACTGTACCGTGTGACATATCAAATGAAAGGGCTTACTGTGAGGGTCTCAAATAGATTTTTTTTTTTTTTTATATAATTTTTTAAATATATTGTATTAAAGTTATTTAAGAAAACAGACGAAAATTGATCATTGCTCCTTATCTCTGAAACTACTAAGCCTAAAATTTAAAAAAAAATAAAGAATATAGTTCTATATCTATAGATTACAGGAGTTTCGGATATAAGGGGGAATGTTCCATTTTCGTATATTTTCTCAAATAACTTCAAAACAATTTATTTTAAAATTATAAAAACAATATATTTGAGACTGTCGCAGTACGCCCTTTCATTTGATATGTAACACGGTACAGTTTGTAACACTTTTTTTCCTTATTTGCCCCCCAAAATTAACCACCATATTCAAAATTCATTTACTTACGTTACTCATCTTTGTTTGGGTCACGGGAAATTAATACGTGTACCAAATTTCAACTTAATCGGTCTATTAGATTCGGAACAAATTGGCTGTGACAGACGGACGGACAGACTGAGACACGAGTGATCCTATAAGGGTTCCGTTTTTTTCATTTTAAGGTATGGAACCCTAAAGAGCATACTTACTTGAAAACATACTCAAAATAAGCATACTCATTTGTAGCAATGTTGGGAAACACTTGTTACTAAGTAGCAATTGTTCAATAAAAGTATACTTTCGTGCTACTAATGAGCACGTGTGTCAGTAGCTTTACGCAATTAGGGTGGTCATACACGCACGCCGGTTGCGAGTTCTACGCACCTGAACTTTCTTAGAAGAACATTAACATTTGACCTAAAAAGAATACAGATAAATTTGCAGAAGGTGTCCTTCCCTTTGTTCTGGAATTAGAAACGACGTCCCAAACAACAGTAAATCACAATTACCATCTTCCGTATTTTCAATTTTACCTTTCAAACCAATCTTAATTAGTTTTCTCTCCTTCCAAGGCGATATTTTTCTCTGATACTACTACCTAAGGTTGAGTTTTGTTTTGCGTACCTAATTGCCACGATTTTCACTCCGCACATGCCATCAAAATAATATTTAATGCACTTGTGCGTAGCAAATTGGAATCCAGCTCCTGCGTCTGGAATCCACACGAAAGTACCTACGCGCTTTGTTGGAAAAGGCACAAAAAAACGTTCCTTAGGTTTCTCTATAAGCGTAAACATGGCTATTATCCTTAACTCCATCCGACACTAAATTTCTACTGATGTTTCGAATATAATTCGTTAGAGGTAAGGCGAGCAAAAGACCAGCTTACCATAGCCTGTAAGACGCTCCGTGGCACTATTGACGCGCCTGATCTGCATGCTGTGCTGGCTAGCTTCTTTGTCCCAGACAATTACTGCCGTAGCAGAAAGCACAGGCTGTTTGCTGTGCCTCCATGTCAAGCTATGAAGCTTGGCATCCACCAGTTTCACGTCACCAATGAGCCTCTTAGCTCTGCGTTCCACTGAGTCAAGCGCAGCAAGTTGGTATTTAGCTGAGCCATCTCAAACGTGGCTGCAATACTCCATGCAGCATCGGACTTGCGCTTTATAGAGGGTCAAAAGCTGTCCAGTCGTAAAGTATCGCTTCACTCTGTTGAGGATGCCCAGTTTTTTGGCCGCAGTTTAGGCTTTGTGATCGATGGTAGCGCCGAAGTTGAGACTGCCGCTCGAGCCGATCTGTTCCAGGAACAGATGTATCTCGAAAGTAGGAGTTTGGTCGAAACAACTCCTTTTAGCGGTGAAAAGACCAGATTGTCATCACCCCATTGGGAGACAAGACTTAAGGTCAAATTTGTCCGCTCTACCATGGTCTCTCTCAAGGAACAAACGTTATCGCCGCTGGTTTTTGCGCTGGACAAGTATCTCTCTGAAACAGTACTGTCATCGGCGTACCCAACAATACCATGCTGAAGAAGGTCATTGATGTGCAGTAGGAAAAGAGTTGCAGAGAGAACTGACCCCTGAGGACTTCGGCATCAATAGCCATACCACACTCATGATAACAAACATGAAAAAAAAATCAGCCGCTCCCTACATTTTGACGAGTTATGCGAACATAAATGTAGTAAGCAGCTGATTTTTTTCGCGATTTCAGGTTTGGTTCAATAGTAAAAGCTGTTTGTTATCATGAGTACAATCATGTGTTTTTAAGTATCTGTCACTAATTTACCAGTCATCCTATAAACAAACTGTCTTTAATTTTTGTAATTGATTTTAAACCGTCTTAATTAAAGATAGAAATTAATTAAAAAATAAAAGTATACCATTAAGATAACAGGGTTTTTCCTAAGGATCCTTTAGAGTATCGTGGCAAATCACGGAGAGAAGAAAACGTGCTTTATCGCAGTTTACAGTTACTTGGAAAAGAAACTGCCTGGTGGCGTTTTATAGTTTGCTTGGTTAGTTGTTTTAATTTTACTACTTTATTATTTATCGGGTTTAAATTCAAATCTAGGCAGTTTTTTTTTTCTTTTTCGTCTTTTCCCAACTATGTTGAGGTCGGCTTCCAGTCTAACAAGACGCACCTGAATACCCAGTACTTACATGGGGCGACTGCCAATCTGACCTCCACAAGCCAGTTACTGGGTAATACGATACCCTTCGGTAAGACTGGTTGTCAGACTTTCGGGCTTCTGACGACCCGTAACGACTGCCAAAGATCCACGAATGACAGCCGGGATCAAAGGCTTAAGGCGACGATAACCAGCTTTTAAAGATTTTAAACGAAGATAAAGTCTAAACGAGTAGTGTTAATGATTTGGAAAAATGAAAAAAAAAATGGTTTATTATTACTACAAGTAAATATCCTAACAACTAGTGATCGGAGCCTCCTCTTAAGCAAATAAGCCTGTGTTAAGAGACTTCGCGAAAAATATATGTAAAATTAGAGCATTTTCATAATATCATACACAACAGTGTGAACATTTTAGATTATGTTTATATTACATAGTGTAATTAATTTGTAAAGTTATGTCTATCGCGGATAAAAAACTAAGAACCACGCCAAAAGTATCAAGCGTATTTTTATGAAAACTTCACCATTTTCATGGTAATTATTTATCTTTTAGTATACTTACGCGTTTTAACACATTATCTGCTTAATTCTTTATGCAAACGCTTCTTTATGCTACACCCTTACCGACCCTTATTTTACGATGTTTTCGAAACAATAGAGATGCACAACGAACGCACAGGTGCGGCGCGCCGCACTCGAAGAAAGTTATGTAAATTGTATGGACGCGCATACGCGCCGTCAAGCACCTGGTGAACGTCCGAAAACGCGCATGTGCGTCTGCCGCGCCTAATGTATTAATATAAACATTTTGTTTTATTTATGTACTTATAATAAATTAATAATGCGTCTAGTTAGGGACAGCGCTCCTTGTTGCGCGAGTCCTATTACTGGTTAAACGTACGACGCTTTGCGTGAGCTCAGCACAGAACACGCAAGCTAACCACTCAAGGTCATTGGCGAGCTTTCCGAGGCACGGAGGAGTCTCAGTATGTAAAGAGGTCCTGATGAATCGACCAGTGTGGATGTTATTACTTAGCTACGAGCTCCTTTATTTATCGGGTTTAAATTGTAGATGATAGTTTTTTTTTTTTGTATTTTCTAGAATTTTCACAAATGATTGTCCTGTAGATTGGATTAAGGAAAACGTCACATTTTTATTTGTTCTTTTACTTCCTAGCACCATTTCTTTTATACAAAAGACAAAACAAAACGAAAGTAAGTAAATACAAATACCTCTTAAATTCCATAGAAATGATTCCCTAATTTTCTTATGTACGCTAAAAGAAAAGCGGTCAAGTGTGAGTCGGAGTCGCACACGAAGGATTCCGTACCACCATACAATAATTTAACACTCTGGGGGCTGAAAAGTTTCAAGCCAAGGGCCTGTTTTTTGATCCGTAGTTAACTCAACCAATGGTTAAACATAGTATCTAATGGTTGAATTTTAGCTAAACGTGAAAGGCTAAACATGCATAACTCATCCATGTTAAAAAAAGTAACTAATGGCATTTTGGAAAAAACATTTAGCCAAAGTTCAACCATTAGTTACTATGTTTAACCATTGGTTGAGTTAACTACGGATCAAAAAACCGGCTCTGAGTTCCTTCAAGTGTCATATTGTCTCGCGCTGCATATTAATAATTTGCGAATACCCTCTTTAGTATAAATATAGAGTTTCACGTCATTAGCATCATTACGATTTTAGTTATTAATCCGTAAACATCATCATGTCTCAGTCATCCACGGCCCATCCCTAGGCTCAAAACTTTTCAGCCCCCCCGCACGCAGTTTTTAAGCCCTATAGCAAATCTGAGCAACAAAAGCGCTCTTGTTAGATCCGCTGTACCGGGGAGCTGAAAAGTTTTGAGCCTAGGGATGGGCGGCTGATGACTGAGACATGATGATGTTTACGGATTAATTACTAAAAGCGTAATGATGCTAATGACATGAAACTCTATATTTATACTAAAGAGGGTATTCGCAAATTAGTAATATGCAGCGCGTGATAATAATATCACTTGAAGGTACTTAGGCTCAAAGCCTTCTGGTATTTGTTTAAACACTATTTAAAAAAATCTTTTAATTATATTTTATTTTATTATTTGTTGTTATAGTGACCATTGGTAGTATACAAGCTGTGAAAATTTCAAGTTTCTACCTATTACGGTACAAAAGATACATCTAGCCACCTAGCCCTGTGACGGACGGATGGACAGCGGAGCCTTGGGTATGGAACCCTAAAAACAACATCGTAAGAACACGTTTCTCCTGATTACATCAGGCGAAATTAAACCTTACAGCTATTTTACATTTTTGTCAAGGTTTTGTTTCAAGATTATTTCTGGTACTAAGATAAAGTGAGTTGACGGCTAAGTAATCTTTTTATAATGTTTTTCGTTTTAATAAACAGGCTTCTAGAATATTTTGTGGTTGCTAAGGTTCTATAGTCTCTTCCACGAAAAATGGAGGTTTTCTATTTCATAAAATAAATACGAGGAAAGTCAAATAGTTAAGATACAATCGTTAGAATGTATCAGACCTACTTATTTAAAATCTTTCTAGCCAAATGGCATTCACTTCGGAGCGATTCTATTTCTACAATCGCTATCGACGCGTATCTCTATGGAAATGCTAATCCATGATCACGTGGCATTTCGATAGCTTATGTCCACCCCATACATTTTTGCCTTTTCTACTAGCATCATCGCTAATCGAATGTTACTTTGGCTAGGACCGCAGGTAGTTATTAGATGCTTATGTTACGGGTAATGCATGAAGATTGAATAAACCTAGGTTTACCCGGGTTTCCTTAGTATCACCCAAGATTATTGGGTAAAGTCCGAAAAGTAATTGAAATAAATTTTAATTCAGATTTACCCGTACACACCTAGGTTTACCCGGGTTTACTTAGTATCACCCAAGATTATTGGGTAAAGTCCGAAAAGTAATTGAAATAAATTTTAATTCAGATTTACCCGTACACACCTAGGTTTACCCGGGTTTACTTAGTATCACCCAAGATTATTGGGTAAAGTCCGAAAAGTAATTGAAATAAATTTTAATTCAGATTTACCCGTACACACCTAGGTTTACCCGGGTTTACTTAGTATCACCCAAGATGAAACTGAGGTCGAGGTCTTAACTCGCCAACTAACAACGCATGTTGTGAAGATAAAGGCGCCTGACTGAAGAGCCATTTTATTTATTTGTAAATCAATAAAATCTGTATAATGTGAAACAAATTACCACTAATTTGCAACAGAAATAGCTTAAGCATTTATTCCTAAAATACTTTGAATGATGGTCTTGCAGTTTCATTGCGAGAGTTTTGTTTGTGATTGATCCTTATACTATGTTTTCCAAATTTCCAAAAATCTCTTTTAGATTTCAAAACAATTCAGTTAGTGATTAAAACCAAAAACTGCTTCCCCTCGACCCCCAATACTCCCCGCTGCCCTTCGCCCCATGCCTTTCAGGCGTACGATAGAAGACGTCACTCGAGCGTGCGTAGGGTAGGCCCATGGGCCATGTTAAATCGTTAAGGATTAGTTCAGACTGCGGGAGTGTTATATGATAGCAGATCACGGTGACAAGTTTAGGACAAAACTGTGGGAAGATTAATATCACATTGGTTGTATGGATTTCCATTGGTGCTAGGGGTGATTCATAGATTTTATCAGGTGGAAAGGGTAAATTCCGAAAAGTAATTGAAATAAATTTTAATTCAGATTTGCCCGTACACACTTAGGTTTACCCGGGTTTACTTAGAAACACCCAAGATTATTGGGTATAGACCGAAAAGTAATTTAAATTAATTTTAATTCAGATTTACCCGTACACGCCTAGGTTTACCCGGGTTTACTTAATATCACCCAATATTATTGGGTAAAGTCCGAAAAATAATTGAAATCAATTTTAATTCAGATTTACCCGTAGACATCTAAGTTTACCCGGGTTTACTTAGTATCACCCAAGATTATTGGGTAAAGTCCGAAAAATAATAGAAATAAATTTTAATTCAGATTTACCCCTACACACCTAGGTTTACCCAACACTGGCTGGGTAGTTACATTCTGTTGTGCTCAAACGAACCCGTTGTGTGGTCACAGTTCTAACCTAACCTAATCTACCTTACAGCCAAACTGCTACCGGCCACACCTCATTTCTGCCAAAAATACTTTAAGGGCATGCTTAAGAAAGCTATTATGTTTTTCTTTTGTATGTATTTTTTTATTATTATTAAACATAAGGAGGCAAAAGGAGTATGTAATGATCGTAGTAGGTGGCGTTCTGTTATTTCTGCCTACCCCCATAGGAAGAAGGCGTGAGTTTATGTATGCATCAATGCACTTGTTTTTAATTTCGCTAATTATCAAACATTACCCAGCCAGCATAGGGTAAGCCTATATGAGTATGGGTAAACACGAATTGAAAATTTTAATTATTATTCGAACATTACCCTAACTCCTTGGGTGATTCTAAGTAAACCCGGGTCAACCTAGGTTTACTCAATCATCTGACATTACCAGTGTCAGTTATATTATTTACGAAACATAGTACTTTTTCTGGCTCTCATACCGCGGTGCAAATATGATTACAAGAGATACCAATAGCTGACATTTATTTATTTTTATTTATTTATTTAAAACACAATTATAACACCTTTACAGAATCATTTTATTATGTTTGAGTTTATCATTTTATTATTTTATACAACATGAGAACATTAAAAAGTCGATCGTACGATAATAGGACCTCGAACGACTATTACTTGATAATTAAAATCGTATGATATTTATTTATAAGGGGTTTATTGCAACCTAGGATATCTAAAATGAAACACAATATAATCATGGCTGTATAGTTAGTTCGCGTGCCTGTCGGTCCAATTTACATTTCTGAAACAGTAGTTCCGTGATAATGAGATTCCAGAAAAATATTTTTGCTGCAAAACTTTTATTAATCGTAGTAGTTTCGTTTTAGTTGTTTTGGTAATTTGGAAATTGAAATATAAGTTTGTTGAACGTATTTTCAGTAAATGACAGTTTAATTTGATTTCTGGCGTAATACGAAATACTGCGAGTTTTTATAATCCGCATTTAACTTGCATACGTGTGTTAAATTTTATCAATTTGATCTCTGCTTATTGCCTAACTGGCGTGATATTATGTTATAATACCTACCTTCATTAAAGGGCTGATTTATAGGGTTCCGTATCCTTTTTTTTTGTGTGGGAAATCATCTTTTACTACCCACCCGTGTTTCTTCAGTTGCCTGCACCAAAAAACCCGCAACTCTGGCAGGCATCGGCCCTAGCGGACCCCATCAGTTAGTGCTGACATCTCTTTGAGGCGCGCGTGGAACACAACGCGCCGTCGACCCAGGTCTGTTCCTTTCCGGACGGCGAGCTACAGGGTTCTGTGTACAGGACGGTATCAAACGGAACCCTATTACTAACCCTCCGCTGTGCGCCCGTCCATCTGTCTGTCAGCGGGCTGTATCTCATGAACTGTAATAGGTAACCAGTTGAAATTTTCTGAGATTATGTATACAAATAATAAAAGTAAGGGATCCCCACACAATAAACGTGTTTTTTTTTTTCACTAAAGTAAAAAACGTAGTGTTATATACATATTGTACGGTATATTACGGGAACGCTTCGTGCGAGTCCGACACTTACCAGACTGACCAAATTTGACGGTTTGACAGCTTTTGTAGGTATATATTTAACAATCTATCATATTTATTCTCCAGATAAAAGTTATCTGACCTGACTATTGACATTTCGCTGCTTAAATTCAAAAGGGCCACAAATAAAAAAAATACAAATCCTTTTTAAAGCAAAAATCGTGTCAATTCTGTTGATATTTTTATATTCGAAAAAGACTTCCAATATTTAAAAAAATTACCTAATCACACAACTTTTTTGCATTATTACACTTTGGTGGGGCCATCAAAACTTAGACGGTCTCTTCTCCTGTCAAAAAATGACTTTTCGCCACATGGCCTCTTTGAATTCAAGCAGCGGTTTATAGACAGAGGGACAACGCAGTAACCTTTTAAGGCGATTTTTAAAAGTTTGAGGTGCGGGACCCTTAAACTAAACACACAGGCAAATCCTCAAACTAATATTTGTATAGCCAAATCCACCGTGAGATAAAATGTAATATTTAAAACAAGATTATGAAAGTCTAATACACGCGTAACTTTCACAAAGTTTCGGATTACCATATTTTGCCCAAAGGTTACGAAGATAAATACTACCTACCTTAGCAAAATAATCTCACAAAGATGTTGTAGAATATTTACTTTACTGAAGCTACGGCTTCCTACAAACACGGTGGCCGTCATAATTATTATATCGGCCGTCATGAAAATCTATCACAGCCGCACGGGTCGATCGATCAGGTTAAGCTACGCTTGCCGTGGTTGGCCCGTGGATGGGTGACCAACTTTACTTACCAAGACCGGCTGTCATCCGTGGATCTTTGAAAGTCGTTAGGGGTCGTCAGAAGCCTGAAAGTCATGACATCCAGTCTTACCAAGGGGTATTATATTACCCAGTTACTGGAGGTCAGATAGGCAGTCGCTCCATGTAAAATCCTGGTTTTCAGCTGGATCTAGTAAGATTGAAAGCCGACCCCAACATAATGGGTGTAATTTTAATCACCGTTGTCCTCTTAAAGGGGTCATTGTACTCATCATCATGAACAACTTTTACTATGGGACCAAACCTGAAATCGCGAAAAAAAATCAGCTGTTCATTTATGTTCACATAACTCGTCAAAATGTACAATAACCCCCTTTAGAGGTAAAAGGCTATGCAGATTGATTGATGAAAATCTGTTGAGTACTTTACTGTTTTTTTTTACCAGTATTTGACATTAACATGTCAAAAAACCATCTGTATTTGTACAACCGTCATTGTATGACCGTTCGTAAGAAACCAAATTTTCTATAAGAGAAACTGTTTTACTTGTAGTACAAGTTTTCTGAGAGTTTTAAAAATTAGTGATTTTATTGATTTCGACGTGCTCTTTTCGAATTTTCACTTTGCCACATTCTTGCCGCTCGCGCCGCCAGATTGGAATAATGGCGCCCAAAACATTTTTACAATATAAATAGTTGTGTAATAAATTAAACTAGAAAAAATTACTTTTTTTTGTAAAATGAAAGTTTCAGCGTACGACTCTAGACTATTACATACCTTGTATTGTTGTACACAAAAAGATAGCCAGAAGTAAAATCCAGTACCTAAAAAAGAAAAAAGAAATCGTTAACCGATGACTAAAAAATACAAAAGCAATTCATCACGCTAACCTGTCAGATTACTGCTGTTTAAATATTTTTTATTAAAAACATAACTCATATTTAGCAAGTCATGGATAATTCAGATGACAAAATTATGTTCCCAAAATACTACTTTATAGTACCTAAGTTACAGCGATAACGGTTATGGAAATGTCAAAAAAGTATGAGACTGGGAAAAGCTAACGTCAATCTTGTAGAAAGTCGTTATAAAAATACAATACGCTTTGACAGCTGTTGCCATGGTTTTTACAATACCCAGAGAAGCAGATAGCTGAGGGAGTATAGCGGAAAACCACACGATATCTACTTTAAATACTTCAAAATCAACAGTCATTTGCGGCAGTTTGAACCTCCGCATCAATAGCGCACTCCTGAATGCACAAGAGTAAGTAAACAGAGCGAACGGTACGCTCCTACATGCATAATTCTAGTCGAACCTTCTATGATCGATTGTGTGAAGATTGGTCTCGGTTGGATGTTACTCCTTTGGTGTTTGTAACAAACATTTGTACAGAATTGAAATGGCAAAAATGATTTCTCTTCGCTATATTTTAACTTTAGGTTTACTGAAGAGTGTTATTTTAAAGGCGGAAAACTTTAAATTGAAATCAAACACAGAAAAATGTTTTAATGTCCATGAAATTGGCTTTACTTTATAGATAATTTTATGACATTAATGTTTGAACATGATTCCGGGCATGTGGCTGCCACAGCTGACACCAACGCCTAGTTTACTGGAAATTTAACTTTTTTATTGGCTTAATTTACTAAACGAAACATTTGACAAACGAGTAATTTCACGAAATCTGGCCATCTCGTTCGTGCCATTTGAAGCTATTACTTTATTTTTCTGGGGATATGTAAAGTCGCATGTCTACTCCGATAAACCAGTAACAATTGATCACTTGGATGACAATATTCGATGCATTATTGCAGAAATACAGCCTTATTTACTGCGAAGAGTGTGTGAAAATTTGACCTCCAGATTACGCCATGTACGCGTCATCGAAGCGAAATCATGTTCAAACAATAATGCCATAAAATTATCTATCAAATAAAGCCAATTTTATAGATATTAGAAACGTTTTGCTGTGTTTTATTCCAATTTAAATTTCTCCGCCTCTAAAAAAAAAACACCCATTACTTGACCGAACATGCGAGATTTCTCTGTTATATATGTGTAATGTAAGATACTTACACATAAACCTCCTGGAATAAATTCATAAAATAATGATGAAACCCGCATCCCGCAGACAGACACAAAAAGCGAATCAAAATTTAAATATTTATAAATATACAGGGTGCTCCGAAATTCGACCTATTCTTTAAAAGGGATTATACTAGAGGTCATTTCCAACAAATACGTAAAGCCATACCATTTTAATATTTTTTTTCTACATTTTTTTCAAGTAAAACACGTCTCAATTTCAAAAATTATGAGAACTTAGGGCATGTATTTTTTTAAATAAATTATCACTAATTTGTCATCAGTCAGAAAAATAACAATTACGTACATTCCGAGAGAGAAGTAGTTATTTTTAAATTATTTGTTTTTAGTGACCAGTCTGAAAATTTGCACAATAATCTAAAAAAACCTCCGTTACTCGGAAATCATTAATTTTTGGCCCTTAGTTGGCGGGCTTATTTTGTTGGAAATGACCTCTAGTATAACCCATTTCAAGGAATAGGTCGAATTTCCGAGAACCCTGTAGATATAAGATCTAGCTACAGCTAAACATGGGTCTCTTAATGACCGAAAGAAGTGTCAGAATGGCCACGCTTGACAACACAACCAAATTAGTCATCACTGTTTGACATAATAAGCTAATCTTCCGGAAGTTACGAAATTCAAAACTACATCGTTTTTGTCTATCTAGCCTTTTCCCAACTATTGTGGTCAGCTTCCAGTATAACCAATATGGAGCGACATGGAGCGACTGCCTATCTGCCTCCACAACCCAGTTAATGGGTAATACGATACCCTTTGGTAAGACTGGTTGTCAGAGTTTCCGGCTTCTGACTGTCAAAAATCTACAAATGACATCCGGGACCAACGGCTTAACGTGCTTTCCGAGGCACGGAAAGCGTGGAGAATAGTTTCCGTAAAATAGAACAGCCTTAAAACACTGTACCCACAAAATCAACAGTACAAATACTCCCCAAAAATTGGGCCAGGCTGCATCTACGAACATAATTGCCGCGAACCACAATAAAAGGATACATAACGAACAATTTCAGGACTCAACATTTTTCTGGCCCATCTATTTATTATCCATTGTAACCGTGGGTCATTGTTGGCGGCCATTGTTGTACAGATATTGGACCAATAACTCAGTTGGGCGGTTTAATATCTTTTATCTGTGGAACGATCATAAAAATATGCGACAGCGCGACACTTGGATGCGGCTGTTTCTGGTTTTTTGTGAGGTTTGAGGCGAAAATAATGTAGTGTACTCTTTTATGAGGAACTGAGTAGGTAGGGTTGCGAACTTCCAAGATGTTTTATTAATCGAGTCGTTAGTTTATTATTGCGTTTTGTGTTAGAATTCAAACTGTAATTTCTCCATTATAAGCTAAAGGGTAAAATCTCTTCTTCTTCTCCTCGGAGCAGGTGTTAAGGTAACCAAGGGTAGGGTTGTTAAGGTTACCTTAACACCATTAATCCAGATTTTTTTGAGAAAAATTGAAATAGAGATGTCGAAAATGAACTTAAAGCATCTACATAGCAAGCACCTTCGTATTTACAAAACCAAACAACCTCAAGAAGTTACGAAATTATATTTAGCTACTTTGTTGATAGTCTGTCATCTACAATATCTAAGCGCAATTGAGAACCGCTGGACCGATTTGGCAATTTTTAAAAAAAATAATATATTCTTAATAGGGATGATGACTAAACATTTTTTTTTTGTCCGTCATGTAGATTATTAAAATATATTGGACACGTATTTTTTCTTTTTCTACGTAATCAAAAGATTACGGCGATACATTGAGTTAAAATGTGGCATGACGTCACGTCACGCCTTGGTGGATTTTATACGTAGAAGTGACGTAGCGGGCCCCCACTCCCGAACTTTAATACGTGTTATCTAAGTCATTTTTTATTAATATTATAAAGCAAAAATTATGTCTAATATTTTTTTATTATCTGACTGACGACTAAATAGAATTTCTTTTTTTACCCAGGCGTCATCCCTATGGTTCGTGTTTCGTGTTTATGGAATGAAAAATTTTAAGTTTCCCGGATTTTTTTCAAATTAGGGAATAACTGAACGACCTTTTTCTATGGCATTTTTGTATGATTTATTGTTCGGACAGTACAACGTCTGTCAAAAAAAAACCGGTCAGCAAATAGGAAGGTCCCATCTGACGAAACTAAGAACCGCGGATGGCAGAGTCGTGACTTCGAAGTCCGAGATACTCAAGGAATTCGTGGATTTTTACGGGCACCTGTACTCCAACGCGGAGGGCTAAACCAGCGGGACTGCAGATGACCATGGAGCCGAATTAACGAGCCACTACATGGAGGATATCCCGAATGTCGACCAGTGCGAGACTAGGGCGGCTCTCGAGCACCTAAAGAACAACAAGGCACCTGGGTATGACGGAATAACGACAGAGCTCAAGCGGGCGGGGCTTCAATTCTGATAACTCTATCAGAATTGAAGCCCCGCCCGCTTTAAGAAGCTCTCTAACTCCGTCATCCAAGAAGGTACAACGCCCAAGGCATGGAACACAGGTGTGGTGGTTCTGTTCTTAAAAAAAAAAAACCGGCCAAGTGCGTGTCGGACTTCGCACAATGAAGGTTCCGTAGTTGGGATGAATTCATCCCAATAACAAACTTAACATTGTAGTTGAAAAACAAGTTCTCCCATACATTCCAACTACAAATGTAAGTTTATACGCACAATATTGAGAGATTTACCAAGTTATTTAAAGACCATAGACCTTTTATAGGTTTTCCTGTAATCTATAGGTATAAAAGTTTTTTTTTTAATTTAAGGCTTAGTAGTTTCGGAAAGGTCATATTTCGTCTATTTTTTTAAATAACTTTAAAACAATTTATTTTATAATTATAAGTAAACCTATTTGACACCCTCACAGTAAACACTTTCATTTGATGTGTCACACGGTACAGTTTGCAAAACGTTTTTATTTTTTTTTATTTGCCACCAAAAGTGACCCCCTTAGTCAAAATTCATTTATATACGTTTCACGTCCACGTTCGGGTCACAGAAATTCATTATATGTGTAGCAAACAACTTAATAGGTCTGTTAGATTCGTGGCATCAATTTGGCTGTGACAGACGGACATACAGACACACGAGTGATCCTATAAGGGTTCCGATTTTTCTTTTGTGGTAAGAAACCCTAAAAAAGTGACAAAACTTTGTTGAAGAACTATACACCCATCGCACTTCTGAGCCACGAGTCCACGACGTATACAAGCTGTTCTCGAGAGTCGTCACGAACTGACTCGCCAGGAGACTTCACGAGTTCCAGCTACCAGAACAAGCCCGTTTTCGAAAAGACTTCAGTGCCGTGGAGCGTGGAGTTCGTATCGGCAAGCGTAGCGTGGGATGCCCCCCAGCTATGTAGATGGACCAACGACCGTAAGAAAGTGGCTGGGTCAGACTGGTTGCGGAAGGCTGTGGACAGGGTGTTGTGGCGCAGCCTGGGAGGGGCCTATGTCCAGCTGTGAACTGGGATAGGCCGAGTTGATTAATTGATTGAATGTCTCTCGGGCCCGCTAATATACTTAGTCTGGCCATAAATACTGTTACAATTAAAAATAAGAAAGATATTACATTTGAATTTGGAATCTGTCACTCTAATTTTGGCGCCAATACATTGTACAATATTTTGCGATATTAAAATGGAGTGGGGTAATAAAGAGAACCGAATCGCTGTGATTGCATTACACAAAGTTGGTATGGAGCCAAATGTAATTCTTAAAACTCTCCATATGCTTGCTATTAGTCAAAAGTTTGTGTACCGGGCTATTTATAGGTACAATGAGACCTCTGTTTATAACAGAAAAAGATCTGGCCGTCCACGTAGTGTTCATACGAAAGAGGTGGTCAAAGCAGTAAGAGAAAGAACTCGAACAAATCCTGTCCGAAAGTAAAAGATTTTATCTGTAAAAGTAATAAATATTATTTGCAATAAAAAAATATTTTATTCTTCGTGACAATATTTATGGCAAGACTAGATAATTAATAATAAGAGACACATTGTTATCCTAAACAGATCTCAAGCCACGAATCAATGGCTCTGTTACACATATTGTTTCATTTAATGCACTATTAGATACAATCACTTACTGGTCATGAAACAATGATATTTACATAAATATATCATACTTAGTTGCTTCAATCTGAAGAGGACCTTTAAGTGGTGTACCGGAAGACAGATATTATCAGAAGATCCGCTTAGAATACAATGGATGGGCCAGGTCTGTCATATGATTGAAAAATAAAAACCGGCCAAGTGCGTGTCGGACTACGCACAATGAAGGGTTCCGTAGTTGGGATGAATTTATCCCAAGAACAAACTTAACATTGCTGTTGAAAAACATGGTCTCCCATACATTCCAACTGGAAATGTAAGTTTGTACACACAATATTGAGAGATTTGCCATGTTATTTTGAGACCATAGTCTTCTTATAAATGTTCCTGTAATCTATAGGTATATAATTATTTTGCGTTTTTTTTTTCAAAATTTTAGGTTCAGATGTGTTTTTGAAGATGGGGGGGGGGGAATGGTCAATTTCGTCTTTTATCTTAAATAACTTTAAAACAATTTATTTTAATACTATAAAAATATATATTTGAGACCCTCACAGTAAGCTTTTCATTTGATATGTAATACGGTACAGTTTGCAAAACTTTTTATTTTTATTTTCTTATCCCCCCCCCCCCCCCCCCAATTGGCCCCATATTCAAAATTAATTTATTTACGTTACAGGTCCGTGTTCGTGTCACAGAAAATTATACGTGTACTAAATTTCAACTTAATCGGTCCACTAGATTCGGAGCAAATTGCAATACCGTGACATACCTCTCCACTGCTCAAGCACCTCAGGATGTGTTGCCCTCTTGTCGCTCAGTCAGGAGCTAGCGGCCGTTTCCGGGGGCCCATTATTGAGTGTGCAAGTCACCCCCTGCCATTTTATCGTGTATATAAAACATTGGTCAGGCAGGGGCCAAAGTCCTTCCGCAGTACTAGGTAACCAGTCCATCTTAGTCACCCAAACCCAAAGTTCAATTTTTTTTTTGTTTCCAAATCCAGCAATAGTCCAACACCAACTGGGGGTTGTCCTTGGGGAGTCTAACGGGCCTCTGCAAGTTGGCTTCGGCCCCTCGTATGCATGCCAAAGGTCCGGGACCCTGTGGTCCGAAGATATACGAAAAGCTTAAAACTAGACCAAAATAATATAAAATACAATAATGTTTATTTATCCAAAGACATAGGTTGAGCACAGTGTTAGATATATTAAAATGAGACATAATTGATTCTACAAAAGTTCAAAGGCTACACAAATCTATATACAAATAAACAAAAAAAATATAAACCCTGTCTCTTAAGATGGCCTGTATCTTAAGAGACAGTGTGACAGTGTATTGACGTGAACCTAGACGGGTTCTCGTCAATAGACATCAATAGTGTCTCGTTTTCTTAAAGGCGGTTAGCGACCTTTCTGACGATTGATGGCTACAATTCTGCGTTCATTTTTACTCAGATTTCTGCGAATTATTTAGGTAGATCCGAGGTCACGTCACCGTGTAACTGATTATTTTACAGTGCATAGAAGTCACATTTTTGTCGCAATTGACGTTTTTGTGTTAAAGTAACTTTCAAAGACTTTTTTACACATAACACACAAACACACAAGAGAATCGGCATCATTGTGGTCAAAACTCCAATATTCAATAACTAAACTAAAATTAGAGAATCGCTATCTTTTACTAACCGGCAGCGCGAGAAAAGAACGGCTATAGCTATGAACTAAGAGATGTCAAACTATAGTTCACGCCTTGCGCTTCACCGTGTTCTTAGGCGACATGTTTTTACGTGTCGTCTTTTGTATGGAAATATTAGTTCCAACTAAATTTGGCAGCTCTAATTTAGGTCAGCCTCTTTCTTGTTTTATTAGAGAAAAAGGTAGAAATAGCCTAAATTAAGTTTAGTTTCTGCACAACAGAATCGGCTCCAATATTTGATCAAGTAATAATTGATATAATCTTGAAAGTTCAAGATAAGTTCCTATAAATCGATATCCAATTACCAACATAATATCAGACTTTGATCATTTAGATTCGAGGGGAAGACGGAGGCTAGTGAACGAACAAAGCCCTTTATACACTAACCAATCTGCCTAGCCTTTTCCCAACTATGTTGGGGTCGGCTTCCAGTCTAACCGGATGCAGCTCAATACCAGTATTTTAAATGGAGCGACTGCCTATCTATCTCCACAACCCAGTACCTGGGTAATACGATACCCCTTGGTAGGACTGGTTGTCAGACTTTCGGGCTTCTGACGACCCGTAACGACTGTCAAAGATCCACGAATGACAGCCGGGACCAACAGCTTAACGTGCTTTCCGGACACGGAGGACTCTCGGTATGTAAAGATGGTCACCCATCCACAAAACAATCCCGGCAAGCGTAGCTTAACTTGATAGATCCCTATAAACACTAATTAATGTTATCAAAAATTTGTAAAATCTTTTTAGGACTTTCTTGCCCACTCGTCTCCATACGAAACAACCTTCTGGAAGGGGCCACTAGATTCAATTCTTCGTTGTTCTTGTAAATTTGACCATCCAAATGAGTCTTAGGAGCTTAAGGAGCCACCGGAGCATGCGTAGTTCACGCAAACGAAATACCAAAATAATATGTAAATCAAAAATATTCTTAAGGTAGGGTGTCTTTATTCTGATTTGATAATAGAATATTTAGGTTCCCAAATATATATTAACACTGATTTAAACATAAAACATGAGAAAACTAAGTTTTCTATAGAAATTTGAAATTCCTCATATCTCGTTTTTAAATCAGTGTCCTTTCAAAATATCATGTATATTTGGGAACCTAGATATTCTGTCATCCAATCAGAATAAATACACACTACCTTAAGAGTGTGTTTGATTTACAAATTATTGTGGTATTTCGTTTGTATGAACTACGCTTGCTCCGGGGGCCTCTTAAGCTCTTATTGAAATCAACAATTTGACTATTACTTTGAAAATTAGGCCATTCTTTTCTACGTTTTGTATTGATTGGACCTTCTCACTGAACCTCTTCAATGGCTACCAATATAAACGACACATCACTTGGTTATGGTTCGGCTGGTTCCTCTGACAATCACGTGCATTGTTACACCAACTACTTCCAACTAGGGTTACTGACCTATCTCGTATAAGATTCAATTGAGACATTCGTGGAATAGAAACTTCAGTTCTATAATGGTATATTTGTCAGGTTCAGCTTGCATTTTGTAGGTCGTTTAACCTCGCCTTATATAGCGATGAGGTATGTACTAATGTAACCCGCGAAATTCAAATTTTCTTTCGTTTCTTGCAATTTGTAGGTCCGGGTCAGGTTGATCAAAATATGATTCGCGAAAGTTACATACATGTTTTTTTTTTTTTTTTTAATTTAGTTATTTAAGATGGGTTTGCTCTTGACTCTAGTCTAGGTCGGAGGCGACAGAGACAGAGTCGACGATAGAGTGAGCTTACCCAGAATAAGCTTGTTGACTCTCACTTTGAAGAGATTAGGGTTGTATGCGCTCGGAAACAGACGCAGGTAGTGATGTATTTATAGAAAAACATTCGAATCATCAAAAAAGTCTAATAAAAATCTAAGGTAGCATTGACCTGAAGTGCCGTGATTGTTGAGAGTTGTATTGATGATTTTAGTCATTATGATTCTATAATGGTGAAGGGCGGGCGTTTTGGGAGACCGTCTTATATATTTTTTGCGTTCGTAAGATCACCCATCATATTTTGATCAACTTAAAACCTTGACGGCTAATTTCCGTAATTAAAGACGTTCAATAATCTAGTCGCATTTCAATGACAATCAACGTTAAAACTTGCCAAAAATGTAGGGAAATTAGACACATTTTTAACAGATTGTGACTGAGATTAGATTGCTTCTTATTCAACTAATTGGTGGGGCTCATGGCCAAGTAATAATAGCCGCACGGGACGATCAATCAGGTTAATAAGCTACGTTTGCCGCGGTCCGTCCGTAGCTGGGTGACCATCTTTATATACCGTGCCTCGCAAAGCACGTTAAGCCGTTGGTCCCGGCTGTCATTCTCACTCGGTTACAGGTCGTCAGAAGCCCGAAAGTCTGACAACCATTCTTACCAAGGGGTATTGTATTACCCAGTAACTGGGTTGTGGAGGTCAGATAGGCAGTCGCTCCATGTAAAATACTGGTATTCAGCTGCATTCGGTTAGACTGGACGCCGACCCCAACATAGTTGGGAATATGCTAGACAGATAATGAACTGTGTACCTAATTGCCTCGTGGTTTTAGTGATAGCTGAGCGTGCAGTCTTAGGTTTGATCTCTAATTCGAGCAAAGTGCTAAGGTTTTGTTATTAGGAAATCTTAAGTAGCAATAGCAAACACATGCGATAGGTATAAGTAAACTTTCAGTATTAAAATAACTAAGTACTTTTTATAATAATTCCCATCCAGGACAGACATTTGTGTGCATGAACATGTCTGTTTGTTCTGAGTCTGGGTGTAATTATCTATATAAGTATGTATTTACAAAAAAAAAGTAGTATATGTAGTATATCAGTTATCTGGTTTCCATAGTACAAGCTCTGCTTAGTTTGGGATCAGATGACTGTGTGTGAATAATGTCCCAGGTTATTATATATTATATATTATATCCATGGTATTTCTTTATGAAAACTAGAGCTTTATAAGTTTTTGCCCGCTGCTTTGCACGCGTGGATGTCGGAAAATATCCCACGGGATCGTACCAACAAGATTAAAAGTACCTACCCTATGTGTTAATCCAGGTTATAAGCTATCGTTGTGACGAATTTCATCGAAATCCGTTCAAGCATTTTTGAGCCAATCCGGAACATACCTCCAGACAAACAGACAAAAATTCTTCGTTCGCATTGGTAATGGCCGCGACTTACGAGTTGTAGGTTCGAACCCAGGCAGACATTTTACTTTGAGTAAATTATTTTATCAGCACTGCTGTCAAAACGGTGAAGGAAAACTCGTGAGGAAGCCGGCATGTCCTAGAACCAAACATTCGAAGACATGTGACATCTACCAACCCGCACTGGGCCGGCGTGCTGGATTACAGCCCACTCCCTCTCAAGAGGAGGCCTGTCTGTATCCCAGCACTTGGAATATTTTAGGCTGATTATGTAAGCTTAGGTAAGACTTCCTTTTCTTCCTTATTGGATTCGATAAGACGATTATACATGATTATATAGGTTATCCATTGTTAAACGAAAACGGTCCGGTATTGGAAAATTTGAAATAAATTAACAATTATGGAAACTGAGAAGAAAATGGAACGAGAGAATTGTACCTATAACTTTGCAATTATCTTTCATTCAGTTGATTTGTGAAAAGATTTTTCCTTCGCACGTGGAAAAAATTGACAAGGTATAGGTATTTTTCATGAGGAGAGGAATAGGTAGAGTATTTGTACCTAAACTTCGAGGAAAGAAGTAACAAGAGTGGATGAGTGGATCCTATAAAATCCCAGAATGACAAACATGACGAGTAAATCTCGGGATTTTAGAAATTGTGAATTATTGATTGTACTTTGAATACAGTCGTACGGGTCGATCAATCAGGTTAAGCTACGCTTGCCGGAGTTGGTCTGTGGATGGGCGACCATCTTTTCATACCGAGATTCCTCCGTGCCTCGGAAAGCACGTTAAGCCGTTGGTCCCGGCTGTCATTCGTGGATCTTTGACAGTCGTTACGGGTTGTCAGAAGCCCGAAAGTCTGACAACCAGTCTTACCAAGGGGTATTGTATTACCCAGTAACTGGATTGTGGAGGTCAGATAGGCAGTCGCTCTATGTAAAATACTGGTATTCAGCTGCATCTGGTTAGACTGGAAGTCGACCCCAACATAGTTGGGAAAAGGCTAGGCAGAATGATTGACTTTGAATACATTCGTAACAAATTAAACATTTATGATAAAATTATAAATAATTCGCAATTTCCTGGAATATTCCCGGGATTTAGAAAGTCTAAGTCAAAAATATGAAGCTAGTCGTGCTTATCAAAGCGTGGTAGGTTCCTGTGGAGAAGAAACTTCATGAACTTTGTCTTAAATCAAAATATTGGTTAGATAAATACATAATTCAAGTTGAAATTATCAAATACAAAAAAGCACCATTCAAAATCTGCGACCAGTGAATTAATTTTAAAACTGTAACATATTGAATAGGCAATTTTACAACGTAAACAACGCACAACCAGGGACTAGAGTCCCCTGACACTCATCACACTTCACGAATAAATTGCTTCGGACATCGAATAAAAACCCTCAATGTTACGTCACTATACATAAATAGGGATAGAAGGACCGATAGATACAAAAAAAAATTTTTTTTACAAAAGAAACAACCGACTTCAAAAAAAAAATACTACAAAGTGAAAAATAACTTTAATTTCGGAAGTCGGTGTCTTTGGTTTTGTATTTTCGTTTTTTGCCACCGACTTCCGAAATTTAAGTTATTTTTCACTTTGTAGTGTTTTGTTTTGGAAGTCGGTTGTTTCAATTTTTTGTAAAAAAGTTTATATTTTTCGCTTTACCTACCCTACACAAATTCGAAATAAATTAGAATATCATCCACATATACTGAATAGGAAGAATACGTACCTATTAAACTCAAAAACTAGCCAAGTAAATTTAATAAATTTTACATGGGACCAACAACCTCTTAAGGGATCATTGTACTCATAATTATGAACAACTTTTACTATGGGACCAAACCCGAAATCGCAAAATAAAAATCAGCTGTTCAGTACATTTTGACGAATTATGCGAACATAAATGTACTGAACAGCTGATTTTTTTTTCACGATTTCAGATTTGGTCCCATAGTGAAAGTTGTTCATAATTATCAGTACAGTGACCCTTTAAGAGGTTGTTGGTGTTTTACAAATAACCCTGTATACGTGTCGACTTGAGAACCTCCTCCTTTTTTCGTTGGTTAAAAGCTCACACGGGCAAGAAATAAAACATAAAAATAGTGTACAGTAAACGCTGAAAAGTCCATAAGCGTGCTAAGGATTACATTGCTATGAACTGTGCGAGCACGAACCAGTACGTGTGCGTGTATGAGCGATGTCTCACTCAACATTCCGCAGATAACACACACTAATGAATTGTCGCATGTCGTCGTACTACGCGAAATAACATTATATTTCTGTTGCATTTAGAATACTCGTCATAGTGGCGACCTGTTCTTACCATTGCATTGCTAAAATTCGCATAAACATAACATGTGCAGGTAGCTGTTTGGGCTAAGCAATGGTTTCACGATCAATGAAGTCTGAGTTCGAATCTTAATCACAATGTGGGACTGTTTTTTGTTTCTTGGGAACCATAATAATATATTTGTACTATTATAAGCAAAAACTTGTTAGATGTTTATGTTCATTTATTATTTATTTTGATAAGAAGTTAAATATTAGTTATTGTATTATTATTTAACTATTTTTGTGATTTTTAATTTATCTTTTCGGTGTTGGAAGGTTGAAATAAAAAAGTCGTGCTGAATGGTAACAAAAATGTTTATTCGTTTTATTTACTTATTTATAAAATTAACAAACTTAAGAGAATTGTGACGTTACATTCCTACTAGATAAAAGAAGTTTTCTTTGTAACCGTTCATAGGATTGTTTGTTGTCTACCTCACAGAAATCGAAATTATTTATTTAGTTTTCTATGATCTACCTTTCTAACTTTACGAAATGAGTGACCAAGCGAACAAGATAAAGAATATTATATGTCTGCCCCATTACTTCCAATCAAGTAAAAACTTACAAAAAGTCAAGTACTGCGTGAGATTTCAACTCACGGCTCACTGATTCACGCATCTAGCTGCACGCGCTTAACCGCTACGTCATCTTCACACATGTTATAACTTTGAAATTATGAACTACAATCAGTAAAGTTGTTGACGACAATAATTATGCATGTTTATGTTCTTGGAAATAGAAGGACTTAAGTCAAACTAAACGCCAAGTTATTGCTTTGTGAGTTTGCTTATCGACTTTTGGTCGCGACTGTACTTAATCATTCAAACATAGTTTTACTTGCTGCGAAGGTGAAACACTTTTTCCCAACATAGCATAGCATTATTTAATCGCCTATAACGTAAAAGAGAACTGAGATATATTAGTGTATCGTCAAAGACGTGTGAGAATCTGGATTACTATGGGCTTTGCCACTACTAGGGTAAAACAAGGGAGTTTACCGTACTCTTAAAACAGGTCAATAATGAAAAACCGGCCAAGTGCGTGTCGGACCACGCACATTGAAGAGTTCCATAGTTGGGATGAATAACAAACTTAGCATTGTAGTTGAAAAACATGTTCTCCCATAAATTCCAACTGCAAAAGTTTATACGCACAATGTTGAGATATTTACCATGTTCTTTTAAGACCATAGACTTCTTATAGGTTTTCCTGTAATCTATAGGTCAAAATTTTAGGCTCCGTAATTTCGGAGATAAGGGGGAGGGAATGTCAATTTTCGTATATTTTATTAAATATCTTTAATATATTTTAAAATTATTAAAAAAAAATCTATTTGAAACCCTCACAGTAAGAAGCCCTTTCATTTGATATGTCACACGGTACAATTTGCAAAACTTTTTTTTTTAATTTTCTTATTTGCCCACCAAAAGTGACCCCATATTCAAAATTCCTTTATGTTACAAGTCCGTATGTTTGGGTTACAGAAATTCATATGTGTACCAAATTTCAACTTAATCGGTCCATACGATTCGGAGAAAATTGGCTGTGACAAATGGTCAGACAGACAAGCGAGTGATCCTATAAGGGTTCCGTTTTTACTTTTGAGGTAAGGAACCCTAACAAAAAGTGAAGTGTCACGCAATTTTATCTTGTGCACCAACTGTAACCTGTCACTCTGAACATCGCGTACCATGCTTGCAAATGATTATGGTAGGGCCCAAGTACTTGAAACGTATTGTGAAAAACGTGTCATGAACTCAATCTGTCTAGCCTTTTCCCAACTATGTTGGGGTCGGCTTCCAGTCTAACTGGATGCCGCTGAATACCAGTATTTTACATGGAGCGACTGCCTATCTGACCTCCACAACCCAGTTTACTGGGTTATACGATACCCCTTGGTAAGACTGGTTGCCAGACTTTCGGGCTTCTGACGACTTGTAACGACTGTCAAAGATCCTCGAATGACAGCCGGGACCAACGGCTTAACGTGCTTTTCCGAGGCACGGAAGAGTCTCGGTATGAAAAGATGGTCACCCATCCACAGACCAACACGGGCAAGCGTAGCTTAACCTGATGGATCGACCCGTGAGGCTGTTATTACTTAGCCACGAGCTCCTCAAAAACGTGTCATGAACTGTTAGTTCCTAATTACTAGAAAAACCTGCCTTTTAAAACTTATTTTTTACACCGACACTCTCAGGAGCGCTGTACCAATAAGATTACAAATTACAATGACTCCCGTTGGGACTCGAATCTATTCTGTGGCCTCGCTACTAAACACCTGAGCTTATTTAAGTTTACCGCAGTTAAGAGAACGACAATTTGTATACCTACTTATATTTTTTACCAGGATTTGTTTTTTGAGCCTGTTACGGCAAAAGGTTTGGTCTCGGTCGCCTAATTATGAAAAACTTTGGGCTTAGCGGACTGAAAGCGGTTAAGCGCAATGCGTAAGTCTTAAATCATATCTGGTGGTGTTATCATTTAGTGAGAAACAAAGCGAGATGGCTATAGTTTTGGGCGGTTCGGCCTTTAATCTAGGAACAGAAGTATTAATAATAATAATAATAATAATATTCCACAACTATCACACAACGCCGTCTAGCCTCAAGCTAAGCAGAGCTTGTGTTATGAGTACTAGACAACTGATAAACATACTTATATATTTCTAAATACATACATATATAGATAAATTACACCCAGACACAGAACAAATGATCATGCTCATCACACAAACATTTGTCCTGGGTGGGAATCGAACCCACGACCTCCGGCATAGCAGTCAGGGCCACTAACCACTAGACCAACAGGCCAGTCGATAATGTTCGGTTTTCAAATAAGTCTCATTACCTATTGATTCGACAGTGTTCCAAAACTTATTGTAGATATGTATACAATGTGTAACAAAAACCCTGTTCTTCCTTTTAACACATGATTGTACTCATGATAACAAACAACTTTTACTATGAGACCAAACCTGCCCATACATTCATGTTCGCATGACTCGTCAAATTTCATTTTTCTGCCCTTGTCCCGTGTTACTTGAGGTCGGCGCAACACGTTTTCGTCTTCCATTCTCCCCTGTCAACCGTCAGGCTATCTTTCACTCCCTTCTCTTTCATCTAATTCCTCACACAATCCATTATACATCTTTTATTTGGCTTTCCTCTCCCTCTCCATTTTATATTCATCGTTCGTTTTCTGTAAACCAACTACTACGCGGTAATCGGCAAGCAAATTAGACCAACTTTATCTAATACCATTATCAGTTAGATCAGCAACATAAAGAGTAAACTCCCCACAGATAAACAAACTGACCTTTTAACTTAGAACGCCAAGTAATTACTACGTTTAACTTCCAAAGAAACAAGAGCTGTTTAATTTCGGAAGCTGATCAGGGAATTAAACAAATACATGGAGATTATTTTAATTGGGTCTCAAGTTAAGCTAATTATAGATAAATTTACTTAAAAAAAGACGTAAAAACCAACTTCAAAAACGTAAAACGAATAAAATAACTTTATTATAAAAAATAACAGCTTCTGAAGTCGGTGCCAAGGTAAGGTGCATTGAAGAATTGAAGACACCTACTTCGGAAGCTGTTAAGTTTTTTATTATGGTTATTTTATTCATTTCAGATTCTTGAAGTCGGTTTTTACTTTTCTAAAGTAAATTTATTTGTACATTTTTAGTTGAATCCGCATAAAATTACTTACATAAGCCCAAGACGAACAAAACAAAGAATCGTCAAAATCAGCTTAGAAATGCCAGAGATACAGTACATTTATGCATAGAACATCGTACATAACAATAATTACCTAATGTATTATATAGATACTAAAACCTTCCTGGAAGTATGTGGATTACGTTAGTGAAAGAATCATCAAAATTGGTTTATTAGTTTTTGAAAAAATCACGGACATACATACATACGGGTCGAATACAGAAAATCCTTTTTATTTTTTTGAAGCTTGAAACGTTTGCATGGCCTTTGAGAGTCGGTAGCATTACTGGCCGTGTGTGCTTTGAAGTAAATATTATATCCATATTTGCATAGAAAACCTGCACTTTTGATCCCTGAAGTATCAAGGAAGTTGGACTTTGCCATTAGTGCTGCAAGATTCTTGAGACGTTTGCCTCAAATGTAGTCAATGAAAGTGGGCCCAGAGCACCAATATTTGCTCTTTGATCTTTGTTATACCATTGGGTGGGTTATATTTTTATTTTCTGCAAAGAATATGTTACTTCTAGCGATAGTCCTTTAAATTGCAGACTGTTATTTTTATTCTTCAGGGCAAATGCTCTCTGCATACAAAGATCCCGGACATTCTCGGATTTCCGCACATTTTTTTTCTTTTTGCTTCTTTTCAGTATTGTCTAAGATTAACTTATTACATATTTATAGAGGGTTACTGGTAACTCGACGTATTCCGCACAGGACGTCATGGTAGGGTTAAAATGCAACAAATTAAGCCACCAAATGTTCTACCGCAATTCAGTAGTTTTTGAATTACTTACGATTTTTTTTAACGAAAAATCCAATTTAAAAATGATTACTTTCTTCTCTCTCGTGTAACGAAATGTGCCTAACGTGACGCGCCCTTGAAATTTCACTCTCAATTCTCGTCCAATTATCGAATCGCCGCCACACAGTTTCACTTAAAAAGTTACTAAATATTTTGTAACCCTCATTCCGTAGACATTGTTGACTGTTAGTAAGTAGAAAGTATTTATCATCTTTCCTCTCGCTTTTCTGCAACCTGTGGGAGTGATTTCGTGAAAGGGGGCGGAAGTGACGCAAAATGTGTAAGTGAAAATATATATTTTTTTGTTTTGGGTGACTGATTGAAATGTTGCCGTACCTTTAAATATTGCTATTGGGTATCCTAACTAATATTATAAATGCGAAAGTAAGTTTGTTTGTTTGTTTGTTACATTTTCACACCTAAACCACTGAAACGATTACCCTGAAATTTTGCATATACGTTGTCAGGTGTACAGAAACGGACATAGGGTTCCTTTCATCCCGGAATAAAGTACTGTACCAGAGGAAAACAGCAATAAAGTTCTTATAATAATAGATGGCGCCACGTGTCTTTCGAATCATGATTGAATTATATTAAAGAAACTTTAGTAGTGTGTTAAGACTAAGAGTTTTTTTTTTTTTTTTTTTTTTAATTTATATACCTTTAATACATTTTGTGAGTCTAGAGTGTCGATAGACCGGTTTTTTATCTTCCTAACTATCATAACTAATATTATAAATGCGAAAATGCTGTGTTTGTTTGCTGATTACACTTTCACGCTAAAACGGCCGAACGGATTTGGATGAAAATTTGCATATGGGTAGACCATGACCTGGAAAAGGACATAGGAATCTTTTTATCGACATAGCATTCGGGCGAAGCTGTGGGCGGAAGCTAGTAGAAATATAAAGTACTTTTGCCACAGATAAATAATTAAGGAGAGATGTCAGATGTTACACATCATATGCGACTAATATCAGGCTCGCTCGTTTTTTTTTTTTCTTGTCTTAAACGAGCATTTTGGTAATAGTACCAGTATAGAGCCAGTTGATATTAACATACTAATCTACACACTGATCCATTTAGCCGAGTTAAATGTGCCATTAGAGCATGAACTTTCTGAAACTACATTAGCACTCAATTTTGTGCCAAACGCGAGTTTTTAGTACTTACATGATTACTGCAGTCTACCTTCAGTGATTTCCAATGAATTGAATTTTCGTCGACTTATCTCGCTCCAGTGATACGATAGGAATATAACGAATTTTAATAAATATAGATGAATTTAGAGAGTCAATATATATCGTCTTTAAGGCTGGTGTCCAGACTCTGTTCCGGAAATAATAAGGCTGAATGGGCTCCCATTAAACAGAGTGTCAACATTTAAGTATCTTGGGCATTTTATCACCGAAGACCTTAGGGATGATATAGACATTGAGAGAGAGCGTAGGGCGCTAGCGGTCAGAGGTAACACGTTGGCCCGTAGATTTGCTCGCTGCTCTGACCAAGTAAAAATTACTCTTTTTAAGGCCTACTGTCAGAGCTTTTACACGAGCAATCTATGGGTCAGCTACACCAAGAGATCGCTGGATGTCCTGCGCGTACAGTATAATAATGCTTTCAGGATGTTGTTGCGACTGCCCCGTTTCTGCAGCGCCTCGGAAATGTTTGCTGAGACCCACACAGATGGCTTTCAAGCCATAATACGCAAAAAAACCGCGTCGCTGCTTAGCAGAGTACGGGGTAGTCGCAACTATATCCTGAGAGCGGTGGCGGAGAGCTATACTCCAAATATTAGGCATTTTATGCGGAGGTTGATTGGGTAGGAAACTTGATTTTCTTGTCTAGTCGTCCTCTGCATGGAGTGTGCATTATTTTATTTTTAAAATGACTTATTTTGTATCTGTACCTACTACTAACACTAGAATATAAGTCTTTGTAATACTAACACAATATGGATCAAAGTTGTCCGAAATAAATGAAATTTAATTTTTAATTTTTTTTAATAAGGTCGATTTTACAAATCATGTCTTGTCTCGCTAAAGATAGCTGGAGTAAAAGCAAGTTGGAGTGGAAGCATATGAGCGTATTCATATAGAACGCTGGTAACCGGTGCCGATATGCCAGAGCTTATCGGCGCCACAGAATAAATTTGTAGGAGAAAGCTAAAGGACCTTAAGTCACATTTTATAAATTATTCAGTAGAGCTCATTAAAGATGTCTATAGGTACCCGAAATTAGATATTAAAATCGACCGTGTATAAAAAGTAAATAGTGTATCGTTGTAGAAAAAAATTATGATTATGAAGGTTTATTAAGCTATTATATTATGATATTTTTTTGACAAATATTGTTCCTTAAGGCAGTAAAAATAAAAATGGACTTAAGGTCCTTTAGCTTTCACCTACATAAATAATTGTCGGCGCCGACAAGCGCTGGTCAGCGCAGGCAGTTTTTATACTTTCTGCCAAAACAGCGCGAAATGGCGCCGACTAATTGAGGCGTGGAACTTACAAATGGGCTAAGTGCCTAAAAAATCGGAATCTACTTTTTGCGTTCTAAAGGTGCTACGTTAGACAGCCATTTCATTTCAAACGTGCTAAGTGCCAACAACAATTTTGACTTTAAAAATAAATTGTTGTTGGCACTTAGCACGTTTGAAATGAAATGGCTGTCTAACGTAGCACCTTTAGAACGCAAAAAGTAGATTCCGATTTTTTAGGCACTTAGCCCATTTGTAAGTTCCACGCCTCAATTTATATAGGAACTCGTCGGTGGTTATCTGCCGGTTACCAGCTTTCTACATGAATACACGCTCGGACAGTAGACCATCATCTGCCTAGGCTTTTCTCAACTATATTGGGGTCGGCTTCCAGTCTAACCGGATGCCGCTGAATACCAGTATTTTACATGGAGCGACTGTCTATCTGATGCTCACAACCCAGTTACTAGGTAAATACGATACCCCTGCTAAGAATGGTTGTCAGACTTTCGGGCTTCTGACGACCCGTAACGACTGTCAAAGATCCAAGAATGACAGCCGGGACCAACGGCCTGTATGTTAACGTGCTTTCTGTATGTAAAAATGAGACCCATCGACGGACTGACCGCGGCAAGCGTAGCTTAACCTGATCGATGGACCCGTGCGGCTGTTATTACTTAGCCACGACACCCTCCAGTATTATGCCACTACTTTAGGTTTATCAAACAATAGATATCAATGAGCAAAATACTTGAAGTTTAGGGAGCATTTTTTGGGGTCGACTTTTAATTTACGAATGTAAGTTGACGCCAATTAGTATTTTCAGCATCAGTAATCGACTAATAAAAGCAAGACCCCGTAAACTGGCTTCCACAATTCCTGCTGCTCCATTTTCTTGTGTCAAATTTTATAAAGTTTATTTTAATTTAATTTAATTAAAGCTATCTTCCTCTCTCCTATTTGACTGTGCCCGAAGGGGTCCACAATGAATATGTCTTTGTAAAACCGACCACCTAAGTTGTGGAAAGCAATAAATGTATTGAGTACTAGCAGCGCCCCGCAGTTTCACCGGCATAAGTCTCGAACCCGTAGAAATATCGGGATAAGAAGTATCCTATGTGTCAATCTAGGTTATAAACTACCTGTGTGCCAAATTTCATTAAAATCCATTCAGTAGTTTTTGTGTGAAAGAGTAACAAACATCCATCCTCGCAACTTTTTTTTTTTGATATACCATATCTTATCTTTAGGGTATTAATGAGACCATCATTTTGAACCACTTTTGTTATGGGACCAAACCTGAAATCGCGAAAAAAATCAGCAGTCCCCTTCATTTTGACGAGTTTTGCGAACAGAGAGTATAGGACAGCTGATTTTTTTTCGCGATTTCAAGTTTGGTCCCATAGTAAAAGTTGTTCAAAATGATGGTGTCATTAATACTCTACAGTTATGGTATATAAAAAATAAACACTTGTGTAGTAGGATTTACTTAGAAATGTGGCTCCTCCACTTGTAGGTTTGTTCTTTGATTTTCTACTTATTTACGTTAAGTAAAAGTCATACAAGCAGTAACTTAATTAACAAAACTTAAGTAACATATGTGTTTTATGACGATGTAAAACCACACGGCAAGTTGTGAAGCACCGTCGGATATTGTAAAATTTCGCATATTAAGTAACCAACTATGTAGTTAACTATTTTATATTATTTCATTCGGAAGTTTTGTATGGAGTGTATGTTGTAAGTAGGTAGTATCGTTAAACTTTGTAACTGTTAAAGTTTAGCATGCGAGACGGGATTTTGCGAACGTTAACGAGATTTTGCAGAAAACCCTTCAATTTGTTTATATGGATGTCGTTGAAAAATTAAGAAAATGCTTGTTGTATTCGTACAAAACATCTTAAAGCCAGGCTATGTACGACTAGAAGTATCCTGATTATTTCTATATTTTTCGTGTGGTTAGTGACTAACCATGGGCTTGGCTTAAAAAATCTAGCAAAAAATTGAGCTGTAAATTCGAAGGCAAAAAGATAAAAAAAAAAAATTAAAAAGATTTGGAGAGGTTGAGATGATATAAAGTATCGGGTAAATGTTGGAGCAATGAAATCATTTGTGGGGCTTAGTAAAATGCTAAGGACACCACTCTTGATTTAGGAATCCTAATGAGAACCCTGGATTAGGCATCCAAGCGCTTTGCTTTTCCAATCGCCTACCATTTTCTCATTTAAAAATCTCAGAGAATAAGCCTTGCAGATACTCGTAAAGCAATTAATACGAACTCATCGGGCAGTATCCATTTCCCATTTCAATTCCTCAATTTCGTTGTCCAAGTTACTGAGACATTGCTCGTCATACTAGTTACGCTGAAGTCTAAACTCCGAGCTATTTCGTTCACCGGGGAATACTATCATAAAGACGAAACTTATATCAATTAAGACCAAATTAATATCGATGACGATGAATTTGCGATGAGACGGTCCTCCGGTATTTCGTAGGTATTTTAGTATCTTGTCGTCAGATAGAAAATTGGTTCATTAATTCTCACAAGATAGAGGAATGGAAAAGATAAAAGGACGCCTTTCCCCACAAGTGGGACAACAGAGGCTGAAAATAAATAAATGTATTTATTTTATTTTATGTAAAGTTTGTATTAAAGTAATAGAAAGGAAAGAATCCGCTGATCTTTGACAGTCGTTACGGGTCGTCAGAAGCCCGAAAGTTTGACAACTAGTCTTACCAAGGGGTATCGTATTACCCAGTAACTGGGTTGTGGAGGTCAGATAGCAGTAGCTCCATGTAAAGTACTGGCATTCAGCTGCATCCGGTTAGACTGGAAGCCGACCCAACATCGTTGGGAAAAGGCTAGGATGATATTGATATAGAAAATAGAAAGGCAGTCGATACCTAATTACTACTTGATACTACGTACATACTTGATTATGAAGATCCATTTCTTCTCCAGTGGGGATTTAAGAGGGGCCAACCCGTCATGCTTTTCATACAAACGCTCGAACGTGATTATAGCGTTTTAACATATCTTTCTAAGTTGAACTAATAGGTATTTTGTGCACTGTATCTACGTTTCTATCAAAGCGAAAAATTAAAATTTGGAGAAACAAATTCAGTATAAGCCTCCAAAAATCTGCTGTTTTGCACAATTTTTACCTGAACTTTGGCCGTTCATAATGTACTCAAAAATTGTAAAAGTAAAGAAAACATATCGATAGAAACCTCGCACATGTAATTCAGATTCTAAATGACTTATTTCACAAACTTGTACGGCTTGCTTATAAACACGTATTTCCAGGAACAAGTTTCATAAATATCCGCACACTATTTTTTGGTCAATGTTATAGCGTTCTCACTTGCTTGCTAGTCAACGGGCGTTGCGCTGGATGAAAGATCAAGCTTTTCGACCATGCTCGCGTTGACGGTAGACGCAGCCGGGAAGAGCCCTCTTAAGTACTTAGTTACTATAGCCTGGTCTAATAATAATATAATCTATCCTGATGGTTAAAATAATAATAAAACAAGCAGAGTGGTAGCGATAAAATCTTTATAAATTGCTTTCATGGTTTAGTCAAGATTAAGGCGAAAGCTTAAGTGGTTACTTATTACTTTTTTTTGTGCTTCCAGAAAAATATCGCAAGGTTCCGATACCAGTTTTTAGAATGAGACTACAGCGGTAATTCAGAAGCGACAAGTCTAGTCTGACAACCAGTCTTGCCTAGGGGTATCGTGTTACCCAGTAACTGGGTTGTGGAACTTGTGGAGGTCAGATAGCCAAGCGATCCATGTTTAACACTGATATTCAACTGCACCTGGATAGACTGAAAATCGACTCTAGCATGTTTGGGAAAAGGCTAGGCAAAAGATGACTACAGCGCGAATTGAACCATCTTCGAGGGTAAGCTGCGCTAGCGGGGCGGTGCAAAAGTGGATGACCAATAGAAAGTGATGGCCAATAGAAAGTTAAGCCGTTGTCCCATTGGTCTTAATTGTGAAAACTTACAACAGCTACTCGGGAACCTGCGGGGAAATTGCGTAACACGTTATCAATCGGAATCGGTTTCATTTTGACAGTTCAACAACATTCATTGCGTTATTTACGTTGTCGAACAGACAATTTTTTCGAGCTTATGAAACAATGGATTTGAAATTTGCTTCAAATGATTCAGATTCCGATTGATAATGTGTTACGCAATTAGGGTACTGTATCTCTTCAAGTACGTCAATTTGCCGTGTTATAGCTATTTCATGTAACTGTCAAAGACGATGACAGTTGTGATTTGAATATACGGACAATTGAAGTGGGTAGTCACATTTGTTTAACAACTAATTTCCCGGACTGTATTTCAATTTACTTCCTTATTCCACTTGCTGATATACCGCTTAGAAATGCTAAAATTGGTGCTAAGTTTTCCTATAGTGGAGGACGAAATAAGGAGCTTACATTGAGGGAGAGGTTTTCCAAAGAGGCTTATTTATTTCCATAATCAGTCAATGTCCCGTCTACACTATAAAGTAAGGGGAAATATTTCATGTCTGTATGGTACAGCCACAAATTATGACTAAGATTTCTTTTACATTCTACAGGGTGTTTGGTGCATCGTGTGCCAAATTGAAATGGTCGACTGGGGGGGGTCACCTTCTATCCTTTCAGACCCCTAAACACTTCTCATGCCCTGTGGCTTTTTTTTCATCGACTTTTTATTTTTTTATTAAAAAAATACCCAAATTTTGCATTCAATTACAAAATAAAAAAAAATGTGTAAGTCGTAGACTCTGAATTTTAATTTTATTTAGATGTGTATTGTATTACAGTACTTTTAAATTAAAAATTAGTGACATTAGCCATCTAGTTTTTTTTTAATTTACTCGCAAAGTTTCGGATTTCAATTAAAGCTGTCCATGTTACAGCTATTTACATGGCTATAAAAAAAAACCAAAAGCGACCGGGATCTTCCAACTCTCTCAAAAATTCTCTAGTCTATCTTCTTGCTAGTGATGTGCCACATGTCATAAAAATCTTTTTACAACTTTGTAAATTAGCTAGAATAATTGTGAATCGAGTCACAAAATATTAAATTCCAAATTCAAAAGAAAAAAGTCTTTTTGCGTAATTGTTACTTAAGTAACAGGTAAAATTTGTTTTCTCACTCTCGCGAAGTAAAATCTATCTTCTATCTCTATCTTTCTTGCATAGCGTACCTAAACTAGTTTGAACAAACGACGAACTGCCACCGACGCGGCGACGCCGTCAATCCGTCATTCGTCAGTCAGTCGAGACATCACTGCCTCTGCTACCTGACGTGTGTGTTAGTTCACCGTACTCCGCGATTTTTTCATTTTGTTACTTTGTTTTGTTGAGTTTTGTTGGTTTTTGTTACGTTTTAACTTTTGGTGTTATTGTTAAACTTTGTTGATTTTTTGTTGTTGCAATGGCGACGTTCTCTAACGAGGAATATGCTGACATCATGATGGCTTATGGAGCCGCCAATGGTGTCGCTCGTGCAGCGCAACGAATTTACCAGGAACGTTTTCCTGGTAGACGACTACCTGGCCGCAGAGTCTTCCAAGACACATACCGACGCATACGCGAGACTGGCAGTGTCACTTTTCATGAACCAAGGGGCCATATTGTGCGACATAATGTTGAAGTGGACGAGAGAATACTGGCACTTTTTGAGGAAGACCCTACAAGAAGCATCAGAAATGTGGCAGCACATCTTGATATTTCAATATGGAAAGTGTGGAAAGTTCTTCAGCAAAACGAAAAACATCCATTCCACTACACTCCGGTGCAAGGTACGTAATTTTGAACTAACTTTAAACCCGTACACACTTTGTTTGACGATGCCTTTGTTTAGCAGGTAATGGGTATGACGTCACTACTTCCAGGTAGTGAACCAGCCCATACAAACGGTCCGACGCCGCCGGTCATTAAAAATCTCATTGTGCAATTATTTACTGCTCAACAGGAATTTAAAAGAGTTCTTTGTTTGTAGGTCTTGAGGGTGGCGACTTTGACAGACGAGTGGCATTCTGTCGGTTTATGTTACACACGGATGTGGATGATCCTAATTTCTTAAAAAGAATATTGTGGACGGATGAATCCAAATTTACCAAAGAAGGGATCCTCAATCTTCACAATCTGCATCACTGGACAAACAAAACGGAAAACCCACATGTTAAAAGGCAGAAATCTTTTCAAAGGAGGTTTAGTGTAAACGTTTGGGCAGGAGTGATTGGGAATCAGGTAGTTGGACCGCATTACCTGCCCGATAACCTCAAAAGCGATAACTATTTGGAGTTCCTTCAAAATGACCTGCCCGAATTAGTGTCCGAGGTGCCCGTATTTAATGAAAATGTTCCCAAAGTATTCCAGCATAACGGCTGTCCCGCGCATTGGCGTTTGACTGTGAGGGAATATCTTGACGATGTGTTCCCCAATGCGTGGATTGGTCGCGATGGCCCTATTGCATGGCCGGCACGTTCCCCAGACCTAACTCCGCTAGATTTTTATGTCTGGGGACGTGCCAAAGAGCTGGTATACGCCACGGAGGTTCCGACTAGGGAGGTACTACTTCAACGCATTGAAACGGCGTTTAATCAAATTAAGGAGGAAATACGACTTCGTACAACAACTGTGGAAATACGAAATAGATGTCGGGCCTGCATTCGCAATAGCGGCCAACAATTTGAGCAGAATATGTAAAAAATGATTAAATAAATGTTAAAAATGCAATTATTTTTTATTTCTAGTAACCGTCCCCCCCAAAAAAGAGAGATACGAGACAGATTTTACCTTACAAGAGTGAGATAACAGATTAAATGAGTTCTTGAGGTATAATTTAAGTAAAAATATTTTTTTAAATCATAATTTCAAATTTAGTATTTTGTGACTCGATTCACAATTCTAGCGAATTCACAAAGTTGTAAAAAGATTTTTATGGCATGTGGCACATCACTAGCAAGAGGATAGACTAGAGAGTTTTTGAGGGAGTTGGAAGATCCCGGTCGCTTTTGGTTTTTTTTTTATAGCCATGTAAATAGCTGTAACATGGACAGCTTTAATTGAAGTCCGAAACTTTGCGAGTAAATTAAAAAAAAACTGGATGGCTAATGTCACTAATTTTGAATTTAAAAGTACTGTAATACAATACACGTCTAAATAAAATTAAAATTCAGAGTCTACGACTTACACTTTTTTTTTATTTTGAAATTGAATGCAAAATTTGGGTATTTTTTTTATAAAAAAATAAAAAGTCGATGAAAAAAAAGCCACAGGGCATGAGAAGTGTTTAGGGGTCTGAAAGGGTAGAAGGTGACCCCCCCAGTCGACCATTTCAATTTGGCACACGATGCACCAAACACCCTGTATATTAATTTTAAGTTATTTGTTGACAAAGCCATTAAAACAAAACTAGCCAAGTGCGTGTCGGACCACGCACAATGAAAGGTTGCGTAGTTTGAATGAATTTAATTCAAGAACAAACTTAACACTGTAGTTGAAAAACATGTTCACCCATACATTCCAACTGATAATATAAGTTTGTACGCACAATATTGACAGTTTTACCATGTTATTTTAAGACCATAGACTTCTAAGGTTTTCCTGTAATCTAGGTAATGTATTTTTTTTTTCAAAATTTTAGGCTCAGTAGTTTCGGAGATAAGGGGGAATGGTCATTTTTTTTCTATTTTCTTAGATAACTTTAAAACAATTTATTTTAAAATTATGAAAAAAATATATTTGAGGCCGTCGCAGTAAGCCCTTTCATTTAATATGTCACACGGTACAATTTCCAAAACTTTTATATTCTTATTTGCCCCCAAAAGTTACGCCCATATTCAAAATATTTACGTTACACGTCCGTGTTTCAGTCACAGAAATTCATACGTGTAATCAGTCCTTTAAGATTCGAAGCAAATAGGCTGTAATAGACGGACATACAGACACACGTGTGATCCTATAAGGGTTCGGTTTTGTCCGTTGGATACGGAACTAACTAAACTAAAAATTAAAAAGCCACCACTTTTTGGCCCGTTTGTATTTGTCTTCATAAGCAGCTTTAAACAGCAAAAATTCTAATCTCTACCCCAAAGCTAGTACTTAATTATAGTTAATTTAGGCCTCTGTGACTATAATTCCTGGCCTTAGTCGCCTTTCAACGGCTAAATAGGCCATTCAACACTGCTAAACCACACAGTAATAGCACATAACATATAGCATATAATTGGACCCGCTTGGGATCCCACACGTACAGGAAAATTGTTCTAATGGGCCTTTTACCTTTTCCTCGAGGTCCTTAATCTGATAAGGGCCAGCTAAGGACCCTGTAATGGTCCCCCGATTTCCAGAAATGGCGATTGTAGTAAAAGTTATCACCGATAAACAGTTATATTATAGCTTTTTTTTGGACTTTAGCTAGACTGAATGAAAGGACTAGCATAATCAGCATATAATGTTCCCACAGCTGACACAGGCCTCGTCTCTATGAGAGGGAGTGGGCTGTAATCCACCACGCGGGCCCAGTGTGGGTAGGTAGATGTCACAAGTCTTCGAATTTTTGGTTCTAGGACATGCCGGTTTTCTCACGATGCACAGTGCACGTGACTTTTGTATCAATGATAGACCTAATTGAGAGCAATCTTTCAGTGCTGGTCACAAGTCGCACTTTTGAGTTTTTTGGAGACAAAAAAAAATAAAAACAAAAAACTGAATAAAAATTAATAATATTGGTATAAAAACTGGAAAATGTCCTTTATCAAACTATAGTCAATAAAAAGTATCTTGATCAGATACGCTTACAGAACTTATTTAATCTTTTTTCTAGGTGAAGGTCACGAAATATAAATGATTTTTTATAAAAAAAAAAAGTATTTGAAATACACACGTGGGTGTTCTACTTTTGCGATTAAAATGCATTTCTTGATTGATTTGTGCGATAAACAGCATAGGGAAATTTTTTGAGTGAAATCAAACACTGTGCTTTGTTTTCCTTCACAGTTTTGAGGCTGAATGCACTCCGGACTCTTAAATCGAACCACCCTGCACTTTTTGCATGAAAAAAAATTTTAATGGTCGTGAATTCAAATTCGGAACAATGATGACACCAAAATGATGGTCAGTATGTAGGCTCCAAACTGCATAAAAACTTTTTCTTTGGCTCATAATTATTTTGACTTTTGCCTATAAAGCTTACATGAAATTGCACGATGGCTTGATTTAGAAGTGAGTGAGTGTGTTTTCAGATAAAACTTGTCTTGATGTGGCCTTGTCTAGATACATCTCCGAGAATGAAGGCTCCTACAAACGGGCGCGACACGCGACGCCAATCGCATGCGCTTCTTAGCCTCATACGAGACGTTTCGTAAGACGCCACGCGTTAGCGCGTCCGGCGTCCGCGTCAGGCGACTGCGGCGACCAGCGGAGATGTTTCGTGTCCACGCATCTTGCGTTTTATCAAACTGAGTTAATTTTACCGCGTGATGCAAAACATAAATACAGAGACTTTATTAGTGACAATGTCTCGGACCTGCAATCTGGTGTAGCAACAGTAAAAATAAAAATATAAATGTACTAAAAAAAAAAAATTTTTGCATTCCTGTGCATTATATCCTGTGCAAAAAAAAAACTACTTCCAGAAACACGAAAGTTCCAATTTAGAAAACATTGTTGCACTCATTGTCCGCGCAAATATTATTAGCAAATAACAATGTATTAAGGGGAAGCGTCAGTGTAGCCCGCCAAATTCAAATTTTCTTACGTGTTTAGCAATTTGCAAGTCAGTTGTGTGATAAAAAAGTAAGATTCGCAGCCGTAACAAATATTTATTTACAGAATCATTAGAGTCAGTAATACAACTCCTTATCCACAAATGTTAAGATTTCATGAAATAGTCATTCATTAAAATTACCTGCGGGGCAATTGCGTAGGTAACACATTATCAATCGAAATCTGTTTCATTTTGACAGTTCAACTACATTCATTGCGTTATTTACATTGTCCAACAGACAATTTATTCGAGCTTATGGAGCAATGGATTAGAAATTTACTTCAAAATGATTCAGATTCCGATTGATAATGTGTTACGCAATTAGGGTACTGGTCTTAAAGAGTTGTTTTGATCACTTTAATGAGTATAATTACCTAAATACATACCTGTTACGGCCGCGAATTACATTTTGATCAACTTACAACCTAATACTGTCATGTAAATTGCAAAAAAACGTATGAAAATTTGAATTTCGCGGGCTATCCTGACGCTTTCGCCTTAAGGCTCCTACAAAAAGGCGCGATACGCGACGCGACACAAAGGCACCGCGTGTCGCATGACGAGCGGTGCCTTTGGGTCGCGTGCGATTCGCGTCACGTGTCACACCTATTTGAAGGAGCCTTACAGCTTAGGAGCGTCATTTTTAGTATCACTTTGGTGTAATGATTGGGTGTCGCCTTTTTGTCGGTCGCTATTGAGATTAACTAGGAAGTCTTTTCTTTTAAAATAAAGTTATGATAAGGTCGGTAATTACGTCACGGTTTTACTGACCGAAACCGTATACTGGATCAGTCGCCTACATCACCTGAGTGGAGTGGCCGAGCTGACGGGAACTACGCCTGAAGGACGGGAGCATACTGGATCTGTCGCCTACATCACCTGAGTGGATTGGCCGAGCTGACGGGAACTACGCCTGAAGGACGGGAGCTCGCCAGGGAAGTGTGGTAGGCTAGACAAGTGCGCAAGACCTAAGCAGAACCTTATTTTTTTTTCTTAATATACCTACATATTTGTTAATTCTAAACCTAGTTTTATTTCTCTCTTGTACACGTCCTATATACGTGACAATGGCCGAGGTAAACCGAAGACCTGTGCCATTCATGATAAAGATGGGCGTCTACTTACAGATGTGGCTGACGTGTTAGATCGCTGGAAAAATTACTGCATGGAGCTGTATGACACGAGTGAGTTTACAAACGTTGAAATAACATGGTCTACAGAAGAGCCTGATATTTTGACTTCGGAAGTTGAGCATGCCATCAAAGCTCTCAAGTGTAAGAAATCACCAGGTAAAGATGGTATAACAGCCGAAATACTAAAAAACCTAGGACAACTGGGCACTAAAGTTATCACCGAAATATGTAACACCATTTGGAAAACCGGAAGATGGCCAAGAGACTGGACAGAATCGGTTTTCATACCGCTACACAAGAAAGGCTCATCCAAAGATTGTGGAAATTACAGGACGATAGCGTTAATATCTCATGCAAGTAAGATCCTCCTGCATGTTATCAATCGACGTCTTAGTTACTTTTTAAGCCGGCAGATACCCGAAGAGCAGGCAGGTTTCGTCAGGGGCAAAGGAACGCGGGAGCAGATACTGAACATCCGCCAAATCATTGAGAAGAGCAGGGAATTCAACAACCCCGTGATCCTTTGCTTTATAGACTATACAAAAGCTTTTGACTGCGTACAGTGGGACAAACTGTGGAAATTGCTACTGGAAATGGGAGTTCCTGAACACCTTGTCGCTCTAATCCAGAGTCTATACACAAAGAATCAATCTTTCATTAGGATAGGTACTGAATGCTCTTATATGTTCCAAACTAAAAAAGGTGTGAGACAAGGTTGCATATTATCCCCTGCCCTTTTCAACATATATGGAGAGTACATAATTCGGAAGACCATCGAATGCTGGGAGAAGGGTTTCCCTATAGGTGGAAAAAGAGTATCAAATCTCCGATATGCCGATGACACCGTTCTCCTTGCAACATCCATGGAAGATTTGAGTGAGTTGTTCCAAAGACTCGAGACTGAAAGTGGCAACATTGGTCTTGCAGTAAACAGAGCGAAAACCAAGGTAATGATTGTGGATCGAGCCGGGAAGCTATCAAATGTCACCTGCAACATTCCTGGCATCAACATCGTCAACTACTACACCTACCTTGGCTCGCAAATCTGCAATGATGGTAGCTGTGTCCCCGAAATCAAAAGGCGTATTGGGATGGCCAAAGATGCTATGACCCGCTTAAATAGCATTTGGAAGAAGAGAGGAATTGGTATCAACACCAAGATGAGATTGATACGAGCCCTAGTATTCCCGATCTTCTTATATGGAGTGGAAACGTGGACCATTTTAGCCCGAGAAAGGCAAAGGATTGATGCATTCGAGATGTGGTGCTGGAGACGAATGTTGAGAATACCGTGGACTGCCAAACGCACCAATGCATCGATCTTAACTCAGCTTCGAACAAAAACCCGCTTGTCGACCATATGCCAACAACGCATTCTCTCCTATTTCGGCCACATAGTACGCAGAGGCGATGAAAGTTTGGAAAAACTGATTGTGGTTGGGAACACCGAAGGCAAAAGATCGCGCGGTCGTTCACCAACACGATGGAGCGATCAGGTGAAGGAATCATCGTCCTCAAAATTCTACACGGTGGTAAGGGATGCGCTGGACAGAAACCGGTGGAGGCGGATCATCCGCTCCAGATGCAACTCCGAAGCTGACCACGATCCTCAGATATGAGGGACCGACTGCAGAGAGAGAAGGTCGGTCCAGAACTCAAGACACGTGTAACAGATTAAATAACGATTTGTGTCAAGTAGGGTTTGACTCTCGACCTTATTAACCCTATTCTGCGTAGTTAGGAGCAAGAAATTATATTCAATATCAATATATACATAGTTACAAAAAAGCTATAACAGTAAGGGAAATAAACGATGGATGTTCTGTGTGAAAGATGATATGGCTAGAAAGGATATTGGTATAAGAGCAGTAAGATAATTGTCCATAGTTAAACGAAAAGGATCCAACCCCCATTAGGTGTAATGTGGGTTGGATCCTTTTCGTTGAACTATGGACATTATTATACACAACATAACTGTAATCCCCGAAGGGTTAGGCAGAAAAGTCGCAAAAATACAAGACAAAAACGCTTTCAGTGGAACTTATTCACTTTTCCGCCATTTTGTCGTCATAACGTCATAAGAAGCAGTATTCTCCGTAGGTTCTGTGATTCAGAATAATAATAATGCCTTTGAAAACCATCCCTATACCTACCTATAATAAGGTACTGCAACTTAACTAAAGTCAACGACCCCGCAATCCTGCCATACCTCATAAAGGTACGGTCGGCAACAAAAGTTATAGTAAAAACCTGACTTCTGGAGTAATGTGGATGTACTACAACTGCCTAATCTTCGAAGAATACAGGCGTAAAACTAGCAACATTCTAGTTAATATTTTTTCTTGCAACACTGCTTTAACTGTCTTATTTTAACAGTTGCCTGTCAGTGTTAGTGTGGTTGTCACTTGTGAGTGAAAATATAATATGACTTCACACAGCAAGTCACATTTTATTTATGAAAAAGCCTCTTCCTTTTATCGGCGAACAATTGGAAATACAAGAATCCCCCAACAATGAATCGTTGAGCTCCTTAAGTCCTTAAGTTCTGAGTTGAGCTGCGCGATTACTGACAAATGCGTGCACTGACTGGACAGGACCTCTCAATCTGTGTGATTCTTTCCTCAAAAGACCATTTCAGACACCAATCTACATGGTCTTCACATGAAGTGACCAAGATTATGTCTGGACTTTATAAGAGACTGTGACCTCTGAGTTTTGTTTCGGCCTTTCTTCTCAGAGTAGTCAGATAGGAAACGCCGACCTCATCTAGTTTAAAAAAAAAACATGATTGAAATGTAAAGGTGTTTGTACAAACCTACTTACAGAAATAAAAATCATTTATCATTTAATGGTAATGGCGCATTCGTCCCCTATTGCATGGGACTTGGGAGAGCAGTGGTGGCCCAGTGGTAACAGCCCCGACTTGAAGAGTTCTAGGTCGTGGGTTCGAACCCAGGCAGGCGCTTTACTTTGTGTAGTAAATAATTATTCATCACCACTGCTCTCCAAACGGTGAAGAAAAACATGTTAAGGAAGCTGGCATGTTCTAGAACCAAAAATTCAAAGAGATCTACCAACCCGCACTGGGCCCGCGTGGTAGATGACAGCCCACTCCCTCTCGAAGAGTGGAGGCCTGTGTCTCAGCAGTGGAAACGTTATAGGCTGATTATGTACAGACGCTAGCAGGTCAACCTACCCGAAACTGTCAAATTTTCCCAAACAACCTTGAATCTAATGCTTAAGCGATAAAGTTGAAAATCTATTAAAGAAATTTGACAGCTTGTAGTAGCTTGATTTGCTGGCGTCTGTACATGGGACTTAACTGGTGAAATATGGGTGTACTATAGGTACATCTCTGCTTAACCTTTCGGGGAGAAAAGGCGTGGTGTTGTGTTCTGTTGATCCTGTCGTTATAAATAGATGATCTATAGTTATCAATGGTAGTAGCGGGACTAACTGTCCAGTGTTCAATGTATTCTGCGTTCGCCATTTAAATTTTTCAAACATGGAAACATAACTCTCATAGAGTTTGCGTGAACTTCAACAATTTTAATGACTTTATTACTTAATATTACTAGCCATTCTAGAATCAACTTAATTCACACAAATATAAAGTTGATATTTATGTATGTGGAAATAAAATCAATTGGAAACAAGGATTTGAATAAATGGTATAGGTAATTACATGGGAACATTGTAATTATGAAGCTCTTTTTCATCATTCATATATCCTTAGAGGTCATAAAAGAAAATTTCGCTAAAAATTTGAACCAAAGTAATGAATGATTTATTTATCATTATTACTTCCTTTGCCAACCGTACACAGTCGTGAGTCAGTGCTGCCAACATTGCGGCACAGTCCAGTCCGTTTTGCAAGCGATAAGGCCGCTCCCCTCAAAGCACATATACTGTTATCACGTTATCTCTTATCAGGACGATACCTATGCCCGTCGCCAAGAATAAATCGATACTGGCTACGATTTTATGTGATTTTGAAAACTAGTTACTTACAACAGGAGTTGGGAGAAAATGATGTTAGTAGATACCTAACGCCCGATATTTAGCAATTCTAGGACATGCCGGTTTTTTTCCTTCTTTCCTTCACCGTTTCGAGAGCAGTGATGATGAAATAATTTACTCAAAGTAAAGCGCCTGACTGGGTGCGCACCTACGACCTTACAACTGGTAAGTCGCGGCTGTTACCACTGGGCCACCATTGCTCAATGAATGCAAATAAACATTTCGCTTGTCTTTCCCGAAAGCATTAATTGGTGGTTTATTATAAGTTACCAGAACGTATGGACGCTACTGAAGATGCCAAACACATAGCCGAATTCTGGCGCGACTCTGTTTAGATTGCCTTCGAAATGCTAAGAAGAGGATATGTCTACATCCACATTTCAACCAGTACGGCCGAAATATCTTGGCAAGTCCGAACTTCGCACAGAAGATTGCGCAGTAACATTTATTAGAACCAAATGGTGACATGAGGCGAGTGTGAGTGAGAGAACATGCGCGAAAGTTTGTAGTGCTTTATTCAGACTCGCCAAGATAAATCGGCTGTAGTGTACCTAAGCATAGCTTTATACAAATACTTATCAATCTGCCTAGCCTCTTCCCAACTCTATTGGGATCGGCTTCCAGTCTAACCGGATGCAGCTGAATACCAGCCTTTTACATGGAGTGATTGTCAGACTTTTGGAAATCTGACTACCCGTAACGACTGTCAAAGATTTACGAATGACAGCCGGGACCAACGGCTTAACGTGCTTTCCGAGGCAAGGACGGGTCTCGGGTAACGCATGTTCACCCATCTACGAACCTTCGATCGATCCGTGGCCGTGCGACTGTTATTATTTAGCCACGAGCCCCTCTAATACTTAACACGTCAATAATATTTTAAAAACTTAGAGTACGTCGGTGTTTCCTATCCGACTACTCTGAGAAGGAAAGCCGAAACAAACTCAGAGGTCACAGTCTCTTTTAAAGTCCAGACATTGTCTTGTTCATATCGTATAAGTACTCGTATAATAGGGGTCGAGCCTATTGCCACGAATCCAAAGTACAAACGCCTACTTACTATTTTCCTAATGCCGAGCTGGGGAACGAACCCAGAATTTCGAGGTCAGCAGTCACACAAGCGATCACTCCACAAAGTCAAATAATTTATTTCAAATAGGCAGATAAAAGGCATTTTTAAACGTCAATATTGTCAAGAAAATAAAATTGATCCTGGTTGCCCCTTCCAAAAGATAGTTTGTGTAGTTAAGAATGAGCAAGACACTTCACAGTTCAGGGGCTGCAGTCTCGACATAGATAGCGATCGCTTTACGACCGAATCCGGTAGGAAAGACCTAGTGGCGTCAAATCAAAAAATCAAATTGCGTGTCAGGCAATTTTGACCGTCTAGGTAGCCCACTAGGGACTTTGCGATCGAATTCGGTTGTAAAGCGATCGCTATCTATGTCGCGATGACAGGCCCAGTACTAATTAAAAATGTTTTACAATATTTTGAATACATTAATTAAATAATTATATATGTGTAGACGATGTACGATAGACTAGAATAAAATTATTATACCACAATAAGTAAAAATAATTCAACAATAGAGCAATAACTAAAAAAATAGGGGCTACTAGGGGATGTGAAAGAACGCTGTTTGCACATTCCCAAACATTTTTTCTTTTTTTTCAGGCTGCACAGTTTTCGACTTTTGATGAAAAATGTAAACAAAAATACCCCCCCCCCCCCCTTATCCCCGAGTTTTGCATAGAGAAAAAATCTGAAATTATTCTGTGTGATAGAAGTATGTAAAGATTACAGGAATAATTAAACAATGTCTCTAAAAAGCAGATTTTTTTAAAATATGATGGTACGGAACCCTCGATTCGCGAGTACGACTGGCTCTTGACCGGCTTTTTTTTGTGCAACGTGGACATTTCGGTCTGGGCTTGAGTTGACATTTTGACAGGCCCTACGGGCTGCTGACGACGTCCTTACCTAGTAAATAGGGAGATTCGACTTACTGCTAATACAAACGGCATCGTCCACATGTAATGGCCGGGTACTTCCTTTTCTTATTAAATTTACGAAGATTGATTGAAACGTGATTATATCCGAGTGCTACTTTTAATTAATTTCTTTCGACGGATAATTCTTACCTGGAACAAAAGGAAAAATAAATTAGTAAATGATTATCTTAACTAATATTATAATTGCGAAAGTGAGCGTTTGTTTGTTACGCTTTCACGCTAAAACGGCTGTACGGATTCAGATGAAATTTGGCTCAAGGGTTGACCATGACCCGATTAGGACATAGGGTACTTTTCATCCCGGTGGTACATTCCCGTGGGTTAATTTCCGACCTCCAAGTGGGCCATTTCGTTAGATTACACCCGTGCGGAGGCAGGTCGCTAGTTATACTACCCTCTTGAATAAGGGATTGAGTAAACGATAAACGAAATCACATGCCAATGACGTACAATACTTTTAATGACCCTTAAATCGTACGGTATAGTTCGCGTCAAATAACTTTGCCACTCTGAAACCAGGCTTTGCGATGCGCATGGCATGGCGCGCTGCTGTTTTAGTATAGATATTGACTACTGCGCCGTCATTTGCGTGAACTTCAGAGCGGCAAACTTAGATGACGCCAACTATATCATCCACATACTATAATATACCTTCTATCCACAATTTCCCAGGCTCATAAAACTTGATACTTAGACACCGTTATCCTTTTCCAAGAAACACAGTAAATCAGTCACTCATATTTCCACCAGCGCAAGTCTTAACCGATTACTTGCAGACAGACTTCTGAAACAGCTCAGATTTCGTCTAGGAATACTAAGCAGGTAATATGATTTACTTAAGTTGTGAATTAAGACAATGTAAGTGAGTGTTTCGAATCCTTCTTACTGAAGTAGTTCGTTGGAAGAGAACTTGAAAGTTGTAAGAATTGTTATTGCGATGTGTTGTTTATCTGGAGCTCGTAGCTAAGTAATAACAGCCGCACGAGTCGATCTATCAGGTTAAGCTACGCTTGCCGAGGTTGGTCCGTGGATGGGTAACCATCTTTACATACCCAGACTCCTCCGTGCCTCGGAAAGCACGTTAAGCCGTTGGTCCCGGCTGTCCATTGGTTGATCTTTGACAGTTGTTACGGTCGTCAGAAGCCCGAAAATCTGACAACCATTCTTACCAAGGGGTATCGTAATAACCAGTAACTGGTTTGTGGAGGTCAGATAGGCAGTCACTCCTTGTAAAATACTTATACAGGGTTATTGGTAAAACACCAACAACCTCTTAAGGGGTCATTGTACTCATCATTATGAACAACTTTTACTATGGGACCAAACCTGAAATCGCGAAAAAAAAATCAGCTGTTCAGTACATTTTGACGAATTATGCTAACATAAATGTACTGAACAGCTGATTCTTTTTTCGCGATTTCAGGTTTGGTCCCATAGTAAAGTTGTTCATAATGATGAGTACAATGACCCCTTAAGAGGTTGTTGGTGTTTTACCAATAAACCTGTATACATATGCATCCAGTTAGACTGGAAACCGACCCTAACATAGTTGGGAAAAGGCTATGCAGTTTGATGTGTTGTTTATCTCCTAGAAATTATTTAGATTTGAATTTTGACACAGACACGAAAGGTGACTTTATTTTATAATATGACGTATAGATATATATAGATATCACACAATTACATCACTCAACTGTCTTCTTGTGAGAAAACGCCGCATGAGAAGGTCAAGATCCAGACTGATTGAGTACTCTCATATATTAACTCGTTCAAACTCGAGAGAAGAACACAACATAAAATCAACATTTGAGAAATGGACAGACTGTATTCTAGAACGCCGTCCAGTCATGAACAAAAAGCCTCGCAAAACATGCATAGCCACTTTCATAACAAAACAAATCAGATGCATTCCAACGCAACCTTAAGGCCTATTCAAACCTAAGCGGTATTCGCTGCCGCTATGGGTAGAGGTACATACCGCGCGGGTTTCGCTTAGGTATTTAGTATTATGTTTCGCGGCAAGAGCGGTACAGATGAATGAACAGTAATATTACCGCATACCCACTCGGTTTTCTCTACCGCAGACGGTAGCGATTACCGCTTAGGTTTGAATAGGCCTTTATGTTTCGCGGCAAGAGCGGTACAGATGAATGAACAGTAATATTCCATAGTAAAAGTTGTTTGTTATCATGAGTACACTCATGTGTTTATGTATCAGTCACTAATTACCAGTCAGCCTATACATCCTAAAAACAACACAAAAAATATATCTCCAATAGTACCTAAGATACGATACAAAAATACACTGCAATAGGGATGATGCCTGGGTAAAAAAAAGAAATTCCATTTAGTCCGTCAGTCCGATAATAAAAAAATATTAGATACCTATTTTTTGCTTTATCATATTAATAAAAAATGACTTAGATAACTCGCATTAAAGTGGGGGCTTGCTACGCCACTTTTACGTATAAAATCTACGAAGACGTGACGTCAGGCCACATTTTAACTCAATGTATCGCCGTAATCTTTTAATTACGTAGAAAAAGAAAAAATACGTGTCCAATATATTTTAATAAGCTACATGACGGACAAAAAAACATTTTTTAGTCATCATCCCTATTTCTAGTCACACTATTTACTGCCTCTCAGTGGGCATAGTCAACGTAAAATATTATAACAACAAAATAATAACTAATTACCGATGGAATTTATTTATTTTTGTGCTCGTGGTGAAGAACAATGTAAAAAGGTATTTTTTTTTTTATAAAAAATCATAGGATTACTTCTACTTTTGATATTTTTTTAGAATATTATATGCTATTTCAAGGTTATCCATTAATTACCGGACACAATGTGTATGGGCTCTGCTTCTGTGTTGCGAAGAATCTCGTGATCGTGGCAAATTATCAACAGCTTTTCCTACTCACTGACTCAGCGTAAACCTCCCCTTTTACGCCATTTTTTCTCGCCTTGTGTCAAGCTTATCCAACTCCAAAAATGGGTTGATTCATCTTGCCACAAGGCTAAGGATGCGTTTCCACAGACGCGAAGCTGGGCGGAGCGGAGCGGAGAAGAGCAATGAAAAGTGGCAAGTGTTTCCATTGAAGTGGAGCGGAGCGGGGTGGAGATTACGAGCACTGTGATTGGTCGGACCGCCCTGCTCGACTCCGTTCTGTCTGGCTCGGGGCCGCGTGTTCATATATTTTATTTGAAAGTCGCTCCGCTCCGCTTACACTGTTGTTTTCACTGACGCGGAGTGGAGATTTCGAGCACTGTGATTGGTCAATTCACGGTCCGCTCCTCTCCACTCCGCCCAGTTCCGCGCCAGTGGAAACGCACCCTTAGTCTCCGATTTGTGGCTACTCTCAGCCATCATTCCATCAGTGATCTGACCAAGATGAAAAATGTCTATGAAATGTATTGATATTATTCTTTATCGTTTGTTTTCTTCCGTTTTATGGCCTGTTGGTTTGTTATTATGTCCTTCTTTGAAATAGAGGGACTTGTTTTACGAAAACATTGCTTCGATTTCCAAATAATCTTCCCTTATACGGAAGCCTTCCAAGACAATAGATGTTCCGAAATTTAAAACCACAGTTTAAGTTGGCACATAGCCTACAATTTATTAAGCCTGTAATCTTACGTCCCTGTCTAACCATGACCTTATAAACAACGAAACAGAATTCTGCGTCAAGGCCTTCTTCATCTAACGATAAGAGAAATTGATCTCGGTCTTACATACCATCCAAATTTTCTCCGTAATTATCGGGAATAATATAGCTTGAAATTTATTACCACCTCTAAAACCCGCAGACTTAAGATAATCAAAACATACTTTACGTAATCTCTTTTGATTAATGAGGTGTTTCAGAAAGATCTTTCACGCCAATATCACATTTCGTTGGGAATACAGTAACTTGTAAATTAAATTCTTTATTGCAAAACACGTGTTTCGGTGATAACTGGTTTCTTTTAAAGTTCGTGAGATAATAAAGTTCAGTACCGGTTTGGGAAATAAATTGGGTATTATGTCAATGGACTCCGGTAACTAAGGCTAGGCGGAGCAACGATCTTCGCAAGGTTGTAATATTGTGCAGTATTACAAGCTTTTATTTAGTTTCACTTGTCCCGGTGTTTGTCTGGTATCGAATCTTGCAAGTTAAATTTGACCCTCTTCCCGGTTTCCGATTGAGCTAAAATTTTACATGCTTATGTAAATCGGATGACAATGCAATATTATTATGACATGGAGCTGATCTGATGATGGAGCCGGAAGGTGGTCATGAGAACTCAGTAATAAAACGACGCAACCCTATCCATTTTGGGCTCGTTTGAATCGTCCTGAGAACGACTCATATCCAGACTAAAAAACTTGTTTAAAAAAAAAAATTTTTTTAATAATACACTTTTTTATCTCACTAAGCGACGTGCGCTTTACTTGTGGTAACCAAGTGTACTAACACACTGTGAATGTGTGCGTGAAGACGAGTAGCGTCAGCACATACACACACGCACACGCATACACACACATTCAGAGCCTGTTTGTACACTAGGTAACAAGTAAAGCGTGCGTCGCTTCGTGAGATAAAAATAATTACTTATAATATCGGATGGTTATTAAGACTGGCTGGCTGGATCGAGCTTAGTTGCATGCAATCGAAGGCTAATTTCCACAGCTTTAAATACAATGACAATCTTAAAGTGACGAGGCGCGTTGTTCCCGCTTTATCGTTTGTGAGCCCAGATGTTACATTTCTTTTGACATTAATTTCTTACAATTTTCTTTAATCAAGTGCTGCATTTGATTCAGTCGTTGATAGTTGTAAAATTACTACGTAAGTAATAATAGGTTGGGGAAAAAGTTTCTTCGCATTTTTTAAGATAATTCAAAACATTTTTTAATATAGTTTATTTACATTTAACTAAAGTATGTAGGTACCATTTTGTTCGATAACTTTTTGCCATCTTGTAGGTAGGGACATGATCCCATTGCTATAGAAATTTTGGGACTTCTGGTCAAAATACCGCGACAAGTGGTTTTGGCAGTCCTCTGGTGATGTTAACTTGACACTGCCTAAAGAATTCTGAAGAGACCGAAACAGGTGGAAATCTGAAGGTGCAAGGTCAGCACTATACGGCGGATGCATTAACACCTCCCAGCCAAACTTTCTTAATTTTTGCTGAGTGGCTAAAGATGTGTGAGGTCTAGCGTTATCATGATGAAAAACCACACCTCTTCTGTTGATTAATTCCGGCCGCTTTCTCTCAACTTCTTGCTTTAATCTCATCAGTTGTTCGCAGTAGAGTTCAGAATCGATGGTCCTGCCTGGTGGTAACAGCTCATAATGAATAATGCCCTTCCAATCCCACCACACACACAGCATCACCTTGTTGCGAGTTAACCCGGGTTTCGCCACAGTCTGTGAAGCCTGACCGGCCTTTGACCACGACCTTTTTCGCACGTTCTTGTCATACGTGATCCACTTTTCATCACCAGTTATCAGCTTCTTCAAAAATGGTTCGGTTTCATTACGTCGTAATAAAGAATCACAAATGAGTACACGGTTCATTAGGTTTTTTTCAGTGAGCTCGTGAGGTACCCAAATGTCGAGCTTTTTTGTGTACCCAGTTTTTTTCAAATGCGCCAAAACTGTTTTGTGGTCAATTTCCAGTTCTTCAGCTACGTCGTAACTACTGATATCTTGCTCCACTTTTTCAAAAATGGCATCCATTTTATCCGTAATAGGGCGACCAGAGCGACGTGCATCTTTGACATCAAAATTTCCGGATTGAAAACGCTTAAATCAAATTTGTGCTACTCTCACAGACACTACACTAGGTCCATAAACATCGCAAATTTTTTTCGCGGCTGGCGTTGCATTTTTACCTTTTTTGTAGTAAAATTTTAAAATGTATCGAATTTCTTCATTAGATTCACTCATCTTGACGGTACGAAACACAAATGAAAATCACACATTTTCCTAATTTGAATTTGGAATTATGTTCTTTAAAATGTAAACTTTCAATGATACCAAAACCAGCCAGATACAAATAGTATAGCCAAAGAGATTTTATTACAAGTTCATACATACTATAATGCGAAAAGACTTTTTCCCCAACCTAATAATATTTCTTAGTCATATAAGTTACAACACTTGTTTCACATTGACACATGATGTTTGTTTATTTCGTTGCTTATTTAGACAAAAACTAACCTTGCAGAATATTTATATCTTCCGCCATACCGAACAAGATCCATTTGCCCCGTAGGGCACCGTAATCATGTCGATTCGCTAATTAGGTAGTTGTACGAAGATAACAACTCTATATTTTCTCCCAGAGAATTGTTATATACAGGATGATTGGAAAAACACCAACAACCTCTTAAGGGGGAACAACTTTTACTATGGGTTCAGTACATTTATGTTAGCATAATTCGTCAAAATGTACTGAACAGCTGATTTTTTTCGCGATTTCAGGTTTGGTCCCATATTAAAAGTTGTTCATAACGATGAGTACAATGACCCCTTAAAAGGTTGCTGGTGTTTTACACATAACCCTGTAAATATAACATCTGTATATTATAATATACAGATGTTATATATTATATACAGTCCATACCGTATACGGTATGGAACCGACATATATGCAATAGATTAAAGCACATACTTGTTAATCGCCTTTGCTGACGATATACAAAAAATGAACGATATCGGTCCCGTAATTAGGTCAAAATGTAGAGGTTAATTTTGAGCAATTTTTTTTTAGAATTGGATCACTAGGTCAATGAGTCAATGAACTTGAATCCTTGAACATGTGTGCAAACATAAAAAATAAAACATGTTGGGCGAACAATGGCTTGGGCATTATGGTGCACCGCAGATGGCCAGCTCGGTGGTCGCAGATGGCAGCAGAGTGATTAGTTTTACTGGATTTATTTATATTTGGTTTGAAAAATCAACTTTTTTAAATTACGGTTCTTAATTTAAGTTTTAAATTACGGTTCTTAATTTAAGTTTTAAATTACGGTTCTTAATTTAAGTTTTAATTTTGCTATACTTCTGTGGACTAGTATTACTTGTAGTTTAATTTATTGCACATAATGTCGGTTCCATACCGTATATCGTTATCAGTATGATAGTTTTTTCCAGTAGATAGCTTTTTCCATTGAAAGATTCTCATCTCAGGAGAAAAAAATGTGTGCAGACCACATAATGAAGTGAAAACTTAAATGAGCCAAGTATACACAATTCAGCGTCACCGACTCGAGCGTGACGGTTCAGTTTCACTCACTGTTCAGAAAGAGCGCAAAGAAGTTTTTCCTTTAAAAACAATTAATTTTATTGAACGAATATTATACTCCTAAATCAAAAGAACTAGCCAGCAAATTGGAAAGGAATTGAAGTGACAATAGTCGAGTTTCTAAGGCGTTGACTGGCAATTGAGTTTGGAGAGTTCCAATGAACTATTGTGATGAAACGGTTCTAATGCAAGCATATTTGTAACATCGTTGCAACTATAGACATTTGAATGGAATGTTCTTTTTTGTAACGCGGTGAGTTATAAGCTGATTCAAATGAACTGTTGTGGTGAATACTCTTGTGACTTCGTTGCATCTACAGAGAATTGAATGGTTCTTTTTTGTCACGCGGTCAGTTATAAGCTGATTCAAATGAACTGTTGTGGTGAATACTCTTGTAACTTCGTTGCATCTACAGAGAATTGTATGGTTCTTTTTGTAACGCGGTGAGTTAGTTATAAGCTGATTCAAATGAACTGTTGTGGTGAATACTCTTGTGACTTCGTTGCATCTACAGAGAATTGAATGGTTCTTTTTGTAACGCGGTGAGTTATAAGCTGATTCAAATGAACTGTTGTGGTGAATACTCTTGTAACTTCGTTGCATCTACAGAGAATTGTATGGTTCTTTTTGTAACGCGGTGAGTTATAAGCTGATTCAAATGAACTGTTGTGGTGAATACTCTTGTGACTTCGTTGCATCTACAGAGAATTGAATGGTTCTTTTTGTAACGCGGTGAGTTATAAGCTGATTCAAATGAACTGTTGTGGTGAATACTCTTGTGACTTCGTTGCATCTACAGAGAATTGAATGTTTTTTTTTTTGTCACGCGGTGAGTTATAAGCTGATTCAAATGAACTGTTGTGGTGAATACTCTTGTGACTTCGTTGCATCTACAGAGAATTGTATGGTTCTTTTTGTAACGCGGTGAGTCATAAGCCGATTCAAATGAACTGTTGTGGTGAATACTCTTGTGACTTCGTTGCATCTACAGAGAATTGAATGGTTCTTTTTTGTCATGCGGTGAGTTATAAGCTGATTCAAATGAACTGTTGTGGTGAATACTCATGTGACTTCGTTGCATCTACAGAGAATTGAATGGTTCTTTTTGTAACGCGGTGAGTTATAAGCTGATTCAAATGAACTGTTGTGGTGAATACTCTTGTGACTTCGTTGCATCTACAGAGAATTGAATGGTTGTTTTTTGCCACGCGGTGAGTTATAAGCTGATTCAAATGAACTGTTGTGGTGAATACTCTTGTGACTTCGTTGCATCTACAGAGAATTGAATGGTTCTTTTTTGTAACGCGATGAGTTATAAGCTGATTCAAATGAACTGTTGTGGTGAATACTCTTGTGACTTCGTTGCATCTACAGAGAATTGAATGGTTCTTTTTTGTCTTGCGGTGAGTGATTTGTCACGTGGTGAGTTATAAGCTGATTCAAATGAACTGTTGTGGTGAATACTCTTGTGACTTCGTTGCATCTACAGAGAATTGAATGGTACTTTTTTGTCACGCGGTGAGTTATGAACTGATTCAAATAAACTTTATTGTGGTGAATACTGTTCTAATACAAGCGTATGGTGACTGCGCTGCATAAAGATTGTAATGTTCTTTTTAGGGTTCCGTACCTCAAAAGGAAAAAACGGAACCCTTATAGGATCACTCTGTGTCTGTCCGTCTGTCACAGTCAATTTGCTCCGAATCTAATGGACCGATTAAGTTGAAATTTGGTACACATACTCGTATGTATTTCTGTGACCCAAACACGGACGTCTAATGTAAATTAATGAATTTTGAATATGGGGTCAATTTTGGGGGGGCAAAAAGTCAATTAAAAAATACATAATTTGCAAACTGTACCGTGCGATATATCAAATGAAAGGGCTTACTGTGAGGGTCTCAAATACATATATTTTTTTAATAATTTTAAAATAAATTGTTTTAAAGTTATTTAAGAAAATGTACGAAAAGTGAAAACTACTGAGCTTAAAATTGTGAAAAAAAATATAGAAAATAATTATATAGCTATAGATTACAGGAAAACATATAACAAGTCTCTGGTCTTAAAATAACATGGTAAATCTCTCAATATTGTGCGTACAAACTTACATTGTCCATAGTTAAACAAAAAGTATCCAGCCCACATTAGGTGTAATGAGGGTTGGATCCTTTTCGTTTAACTATGGACATTTGTAGTTGGAAAGTATGGGAGAACATGTTTTTCAACTACATTGTTAAGTTTTTTCTTGGGATAAATTCATCCCAACTACGGAACCCTTCATTGTGCGTGGTCCGACACGCACTTGACCGGTTTTTTTGTAACGCGGTGAGTTATAAGCTGATTCATACGAACTATTGCGGTGAATACTCTTCTAATGCAAGTGTATTGTGTGTGACTTCGTTGCATCTATAGAGATTGTAAAGGATTTTTTTTTTTGTAACGGTTTTCTTCTTAGCATGTCGATCATCGGGTAACACGGTGAGTTATTGGAACCGGAGCTGATATACTTTCCGAACAAACGCTGTTACTGAGATGTCTACTATGACTTAGGTCTTAGAGAATCATTGACGTGAATTGCCGCGCATATTTGCCCTAGCCTTTAATCATTCGCACATTGATCATTACAACGGCACATTGAAGTCCACGCTTTGTCGCCAATGTGCTTAACATCGTCGGAAACTCTTTGACTCACAAATCGGGTACCGTTTGGTAACTTTAAAATGTTATTAATTCATGCGCTCAGACAGCGAGTTAGTGGCAGCTGACGCCGGATTAACTGAACACCTTGTTTGTCTTCACGGCTGGTCTCCCTTTACAGGATGAGCAGAGAGGCAAGCAGTATCGACACTGTTCAATCTGGCTACACTTTGTCCCAAATAAGTTGGAGTCGGCTTCTAGATTAACCAGATTCAGCTGAATACCAGTATTTTACATGGAGCGACTGCCTATCTGACCTCCACACCCAGTTACTAGGTAACACGATACCCCTTGGTAAGACTGGTTGTCAGACTTTTGGGCCAGGACCAACGGCTTAACATGCTTTTCGAGACACGTAGGGGTCTCGATATGTAATGGATGGTTACCCATCCACGAACCGACTGCGGCAAGCTTCGATCGACCCGTGTGGCCTGTTATTATTTAGCCACGAGACCCTCAAGTATCAACACAGTTAAGATAGGTTTGAATTTGGTGAAACGTAACTTAACATAATCCCCTTAGTACCTACACCTCCGCCGCGAAAGCATAGCAGCGAAAGCGCAGTTGTTCAATTCAACCGACTCGCATGATGTTCCACTACTCGAGTACTTAGTGGAACATCAGCGAAATATCATGCGGTTTCGCTGCTTCATGGCGGACATGTGCTAAAGCCCTCAGATGTGTGTGTTAGTCTGTCCTTAGTTAATCCTAGGAAAAAGTTAGTTTTTCTATTTTGTAAATTCCTACAGATTAACTATCGAACAGGTTTTGGAAAGGCAGGGATGGTGATTTCTTATCTGATAAGCACATAGATAGGTACTTTTCTTTCTAACGATGCGTGATGGGTTTAGTCGGGGTTAGGTTTTGATAATAGGTAAGTACTAAACTTATTTTCGAAGACTTAGGCACAGATTAATACAGATGGGACACTCCGCAGTTTAGGTATGAAGCTACACGTACGCGGCGGGCCTTGCTCCCTGGGCCAATTCAGTAGGACTGCCGCCGTCAGAAGGTATAAGAGTTACGCGTTAGAAAGAGAGGTAACTTGTAGGTGAATATAACTGTAGGGAATTATTTTAATGATTTTGCGGAGTGCCCCATCTGTATTAATCTGTGACTCAGGTTATTACTTGAGCCCTTTTATTATAAAAACTGGTCATGAACTGAATAGTATTATTTCAAAGAAAACTGATAGATATTAAACTCCAGCAGGCAATTTAGCCCGCCCACATCTGCGCAAGTTTGTTCTCACTACCCACGCAAAATCTCAACTAAATACCTAATGAAACCTACAAAATTTCCCGTTATTCTATTAAATTATATACAAGAACAATATTAGGTATTACATACTTAATAAAAGCTTTTTAGAAAGATACTGTAAGTTTACAATGATCCCTAGCAGTTTCAGAGGACAGAATTGCCAATTAAAACAGTAAAAGTAATCCTAACAGACTAATATTATAGAAAATAATGTTTTTAATAATGAGCGTTGTTTTATTAAGGTCAAGGACTGAAATGAAATGAAAATTTTGGGACTGAAAAATAGGTAATATAACGCTGTTTATCTTGTAAAAGATTGAAGAAATTGGGCCAGTATGTTGGCTAGGGGCTTGTCATTATTATCGCTCTGATAATGGTAGTAGGTCTCGTTATGTATCTAAGAAAATATGAATTGTAAGATAAATATGTCGTAAATTGTGATAGTCAATCGATAGAAATAGAATATATGTGAAGCATTTGAAGGATAATTGACTTTTGTTACAGGAAAATGCTTTGAGATATACGTATATGTAGACTCGATTTCTTATTTGCTTTGTACCTACAGTGAAGGAGAAAACCTGCACCCTAATTACGTAACACACTATCAATCGGAATCGGTTTCATTTTGACAGTTCAACAGCATTCATTGCGTTATTTACGGTGTTGAGACGACAATTTTTTCGTACGTATGAAGCAATGGATTAGCAATTTGCTTCAAAATGTTTTAGATTCTGATCGATAGTGTATTAGAGTGCTGGTCTGACATCGTAAGCATGTTTTCAAGGTTTTTGAGTGAAAACTTTATTAGTCGCGTTAAGCAATTTTTGGTAGGGAAGAATCTTATGGGTTCGCGTCACTTGACATGCTAATGTTAAAAGTATATCAGTAAATATGCATCGATTTAAGGACCTAAACGCAAATAAACGCAAGTGTTATAATGCCTAAAAGTATATGATCTACTGCAGTAAACAAAATCAAAAAAATATATTATGATATTCTTCAGGATCGCTTAAGGTCCTGTAGTCCCCTTAAGAGGTCCACGAAGCATGCGTAGTTCATACAAAGGAAATACCAAAATAATTTGTAAATCAGACTGTGTATTTATTCCGATTGGATTACAAAATATCTAGGTTCCCGAATATATATTTTGAAAGGACACTGTTTTGAAGACCAGATATGAGGAATTTAAAATTTCTATAGAAAACTTATTTTTCTCATATTTCCTGTATAAATCAATCACATATATTTGGAAACCTAGATTTCATTTCTATGAACTACGCATGCTCCGGGGGCGTCTTAAGTTTTCACTTCTATCAGCAGGCCTCATGGCTGCATATGTTTTTTTTTTCTTCTCTGCCATTTCATAGAGATAGGTAGCTATTACTCACATATACATATACTCTTGCGCCATCCCATCTTCCTGACCTATAAACCTTATCGGTAATTATATTTTTTTATTTTAATAGTTTATTATTTAGTTTTGTTAGTATTAAGAAGTTTATTTACATTGCTTGTATTTATTGGACTGTTTGTGTGTATCACGTGTGTGTATATTCTTAGAACAGCAAAGAACTTATCATTTTTTGATATGACAAGAAAGATAAGGTTACATTTCTATTGAATAAGGTATTATTTAACGTTTATACTACGTACTTACTGAGTACTGAGTAATTGTATGATCGAAAATAAAAATAGTATTTCACTTACAGAATTGGAGTTGTCAAAAGCGATAAATTTTAGTTTATCTATTTATTTAATAGTTTGAGCACACAAAATGTACAGAGGTGAACTAACTTAAGAGGATTGTGAAGCTGTAAATTTTCATACAAAAAGAGATAACGTTTTTCTCCCCGTAAACATAGTCTAATTTTCATAATTTTTGGAAATGTTTTAGGTATAATGAAAAACTAGGTCCGTACGTTTTTATTATAAAGAAATATTGCATACGATATAAGTTATTAGCATCTAAATATCTATGATATCTATATTTTTGACATAAAAACATCCTCGAGCACTTTTATTTTTTTAAATTAAATTAAATTGAATTACTAAAAACATATAGACCTAGATTAAAGTGTATTGAATGTAATGAGACCAAAATTGTCTCATTTCGTAAAGGTTTAGGGGAGTAAAAACGTTATCGCCCGAAACAATATTTATGTAAATAATTGTATGAAATGTAGGTAATTGCCTCCAAAAATCGCGCCGCGTATCGGCACTTCACAATCCTCTTAATTCCATAGGTATTTTCTACCAGTCAAACTTTGGGTGACGCAGAGAACAATGGTAGGTGCAATAGCGAAAATTGTGAAATAAATATTATATAAGGATATATTGAGAGCAGTGATGGTCTTACGGGTCGTAGGTTCGAATCCAGACAGGCGCTTTACTTTGTGTAAATTATTTCATCACCACTGCTCTCCAAATGGTGAAGAAAAACATCGTGAGGAAACCGGCATGAACTAGAACCAAAAAATCGAAGACGTGACGTCTACCAACCCGCACTGAGCCCCCGTGGTGGATTACGGCCCACTCTCTCTCACCAAGGAGAGGCCTGTGTCTCAGTTATAGGAATATTATAGGCTGATTATGCATTAAGCAAGGATATACTTAAAATAAAATAAATATACCTATTAAAAACTATAAATAATATACAGCATTAAATAAGAGATGTTGCATCGAGCCCAAATAGATGGACATAAGAGCAAGAGAATGATGATGTTGAGAAGCACAATCACACACAAAAACGACGAGTCTAATAAAAAAAAAATTAAACAAAGTCTGAATAAATTGGTTTAAACTAAAATTCTAGAGCGGAAATCACCAATGAAACTGAACGCGTTCAGTACATCTAAACAGTGTCAAAATTGTTATGAAATATTGACAGTGACAGCTGTTGAACTCGGTTTATAAAGTTCTGTGGGCCCTATCAGAATACCAGCGCTGCGGCATTTTTTTTTTAATATCGCAACTTTATGCTGAGATGGGAGCCTTTTTGGCCTCGCACCGGTCTTTTTTGTTTTTTCATGTTAATCTTGTTATTTTTATATGCTCCTTTTTTACTGTTTGTAATTCCAGCGCATGTCAAATAAAGTATTTTTTTCTTCCTTGCTTTTTTCTTACTGATCGCGTTCAACTCAACGTGATCAGTACATAAAGCACGTTTAAGAGCTGTCAGTGTCATTATTTTCTTTGGAATATTGACACTGACAGCTCTTGAACTCGGTATATAAGCAATAGTTTCATTGGTGAAATCCGCACTAAATGGGTTTAGTTTAGAAGACACTTTCAGAATATGTAACCGTCTACCATTTAAACATGCGAACATTAATATGAAAACTTTTTTGCAGTCTGTTGACAACCTTCATTTCCTTCTGACGCTTTATTGTTTTGTCTGTCTCAATCTGCCTAGCCTTAGTTCGTGGTCGTTGTCTTGGATGGGTGACCATCAATTACATATCGTGACCCCTTCGTGCCTCGGAAAGTACGTTGGCATCCGTTGGTCCCGGTTGTCATTCGTAGATCTTTGACAGCCGTTGCGGGTAATGAGATGGCCAAAAGTCTGACAAACAGTCTTACCCAGGGTTATCGTGTTACCCTGTATCTGGGTTGTGGAGGTCAGATAGGCAGCCGCTCCATGTAAAATACTGGTATTCAGTTGCATCCGGTTAGACTGGAAGCCGACCCCAACAAAGTTGGGAAAAGGCTAGGCAGATTGATTGACTGTACCGACTGAACAGTTAGCGTACTCGTTGAAATTAAGTTTCAAAACATCAGAATATTAATATTAAATTCTCATTCTATGCGTGACTTTGTTGCAGTGAAATGTATTTCCTTTTTATGTCTATCTGAGGCTTTTTTATTTCCACATGTGCTCGTAAAATCCATGACAAAGGGTGATTTATTGTTACTCTCCCACATCTTATGTCCTGGTAGGTAATTTTATATGTCGTTGAGAAAATAAACATAATGGAAAGAATTTCAATTTTCCTAAACTCTAAAGGTGGTTTTACACCGGCGGGGCGAGGATGGGTTAGGCGAGAATTGAAATTTGTATGGCAAAATTTCTATCCACGCCCTGCCCATCTTTGATGTAAAATGCGCGAGGATGTGGGAGGCGAGAATTGAAATAATTGTTAGTACAATTTTGAATTTTATTGCTCAATGGATAGAGTATTTATTTACTTTGTAAAACGGAAATCAAATCTCGCACCGCCGCACGGTCACTCTCCGTCAAGCGCTGACTCGCGATGTCTCGCGTTGGATCGTGCTGGCACGTGCTGGCAAGCGCCGGCTTGCTCCGTCCATCGCGAGACAAAACGTAGCAGGCGCGCGAGATACGGCTGCTCGGGCGGTACGTGATAGCGCGAGGTAGCGATGGCCGGCGCGTGACATCGCGAGCCGGCGCAGTATAGCGATTGACATCTTTCGGTGTAAAAAGGTAAGCGTGATTTCAATTCTGGCCCATCCCATCCACGCCTTGCCTCGCCGATGTAAAACCACCTTTAAGCATTAGGTTACGTCTGAAGAAGCTCGCACCATTGTCGACCGAATAATTCCAATCAATTCGAGAATTGCAAAAAATGCTACTCATCATTACTTCATTACAAACATAACATCCCGTCTGTACAATCCGAAGGTTAAGCAGAAGTGTGCCTATGGTACATTTCGCCAGTAATAGGAGGCGAGCCTATCGCCATCAACCAGGCACAAATCCAGACTCCAGGCTGCTACTGAGAAATTCCTGATGGGAAAACCAATAACACAGGCGTGTCTTTTTACCTCTACAAAGAGGCGTTTCGCCCAAACTCCTACTTTTTGGGGTACATCTGTTCCTGTAACTGATCGATTTGAGCTCCTAGGCATGGAATTGACATCTGGTCTCAACTTCGGCGCCACCATCGAGTACAAGGCCCAAACTGCGGCCAAGAAACTGGGCATCCTAAATAGGGTGAAGTGATACTTTACGCCTGGACAGCTTTTAACCCTTTAGAAAGCGCAAGTTCGATCCTGCATGGAGTATTGCAGTCACCTTTGGGATCGATCAGCCAAGTACCAACTAGCCACGCTTGACTCGGTGGGACGCAGAGCTAAGAGGCTCATTGGCGACGTAAAACTGGTGGATGCCAAGCTTCATAGCTTGGCTCATGGCCGCAAGGTTGCCTGCTTGTCGGTCTTCCACAGATTGTACTTCGGTGAGTGTGCCCGAGAACTCCACGACCTCATTCCACCGGCCCCCTTCTACCATCGGACATCTAGACGCACTGCCAGTTACTATCCCTACCTGGTTGCTATTCCACCAATTCGCATTAAGCGCTTCCAAATGTCTTTTATAATGCGCACAGCAAAGGAGTGGAACTCACTACCTGCGTCTGTGTTTCCGAATGCATACAACCCTAATCTTTCCAAAGTGAGAATGAACAGGCTTCTTCTGGGTAAGCTCACTCCATCGTCGACTTTGTCTCTGTCACCTCTGACCTAGACTAGAGTCAAGAGTAAACCCATCACAAATTAAAAAAAAATAAAAAAACACTTTGCCCGACCTGGGAATCGAACCCAAGACCTAACGCTTGCTGAGCGTTGCGACCACTAGACCAAGGCGGCAGTCAATTAAACTAACTGCTTACTTAAACATTATGAAAAGGACATGATAAAAAAAAAAAAACTTTGTCTTTCGCCTATTAATTACAGGTGGAACATTATAATAATGATATCGTCAATATTTCTAAATTACTAGGTAGCTGATTTATGTTCAAGGTTCCATACGATGGTATTATCGTAAATAACCTTGGCGGTCATAAATGTTGCCGTTAATTATAGGTTTGTATTGTAGGTAATGTAATAAACTATCTGGTTATTTACAGCCCAAATGTTGAAGAGGGCTTATTAGGGTTCCTTACCTCAAAAGGAAAAATATGGAACCCTTCTTATAGGATCACTGTCAGTCCGTCTGTCACAGCCAATTTGCTCCAAATCTAATGGACCGATTAAGTTGAAATTTAGTACACGTATGACTTTCTGTGTCCCAAACAAGGACGTGTATCTTAAATAAATGAATTTTTAATATGGGGTCTATTTTGGGGGGCAAATAAGAAATATTAAAAAAAAACTTTTGAAAACTATACCGTAATATAATGATTGCGCTTCTTTTTATTAACCTCAAATAATTCATATTTTGGTCGGGGTACCTTATCTTAGTTACTGTAACCAACTATGAGAAAAGGCCAGAAAGTTAAAAAGCTCAATTATTTTAAAAAGTGCATCATATGCATAGTAATAAGTTTTTAGAGGTTCATTAATTAAAAAGTCTCCATCATTAGAAGGTCAATAAGTTTTAAGAGGATTAGTTAAATAATCATCCTATTCCCAACTATGTTAGGTCGGCTTCCAGTCTTACCGGATGCAGCTGAATACCAGAATTTTACATGGACCCTATCTGACCTCTACAACCCAGTAACTGGGTAACACGATACTCCTTAGTAAGACTGGTTATTAGACTTTCGGTTTTCTGACGACCCGTAACGACTATCAAAGATCCAAGAATGACAGCCGGGACCAACAGCTTAACGTGCTTTCCGAGGCACGGAGAGTCTTGGTATGTAAAGACGATTTCCCTTTTTTATTTGATAAGTTCGCGACAGACCTCTCCTGAGGGTAGTCCTACCCTCAGGAGAGGTCTTAAGCAATGCTGCGGACGACAATGGTACACTCAGCCTCAAAAAGATATTTACAGCATTACATCGATAATAATTCATTAAATAATAATACTAGCCCGTTACCCTCCCACTACAGCGAAAAGGCCTCTTCTCATAAAAAGAAGACAGGAGCATTGATTACCATGCTTGCTCAAGACGGGTTGGCGATTTCAGACTTAGATATATTACCATAAGTCCAGGTTTCCTCACGATGTTTCCTTCACGTGATGATACGGAACCATTAGTGCGCGAGTACGACTCGCACCTGGCCGATTTTATTTAAAAAAAATCTGCCTTTAAAATAAACTAATACAGGCCATGAACAAAATATTAATTACAGTTAATTAACTCCTATAATCTAAACCCAATTAAATTCGACCATACTTTTAAGCTTTTTAGCTCAGGTACAAAATAAATATTCCCTTGGGAAGTAATTTTTATTTTTAGGTCCTTTGCCCTTGTTGGTACAATCCTTTGTTTAATATGACCTTTCTAATTACCTCATATGTGCCCGAGAATATTTGAACGTTATATTTTAAACTTATTATTTACTTTCAGAGTTCTATGTGTTTTGAATTTTAACTGATGGGATGGATAGGTGGAATGTTTGGTTTTGGTTGAATTTAGTTGGTAATTTTTAAAGTTGGTGTGATGATTTTATAGATGAACTGTGATTTAATTACCTAATTGATTCGTGTCATCTTTGATTTTGTAATTCAATGGAAACTCTTCAATGGTAAGTGCTTTATTAAAACTTTTCTCATGGGTATAGGCATTACACATGTTTTTAACTTTTTATTAACTACTTGCTAATGCTCGCATGCGTTGCAATAACTTTTCTTTTTTTAAAACAAAAATTAGTCAAATCGGTCCAGGCGTTCCCAAGTGATGCGCTTACAAACGAACAGTGTTTCATTTTTATTTATATGAATGTATGTAGGTATATAGATTCGCCCACGTAATGCCGTTTTCATTGAACAGCGTAATAGGGTGAATATTCGACCTTTTAACCGCCGTCATTACCTTCCGCCAAAAGTTGATGAAGGAGAATATCGTTAATGAAATATTTCATCAATTCCCAGAATCTGCTAAGGACCAGAATCAGGAATTGCTGAAATATTTCATTAAATATATTCTCTTTCATCAACTTTTGGCGGAAGGTAATGACGGCGGTTAAAAGGTCGAATATTCACCCAATAGCACAGATTAATACAGGTGCGACACTCCGCAAAATCATTTAAATAAAAAGCGACTCTTGCTACGACACAATAAAGTGCAATTCAGGTCGCACAACGCTTGTTACCTACAGATATATTCACCTACAAGTTGCCTCTCTTTCTAACGCGTAACTCTTATACCTTCTGACCGCGGCAGTCCTACTGAATTGGCCCAGTGAGATAGGCCCGCCGCGTACTTGTAGCTTGATTAGCATTACTAAAGTCTTATTTATTACAATTTCATTCTATTATTTCCAAATTCCACGTAAAAATATTGGCCGATTATTAATCAAACTGTTATACATAAAAATTTTGATACTACCCACAAGTTCTTGAAAATGATATAATTTTAGGAATTGGCACCTCATCACCCATGTTGGGCTATGTATGTGTAATCCGGCGTTAAGTAATTACAGAAACAATTTAACTAAGTAATTAATTAAAAGTCTGTATGATTAACAATGAAAAAAAAACCATTAAAAAGCAATTGTGTCTGAACCTATGGGGTTCATACGACACGCAGACTTAAAAGGCCACTACAAACTAGTAATGCTATCAGCTTGAATTTAGGAAAAGTTTTGATGACGTTTGCCTAACTATTTTGCAAATAATAAAGAAATAAAAATGTATATATTTTTTTTTTGCAACAGGGACTGAAAGGGGGTCTTAAAAATTCGAAGTGGGACTACTAGGACATGTGATATATTTGTATATACATGTATATATTGCATATCATTTGAAAGAGCGCTGTTTGCAAATTCTTAAACATTTTTCTTTTTTTTTAGGCCGCATAGTTTTCGACTTTTGATGAAAAATGTAAATAAAAATTCCGTTCCCTTATCTCCGAAATTTGCATAGAAGTTTATGTAAAGATTTCATGAAAAATAAAACAATGTCTGTGAATAGCACACTTTTTTATATATGACTAGCAGCGCCCCGCGGTTTCACCCGCGTAAGTCTCGAACCCGTAAGAATATCGGGATAAAGAGTATTCTATATGTGTTAATCCAGGTTATAAATATAAACTATATGTGTGCCAAATTTCATGAATATCCGTTCAGCAGTTTTTGCGTGAAAGAGTAATAAACATCCATCCTCACAAACTTCGCATTTATAATATTAGTAGGATAGGAAGGAGGAAGTAGGATGGTACGGAACCCTCGGTGCGTGAGACCCACTCGCTCTTGACCGTTTTTTTTAAAATACGGGACTTGCCCCTCAGATCATCTAAGTGACAAATACTTATCCTAAGGGCGAGAATACCCATGACTGTAACATGCACAAAAGTAAGCTAGCTTGCATGCCGTGTGCCATAACAATTTCTAATTGGTGAATGTCACAATGGCATGCTAGGTATTCTCGCCCTAACGACAGAATTTCCTAGATTTATATCTATGTGGATGAATTTTTCGACGCCATTTTAGTTTGTGAAAAATTTTTGTTAAGGCGAAAGCATCAGGGTAGCCCGCGAAATTCAAATTTTCTTAGGTTTTTTTGCAAATACTGGTCAGTATTAGTATGTACGTTGATCAAAATGTAATTCGCGGCCGTAACAAGTATGTATTTACATAATTATAATCACAACTCTAAAACCAGGTAATCCTAATGAATGACTATTGCATGAAATCTTGACATTTGATGATTATACTAACTTAAGGAGCTGTATTACTGATTCTAATGATTATAATTGTGTAAATACATATTTGTTACGGCCGCGAATCATACTTTATTTAACATACAACTTAATGCTGACTTACAAATTGCGAAAAACGTAAGAAAATTTTAATTTCGCGGGCTAGCCTGACGCCTCCCCTTTAATTATTTAAAAGACCATCGAAATAAAATGTATTCCAATAAAAGTAAAAACATTTCTAATCATCTTCTAGTACTCATAATGGTCCATATTTCAGACAAACGATTGTTCGTCGAGTTGTGCACTGACAGCATGAGAAGGCTTATCATGTCTGTGGTTTGCGTTTTAACAGTCATCCAGTCAAGAAAGCACAGAACCGGTCGAAGTGGCGGTATGTCCAGTTGTGAGCTGACTGACATGAATAAGTCAAGATATTCAAGAGTAGTCTGTAAGACCGAAAGAAATATTGAAACAGAAAAATAATCTGAGTAAAGCCGTGAAGGTTACGAGCATACTACGGGTGTAATTTTAATCATTGTACTCATTATTATGAACAAATTTTACTATGGGACCAAGCCTGCAATCGCGAAAAAAAAACTGCTGTTCCCTACATTTTGACGAATTATGCGAACATAACCCTTTAGAGGGTAACGGTGATTACAACCTGTATATAAACAATTAAATATATTAACCGTCCCTTCACAACACTACATTATTTACCAAAAACGAATTCCATCATAAATGATATATCAGCGCCCTGACCCAATTTAGCTAATCAACCTAACATTAAACAGTTTGTTCACAAAACTACTGAAACTTTCTCCTGAATTTATTCAGTCGGGTGCTGTAGTAATTTAATGCTATTCATATTAATTTACAGTTAGTTGTTGGTTGATAATTCATTATGAGTCTATTTGGTAATTAAAGTGAAAATGATTTTGCGTTTCTTGTATAAAACATACAGAAAATAATTCTATAAGTATAGATTACAGGAAAACCTATAAGAAGTCTACGGTCTTAAAATAACATGGTAAATCTCTCAATATTGTGCGTACAAACTAACTTACATGTCCATAGTTAAACGAAAAGGATCCAACCCACATTAGGTGTAATGAGGGTTGGATCCTTTTCGTTTAACTATGGACTTGTAGTTGGGATAAATTCATCCCAACTACGGATACGCATTGTGCGTGGTTCGACACGCACTTGTTTTTTTTTTTAATCAGATTTTCCCTATTTTTTTTTAAAACGTAAACCTTTCAAACAAAAATAGGAACATCGAAATCGGATCGCGTAGAGCGGAGATATCCAGTAGCCCCCTTTTTGGAGGAGATACCCCTCCAATTAAAAATCCCCGACGAAAAAAAAAATCTATAACGTCGTAAAACCTGCATATAAAGTTTCGTCCATATCGGTTGTAAAAACGACCTGTAGAGAAGTAGTAAGAAACGGGCAAACGAAAGCAAATATTGCCAGACTTGAAAAGCAGAGAAGTTTCGTTCGCTGCGCTCGCTCGTTCAATAATTGATTTTGACTGAGGATATAGATCAACAGACGGTATCAATTAACTAGACTTTTGAGAAAACATAATTCAACCACCTGGTAGTGCTAACACATTTTCAATTAAAATAGAAGTTTTGGATGCAGTAGGGGGTTCTGTGTGATTTCTTTGTGCTAAAAAAATATCGATCAGTTAAGGATTCGGCTAACGTTTTGGCGAACGTGATATTCCGTTAGCCAAAACTAATATTTGAGAAGTTTAAAGAACGTGTGAATCTTCTAGTATGGTCTGTTATCTGGTTTCCGTAGTACAAGCTCTGCTTAGTTTGGGATCAAATGACCGTGTGTGAATAATGTCCCAGGATATTATTTCTTGAAATGCAGTTGATCCAACGAGACCCGACTTCACGAGACGGCTTTTCTAATGGAAAGTGTTCCTGATGCCAGGAATTGACACCATTAACAGCTGACTTCAAGATTACTTCACCTAAGATTTGTCGGTGAGATTTTTACAGAAAAGATCGGTTCCAATATCACCAGAATGCCAACGCAGATTGACAGCGAAAATTGGTAAGGGGATAGTAGTTCACTGGATGAACTGAAAACAAGGAGGATCCTCTACTGTTACTCGATAATAATACTCCACATTATAATAATGCATACTATTAATACAACGAATAATAAATAAATAAACACGAAATGTCGTGTGTCCGGGTCGTGAGTTCCTTCAGACAAGACAATGGATAAACAATACACATGACGACAAACGGTGATCCTTTGAACGAGCTCCTCAATATAAATACAGGTATGTAATAGCCATTTTACCCATTCAATTGTCACCAGGGCAAGTGCTGTAGAAGCAGTGTAATATGATGACACTAGAATAACAATGTTGACTAGTAATTTTATAAGACCTGAGAATTAAGTCTTTATATCCTACAAATCCACTCAAATCGTTATCCCCAACCATTTATCTCCATTCCCAAATACGCTATCCTGATGAACTTCAACCAGAAGTAATACTTGAACCAAATCAGTCTATCACCCCTTATGAGTTTCGAGTTTCATCACCATTTGCCCAACTTTGGTTTTGGCTGATTTCAGTCCAACCGGATGCAGCTGAAGACCAGTAATTTATATGGAGCGACTGCCTACTCGTATCTGACCTCCACAGACCAGTTACTGGGGAACATTGTGCTAGCCCGAAATACTCAAGTCTGAAAAAACGCTAGCCCGAATCACACCAGCCTAGTAATTGGCCACGACTTAATACGCAAGTAGCCCAAAGGAATCCCTTAGAACTCTATATTATCACTCTATAGAAAATACAGTACAAAGGTATTCAATTAAATATGCAATGTGTTCCTTTTTATATCCCATAACTCTAAGTCTAAGTATTAATGAGACTATCATTTTCAACAACTTTTACTATGAGTACAAATCCGAAATCGCGAAAAAATATCAGCAGTTCACTACATTTTGACGAGTTAAGCGGACATAAATGTAAGGAACAGCAGATTTTTTCGCGATTTCAGTTTTGGTCCCATATTAAATGTTGTTCAAAATCATAGTCTCATTAATACCTTAGAGTTATGAGATTACAAGAGGAACACGTTTAAGACAGTGAATTCAACCAGGAGCACAAACAATTCCTGCCAAGTTAAGCGAATTTCCAAGATTTACGCGTGACTTCGAAACTTTTGACTTTGACACCCGGTGTTGGTATATTTGTCAAAGGTATCTTGTTACAGGAGTTATATTATTAGAAGCTAAGCGTCCCAACTGCAGTCAAAGTCAATCCTACCTTAGAGACGGTGTCTCTGCTTTTGCATTTCCTTTGTAGGAGCAATGGTTTTCATTTAGACAGTTTAACAACATTCAATGCGTTATTTACGCTGTCGATCAGACGAATTTTTCAAACCTAGAAAACCTGGCAATTGCATATCAACCTGGGATAAGGCCAGGAGAATGATGATGAAGCAATGGATTAGGAATTTCCTAGAATCCTTCGATTTGTCATTGAAAGTGTGTCACGCAAGTAGGGAGGATAACTGGGTAAAAAAAAGAAATTCTATTACCAAATAGAATTTCTTGTGACGTACTACGTAGTGACGGACTACCGTCACTCAGATAATAAAAAAAATATTAGACACGTATTTTTTGCTATATTATATTAATAAAAAAATGACTTAGATAAAACGCATTAAAGTTGGGGAGTGGAGCTCGCTACGTCACAACTACGCCATGCCGCATTTCAACTCAATATATCACCATGATCTTTTGATTACGTAAAAAAAGAAAAAATACGTTTCCAATATTTTTTTAATAATCTACATTACGGACCAAAAAAAATTAGTGTGTAGGATTCAACGCGTTTCCACGACCCCATAAAATCTCATCACAAGACATTTCCATCCTATCCCAATAGTTAAAAGTATCTAATAATAGTTCAATTTCCATACCTATTTCTTCTATCGAACAAATCTAACACGGTCTATAGCCTTCCAGACCATAAATCTATTTCCTTCATATCAGTCGGAACAGCCCACAAGACCTACATGCCAAATGTAATCCTCTTCTCGGCTCGACAGAATGATATTGACCCGCTTAGGAACACAAACCTGCTAAGTCACTTTGTGCATTGAGACCTTTCGTAGTATGCGGTAATTTGCTACTTCTTTGGAAATTGGTTCAGAAGTAGCACCTTTAGAAGTTTAAATTGAATTACTTATTCTTGCTGCTACGAGTATTCAGAGGCAAAAATATTGCATACTAGCTTTTGCTCGGACTTCCTAACACCACCGGTATAAAAAGTATCCTTTGACCTAACCTTGGGATTGAACTGCTTCAATTTTATTTTATATTATTTTTATTTTTGCATACTGAATGTTGACATTAATATTTACTTTGTAAGTATTATATTATTTTACTTTATTGTGAATGTGAAGACTATGTAGGTCATTGCTTTTTTTTTTTTTGTTTGTTTTATTTTTTCTCTCAGTTATTTTTAATCATGGTCTGGCAGTTTGAGTAATCTATGCGGCCTACCCCAATGTCCTTTCTTTGGTATTGTTCGTCGAATCGTTGAGCTAGTTGAGCTGCGCGATTACTGACAAATGCGTGCACTGACTGGACAGGTCCTCTCAATCTGTGTGGTTCTTTCCTCAAAAGACCACTTCAGACACCAATCTACATGGTCTTCACATGAAGTGACCAAGATTATGTCTGGACTTTATAAGAGACTGTGACCTCTGAGTTTGTTTCGGCCTTTCTTCTCAGAGTAGTCAGATAGGAAACGCCGACCTCATCTAGTTTAAAAAAAAATATTGACTTGTAAAAGTGTTTGTACAAACCTACTTACAGAAATAAAAATCATTTATCATTTTATCATTTATCATTTAACCCAGCACCCTAATTGCGTAACACACCATCGATCGAAATCTGAATGATTTTGAAGCTTATTGCTAATCCATTGCTTCATATGTTCGAAAAATTTGTCTGCTCAAGAACGTAAATATCGCAGTGATTCCGATTGATTGTGTGTTACGCAATCAGGGTGTAGGTCATAGTCTATCCGTGTGCCAAATTTCATCCAAATCCGTCCAGCCTTTAAGGAGTGAAAAAATAACAGAGTTACTTTCGCATTTATGATATTAAGTATGCAGTATGTATTTAGCTATTAACTTATTGCACGTTTATACCTGGCACTGTTCGCCTTATCTAGCCAGAAACCAAAATCTGAAACATATTTTTCTCATTATTTTCATTTCTCTATAACTTTGGGGTTGGGTCCGAGTGCTCATGGTCTCTAAGGAAATCTCGCAACGGCTGGTTGACACTTCCCGTGACCCAATGGCTGGCTTTTACCTTGGCCAGAGGCTAAGCATGGCCAAACAAAGTGGCAATACCGCCAGTCTCTTGGGTACATTACCAGTCGACAGCGATGCGGATGAATTTTTCGACGTCATATTTTAGTTTGTGAATATTTTTACTTAGGATATAATTTTGTTGTTTTACCTTAACACATTGTACTAGTATTACAGCCAATTACGGATTCACAATTTAATAGCTATATACATTGAAGAAATAGCAACAGAAACTTGAAAACCAAACATAATATTTAAGGACTCGTGTGCGGTGTTAAGTGTGCAAGAGGAGTTGCGTTGCGAACACACACACTCAGTGTTTGTGTATGTGTTTCAAATGAGAAGACAGTCGACTACCCTCCCAGTATGCTACAATCGGACAAAACCGTACAGCTAGCAACAAAATAATCCAGTTCAAAAATCAAGGGTCAGTTGTGTGTCATGTTAACCCTTAATTCCCAAAACAGAAGATTCTGCCACCAACAGCACAGTCCCGAGCCACCGCGTCACAGTGAGCGAAGCCGCCGACCGTATTCACGCTCGAAACGCACAGTAGTATATAGTGTGTAGGTCTGCAATTCTACCTACCACTTAACTCTATTCTCAATAGATTAATTACTCTTTAGCTTTATTAGTCAGTGCACCGCATACAGAGGTCAGTAGCAGTTTCCTGGGTATACCTTTCCTGGAGTTAAAAATATCAAGGTGAGAGAATTAATTAATTAATTAGTCTACTTCTTTATCATGCACCTATCGAAAACCCACCTAAATGTATGCAAGATCTATCTCGCTAAAAAATACATCCCAGAGACCACAGTTGTGACAATCCACTGTTCACCCTGACTAATACTCATTGTGTACCGTGCCCGTGTACTCTTACTCTAAGACTCTAATGCACCGCTTGAGGATATTGATACAGAAAATGGATTCTCTCAAGCACTTGCAGCTACTGATGTTGTTTTTATTTACTTCTGTTGTAAGTACTGGTTTCAAGTTCGATAAATCAAATAGTCTCGTTGTTTATTTTCCTGGTTGATGTAAGTAGATAAATAGGTTTCTTTTGCGCGAAAGTGGTGTTGGTTTGTCATTAACAGTTTCGTAGATATCGTGTCTCGATGTTATTTAATAGAGATGCGCCGAATGTAGGTTCAACCGAATACGAATGTTCGGCCGAATATTCGGTCCAAAATGTACCGAACCGAATATTCGGCCGAATCATTCGGTTCAATTCTGATAGTAGTTATTATATTATATTCTAAAAAAAATATTTTCTGAATAAAAAATGTTACTCAAAGCAGTTTTCTTAAAATTGTTAATGTCATAGAAATTTAATTTATCATTGGTAAAAAAATCAGAATTTTATTTGATTAAAATTTTATTTATATTGATTGTTAAAGTTATGTGGTGGTTAGCTAGCAACCTCAACAATTGATCATTCGATGGTCCTAGTTTATCATTTATGACTTCGAGTTACTACTACATATACGGCTATTATATAAGTGGGCAAGCCCTTTATGCTTGGAGGCTTTTATTTAGTTATAAAGAGCAAACCTATCATAACTAAAAAATAAAAATAAAAATATTTTTATTTCTGCTTGAGGATAGTTTTCAATTTATTATTTTTCTTTTTATTTGGTATATTGGCGTGCGCTAGCTGACTTATGGCAATGAACTTAATTTAATTACATGTTTTGTTGGGTAATACTTATAGTATTTTGCGCAGTGCTGTATACAATCAATTTTTTTAACTGAACAGACAGCTGTGGTACTGGGGAGTTTGTTGCGCCACTTCTTCTCCCCAGCTAAAGCACTAGGAAGTGGTGAAGGGCGGGCGTTTTGGGGGACTGTCTTATGTAATTTTGACGTTCGAAAAGTGCTGATTCTCAGCCTAGTTTGAATAAATGACTTTTGATTTTGATTTAATCTTTTTTATTTTATCAATAAATAATTGGTACAAAAATTAGTGTTTCTTTCATTTACAAAAAAACTATGTACAACTTTTGGAATAAACCACACTTATTTAGTAATTAGTTAACCTTACGGTTTAATAAAATGTTATTTTTTAAATATTAACAATAATTTAAATATTCGGTAATTATTCGGCAAATCAACCGAATATTCGGCCGAATACGAACATGAAAAAATATGCCGAATGTACCGGATACGAGTAATTGGCCGAATATTCGGCGCATCTCTATTATTTAATAACATTCGCTTAAGGCGCTATCCCGAGCAAAACCTTGGAATAGTGCCTATTAAGAGAAATAAAACTACATCTAAAAGCACATTATTAATGATCGATACTAAATGAATGAGCCACGCCACGCTTGCTTAGTGCGGATTGGTGATTTCAGACCGAAGTCTAGGGTTTCATACATAACAAGACGTTCTGTCTCTTCGTCCATAAAACAGCACGATACTAAACGTTGACTTAAAATTGAATTGAGTTTCGGAATTCAGCCGTTAGACTCAAAGTAGCTAGACCATTTCTAACCCGTAGGGCTATCGTGGCCCTTTACTCGATCACGTTCTTGCTTTCTGAACCTGTTGCTCTATTTGGCTCCTCCAATGATATAAATTACACTTTATGGCTCAAAATAACAATGTAAACGATGATGTATTAGACCCGCTGTGGACTAGACGACTTTATAAATCGCCCGAAAGTCACGCAATGTCGCGTAATATTTCAGCTCTAATTCGAATAAAAAATGTCTGCTTAAGTTGTTTTTTTTTACCCGACAGCCTCGTTCAAATAAAAAAAAGCATGCAAATAAAATTTAAAGATCAATTTCAAAAGCAGAAAATTAAATCCCAAAAAGAAGAGCGTTTACTTACGTCCAAATTATATTTCTGTTAGATAAAAATTTTACTTAAAAAACTTACTTGCTAAAATTACACCGTAACAAATATATTGCTCCTTTGCTTAAAAAATAATTTCGTTCCAAAATTACTTACAGTTCATTTAATTTAATTCCAATCTTCTTCAGCGCCACTAAATAAAAGAAAGTTAGAATCCCAGATTCATGATTCGTAACGCCATCTTTCAAGCCCATTTTAGCGAGAAGTCAATTCAAAAGTTTGGTCCTTAAGGGGTGCTATACACTGGTTCGGGCACTTTCGGTTCAGCAGTATTTGTTGAACAACAAAGCCGTCCCGAAGTAATTACTACACATATCACATATCTTTCATTCGGTTCGTGCCGATCGGCAAACAGTTCGGCATCTACTCCTCGCTGAATTATGTTCAGGTCGGTTCGGAAGTTGTAGGTAACGGCGATATTTTTTCTCACGCACTTGATTTTCAACGCACTGCTTAGCGCCGAGAGTTCAAATCAAACAGTGTGTTTTTTGACACTCTGGGATGCACTCTGTTGGTTCCTCAATGTTCGACTCAACACCGAGAGCTGAGAAACAAGTGCACCATAAAAAAATCGTCGCGTTAAAAAAAAATCCGAATATTGGCGCCTTTTCTAATACTCTATGCGGCCCGACTGTGGCGAATCATACCGAGCCGAACAAATGTGTAGCACCCCTAACATGTAAATTTCGCTCCCTGAATTCTAAATTAAGTCAAGTTTTTTGGACAAGAAAGAAAGGGGTACCTGAGAACGTTTGAGAGGGCGGTGACACCGGTATTGGTACTTGAGCACGTCGTGCTAAGGACCCTTGAGGTTTTTTGAGGGAGAGGAATACGATAGACTAGCTGGCGCCAACGTTTGCATGCCAGAAAATTTTGAAGGCACTTGAAATTTACTAACACACTTTTTCTACAAGTTATGTGCTGTTTTAATATCAGCCTATAATTTTCTCCCTTCTGGGACACAGGCATCTTCTGTTCGAGAGGGAGTGGGCACCACGCGGGCTCAGTGCGGCTTCGTAGATGTCGCATGTCTTCGAATTTTTAGAAATGCCGGTTTTGAGAGAGGTGATGAAAATTATTTACACAAACTAAAGCGCCTCTCTGGGCCACCATTACTCCTCCGTAAGTTCCAATTTGCTGATAAATTCCATAATGGGAAAGTAGTCGAGGGAAAACGAGTTGTCGGTTGCTACAATTTGAAATCCAACACCTGTCTTTGATAAATTAATTTATGTTAATCAACTTTCCACCATCTACTCGTGAAGTCATTTCATAACGAGTGTGACTAAGCAGAATTAATGTAAGCGATGGCAGTTTCGCAATATCTTTTCTTGGTTTACAATTAGGTACAAATGTATCGAGTTTCTTGTTATGCACCGTCGTAGTTTATTTCAAATCATTCTCTTGTTACAACATGTTATTTCAACATACAACTCCATTTCCACAATGTTTTCTTTTGTACGAATTGTTACTATAGTTGTAACTTTAAACTGGAGCTTTGCCCAATTCAAATTGACGGGTCTTCCCTTTCTGTGTTCCTAAATCCAGTGATCCGAAGGTCAGTTTTAGACACATTTAACCTACAATCACAGGATTTGTTTGTGGAGTTTCAACTCGAAACTGGCAAGGTGACATTGTAATTTAATCTCTATGAAATGATGAATCAAGTTCTACAAAGAAAAGATTACCAACAGTTAAAGATAAATTCGCATGTTTCATACATCACTTGGAACGACAGAAACAATACAAGTATCGTAACAAAGGAGACGAAGAAAAATACGATTCTTATGCCACTTCTTATCAATACAAGGAGTGTATCGTAGAATACCGATAGTGCTCTTGATCTAAAAACCTTGAAAGAAAACGGTAAAGGAAACAGAACTGTGATCTGATTATGTACTGAGGAAAGGGAACCATGAACGAGATAAGGCGTACTAAATCGTAGAGTTTTATACGCTACACGTACAGAGAGACAACCTTAATTAAGTAATATCCTTGGTTAGTGCTGACAAGGGAGTACGTTATTAACGAAACATTGAACTAGATTTTTTTTGCACTATCGGCAGACGTTATATGATAATAGCCCATGTGGTAGTGAAAATATGAATCGGTCAGAAAGATTGACTCAAAACGCGCTGCACGAACTTAGGTCATCATTTCTCGTTGGAGTGAACCCCATATCATATGTATATGATTGCTAACTTCTGCTCGCGACTTCGTCCACTTGAAATCTCTTCTTAGCATGTTGATGGCAATCTAATATACAACGTGCCGCTACAATTGCGACATTAATTTAGCACACGGGTAAAGGCTAGTTAGTGGTCATCATAAAAAATTATAATAAGAAAAAATTATTCGTAAATTGTTTTTTTTTTTTAATTCAAACAAGACTAAATAACAAAGACCAAAATTAGGATCACTCTATGCAAAAGATTCATTCATGAAGCTACTAAAGAAGGGCCTTTGACAACTTTTGTTCATCAGTTTGTCTATTGTTCTGAGTCAGCTGGTAAATAGCTTCATGAATGATTTTATTGCAGAGTGATGCCAATTTTAATAATAATTATACTATTTACTTTGTTTGAAATTTTAAATATGTCAATTTACGAATTATTTTTATTCGCCTTACCCTTGTGTTAAATTAATATCGCCTTTGTAACGCCACGTTGTAGAGTCAGCCCAGAATTTGGCAACGAAATCAGAAATTCTTTCCGATGTCTACCGCAAAACTCACTGCGACATTCTTTGCGTCCAAGAGACGGAGAGACCCATCGAGATGAATCCCAAAGCCAGCCACAAATCTCTGGACTTACGCTTATCGCCGAGATTTACCACCCGAAGCACGGTAACGCAGGGTTTGCTGCTCCCGGCGTAAGCATAATATCCACCAAGTGCTCAAACGAGAAATTTCTTGTTTTAACATCTATCACTGCGTATTATAAAACAAAGTCCCCCGCCGCGTCTGTCAGTCCGTCTGTATGTTCGCGAATATCTCAAATACTACTGAACAGATTTTAATGCAGTTTTCATCAATAGACAGTGATTGAAGAGGACGGTTTATACGTATAGTTTGCCGACAACCTCGCGGGCGAAGCCGCGGAAAAAAGCTAATAAAATATATCTTACGAAACTAGGCAATAGTGTAGCTTTTTATCAATGAAAGAATTTTTGTGATCAAATCTGTACTTCCAGAGATTACCTCTTACAAGCATACAAACAATGTTACCCCTTCATAATATAATATTAGTTTAGATTAACTGGCCATATTAGTACCAGAACTTATTTTGACACATTTTCAGATAGATCATGCTTTGTTATTGATTATATCGAGGGTTCACGGGCTATTTGTATTAAGCGACATGTTTGGAACTTTACAGGAGAGAAGTTTCATTATTCGAAAAAAAAACATTGTAAAAAAGTATCAATATTTTTTTACGAAAAATTGGCCTATAGTGTCTATATCCGTTTTTTACGTTTTTCACTTTTTAATGCAGGTAGATATGATTATAACTCAATATCGGCCAAGATGTCGCTTAATACAAATAGCTCGTGAACCCTCATATGAAAATCATCTGCTATTAAACCCTGCATTCCAGTACCATAGATCCAATTAATAAAACAGAACTGAACAACGTTATTAAGCTCAATTCTGTACTGATTACTGAATGAAGCTCATGAGATGAGCTTGTTAACCCATTAATTATCGTAAGTGCGCCATCGACAGCCTGTCTATGAGAATACGCCGATACTCTATGAGAGCTAAATTAAAAGCTAACTGCAGATTAAAGACTTCATTATCATTATTAAACCTTAATTGCATAGAATATAGTATACTCGTATATGCAAACCACAAATAACCAATAGTATCTAATCGTCTCACTTGGGCAGATGATTGACCATGACAATTGACAATTACTGTTTGTTTTTTCGTTCAAAAATGTTGCCTAAACATTGACGTTCTGATACATGTCCATAAAAAAATAATTCTAATAAAAAATAATTTACAAAAATTAAATCGACTTCAAAAAGAAATTAACTCAAAATTATGAAATAGCTTTCAATTTCAGAAGTCGGTGTCTTGGGACCTGTATTTTAGTTCTTGCCACCGACTTCCAAAATTAAAGTTATTTCATAATTTTGAGTTAATTTCTTTTTGAAGTCGAATTATTTTCTTTATTTCGTAATTTTTAGTTTTTTGTAAAAACTGGAATATTTTTTTGGAATAAGTAGTTAATATTTTTGTTATAGGTAAATATTGCACTAGAATTTGACCAAGGTTTTTTTTTCCCCTTTGACACCACACAGGTAGCTCGTTTCAATAAGCGCCGGCACAAGCAACTGAAGGAACACGGATAGGCTTTAGTCAGAAGTCTGACACGCCCTCCCGCTCCACCCAGAGCGGAAGAAGTTATTTGATGAGTAAGAAGCCAAGCCGTCACACTTACACGTATTAGTTCATTATCTTGAAAACTCCTGAACCGATTTTGATAAAACTTTCACTGTGCCCTAAGTTGAAGTAAATGTAAGCCAACAAAAAGAATGGTCACGATCCGATTAATAGTTTCGGAGAAATGCGTGGACAAACATACATACAAACATACATTTATGAAAATTTGTATATTTGTTTGGAAGCCCTAATACTCGTAGATTATCATATGTGAATATAATGCAGTTCCAATAATATTACATACATACGTATCGAATTGTTAACTCCTTTTTTTTAAATCGTTAAAAATAAATACAAAAAATTTTCTTTGCGATGGAAATTTCCTACGCTATGAAATTAGGGGTTAAACCTTTGTGCCTTTCGATGATTATACGATATGCTTTTTTTTTTACTTTTCCATCGTTATCACCTTGATAGAATGTAATTTTATCTAGGCCCTCTGGCCACTCATGTGACTGACGAAACTGACTTTGTTTTGTCTTGTGTACAGTTATTTGTTTTTTTTTTTACTCTGGAAGTTTGGTATGCCAATGTTCAACACAGTACGTGCCTTACAAGTTCCAACAATACAACATTGTATTGCTTTGCTAGCTTGCCCCAATATCGTCGTAGTATGTCGCATGTGGTTTCAAGCGGCATCCTTTATTGCAGTATGCAGGTGAAACGCCAGTTCCACAAGCTTTCACCTTTAATTTAAGGTGGGTATTTCTAGCTTAAAATACTACGTGCTCTGAAGTTTCACGGTAGAGGGAAGTGTGAGGATTTACCGTGGTTTCAACTGGAAATAAAGGGAAGTTAATACCAGGCCTGGATGTGGCTGTACAGGGCAAAGGCCTCTTCACATACTGTTAAGGATTTTTTTAAGAATATTCAAAGGGATGTTTTATTACCGGCCATACTTTTAGTGTCTTATTGTCAATCTAGAATTATTATTTCTAATTTAGCTTATTTTGTTAGAAAATAAAGGAGAGCGTCCACTGGTCCGCGCCGGCCGCAAAGCACGCACGCAACGTATTGAACGGATTTGCCGATGGCAAGCGTCTACTGTGTCCGGATGTTTTATTTAGTCTCGAGTGTTTTTATTGTTGTTAGTAGACGTCGTCTGTCATGGAGATTGACGAACGAATATATTAATTATCATTATCAGCGACAATTAAAGACAGTTAAACTTATTAAAGTTTATGCGACCAATGTTTGGAGAATATCAATCCTTATTTACTACTGATTTACTTTTTTTTATTATTTGTGATGGGTTTGCTCTTGACTCTAGTCTAGGTCAGAGGTGACAGAGACAAAGTCGACGATGGAGTGAGCCTACCCAGAAAAACTTCATGATAAACAAAGATTTTTTTATTACAATTAACTGTCAAGATCTAAATTCATGAATCTCCGTGATATACTCAAACTTTATTTGACGAAACACAACCTTTAGAAAGTCACAATGAATACCGGTGCGGGCGGTACCGATAGTGGACGCACTGCTATATGAATTCATACAGAACAAACCAAAATCCGTTGCGTGCCGTGCGTTGCGGCCGGCGGTGTCCAGTGGACGTTCACCTCTAGATTCCGCCGCTATCTAGCTAGCTAGAGTGTGAAGAGATATATTCTTATAGATTTTTAATGTAGTTAAAATGCTACAATGCAGTCGCTCCCTGTAAAATTCTGGTACCTATTCAGTTGCATCCGGTTAGACTGGAAGCCAACTCCAACCTAATTGGGAAAAGGCTAGGCAGATGATGATGAGCTAAAATGCTAGAAAAACAATTACTGCCAGAATATAATCCAGTGACCAGCTCCAACAGACCAGCTGCCCAACTAACAACAAAGAAGAAATTATATATTACTATATATGTATTGTCAGATAAGCTCAGTTTCTTGATTAATTTATCTTCGAATTCCATAGAGAAAAACCAGCCAAGTGCGGGTCGGACTACGCTCAATCCGAATCCCAAGAACAAACTTAACATTGTAGTTGAAAAACAGGTTCTCCCATACATTCCAATTGCAAATGTAAGTTTGTATGCACACTATTGAGAGATTTACCGTGTTGTTTTAAGACCATACACTTCTTATAAGTTTTCCTGTAATCTACAGATCGCACCTTGAAAACAAAAGTGGCGTTATACAAAAATTAAAGTTTTTCTCTATGTCCATTTAAAGCTTTTTTGACGCAACATTTTGGTCAATATCTTAGCAAATAACTGAAATAAAAGACTGCAATTTGACTTTCTTACTCTAAGTTTTATATATACTGAAAATATGCCAGTCAATTATGGAGTTATTTAGAAAATCTTAGTTTTGATAATGCCACTTTTGTTATCAAGGTGCGAGATATTGAACTGTTTTCTGTATTTTTAAATAACTTTTAAATTATTTATTTTAAAATTATAAAAAAAATATTTGAGATCCTCACAGTAAGGCCTTTCATTTGATATGTCACACGGTACAGCTAGCAAAACTTTTTATTTTTTTTTATTTTTCTTAAATTCATTTATTTACGTTACACGTCCGTGTTTGGGTCACAGATACGTGTACCAAATTTCAACTTTATCGGTCCATTAGATTCGGAGCAAATTGGCTGTGACAGACGGACAGACAGACACACGAGTGATCCTATAAGGGTTCCGTTTTTTTCCTTTTGAGGTGCGGAACCCTAACAAACGACTACTTAATTAATTTAGATACAATCTGAAATTGAAATGTCTGCCCCAATCCTAAGGATAGTTAAAATAGTGAAGGATATATTGCAAGTGCACTAAATACGGAATGAGCAAAACACCACGTGCCAGGCTTTGCATAGTCGATCGATTCATTTAGTTTATTGCTTTGTATTCAAGATTTAATAGAACTTACTGGAGAAGATCGTGTTACAAGAAGTTGATCATCATCGTACCTATCAAATCCATCATTTGCCTGCCCTTGTCCCAATATATTTGGGGTCGGCGCAACATGTGTTTTTCTTCCATACTTCTCTATTAGTTGTCATCTCGGTAGTCACTCCCTTTCTAGCCATATCATCTTTCACACAGTCCATCCATCCTTTCTTTGGTCTCCCGCTACTCATAAAGCCATTCACATTCAAAAGGTACCTACTGTTACACATGCTCTAAAATAGCATGCTAAAATGCGTGCTATTGAGTATGCTCAATACGAGCATGCTTATGAGCAGTTTACATTTGCTAGCAATAGGCATGCTAGTTTTAAGTGTGCTCCTGAATAAGCATGCTCAAAGCAAACATTCCAAATCCACATGCCATTTTATAGCGTGCTTTCTCGCTCTCTGTCAGTTCAAACAAAGTCATGGACAATCAAACAGCTATCCGTATGGAGCTGAATAAGATCATCATTTTGCTGGCGATGCAATGCATCCAGAAGCTTATATCATCTCGGTATAAAAAGAAACCTGAAAACCTGTTGCGAACTACTGATCGATACTAGCATGCTCAATGAGCAAACCTGTTTAGACGCGCTTAAAGCACGCCCCCTTCCACCCGCGCCGCAGGTAGCATGCTCAAAAATCGCACGCCTGTCGATTTTTAAGCAAACTCGAAATGAGCATGCTGATTTTGAGCAACATTCCGACACACATGCTACTAAGTAGCAACTGCTCAATAGAAGCATGCTTTCATGCTCGAAATGAGCATGTGTAACTGTACCTTTACTCAAAACTTTCCTGATGACATTTTACTCATTCCTCCGCATCACATCAACCTTTATTATCAAATAACCACGGGCCTCTAAATTACCGCCACAGTGAATGAGTTAATGATAATTGCCGTAAACACTACGCTTGACAGACGGATGGACAAACATATAATTATGTTCTTATCATTCAAAAGATGATCGCGTTCCTGTTTCGTTTGGACATCTAGTACTATTGAGGTTGTGACTTTACTCGATTGTCATGGAAACGCCATTTTTGTTACGTGAGCTCACTGTTCTTTGTATAAATGACACTTTTTTGCGCTGTGTGGTTAAATCTAACGCGTTAACACGTTATGTGCGGCCAACGCGCATGCGCGATTTTCGAACGTTCACCATGTGCTGGCGGCGCTTATGCGCGTCCATACAATTTATATAACTTCCTTCGAGTGCGGCGCGCCGCACCTGTGGGTTTTTTGTGCATCTCTATTGTTATTGGCGTAATTGTTTTATGACTCATAAAACTCGAAAATTTTCAAACACACATAAGCGTCTCGCCGCACTTGGGACAAGTTTGTAACGCCGCACTGATGCGCCCAGCCGCACTGGGTAGACTTTCTTCAACCGCGCATGCGCGATCATAGCACCACACGAAATATTTTTAGGGCGCGCATGAGCGTTTGCCGCACAGGGTTTAGTGTATCATAAAGCAGCATTTGGAACAAATTCGCAAATAATTCAGCAGTTAATGTGTTAAATCTTTGGTTCTAATTCGTATGTAAAAGAAAATTCCTGCGCTTGAATTAATCCTACTAATATTATAAACGCGAAAGTTTGGGAGGATGGATGGATGTTTGTTACCCTTTCACGCAAAAACTCTTAAACGGATTTTGATGAAATTTGGCACACAGATCGTTTATAACCTGGATTAACACATAGGATACTTTTTATCCCGATATTCCTAAGGGTTCGAGACTTACTCGGGTAAAACCGCGGGGCGCTGCTGGTACTATACTAACTGCATACGACATCGACGAATGGGGAATAGAATCTTTTTGCGAGTGATCATCCGGTACTATCGTAGGACCGACCGCCATGACATCTAATCCTTTGACCCTAAACGGTTATGAAATATTCAGGAACATTGACGTAACTTCTTTATAAAAGCGGTACTGCTTTTCTAAAACTAGTAAATAATTTTAGTTCTGTTGGATGCAGAACATCCTTCATTTGAGTAGTCAATAACTTGGGAGTACATTACATTTTATACTTGTTGAGAAAAAACATCACGTCTCTCAAGAAGTGAAGAACACCTATGTTTTAAGTATTTTACTAAAGTAGTAAGTTACTCTGCATCTTTTACTTAGTTTCCTTTCATTTTCCTCAGTTTTCCGCAGCCGGATTAGCAAGGAAATAAATAACAATCTAACCACAAATTTAGACTGGGACTAAGAGCTATTCCGTGCTTTAAAATTCTTAGAATAGAAATACTTAGTTGAATGTATGGCCCCACTGCACCGTGTACCGCATTTTGCTGGAATTTTGGCTAAACAACATAATGCAGTACAGACCTGGGCCTGCAGTCTCGACATAGACAGCGATCGCTTTACGACCGACGGACCGAATTAGGTCGCAAAGTCCTAGTGGGGTCCCTAGACGGTCAAAATTTTCATGACAAACACGAAAAAATCACATGCTTCTCAAGCAATTTTGACCATCTAGGTACCCCACTAGGATTTTGCGACCGAATTCCGAGACTGTCATAATTGCATGACAAACACGATAAAAATCACATGCTTGTCAAGCAATTTTGACCGTCTAGGTACCCCACTAGGACTTTGCGACCGAAATCCGAGAAGGTCAAAATTGCATGACAAACGCGAAAAAATCACATGCTTGTCAACCAATTTTGACCGTCTAGGTACCCCACTAGGATTTTGCGACCGAATTCCGAGACGGTCAAAATTGCATGACAAACACGAAAAAATCACATGTTTGTCAAGCTATTTTCGCCGTCTAGGTATCCCACTAGGACTTTGCAACCGAATTTCGAGACGGTCAAAATTGCTTGACAAACACGAAAAAATCACATGCTTGTCAAGCAATTTTGACCGTCTAGGTACCCCACTAGGACTTTGCGACTGAATTCCGAGACGGTCAAAATTGCATGACAAACACGAAAAAATCACAAGCTTGTTAAGCAATTTTGACCGGTTTTTCATAATACTTTATATGCGAAAGTGAGTTTGTTGGTTTTTTACGCTTTCACGCTAAAACAGCTGAACGGATATGGATGTAATTTGGCACATGGGTAGAATATGACCTGGATTAGGACATAGGATACTTTTTGTCCCGGTATTGCGTTCCTGTGGGATAATTTCCGTTAACCACGCGGGCGAAGCCGCGAGCAAAAGCTAGTCATTTTAATAAAAAGCGACTCTTGCTACGACACAATAAATTGCAATTCAGGTCGCACAACGCTTCTTACCTACAGTTATATTCACCTACAAGTTGCCTCTCTTTCTAACGCGTAACTCATACCTTCTGACCGCGGCATTTCTACTGAATTGACCCAGTGAGATAGGCCCGCCGCGTACTTGTAGCTTCATACCTAAACTGCGGAGTGCCGCATCTGTATTAATCTGTGACGTAGGTATGACTTATGAGTACCTATCGAGATTAACTTAGACCACATAACTTTTTAACCAAGATCCTTAATATCCTGCTTACTGTGTGGGAAGCCATCAAAACGCTCCCTATGCATATTAATTATGTTTCTAATCAAAGTCGAGTTCGGATGTTGATTTTAAATTATACGTTGAGTTTATGTCTGTTAGTAAGGGAAGGAACCCCATCGCTTCTATGTGTGCTTATTTATCTTACAATAACGTTCTTACTTAGCTTGTAATTAAGGCTATATTCGAAGTAACGGTTTGTGTTGCGTTGTAGATGTTCCTACTTGTTGGCAATAAGACGATATTGTTGGTAATTTTTTAATCATGACTAAACTTGTGTATGGATTATCTTAATTTGATAGGACTTAACTAATATTTATCATCTGTCCTTTTCTTAATGAAATAGAAAGGTAAAGATGTACTGAACTTAATTTAGTTTGTGAACAAGGGAATCGGCGCCATTGTAACGTTACTTAAGCTTATGTAACTTATTAGTAATATTGTATTAGTATTGCATGGGAACTATCTACCCTGAGCTGGTATCGCTCCACCGGATAAGTTTTTAACCAGTGCGCAAATTTTCACAGGGTGTTCTACCCATGAATATGAACAACTTTTACTATCGGACCAACTCCGAAATCACGAAAAAGAAATCAGCTATTCATATTTCAATGGTTATTCAACCAACATTTTTGGAACAGCTGATTTTTTTTCGTGATTTCATAGTTTGTCCCACAGTGAAAGTTGTTCATATTCATGGGTAACGCACTGTGAAAATTTGCGCACTATTTAAAAACTTTCCTGTATACAGGTGAATTTTTCAAGTGCGCGTGGATGGCCAGATCCGAAACTATGAGGCATAGCGAAAAGTACTCAAAGGAGTCTCGGGCTCGATTTTGATGAAAACTAAAACTGCATCATTGGATTTTTGAAAAATCAATATCAAGGTTTAATAGTTAGGTAACATAAGAAAACCGCTCAAGTGCGTGTCGGGCTACGCACAATGAAGGGTTCCGTAGTTGGGATGAATCTCAAGAACAAACTTAACATTGTAGTTGAAAAACATGATCTCCCATACATTCCATCTGGAAATGTAAGTTTGTATGCACTATATTGAGAGATTTAACATGTTAAGGCCATAGACTTCTTATAGGTTTTCCTGTAATCTATAGGTATTGAACTATTAGTTAAGATACCACCTATCATGCTGCAGGTCGTGGGTTCGATTCCTATCCAAGATAAACATTTGTGTGCATGAACATGTCTGTTTGTTCTGAGTCTGGGTGTAATTATCTATATAAGTATGTATAAATTTACAAAAAAAAAGTAGTGTATGTAGTATATCAGTTATCTGGTTTCCATAGTACAAGCTCTGCTTAGTTTGGGATCAGATGATCGTGTGTGAATAATGTCCCAGGAAATATTATTATTATCAATTATATATTTTTTGTATTATTTTCAAAATTTTAGGCTACTTTTGGAGATAAGGGGGGGAATAGTCAATTATAAAAAAAAAAAAAAAAATATTTGAGACCCTCACAGTAAGCCCTTTCATTTGATAAGTTACACGGATTGCAAAACTTTTTTTTTAATTTTCTTATTTGCCACCTATATTCAAAATTCATTTATTTACGTTACAGGTCGGTGTTTGGGTCATAGAAATTCATACGTGTACCAAATTTCAACTTAATCGGTCCATTAGATTCGGAGCACATTGGCTGTGACAGACGGACAGACAGACACACGAATGATCCTACTTATTTTTTCCTTTTGGAAAAAATAGGTAGGTACGGAACCCTAAAAAATAAAAAAATGTATGTAGTTTCAAAAATCTCTGTGGAGAAAAGCCGGCGAGAAACACCACGGACACTCTTTTAAATCAAGATATTAGAAAATCGTGGATACATTATTCTTGTTGTTTCTTTAAGTGAGAACATGCAAAAAATATAGATTTAAAAACAATTTAAAATATAAGATTAAAAATAAGCCCTGGCAGTTAAGAGATGACCAGTCTCAAATGGCGGCGGTCGTTCAAGAACCGTTTATGGCATGGCATGCCATACCAATTTACAGTTCGAAATAAATATCATTTATCCTATTCTAGAAAGTTCTTTCAATAAAGAAACACGATTCCCAAGCTAGCATACTCACAAGTTTTGACAATTTGGTCGAATTTTCTCATTTGAGACCTTGCGTGTTCCCGAAATGAGTCTTGTCAGCCAGTATCAATAGATGGTAAGCAGGCTCTGTAATATTGCAGCACCCAATCATGTGCATAATTTGGTTTTAAAAGATTCAACCGACCGAAGCGATGTTAAATATAAAATACTAAGGAACGTTGGAACAGCCCTGTATTTCATATACACAAAGGCGCTAACCAAAACCTCTTTGTATTCTACACGTAACAATGCAAGATATGATTACATCCGTTTCGGATGCAAGTAGAGCCGAATTAGCTTCAGTGCCAATTTGGCACTACAATAACTCTAGCGTCGCTAAGGAAGGAGGTTATCTTAGAATCTGGGACGTAAGCTGACTATTATATACATTCATTTGTTCTCAGATTGGCAGACTGTCATTTGTTTTATTATGCGGACTGCTTATGAATTGACAAGGATGGGTAGTAGCGTCCTTCTGTTCAGACAGAAGGACGCTACTACTTATCAGTTTAATCAGCATTTGCTATCAGTAGCAAATGCCGATCACTGACTGGACAGGTCCACTCAAATCTGTATGGTGCTTCCTCAAAAGATCATCTCAGATCATTAACCGACTTTTTTGTCTTGTGTGGACTTTAGAAGAGACTGTGACCTCCGAGATTGTTTCGGTCTTTCTTCTCAGAGTAGTTAGATAGGAAACACCGAACTCGTCTAGTTATACAAACAAAGGTAATTTTAACAGGCCAGATGGCGTGGTTGGTTAAGATACCGCCTATCACACCGCAGGTCGTGGGTTCGATTCCCATTCAGGATAAACATTTTGTGTGCATGAACATGTCCGTTTGTCCTGAGTGTGGGTGTAATTATATATTGTAGAAGATAGGAAGTTGAGGAGGGGGAAGACCTATATAAGGCGGTGCACTGCTGGCACCGCCCTTTTTTTTCACTTCGAGACATCGTGAGAGTAAGACTGTTAGCACGTCATTCTGTCGGATATTTTTCTTTTAAAATTGTTACATTTTTTTTATTTAGCTATTGTTGTGATTTTGTGTGTTCGCTATTTTTTGTTATTAGGTTCTTGATATAAAAATTGTTGTCAGTTTGATCTGTTTTTAAATTTACTTCCTGTAGGTATTTGTATTATTCTTTTTAAAAAAAGTCACTTCTGGTTTAATTTCCAAAATCAGAAGTGGGATAGTTCCCATTTCTATTTGCCCACTTTCGTTTTTTTTTTCTCTTTACTTTTGTCACGATTTATTTTTCTGTTGTAGGTAGTTGCTTTATTTTACTTTTTGTGTCAGGCGTTATTGCTAGTCATAGGTTTGACCGTTCATTGTTTAATTATTTTGGTTTAGTTGTTGCTATACCAGTTTGTGTTGTTTTTATTTGGTCGATTGGTTTATTGTTTTAGGTTGTCTTGTGTTTGAGACGTTAGTATGGCAGACCGCAAACACGATCATAGTCGCAGGCGCTGCGGCAGTCGCGATAATAGCCCGCGTCGCGATCGAAGTTCTCACAACGATCCTCGCAATAGTGAGGAGCGCCAAAATAGTCGGTATCGTGAGCAATCCTTTAATGAAAACAACATGCTAAGGCTCGAGATACAAGCGATGATGTCGCGCCTTAAAACGCTAGAAGATAAAACAAGAGCTTCACCCTTGCCAGTACGTTCGTGTGATCGTGATAGAATTTTGGTGAATGATAGTGTACGTGATCGAAGGTCATCACGGCGTACGCGAACACCGTCGTTGGAACGTAATACGTCTCGATCCCCAGGCTGTATAGAATCGCATAGCGTGCGTCGTGCTTCACCGCCGGAGCGTCACCGTCGTTTGGTTTCACCTTTGCCTAGAGAGGTTGTGTCTCAACGTATGTCACCGACTCGTGGATATAACTGCCATCGCGATTCGCGTTCTCGCTCTAGAACACCACTACTACGTGCGTCAGGACGAGTATCTGAACAGGCGTCAGTGCGTTTGTCAAACCGTTTGGCTAGGGATGCGAATGAGTCTTCAAATTCAGCACAAGCTACGGTAACTGATCGTATTGTGGATGCTATTCGGTCAATTAATAGTGTTGGTAGATCTCAACATTTTTATATTTCAAACTTTGATCCTACCCTACATAATATTGACGATTGGTGTGCGGAGGTTGACCGCGCAAAAGTATTAAATAATTGGAGTGATTTCGAATCTTTGTCGCGTATTGGTAATTGCCTGAAAGGTGATGCTCAGTTGTGGCTTAACGAATGGGTAACTAATGATCGTTCGTGGAGTAATTTTAAAAAAGAATTTAAGCCTTTGTGCCCTAGAGTACCGGACGTCGCAAATATTTTGTATGATGTAATGACTAAAAATTCTGATAACTATTCTACTTATGCGGATTACGTTCGTCGTTCGTTACTTCGTCTACGAATAGTGCGGGGACTTAGTGACGAGCTGATTTCGGCTATAATAGTCCGCGGTATCACTGATCCGAACATAAGAGCGTCGGCAACTAACGCTAAGCTATTGCCTAGTGATCTAGTTGATTATTTTTCAATTTACGTTAAACCGAGTAGTAGTACATTAAAAAGTACCCCGTTTCGTTCTGTGAGAGATAGACAAACTACAGACCTTTCTCGTAAGCGTAATCTCAATGACATTAAATGTTTTTCTTGCGGTGAATTAGGACATAGACAGGCTACATGCAATAAGAAACCGAGAATTGATCAGCTGTCAAGCGGTTCGTCAAATAATTCTGTGACAAATTCTACATCTGTTTTTGTACCGACTAGGTCCGAACCTTGTACTTTTTGTAAGAAACAGGGTCACAAAGCCGTAAATTGTTTTGCTAAACAAAGGTCGGAAGCTGCAAACAAAAGTAGCGTTAACTTCTGTAACGAGTTTGTAAATACCAAGAATAGAGACGTTATTGTAGCAATTATACAGGACGTAGCGGTCGATGTTTTGATTGACAGCGGGTCCACTATATCCTTAATTTCGTCTTCGTTGCTTAAGCATTTTAATTGTTCGCATAAGCCAGTGATTCGTATCTTGAAGGGGTTAGGTACACAAGAAGTAGAAAGTACAAGTTTTGTGACGTTACCTATTGAATTCGACGGCTTAACCCTCGAGGTAGATTTGTTCGTAGTATCTGCCGAATATATGAACACGCCGGTCATTATAGGAACAGATGTTCTTAATAGGGACGGTGTTAGGTATGTGCGTACCAAAAATTGTCAGTCACTTACAAGAAGCGTAAATAACTTGCATAGGGTAATGAAAATACAGTCTGAGACTTCAATTCCAATTAATACGCCTCTAATTGGCGGTTACTTGGACAAATTCTTAGAAATAATTAATCATTTTTCTCAGTATTTTATTTCTGGTACTGCAACGTCAACTGTAAATACAGGGTGTATGTCCATTAAACTAACTACAAATATTCCTGTTCACTATCGGCCGTACCAACTTTCTCACGCCGAGACTCTTCGCGTTCGTGACATAATTAAAGATTTGTTGGACAAAAAAATTATAGAGGAGTCAGAGTCTGCTTACGCAAGTCCAATTCTTCTGGTAAAAAAGAAAGACGGTACAGATAGGATGTGCGTTGACTTTCGTAAATTAAACGAGATCACAATTAAAGATCGTTTTCCGTTGCCACGTATAGATGACTATATAGACCGTTTGGGACATAATAAATATTTCAGTTCCCTTGATATGGCAACTGGATTTCACCAGATTCCATTGGATCGAGACTCAGTTCCGCTTACGGGATTTGTCACGCCGGAGGGACATTATCAATATTTGAGGATGCCCTACGGTTTGGCGAATGCTCCAGTTGTTTATCAGCGTATAATCACCAAAACACTTCGCGAACTGGTTGATTCTGGCGATATCCTCATCTACATCGATGACATTTTGATTATGAGTCAAAGTATCGATCAGGGCCTTAATTTGTTACAAAGGGTTCTTGACATATTGACTAAAGCTGGTTTTTCCATTAATATGAAAAAGTGTTCGTTCTTGGCCACCGAGATCGAATACTTAGGTAGAACAATTTGTGAAGGTCAGGTTAGGCCGAGTCATGAGAAAGTGAAGGCTTTGATTGACTCAGCCGAACCGCAAAATGTAAAGCAGGTTCGCCAATTCATGGGCTTAGCTAGCTATTTCAGGCGGTATATAGCTGGATTTGCCCAGAAAACTGCGTGTATTGCAGCACTCACTAAAAAGGAGGTACATTTTAATTGGGGAGTTGAACAACGCGCTGCTCGTAAGTACATTGTGGAATGTCTAACGAGCGAACCAGTACTTGCAATTTATGACCCTTTGTTATCCATAGAAGTCCATACAGACGCGAGTTCTATTGGGTATGGAGCAGTCTTAATGCAAGTGCATGAAGGCAATCGTAAGCGAGTGGTGTCTTACTTCAGTAGGCTTACTCAGGGAGCTGAGAGCAGATACCACTCGTATGAGCTTGAGACCCTTGCGGTGGTAAAAGCTCTTCAGTACTTCAGGCATTATCTTGTGGGTATACGATTCACCGTGGTCACCGACTGCAACGCATTGAAACTTACACAACGTAAGAAAGATTTGTTGCCAAGGGTGGCTCGGTGGTGGGTATATCTTCAAGACTTTGATTTTAGCCTGGATTATAGGAAAGGTAGCCTTCTGTCCCATGCCGATTATCTCAGTCGGAATCCTGTAAATGTGTGCACAGTTCAGAAACCTTTGAATTGGGCGCAGATTGCTCAGGCTTCTGATGAGGAGACCCGGTCTCTTATTCAAAAATTGGCGGACGGCCAATTGGACTCCAGTCGTTATGTTTTCAAAAACGACATCCTTTATGTAAGATTTGCACCTACAGGTGAAAATCCGAAATTCCTGTGTTATATCCCAAAAGGGCATAGACTTAGCCTTTTACGAATTTTTCACGATGAACATGACCATCCTGGGGTCGATAAGACCGCTGACCTCGTCACGAAACACTTCTGGTTTCCAAAGTTGAGGGCATTTGTGCAGAAGTATGTGACACACTGTTTAGTGTGTCTTTCCCATAAAAAAGTCCCCCGAGCTCCTTTACAGCCCATTCACTCTTGGGAAAAACCAGACTCACCTTTCCAAATCATTCATTTAGATTCCTTAGGTCCACTTCCTGAAATAAATGGCTATCGCCATGTTCTTATAATTATAGATGCCTTTTCTAAATTCTGTTTGTTATACCCTATGCACCGACAAGACGCTGACGAACTAAAACGCCATTTCACTAATATGGTCTCCCTCTTTGGAACTCCTAAGCAAATAATAGCCGACAGAGGTCGCATGTTTCAAAGTACCGATTTTCTAAATTGGGTCAAAGACATGGGTTGCGACGTTCACCTTATAACCCCTGAAATGCACCAGTCCAATGGGCAGGTGGAACGATATTGTCGCACCGTCCTCAACATGGTGCGTATTGAGTGCAATCATCGACAGCAAAAGTGGCCCAGTGTAATGTGGAAACTGCAGTTGATTCTTAATATCACAAAACACAGAACAACTCAGTATTCAGCTTTGAACCTATTGATAGGTATTGATGCTGCAACGCCACTCATTCGTAGCTTGGTTCGCGATGTGGCCTTTGAAGGTTCGAGCCCTAATCGGGAAGCTCTTCGCGAAATGAGTCGTCAAAGAGCACTTGAACGTCTCCGGTTAAATCAAAAACAACAGGACGCCTATGTCAATAAAGGGCGAAAGTCACCTCGTGTTTTTGAACTGAATTCTTTTGTGTTCGTAAGAAAACAGGCACAATCAACTGGAAAGCTGGATTCGTGTATGCGAGGGCCGTATCGTGTGATGAAACTACTACCACACGGTCGCTACGAGTTGCAGCTCTTGGCTGGCTCGTACGGGAAGTTGACACAAGCAGCTGCGGAATACATGATCCCGTGGCAAGGGGAATGGACTCCCGACGTGTGTTCTGCTTTCTTTAATGGTGAGTGATCTGTTTTGTAATGAGCCTTGCTATGTGTTTTATGTAAACGATACACTTTACTGAAACTGACTATTTTGATAATAATTGCTTGTACATTAGAGGTTTCTATGTCTTCTTGTTACTATTGATAATGCTGAACGATGTTGACGGGAAGTCGAGTCTTGTAATTTGAGATGGGCCTCTGTCTTGTAGCGCATTGAACATGCCAACTCAAATTGACGGATACACCTCAATGGAGGTACGGTTTTATGTTATTGGATGAGCCTGTCTTGGAGCACATCGGACACGCTATCCTAGTATATGAAACATACCTTGGGAAGAGCTCGTGAAGGGAAACTGTCTTGGAGTAGCCTGATCGGACGTGTGGTCTTGGAGTGGTGTTCTCAGACATGTTATTATTGAGCTGTGGTACAAGTAGGCATAGGTTGGTCTCCGACGTATCTTGTTTAGTGAGAAGTCCTGCTTGTTGATAAGCATCGTATGTACTATGACTTGCTAGGATTGGTTTGAAACATGCTTTTATGTGAACCTATTGACACACGCAAAGTTATGCCTCACGTAGGTCTCTAACGAGTCGTGAGGTGGCGGTCTTCCGACAAGTCCTGCCCCAGGTGGTTGGTTTGGATATTTGTATGTTCACACCTATTGTGTGTAAGTTAGGTATGTTAGACAAGCCTAACTCAAAGTTGTAATTATGTTGTTGAAATAAGTTAATTCCACCAACAACCACTGTTTTGTTGTTCTTACAAAATTGGTATTGTCCGAGGTATTTGTTTCTTTTGCAGAGTCAGACAGCGGAAACGAGGAGTCTGCCCCTTGTGTTGACCAACATGTGCAACTCGAACAAGCTACTGATGGAGCTGAGCCACTTGATGAAGCCGAACTGGAACCCTGCACCTCTGGCACGCAGACACAGACGCCACCAGCACTTCATCTACAAGCAGCAGGGTCTTCCATGCCAATGTGTGAGACAGATCTTCAAAGCTAGGAGATAAAGGAGTCCGAGGACGGTCTCCTGTCAGGAAAGGCCGTGTAGAAGATAGGAAGTTGAGGAGGGGGAAGACCTATATAAGGCGGTGCACTGCTGGCACCGCCCTTTTTTTTCACTTCGAGACATCGTGAGAGTAAGACTGTTAGCACGTCATTCTGTCGGATATTTTTCTTTTAAAATTGTTACATTTTTTTTATTTAGCTATTGTTGTGATTTTGTGTGTTCGCTATTTTTTGTTATTAGGTTCTTGATATAAAAATTGTTGTCAGTTTGATCTGTTTTTAAATTTACTTCCTGTAGGTATTTGTATTATTCTTTTTAAAAAAAGTCACTTCTGGTTTAATTTCCAAAAATATATAATAATAATATCCTAGGACATTGTTCACACACGGTCATCTGATCCCAAACTAAGCAGAGCTTGTACTATGGAAACCAGATAACTGATAAACTACATACACTACTTTTTTTTTGTAAATACATACTTATAAGTATGTATTTACAAACAATGTATTTACATGATATAAGTATGTATTTACAAAAAAAAAAGTAGTTTATGTAGAATATCAATTATCTGGTTTCCATAGTACAAGCTCTGCTCAGTTTAGGATCAGATGACCGTGTGTGGAATGTCCCAGGATATTGTTATTAATTTTGACATGTAAAAGTGTTTTTTTTTACCAATGAATCTGCCTAGCCTATTCCTAACTATGTTGCGGTCGGCTTCCAGTCTAACCGGATACAGCTGAATACCAGTATTTTTCATGGAACGACTGCTTATCTGACCTCCACAAGCCAGTAACTGAGAAATACGATACCCCTTGGTAGGAATGGTTGTCAGACTTTCGGGCTTCTGACGACCCGTAACCAACGGCTTAACGTGCTTTCCGAGGCACAGAGGAGTCTCGGTATGTAAAGATGGTTCCAAACATTCAGTTTGTGATTGATAGTGTGTTACGCTATCAAATATGGTACCGTTCCGACATTCCTCATTCTAGCGTTGTGATCGAAGTAAGTAACTACTTCGTTCACAACGCTACTTTAACTTCTTATACCTATAAGAAGTTAAAGTTAACTGATGACTTAGCAAAGGGCTAGCGAACTTGTCATTGTGCCGTATCCATTACTTCATGCCAATTTGAACTCTATTCAATCTATAACTTGAAACTACGATTCCCATTTAACTTCTACTGACTAAGGTGGAATTGCCATAACAATTACCACGCTCGACGGATCGTTGGTCACTCATACGTAAAAGGTTTGGCCTACTTTGTACCTAAAGCCTGAGAAATGTATCCCCATATCGTAATCGTCTTTAATTACAGGCGGTGTGTACGCATTTACGTAAGTTTAGGTTTAGTTTAGTTTAAAAAAAGATATTCTGACGCATTTCGGCTGCAAAATCAATGTTTGTCCTCAAAAACTACAAATTTGCCTTATTCTTTTCATGAATATAGAAATTGAAGATTTTATTTAGTAAATTATGAGGGCCAAAACACGATTGACACAATTTGACTCGATACAAAAAAATCGCAGTTTCCTCAAAATTTGCATTTTTATGATAAAAACGGTTTTATTCGATTGTAATTATAGCAATTTCAATCAAATTTCGTCTACACGTTCACAGTTTAATACATTAAGGAGTTTGTGGGCTTATTTTATTGTAACAAAGCATATAGTATTTTAAAAAGAAATATTTTTTAAAATTTTGTATGCTCCGTTTGAGCTTCGAGCGTACCAATAATGCTCAAAACCCCACTACGATACCAATTCTCCATAAGATCAGGGCCTCAAGTCTGCTATTACAATAGTGTCAGAATGGTCTATCATTGATTTCATAATTGTTGATTTTGACAAGTTTTGTAATCTACTAATATAATGGCGTCATTATGACTTTCCAATGGTCAACCACTGACACTCCATTGAAAGACATGGCTTAAAATGGTAATCTCGTAAGTACATAATGACAAATGAAAGACTAACTCATAATAATTCATAATTCTAATTTAATTCGCCTAGAAACATACTTAAACTCTATCAACTTCATCACCGATCGTCAATATGGTTTCAGACCAAAAAGTAATACCACTACAGCTACAATTGATCTCGTAAACAAAATAAAACATAATATAGACTGTAAAAATACATGCTTAGGTATATTTATAGACCTGAAAAAAGCATTTGATACCGTTTCCCACAAGCTACTTTTAAAGAAACTGGAATCCATTAATATTACTGGCAAAGCTCTGAAAATGTTCGAATCATACCTAACCAATCGCTCGCAAGTGGTTAAACTTGGTAACTATCAAAGTGACGCAAGACCTATAACGTATGGCGTTCCACAGGGATCAATTTTAGGCCCCTTGCTCTTTTTAATATACATAAATAATATACATGAAATAAAGTTACACGGTCACCTTACCTTGTATGCCGATGATACATGTTTGTTTTACTTCGGGTCTTCGATTCACGACATCATTTCACGAGCTCAAGAGGACTTAATTTCCCTATCCATGTGGTTTCAGTCCAACCTTCTAACAATAAATATTTCCAAAACATGCTATGTAATATATAAGGCAAAAAATAAACATATTCCCCCATTTAACCCACTTACAATTAACGATACGCCGTTGCAGCTAAAAACTTGCGAAAAATATCTCGGTCTTAGAATAGATAGTTCCCTTTCCTGGAATGCTCACATCGAATACGTAAAGAACAAGCTCTCGACACTAGTCGGAGCTCTGCACAACATAGTTCAGTGCATTCCACGAGGACTGCGATACACCATCTATAATTCCCTAGTGAAGCCACATCTACTATACTTGGTCGAAATATGGGGTAGTGCTGTAAAAACGAAACTAGCACAACTACAAATTTCCCAAAATAAACTAATAAAAAAGCTCTTTAACTATCCGCGCTTAACATCAACAACAAAAATATACAGAGACACAAAAATAATGAACATAAAGCAACTATATATTTATAACACATGTATATTTATCAGAAAAGTTCTAAACAAAAACATTCACACAAATATCACACTTACCCAACATAGACAAGTTAGTCAACGAAGCTCACGACGAGCAAGTTTATTAGTTCTACCAAAAACCAGGACCAACTATGGCAAAAAAATGCTTACATTTGAAGGAGCACAGCTATACAATAAGATACCCTCCCGCATAAGAAACCTACACTCATTCAATGCATTCAAAAACCAGCTTAGCCTGTATCTAACCGCTAACCGGACATTACTTGAAAAATGAATGCGTTGGGTGGGTCGAGTTTCGAGTAGTTTTATTTAGTCTGTGACGGATGTTGTCGAACCTAATATAAGTATTTAATTAAGTAATATTTATTGTTCTCAAGTAAGTGACATGTTATGTTTTTATTGAGAATAAAGTTTCTTTAAACCTAATTCATTTATTTATTGTTTGCTACAGGTGAAAATATACATAATTTATAATTAGCGTTATGACGTATGCGGTAATCTGCTAAAATTTTGACAGTTCCTTTGATCAGTACCACGATTATATTACAGGACCACTGACCTACCAATGATCGACCATTATGAATTTAGCAGATTACGAACTTTTAGCAAAATGACAATGGGATCGTGTTGGAATGACGAATTTATAACAAATAACAGACTTGGGGCCCAGACAGTATTTACAAACCGTCATTACCTACCGTCAACTTTAAATAGAGAAGCTACTCTTGTATCGGCATCGGCGGTATGGTATGGACCAATAGAAAATGATGCTGAGTGAGCTCACGTAACGATAATGGCGTTTCCATGACAATCAAGTTAATTCACTACGTCATTTCGTACGAGGTGGCCAAACGAAACCCAAACGCGACGCGGTAGGGAGAATCTAACGATACAAATCTTTGATAAGAACATAATGTGTTTATCCACCATCTGTAAAGCATAGTGATTACGGCAATAATCATTAACTCATTCACTGTGGCGGTTATATAGAGGCAAATTGATACGATGCGGAGGATTGAGGAAAAAGTCGGCAGGAAAGTTTTAAGTATCAATGTGAATGGATATACGAGTAAGGGAAGACCAAAGAAACGATGGATGGACTGTGTGAAAGATGATATGGAAAGAAAAGGGATGACTACCGAGATGACGACTAATAGAGAAGTATGGAAGAAAAAATAAACGGGGATAAGGGCTGGAGAATGATGAATCAATCTCATGTCGTGGCCAAAATATTACATAGAAAGCAAAATGGCAGCGAGATGGTTGCCTGTCCTGGGTTCGACAGTATCATCCCTCGTGAAGGCTACATTAATGCACCAATCAATCTGCCTAGCCTTTTCCCAACCATGTTGGGGTCGCCTTCCACAACCCAGTACCGAGTAACACAATACCCTTGTTAAGACCGGTTGTCAGACTTTTGGGCTTCTGACTAACGTAACGATTGTCAAAGATTTACGAACGACAAGCAGGACTTGCTTTGCGAGGCACGGAGGGGTCTCAATATGTAATGGATGGACCGCGACAAGCGCAGTTTAACCTTCGATCGACCCATGTGACTGTTGTTATTATTTAGCCACGAGCCCCTCACTCATTTTAATGCACCGCTGGTCTATAACTATCAAGAATATTAATTAACATTTCACAATCAAGTGTTTGACATAACAAAGGCACCAGCACACGTGGTGTCTGAGTAATACTATTCAGCACCTTGAATGTTTGATGCAATCTTGTAGCTGAGCTTTATACCTACTGCATAATATAGGTATTGTATGTGTAACCAATCAGTTGAATAAGTACTTGAGTCGACAGCACGTTGGTCCTGGATCTACGACAGTTGTTACGGGTCGTCAGAAGCACGAGTCTCACTTTACCTACGTTTAGTATTACGCAGTAACCAGGTTATAGAGGTCAAATAGGCAGTCGCTCCGTGTGAAATACTGGTGGTAATCAGCTGCATCAGGTTAGACTGGAAGTTGACCTTAACATAGGGAGACGACTAGGCAGATGATGATGACTTAAGTGACCTTCAGATGAAGGCAATTGTCCATAGTTAAACGAAAAGGATCCAACCCACAGCTCATGGTCAACCATGCCATTTTAGGATTTTCAAACAAGATGGCACCGACATTTTCTGTCGCACTCTAATCTATGAAACAAAGGCAGAGGTCAAGGACACCTAATTGGAATTGGAACTAACGCCGCCTTCTTGTTTTATACAATAGTTTGAGCGATGCCGCTGTACCGCGAGGCGCGAAGCGTTAACGAATGAGAGCGGCTCCACGTAGCTGCCGTAAGCGTTGACGAATAAGCGGCCTGCACTGCCCCCCCCCCCCTTCCATCTCGCCACGCACATACCTAAGACGCGGTACAGCGGTACCAGTCAAAGTAAAATGTTACCAAAAACATTTACTCAGTCATTCAGGCGCCAAAAGATGCTTGTAGCACTCTGAATAACTATGACAGTGAAACAATATCAAATATAAAAACTGTTCGAATCACCGTTTCAGTCATAAAGATACAATTCTTGATAAATAGCAGGAAGTAAGTAATACCGATAAAGCAAGGTAGCACGATCAAATAGCGCGCAGCATGTTCTACAGAAATAATCTTGGACGTTGCCGCGATGTTACTTATCAAGTGACTATCTAACGTGTTGTTTTGCACGTTGTCATTAAGTATTCGTCTAATAAAGCTGAAGAGCTTGTATTGTATGTCTGAACGCGCTTATCTCTGGAACTACCAGTCGGATTTGAAAAATTATTTTTGCATTTGATACCCAATTCTTGAGAAGGCTAGGCTTTAAGCCAATATCTGTACTAAAACAGCAGCACGCCATGTCATGCACATGAGAAAGCCTGGTTTCAGAGCGGTTTTAAAACTGGGCGAGTTCTGTGTTATCCTATCTGACTACTCTGAGAAGAACGACCGAAATAAACTCACGAGGACACAGACAGTCTCTTTTAAAGTCTAGACATTCTAATCTTGGTCAAATCATGTGACGACCATGCATATTAGTGTCTGAAATGGTCTTTTGAGGAAAGAACCACACAGATTTGGTTTGTAAAAGTATTCCTACATTAAAAGTAATATAATATTACTTACTCAAGCTACTTATAATCTATACTAGGGATGTTCCGTAAATAGTCACGTTGACGGATGCCGAGATAAATAGTCAGTCTGACACAGTACACGCCTTATTTAGTCGGTGTCTAGTTAGGGAGTTTATTTTAGAAAAACGAGTCGTATAGTCGTTGAACTAATCGTGACTAACTCGACTAACTAGTTTATAACGATGTTGTGGAGAGAATAGCATGGCTGTGATAAGAATTGATTTACATACAAGTATTATGTACATATGGTTCTTTTTATGTGATTACCTATAGCTGTTGCCCCAAGGCTTCGCCCGCTTGGATGTCTACACTTCCCTATTTAAGGCGCAGTATATGCCTGGATATGAGTGGTTAGCTTGTGTGTTCTGTGCTGTGATCACGCAACGCATCGTACGCCCAGCCACTAATAAGACTCGCCCATCAAGGAGCGCTATCCCACATTAGACGCAGTTATTAATATTATATATTATGTAACATAAAACAAAAGGTATTTTAATAAAACACGTACGTATACTAAAAGATTTTAAATTATATTATCTTTAAAATGGTCAAAAATACACTTGATAGTTTTTCATCAATCATCAGATTCTTGTGGTTATAATTATGTAAATACATATTTGCTAGGTATACCGCCGTTTGCCCGAATTTTATTTGCCCTAATATCATTTGCTATAATAGTCAACAGCCATAATATTATATGACGTAATATTCATTTGCCCTACTCTTATTTGCTATATTAGTCACGTGCTAGAAGCTTTGTTTCCCATAAAGTCACTTACCATAATTCATTATTTGTCATAATTATTGTAAGCCCTAATTATCACATTCCATAATTAGCATATGGCATAACATCATTTGCCATCGACATTGGGTGTGTAACGGTTGTTATATCAGGAGAAACTGGATGCAATCGGGACTTTAGGGCACCCCGACTCGGATATTCGAGCGAAGCGAGCGAATACACTCCGCCATCCCCTTCGTGATTATTTTTTTATAAACCACCCAGAAGTAGTTTGGTAAGGTGCCATTTGAGTTAGGTTAGAACTGTGACCATTAAACTTCACTTCGAAATATCATGAGCAAATGCCTAGCTTGGAAAAAGATTCGAAAACAATTTATTATGGCGCTTAAATATCATGTGTAATGATTATTACGGCGTTTAAATATTTGTCTAATAATTATTATGGCAATTAAAAATATGAAAAACAATACGTATGGCACTCGTATCTTATGGTATCTAAGTTTCGGGCAATTAAAAGTATGTCATATGTCTTTTAGGGCAAACAAAACATTCGGGCAAATGAAATTCGGGTAAATGACATTCGGGAATATGATGATTATGGTATATAATCTTCGGGTAAACCATAGACAACCATATTTGCTATAGTCGCGGATCATATTTTGATCAACATACAACCTTACATTGACCTGCAAATTGACACAAGAAACACAAGAAAATTTGAATTTTGCGGGCTACCATTGCGGATCCACGTTAAAATTGACAAACGGACAGTAGGTAACGAAAATGATTAAACTATAGTCCTCTTCACCGTACTGGGACACAGTCCTCCTCTCTGTGAGAGGGAGAAGGCCATAATCCACCACGCAGGCCCAGTGCGGGTTGGTAGATGTCACATGTCTTTGAATTTTTGGTTCTAGGACATACCGGTTTCCTCACGATGTTTTCCTTCATCGTTTTGAAAGCAGTAGCGATGAAGTAAAGTGCCTGGCTGGGTTCGAACTCACGACCTGCAACTCATAAATCGGGGCAGTCACCACTGGGTCACCACTGCTCCCGGTGACAGCGACCCAGACTAATATTTTCCTCCCATTCATGAGCTCTCTGGATGACTGATAACCTAAAGTACTACTTGACCAAAACAATTAGGCGCATGACAGGAATTCGGTTTCGGCGCCCGCACCCCGCACCTATCCCCGCGCTTCCCGTAGTGACGTGCAGTCGTATACTCGCTTTCGGCAGTGATAATAATACGTACAATATCAATCACCGTTCCGGTGTTCCCTCCCTAGTTCCAATAACTTCATAGCTGTCATGCGCCTAATGGTTTTGGTCACGTAGTAAGTACCTATTTGACCTAAAACATTTTTAAACGTTTTCCGATTCATCTTAATCCAATAGGAGAGACGTGCGAAATCCAATCTTCTTTGATTCATGCGATAAGTAATCGATTTCATTCAGTGATTCGGTGAGACAATCTCCTCAACCTTTACGTATATTTTAGACTTGCAAATAACTCAAGGCGTCTTTTGAACTGGATGTATTTTCATTTATTCCGCACGGGTCGATCTTCAATGTTTTAAAGCAACGCTTGCCGAGGTCGGTCCGTGGAGGAGTGACCGTCCATCACATACCGAGCCCCTCCGCGTCTCGTAAAGCACGTTTAAGCATTTGGTCCTGGCTGTCATTCGTAAACTTTGACAGTCGCTACGGGTAGCTAGAAGCCCGAAAGTCTGACAACCAGTATTGCCAAGCGCTATCGTGTTACCCAGTAACTGGGTTGCTTAAAAGCTGGATACCAGCAGCTGCGTCCGGTTAGACTAGAAGCGGACTCTAACATCGTCAGGCTAGTCAGATTGATATATGATATTATTATAAAAAACGAGATGGGTCATAACAAATTCCACTTTTTATCAATGGCGACTAGAATAGTAAAGGTTTATTTACATCAAAAATTACTTAGGGGTAGGTACTACATTACATATCTAATTTTAGATGTAGAATGATAATGACAAACCTAATTAACACACTGCGTGAGACCAATGAACTGATATGAGGTTTTAATGTACTTTTAATTTGTTGATAAAAACCTTAGGTACCTTTTTACAGTCAATGACAAAATTTAAGTAAAAACAAAAACCGGCCAAGTACGCACAATGAAGGGTTCCGTAGTTGGGATGAATTTATCCCAAGAACAAACTTAACATTGTAGTTGAAAACATGTTCTCCCATACATTCCAACTGCAAATGCACACTATTGAGAGATTTACAATGTTATTTTAAGACCATAGACTTCTTATAAGTTTTCTTCTAATCTATACGTATACGTTATGTACGCCATTATTGTCATATGCATCAGACCGCTATGAAGTAATTTTTATAATATTTTTAATGTTATATGTATGTGATGTGGCAGTGCTCTCCATAAATAAATAAATAAAATAAATATACGTATAGAACTATTTTCCGTATTTTTCATTTTTCATAATTTTAGGCTCAGGAGTTTCTGATATAAGGAGGAAATGGTCAATTTTCCTCTATTTTCTTAAATAATTTTAAAACAATTTATTTAAAAGTTACCAATAAGTCTTTTTGTCAATCTTTTTACTCGAGTGGCCTGTGGGTGAGGTATACGCGACGATTCTACGACGCCCTGCAACAATGCCTTCAGAATGCTGTTGAGGCTGCCGCGGCGCTGCAGCGCCTCCGGAATGTTTGCGGAGGCTCACACAGACGGTTTTAAAGCGATAATTCGCAAAAAAAAAAACAGCTTCTCTGCGGCAGCGTCTGCGGAGTGCTAATAATTCTATTCTGAACGTCATTGCTGCTAGATTTGACTGCTCTATCCAAGAACATTGAATAGAGGTAGTATTGTGTGTGATGTTAAAGGTATTTAATAATTAGACACTAACAATACTAACATACGTTTTTATTAATAAGTCAATTGTTACTAACACACTAGCTATCTATGGGCATAACAGGTCTGAAATAAATGTTTATTATTATTATTTTAGTGTATTTGACTTATCTCGGGACCATGCGGTCCCGGACCTTTGGTACGCGTATGAGGGGCCGAATGAAATGAAGCACCAATCGTCAATTATCCCTGTACGCACTATGCAAGTGCACCCAAAGACAACCCCTGGTTGGTGCAGGACTATTGCAGGATTTGGAAAAAAGATATTGGAATGGCTAAAGTGGACTGGTTACCTAGAACTATGAAAGGATTATGGCCCCTGCCTGATCAATGTTTTAGAAGACACGGTAAAAATGGCAGGGGGTGACTCGCACACTCAATAATGAGCCCCCGGAAACGGTCGCTAGCACAGTGTGACCTAGCGATAAGGGGGCAATACTTCCTGAGATGCTTGAGGAGTGGAGAGGTATCCCACGGCTATCAGGACAATCCTGGAAGTACGGTCAAGATCCCTACCAGCACCTTACTGGAATACTTCCTTCCTCCGAGCACGTTTGCTTTTGCGAATCTCCACTCAAGCCGGCCAATAAAGTCAAGAATGACATGGGAGCTCTGTTCCTCGTCAGTGTTCACTCCAGCCGGTCAATAAAGACAAGCCAGAGATGAGGAACAAGACTTCTCCCGGGAGATAGGATCCGTGGGGTCGCTACTGCCCAACAGCTCGCCACATGCTGCCCTGCTGGTTTCTGTATCTCTCTTAGTCTGGCCAAAGTTCCACAGACCTAAAGTTCGGAGCGCGCAAGCCCCACCACGACGTCAACATAGAGATACAGCGGTGGGTTATTATTATAAGCCCTTTCATGTCACACGGTACAGATTGTAAAACTTTTTTTTTTAATTTTCTTATTTACCCCCCAAAATTGAAGCCCAATATTCAAAATTCATTTATTCAAAGTCAAAGCATTTAACAATTGAACCAATTCAGGCACTTCTGAATTGTCAAAGAGTCGGTCAGTTAGTCAGAATGATGAAGCTAGTTGTCCATTCCAAAACTTAGATCGCTATGGAGAAGAACGGACAAAAAACTTCAAGTACTCTTATAAATCAAGATATTACAAAATCCAGCACCTTAAATGTGAACACACTATAAATCTTTGTGAAACAAATTGCTAATCCATTGCTGTATATGTTCGAAAAATGTGTCTGCTCAACAACGTAAATAACGCAATGAATATTGTTGAACTGTCAAAATGAAACCGATTCCGATTGATAATGTCAAATGTGTTACGCAATTGCCCTGCAGGGTACAATGTCTTGTTCCTTCTACATAATTGTGAGAACAGTGGAAACAAAAAATTAAAAACACTACAAGAGATGACCAGTCTATGCATGAGGCGTGGATCAGCACCATCCAGCTTAACCATTTTGTAGGGAACCGTCACCACTAAGTAAATAAACCCAGTACATGCATCATTTACTTTCACACACACTGTAGATCTCGTTGTCGTGTAATCAGGTGTAGGGTAACTAAGTGGAACATGAAGGAAGGCCTCCCATTTCCTTAAGTATCAGTCTTGCGATTTTCCTTCCGTATTATCACGCTCTTACGTGATCGGCAGAAAGTGTGACGTCATTGTGTTGAGCAGAGGTTATTTTTGTTACCAGGATATTTAATATGGCTTTGTTTGATACTTTATCTTATAGGCAGACACTTTCATCCCCTATTTTTAGGCGAAGAATTTTCAAAGACCAAGTCAAAAAGAAAAATTAGAATTCAACATACCCAGGGGTATTCGAAAATACCCCATGTATGTTCCGCGATTTTTTTGTAGTTTTCGAGTTATTTTTGGTTTTGTTATTATTTCGAGTTTTCTGCCGGTGGAGCTTCAAAATTTCATATCTTTTTTGTAGCAGGGTATTTTTCAGACATTATTTTTGTGATATATCGTCACAAAAAAAAAACGAAAAATACACACTACAAAAAAACATATATGTATGTGTCTTTGTGTAAATAATTTCATCACCACTGCTCTCAAAACGGTGAAGAAAACATCGTGAGGAAACCGGCATGTACTAGAACCAAAAATTCGAAGACATGTGACATCTACCAACCCGCACTGGGCCCGCGAGGTAGATTACAGCCAACTCCTCTCAAATAGACTTTGCTTTGTGCCCGTGTCCCAACAGTAAGATTATATAATACTGTTTATCCCGGATTCCTTATTCTATTAAATATTCTGCACACTAAAGCTATTCAGAAATTTCTGAAAAAAAAAAACTTTGAATAAAATTAAAAATCATACCTCCATCTTATTAGAAAATGTTTCCTAGAATAGATGCACATTTCTTACACAAGTCTGCACCTAGCTTCGAAGTTTAATCTCTAATACAACAAGACATATAATTACACTATGTATACATGCATGCATGTATATTCCATCCAAGTAATGGAAGTAACATAGCGAGGGCGGCGTCCTTAGGATCACGCAATAAATGTAGGAACAGAAGGTTCGCTTTGCGACCAGCATGGAATTTTTTGTGGCTTTAATGTTACAGTCATGCAGGGCCTCACACATTTACAGTCCGCCGGCGGATATCAGCCTCTCAGTAAATCGCTATAGATCACAGACTCGCAGTTCCCTTTATGGTTTTTGATTAACCAATGCGAACCCAGTGTGTGGCCGCTTGTTGTATCAGCCGGCGCGCGCTATTGCGGTGTGAAACTCATAGATAATTGTGAAACTGCTGACTGGCGCCTGCTAGTGTGTAGACCCAGAGCCGGTAGTCGCTGTAGTGTGTGGGCTATGCAGACCTTGAACAGCAGACCGCCTGATAGGACCAGATACTGCGGGCCAACTATTAATGTGTAAACTGTAAATCCCTGTGCAACTGTAAATCCCTTTAAGGCTGCCTGATCGGACTGCAAGCCTATAACCTGAAAACCTGGTTCAGAACTTGACTTCGTACGCGTGACTGTAGAGCTATCCATTGGTAAAAGAATTTTCGGATTCAGATCAGTAGTTACCTCTTCATACAAACTCACTCTTTAAAATTTTATGAAGTTAGATATCAACATTATATTTTTTGGCCACATTATTATATTCGTAGCAACTAATAACATTGTAATTAATGAATTGCACTGATTTCGATTACTCGAATGCACCCAAAGATTCACACTAGCACCTGGAGCCTCATGTTTCATGGGGCTACATATGCCATTGCATTTCACGGAGTAGACCGGGGGACGAGATAATGGTAGCGCAGACGTGCTCTTAGGATATGGAAGGATTATTAGAGAGAGAATTGTGGAGAGACGGATTATCTATGTTCTATGTTGTTGTGGGTCCGGTTTCCGCACTTAGTCCTTCAGGTGGACCATTGTACGTGAGCCATGGCGGCCGTCGAGACGGATTATCAAATCGAAATCCAATATCATTCAAAGGGATGTTGCGAATTAAGATTACATCAAAAACATACTTCCTATTCCTTATTGTCTTCTACAGAGTAACTTTTTGCCAGTTTCTAATCACTATTTGTAAGGATTGAGACTTCTGAACTTTCCTTTTTCCGTGTCCATCGCGTCTGGATCGTATTGTGTGGAAAAAATCTAATTTTCTGTAAGATAGGTGGCTTAATCGACAGTTTCAAGAGCACTCTGACTTGATTGTGAAGTAGGAAATTGTGTATTAACCGTTGAGCTGTTTTTTTGTAGTTGTTGAAGTAATTACTACTAGTTACGGACGTTCCTACAAAACTTATGTAGATAAAATATATAGACTACAACTAAGTATACTCAAGACTATTGTGCCAAAGTATATTAAACTTAAATATAAAGATGATGAGCACGGATTATTTAAATATTGTAAAATTGTGTCAGTCTATGATAAATTCAGGTCGGCAATTATCTTGAATAAATTTAATAATATTAGCTCCTTAACCTTAAACAGTAGACCAAAACAGTTACGTGATCTTGATTACTTGCCTACATATAAACTACCTACAACTGTAAATGTGTATGGCAGGAGAACGTGGGAATATATATTACCTGATGCTCTAAATAAAATTCCCGACTCTGTGCAGTCAAATATTGCCTCTAGTACATATAAAAAATGTAAATCTACCTTAAAAAAATATTATATTACTGGTGACATCCCATCTCAATTCTTTAAGTAGCCAACATAATTTTTTAGTATTTGTTGTGAGCGTGTTTGCTTCCTCCACTTTGTCACATAAACCTTTAAAGGTCTCTAGACAAGGTGTTAAGATTGTATATTATGTAACTAAAATGTATTGAAAAATAAACGAAAAAAAAAAAAAAAATTATAATACCCAAAAGTTACTGTTGGAGGAGCTCGTGGCTAAGTAATAACCGCCGCACGGGTCGATCCATCAGGTTAAGCTAGGCTTGCCGCGGTTGGTCTGGTCTGTGGATGGGTGACCATCTTTACATACCGATACTCCTCCGTGCCTCGGAAAGCACGTTAATCCGTTGGTCCCGGCTGTCATTCGTGGATCTTTGACAGTCGTTACGGGTCGTCAGAAGCCCGAAAGTCTGACAACCAGTCTTACCAAGGGGTATCGTATTACCCAGTAAGTGGGTTGTGGAGGTCAGATAGACAGTCGCTCCATGTAAAATACTGGTATTCAGCTGCATCCGGTTAGACTGGAAGCCGACCCAGCATAGTTGGGAAAAGGCTAGGCAGATTGACCCAACAGTTACTGTTCAACTACAAACTCCAGCCATTTATTTCAATAATCCATTTACAGGCTTTATTAATTGTCAAGGAGTTGGTCAGTCAGAAATATGAAGCTGGTTGCCCATTCCAAAGCGTAGTAGGTTCCTATGCAGATGCGGTTAGTAGGCGTAGTTCGAGGCCGCGCCGTTTGTTTTCTTGAATACATATTATAGAAATTATATTACAGATGAATGAATGAAACGAATGATGAACGTCATCATATATTTTTTTTTATATATTCATTGTCGATTCATGAGTCACCGTGTTGGCTCTCTTTTTTGGATGGAAAATCATCAAATAACTTCTCCCGCTCTTCGTGTCAGACTTCTACTGACTAAAACCCACCCGTGTTCCTTCAGTTGCCTGTGCCAGGGCCACGGTAACTCTTTCGAACCCTGGCGGGACCGTGTTGGCTCTCTGTGTTGGCGATTTCAGACTATTTAACTCAACTACTAGATTTCTTCATTCACCTTTAATTAATGGTCCGGTGAGAGTATTATCATCATCTGCTTAGACATTACCCAACTATGCTGGCGTCGGCTTCTAGTTTAACCGGATGAAGCTGAATACCAGTATTTTACCTGAAGCGACTGCCTATCTGACCTCTACAACCCAGTAACTGGGTAATACAATACCCCTTGGTAAGACTGGTTGTCAGACTTTCGGACTTCTGACGACCCTTAACGATTGTCAAAGTTCCACGAAAAACAGCCGGGACCAACGGCTTAACGTGCTTTCCTAGGCCCGGAGAGGTCTTGGAATGAAAAGATGGTCATCCATCCACGGACCAAACACGGTAAGCGTAGCTTAACCTGATCGATCAAACCGCGCAGCTGTTATCACTTAGCCACAGGTGAGAGTAAATTATGACATTCAAAAACATTACCTTCTTTCTGGGGTAGTTGAGTAAAAAGACATTTTGATGGACTGTTTTGTATTTTGAACATAGCCTTGTTAATAAAACGGTTGAATATATAATATTCAGCACAAAATTAGATACCAGGCTAATTAGTTGGCATCAGCGTAAATTTAGCTACCTAATATTAATATAATGGTGGCCATTTATAATGGCTAGTGTTACTTTTCAAGCTAATGGTAACGTCACACTACACATCAATCGAATGAAAAAGGTACTATCGAGGAAACTTACATCTGACCCATTTGTAAACAAAACCCCGTGCACACGGTGACCACATCAGTTAACAAGCGTTACTATAGCGGCCGAGCGCTGCAAGCAAGAATAGTCCTTACGGTGTATAAATGTATATTTCGTCGATAGTACATAAAAAAAGTCTTGTACTACCGATTATTCTGTTTCGAGCCACAACTGAGCATAGGCACTTGTCCCACCGCCAACTATGAGCGAGAAGCGAGTAGAACTAGAAACGAGTTGGCGAGCAGCGAGTGAACGACGGCGACAAGCGATTACTCGCTGGTATGTTTACGTACCAAGCGTGAGTCTCTCAGCGAGTGCTCTGCCCGCCAAGCGAGCATCGCTGAGCGAGTACTCTCTTTGATAGCTCATGCCGCTGTCAAACGAGTACTCACGTGCAGTGTGAACAGTCAGCGATCTCATCACATCTCTTTTATTTACACGAAATGTATATCTATTGAATGTTTCTTGAGCGAGAAAATAGCCGATAGTTAGTCGCTTCCTTGCATGGGGCAACTGCCTTAAATGAAGTAAAATGCTACTGAGCTAACGACAAAAATCACTAACGTTTAATTTACTTTAACGCCTCAATAAAATAATGCTTCATTGGACTAGTGATCGCAGAATGTTGGGCCACAAAAGGGATGATTGAAAGGCAATTGCATGCAGCTGAGGTGAGAATGCTAAGAGGGATGTGTGGTGTTACGTGAATAGATTGAATAAGAAATGAGTTGATAAGAGCAAGTTTGAAAACGGCACCGGTGACATCGGTTGTCATGGTATGGGCGGAGGAATGTGGAAAATGTCCTGAGGAAAATTTTGAGTATGAAGGTCTGGAATGGTTATAAGAGTAGAGGAAGACCAAAGAAACGATGGATGGACTGTGTGAGAGATGATATGGCTAAAAAGGGGATGACTACCGAGATGACGACTAATAGAGAAGTATCGAAAACAGGGACATGTTGCGCTGACCCCAAATAAATTGGGATAAGGGCAGGAGAATGATGATCGCAAGTAAGTAAGACTGCTGAGCGTGAGGTTCTGGGTTGGATTCACTGGTCAGGTAAACTGTTGTTGAGTTTAGCTATCAGGACCTTCGCAGTAGTAGCCCGGACTTTGGACTTGTGCTCGTTTACGGGTCACACTCTCCATATATGGGACTTCTGGCGAAAACTGGGTTTATTAAACTCCTAGGTGTAGTAATACAGACATGAAGTGAAATAAAATTATAGGGCTACTTTTTTATGGGATTAAATATAATGATCACCATAAAATACTTTGATACCCTAAGCTTTTTGCACTTCAAATTGTATTCAAACACCAAATGTAGTAAATGATCACCAAATCTAGTAAATGATCACCAAATCTTAACGAGCGAATTATTGCGTTAGGTTAGGTTAGGTTTTTTTTTTTATATTTGTTTGATTTGCTTTTAATGTTCTTTCTAGGTTAGGTTAATAATGATTAGTTTGTAGTCTAGGATAGCAAGATGTTAAACATTTTGTTTATAATTTCACAATAAAATTGGAGTTTTAACTTTGGTGATCATTTACTATTTTTGGCAGTATTTTACTTTATTTGGTGGTAAGTTAAACATAAGCCCTTTTTTATTGGTCACAGTCCCATGGTTCACGCAGGCGAGAGACTGATGCTCCCGCCAGACGATCCCGCTTCTCGCACACTAGTACGAAAAAGTCGCCCTATATAATTTTATGTCTATATTTTCGTATTTATGTTGTGTGTTTTGCACTCGACGACACCCTACGTCCGAAGGACCTAGGGCAGTGAAACCTGCTACCAAGTTGCTGGCTAGCTAATCTTATCTCCACGTAAAGAATTATTCTCCAAAAGCGGTGAAAAAAAACATCGTGAGGATAATGACATGCCCTAGAACAGAAAATTCGAAGACATTTGATATCCGCCAACCCGCACTGGGCTTGCGGGGTGGATTAAGAAAGAAAGAAAGACAACATGTTTATTCGGCACATACCATAAGTGCACACAACAACCAAATAGAAAAAAAAATAAAAAAATAACTCTATACAACAAAAAAGCTTAAATTTAGACAGAATAATGTGTCTCACGGCTGATTACGGCCTACCTCTCACAGAGAGTAGCTGTGTCCTAGCAGTGACAACATTATAGACTGACTAGCTTTTGCCCGTGGCTTCGCTCGCGTTTATTTAGAATTTGACAATCAATTCACACTACTTAACACACGAAACTTTAGTAGTGTGTTAGTAACTTAAAGTTTTATATTAATTTATCTAAAAAATGACCAGTTGTAAGATCACCATGAACTAATTCTAATTGACATTTTAAATAATATAATTCAATCATGATTCGTAAGACACGTGGCGCCATCTATTATCATAAGTACGTTATTGTTGTTTTCCTCGGGAACAGTACTTTTTTTTTGGATGAAAGGTATACTATGTCCGTTTCTGTACACGTGACAACGTATATGCAAAATTTCAGGATGATCGGTTCAGTGGTTTAGGCGTGAAAAGGTAACAAACAAACAACTTACATTCGCATTTATAATATTAGTTAGGATTATGTTTATGCTCACCCATAGATATTTAAAAAAAAAACTGTTGTGGAGAGTGGTAGGGACAAATTGGAGTCACTGGATTCTGATACTTTTTTAACTATTGGCCATTTATCTTCTTCTTTCTTATATCTATGTGCTCGCCCCTATGGTTTGTGCCGTGAAAGAACTAAAAAGGGCTAACTAAAACCAAGACTACATTTAGCACAGATTGAAGTTTGCGTCTGTGGCAGTTCAATGACCGTGCAAGTTTACTATGGACTTCGCTATGGAGTGTTGACGACACGGAATTTGGTTCCGATCCGACACCGAGAGTAATTACCTACCATTACTTACCTGAAGTACGTTAGTATAGTACTATTATATACATTCTGTGGTCTCAGACTAAATTAAAAAACCGGCCAAGTGCGTGTCGGCCCACGATGAAGGGTTCCGTATTTGGGATGAACTTATCCCAAGAACAAACTTTGCATTGTAGTTGAAAAACATGTTCTCCCATACATTCCAACTACAAATGTAAGTTTGTACGCACAATATTGAGAGATTTACCATGTTATTTTAAGACCATAGACTTCTTATAGGTTTTCCTGTAATCTACTAACCTAACTATAGAATTTGAGACCCTCACAGTGAGCCCTTTCATTTGATATATCTCAAGGTAAAGTTTGCAAATATTTTTCTTTAATTTTCTTATTTGCCCCCCAAAATTGACCCTCATATTCAAAATTCATTGATTTACATTACACGTCCGTGTTTGAGTCATAGAAATACATACGTGTACCAAATTTCAACTTAATCGGTCCATTAGATTAGAAGCAAATTGGCTGTGACAGACGGACAGACAGACAGACACATGAGAAATCCTATTTTTTTATTTTCGTGATTTCATCAGAGTTGGTCCTATAGTGAAAATTTGGCTACAGATAAAAAAAATTGCCCTTTACAGTAACTTATTCACTACTTCTCGCGGTATGATCCATTCATATTATTATAACGCTTGAACTAAAACTAAACTAAACCTGTAAACATCCCAGTGTTCATACCAGTGAAGCGAATAGTTCATAAAGTCTAGGCTAAGCTGAGATCTTGTCTAGATATGCGATACCGTCAACTGCCAAGCAACTAGTACATACCTATGTGCCTAGGCTACCTACGTACGGTTACCATATCTCAGGATTTCTCCTCAGATATCAGGATTTTTAGTCTCTTGACAGGATTTCGGCCGGATTTTGTAAATCGCAGTATTTTTCTGATTATTAAAATACAGTGGGTTTTTTTTGTTGTTTATTGGAAAGTTACTATAAATCAATAGAAACCATAACATTTTTTTTTAATGACGTAAGTAAATATTACTTGTCTTTTACCCAACGATGTTGGGGTCGGCTTCCAGTCTAACCGGATGCAGCTGAATACCAGTATTTTACATGGAGCGACTGCCTATCTGACCTCCACAACGTAGTTACTGGGTAATACGATACCCCTTGGTAAGACTGGTTGTCAGAATTTCGGGCTTCTGAAGACCCGTAACGACTTTAAAGATTTCCGAATGACAACCGGGATAAACGGCTTAAAGTGCTTTCCGAGGCACGAGGGATCTTAGTATGTAAAGATGGTCACCCATCCACGGACCAACCACGGCTAGCGTAGCTTAAACTGATCGATCGACCCGTGCGGCTGTTATTACTTACCCAAAAACATAATCTAGTTTGTTATTTAGGTTTAACTTTTTCTATCCACAAAGTTGTGAATATCGTTTGTGACAAAACCTCGACTTTTCTATGGAAATCAGGCTTTTTGTTATGACTTTTCAATTTTTTAACTGGTAACCCTAAACCTAGGTAATACCACCCTAGGTATTTAGATTGTGAGATAGAAGAATGGCTAACAATGCAGTGTTTTGAATAAAGTCTTAGGAAGGCGAAGCTAGATTTTGAAGTACGGTAAGTAATCCAGTTGATGTCTCCTGTGAAAAATATTTTCTGTTGTGAAAATCAGATCATTTTGAAAAAAAAATGGTGATTCTTGAGGCCTGTTAGCGGCTCAATGATCAAATAAATTGTTGTTTTTTTCTTTAGTGAATCATCATCATCATTCTCCTGACTATATCCCAATTTATTTAGGGTCGGCGCAACATGTCTTGTTCTTTTCTTCCATACTTTTCTTCTAAGTCGTCATCTCGGTAGTCACACCCTTTCTAGCCATATCATCTTTCAGATAATCCATCCATCGTTTATTTGGTCTTCCCTACTCGTATATTCAGCTCGTATATTCACATACTCAAAACTTTCCTGACGACATATACCTCATTCCTTCATTTGTTTGTTAAATTAATGAAATTAAGAGAATGCGACTAACGAACAAAAACAAATCTGTTGGACAAAAGAAGTGATAACCATTTTTTATTCATCGCTAGCAAAAATGGTTATCATTCAGCATAGGACCTTGAAATATAATGTTAATGATAATAAGTTAGCCAAGGCCATTTTGCAGTCGCGTTCGCGACTGGAGCGAAAATTGGCTCTCGGGTCATTGACCAGAAGGCCAATTCTCGTACCTCAAGTAACGTTCAAATTCAAGTCGCGATCTCATGCCAACGACGGATTATTCTGATCTGTCACCCTGCTTTGTCCCCTTAGAGGAACAGTTCGGAAAAAAAAAATGATCTGTCCCCCTGTTAGCAACGAGAGGACCGTTCGAACTCTATTCACTCCTATCTGGGACAGATAGGAGTGAATAAAGTTGCTAACAGTGGGACAGATCAAACTTTTTTCCGGTCTGTTCCTCTTAGGGGACAAAGCAGGATGACAGATAGGAATATTCCCCAGCGACTATCAAATGTCAAAAATGTAGGTAAACGTTGTATAATTTTTGACAGATTGAGACACATGAGATTGCTAACGTTGTTAAAAATACTGGAATTACCCCTCTGTTTGCCTATAAAAGTATATAACTACGAGAGCGTTACATTTTTTTTTTTTACTTAAAATCACGCTTGTATTTCCGGGGTGGGCAGAGGTGTATTGCAGTACTATATTTTGCCAGAGATAGTGTAAGTATTTTACGCGTCAACCAATTTAAAAAATTACTTGCCCACAGTACTCATACCACAGGTAGGTACAACCTGGGAACCTAGGTAACACAAAAAGGATACCTGTTTCAGTAAGATGAGTGACAGTCGGCTCGCTGTTAGCTCAGGTTTAAAGCTACGCATTTTCGCTATCCTTCAGAATATTTATTTTAACATGATTAAGATAAATATTGAGTAGGTGTGGCAAATGAGGCTCGTTGCCTAATCTACTAATAATTATTATTATTTTCGCACAGACGTAATTAATATAAATTAAGATCTGATGAGCTTGTTTTAGTGACCTATGGATAAATACTATCTAGGTACCTTCCTACCTACTTAGGTACCTATCTAGGTTACACGCCTTATGAACAATTTTGTTTGTTTCAATAGGAGTTAGGTACCTACTCCTATTGAAACTAACAATTTTTTTTCTTCTTTATGTTTGTTTACCTATAATACTGCCGTCATGAGGAAAAGAGACGTATCTGACATTTTTTTCGAAATAGAGTTATTTATATACATATTCGGAATCAGCAAAAAAAGATACACCTAACAGTATTTTTATATTGGCGTAAACTCAACGAAACCTATTATTTCTTACTATTTAAAGACGCATCTGCCTTTGTATTTTGTATTTTATACAGGACAAAATATTTTTATTCTCCATTTCAATAGTTCTGTAGATACGTCCTTTTTCATTACGGGCGGCGGCAGAATAATATGGTTTCATTTAATGTCTGTATCGTCAGATCCAATTAAAAAAATAAAAACATGTTTATGCATTCAATGTTTGTCTGTGGATATTTCCACATTTTAATTAAATTTTTACTAGTGTCGTAAAATATTGTTTTATTGTCTATCCGATTCTGATTCATACCTATTCGTAATAATAATAATAGGTGGCTGTAGTCATCAGCTGCCAGTGCCGGCCATCCGGCGGGCGCCATCGCCATGCCAGTATGAATCAAGCAAAGGAAACGAGTTATTCTGCCTAGTTATAGATTGTTTTAAAAACCTGTTTTGAAAGGAGCAAAAATTGGATTTTATAAATACAAACCGTCGCTTTACTTAGGTACTTGTAGTTAATACTGAATTGTTAAATGCATGATTGACTTAATTTAATCAAAGCTAATTTCCGTAATTTTTAAGTGCCTTATTTTACACTTTCGGCTAAATCTCTGAAGGAAGTCTGTTTCACATTTTTTTAATTAAAAGTTTTATTGACCAATTACAGCCGACTCCTGGTGATTTCACCCTAATTTACTTTTTTGTTACTCTGTGGAACACTCAATGTAGCCTGTTGCCGTTCTTAGAAATTTTAATCATTGGTTGGTACCGACAATTATTTTAATAAACAAAGGCGTTTTATCGCCCTTATCTTAAAGAAACGTAATTTCTAAATGGCCAAGCATTCCGTACACATTTCTGACGGCAAACAATAAAATATAGAACAAAAGATTACTTATTCAGCTTAGGTATTCATAACAACGGCAGCGATCCAATTACAAAAGAGACTTACCTTTTTTATCGCCCTTAAATGAAATTCCTCTGCATATCTTTTCTAAGAAAAAACTAAGTAAGTTCACTCGTACTCGCCACACATAATTTTACCAATACATCCACAATGCGACACAGTTGGTACACAATTTCTTGTCACGAGATGAATCACCGAAGAATGCACTCGTTTTTACACTAAAACTACCACAATAAATCACTCAAACACTTAAAACATCACTTTTTCGATTAAAATTCGTTATTCGGATCGATTTTGCGTTATTTATCGACTATATTTAACACAAGATAAAAAGTTTTCGACGATAACAGCGCGCGAGGCAACGACGCGACGTAACACGCTGTCTTTAACTGCACGACTGACATAGAAGTATAACCTAACAAAATCGAAGGAGGCGACGCGCGTGTATACGACTAACAAACTGTTGCTCTCCGTAACTCGGCCAGGTTGCCGCGGCGATTACTATAAACAAAAGTCGAAAAACTTTACTTGCCGAGTTGTTGTAACGTTACAATTCTCTGCTATTAGGTCTGTTTTGGGTTTTGTTGTTAAATTACGGAGTGAGTGCGTGTTAAAACCCGATTTTGTCCGTCAATAAACGGTTTGTTTTTGTTTAAGTCACGAACAGCGAGCGCATTAGGCCCCGCGCGCTGCGCTCTGCGTTTGCCTTGAAGTTCGCGTAATTCGCCTTGCACAGGGCGCACAGAAAGTGTTATCAACTTCACTTCGTGCGCTAGAGAGGGGACAATACTTACCTGCGTAACCGGATTTTTGCCGAGGTTTTTTTTTTCAATAAAAATCAACAGCGATCTTTTATATAGAGCAGCTGATACATTTTGTTTAATGCTCAAGATACTTATAGAAGATTAGGTTTAAAGAACAGAAAAAAAAACGAAATAAAAAAAGAAGATTATTTTATTCTTCTTTATGATATTGCTAGGACCAATAAGTGGGTGTTAGTACCTATTGTAAAATTGTAATTTTATAAGACGGGGTGCGATAATGACTGATATGATACTTATTATGAGTATTAAATAAAAAAAATGTTTTGTTGTTTTAAATGTTTTCTAATACAAAAGCAGTACCTACTTATTAAGACCTACAGAGTTGTGAGTTGTCAGTAAGTATTTTCTACGTGCTAGGTAAGTAGGTAATGACATAGAATACATACTAGTTCAAGTGAAATAATGATAATAATATACCTACTAAAGTACCAACCTAGTACCTACCTAGTTTTTTCAACCTGTATTGTCCCACAGCTGGGCAAATGTCCCCACAGCTTTCCACTCTTCCCTGTGTGTTGCCTTCTCCGGCCAATCTCCCATAACGCCTGTGAGTCATCACGCCAGCGTTTCCTCGGCCTCCTTCGGCGACGACGCCTGTCTTCTGGGTCCCACTGCGTGACGACTCCAGCCCATCTGTCCCGATGCATCCTACATACATGGCCCGCCCAATCACACTTCAGCCTAGCAGACTTGTTGCCCACGCCCTTTGGCAAACCTTGAGTTTGGACTTTTGAGACTCGGTTATGGGCCTTTGAGCACCGTATGTTAGGACGGGCAGAATGCTATGTCAATGAGTTTGCGCTAGTACGTAGTACAAAGATATTTTTTTTTCCCCTAAATACCTACTTATTTTAAAATAATACTGACAACTCGGTAGGTATTAATATTATGTAGTACTTTTGTAGGTAGTATTATGTAACTAATACTTTAGTACTTCCAAAAACATGAAGAGACTTAAAAATATTGGATCCATAAATAAATAGACCAGTTCATGCCACTTAATAGAAGCTCTATTAAAATGAGGTAAGTTCTTAGGTAAGTACCTGTTCGTTGTTCATTATAAAGCTTATAATAAATGAACATTGAATATTTAGGTATAATCCCTATTAAACGAGAAATATTTGTATTGTTAATATTTGTTTTAAATTAAATTTAATGTTTGTGTTGCGTAATGTATTAAGATATATTGCGCAGTGTTGTATAGAATATTTGTTTTTTTTTTTAACTGAACAGACAGCTGTGCCGCTGGGGAGTTTGTTGCGCCACTTCTTCTCCTCAGCTAAAGCACTAGGAAGTGGTGAAGGGCGGGCGTTTTGGAGGACTGTCTTATGTAATTTTGATGTTCGAAAAGTGTTGATTCTCAGCCTAGTTTGAATAAATGACTTTTGATTTCAATTTTGATTTTGATACACATATTATCTTATATTATATTATATTATTAATCACGTTATCGAAAACCGCTCTAACAATTTCGATGAAATTTCCAATATGGGGTTTACGGGGGCGAAAAATCGATCTAGCTAGGTCTCATATCGGGAACAAAAAAAAAAGCAATATTTGTAATCACGTTCTCGAAAACGGCTATAACGATTTCGATGAAAGTTGCAATGGCGGGGTTTACGGGGCGAAAAATCGATGTAGCTAGGCCTCATATCTGGGAAAAAATGTGTTTTCTCTTATTAATAGGTTGTTTTGATCTAGATTTTATATGTATTTAGGTACTACATGTACACCTTTTCTAAAGAAACCTGCTCAAAGGTCAATTGATTTATTTAATTCATTACATCAGTGATTACACCAAACCAAAACTAACAAGCACCTAAGTACTTCGCTGTCATATTAAAACAACGTTGTGTGTGTGATGATGACAGACGTAGGGGCCCGTGGCTAAGTAATAATAGCCGCACAGGTCGATCAATCAGGCCGTGATGGGTGACCATCTGTAATTACCAAGACTCCTCCGTTCCTCGGAAAGCACGTTAAGCCGTTGGTCCCGGCTGTCATTCTTGGATCTTTGACAGTCTTTACGGGTCGACAGAAGCCCAAAAGTCTGACAAACAGTCTTAAAGCGATACCAAAATAAATTGGAGGCTTTTTCGTAATCATTTATTTCGCGCTATTATTACAGCATGTATGGATTTAATTTTTGCATATATGTTTATTAACTACTTGATTAATACTCTGACTGAAAACTAAATTGGGCTTTATTTCCTCGATAGAATTTAATTCCGAAAAGACCTCTACTTTTATATACTTTTTCTGTAATTCTAAAATCCTAAGTAATTTCACTGCAAAATTGCATTCAAAATGTGCGTATTAGTAATTGAAAACTCTGGCTGAAAATATGTTTCATAAACAATTTTTATTTTCGTTTGGCGCTTTTATTTTGGTTCCAGTGCATTGTTGCGCTGTTCGTTATTCGCATGTGGAAGTAATTGAATCTCTCACTTTCTTATTCCTGCCCAGTTCGTCTTTTACGTATCACCTTAACAAGGGTATTGTGTTACTCGGTACTGGGTTGTGGAAGGCGACCCCAACATGGTTGGGAAAAGGCTAGACAGATTGATTGGTGCATTAAAATAGCCTCCACGAGGGATGATACTGTCAAACCCAGGACTGGCAACCAGTCTTAACAAAGGGTATCATGTTACCCATTAACTGGGTTGTTTAGGTCAGATAGGCAGTCGCTCCATGTAAAATACTGATGACTGACTGATGATGAGGATGACTCTCGTAATGGGATTTTTGCAAGTGATTGGTATTTTATTTATGTACCTAGGTATGTACCTCCACTACTTTGAGGCCCAGAAGTACAATCAAAAAAGCTGTAAAATGGGATATCAAATCAAATATCGGAAACCGTCATCAGCTTGGGTCCATTACTTTAGTGAGCAAGAGACCTGTGACAGGCTGACATGTAACGTGAGGCGCGGGGTTACCATCCGTCCGGGTTTCTCCGGATTTATCCTAGTTTAGGCTCGGACTACAAGCATCTGGAATGTCTCCGGTCCGAGAAAAATCCAATTTCGGCATGCTATCGACTACACGCGGCCCGTTAGAATCCGGAGAGAAATTGTCTCAGTCGGGCGCTAGCATTTGTGCTGAATAGTCGCTACCTACTTTTTTCAAATGAAAACTTTAAGTTGAAGTTTTGTGTTTAGCTGTGGCCGTTAATAAAAAAAAGGAGCACCAAAACAAAGGAAAGCCAAAAGAACTGAGTTTTTCACGTAGACCGCATAACGGAAGGTGTATTCCACAAATCATATCCGGTTCTTTCCTGATAAATTCTACGAATACTACAGAATGTCAGTGAATTCATTTCATGAGCTAAAATATCTCCTGGCAGACAGGATTCAAACCTTCAAAAATAAAATAAACCAGTCCTCGCACTGGCGCGTGATTCGTCCGGAAACGCCCGGAACGAACGTTGTCGGAGTCGTGTGGTGAGCTCCATACAATTACATACTGTACATTGAAAGGCCCCGCCCCTTGTGCCGAAAAATAATGGACCGGGTGGCCGGAGAAAATCAGAGTACGTTCAGGTTGCTTCCGGGTGAAATTCGGGATCGGATGGCCCCTGATCCTATGTAGTCAATGCAGGAACAATTCGAATGATTGCTTGAAAGACAGAATGAATCCGTGCTTGTCCGGGGCCGTTTTTTCTCCAACTGGAGAGATTCCGGATACTTGTAGTCCGAGCCTTAGAGGGCGTCCGGGAAGCGTCCGGGCGGGGTTTCATTTGTAGTCCGGGTTTTAGGCTGATGAGTACATCTACCGAAAATACGCGGCCGAAAATAAGCTAAACTAATGCTTGTGAAAACACTAAGGCGAAAGCGTCAGGGTAGCCCAGGAAATTCAAATTTTCTTATGTTTTTTTGAAATTTACAAGTCAGTATTAGATTGTACGTTGATCAAAATGTAATTCGCGGCCGTAACGAATATGTATTTACATAATTATAATAATGAAAGTGATCAATACTACTATTTAACACCAGGTAATCCTAATGAAGGACTATTTCATGAAATCTTGACATTTGAGGATATTATACTAACTTAAGGATTTGTATTACTTATTCTAATGATTATAATTCCGTAAATACATATTTGTTACGGCCGCGATTCATACTTTATTTAACATACCATTTAATACTGACTTGCAAATAGCAAAAAAACGTAAGAAAATTTGAATTTCGCGGGCTACCCTGATGCTTCCCCCTTAAGAAGATTCGATTAGTTTCTTTAGTTAGAAGACTAAAAGAATTGTCTTGAAGAATTAGGTTTAAAATTGTTTGCAAAAAAAAAAAAAAGTTGATTTATAACAATAAAAACTATTTTTTATTATTTTACTGAGTAACTTAATAAAAAAAACACTGTTAATAAGTGCGGGTTTAAAGCTCCAAAATCCGAAGTTTTCACACTTCTTGGAACATTTTAGAGATGGCCACCTTAGCGCGACGAGTGGTGCCTCAGTGTCGCACGCGATTCGCGTCGCATGTCGCGCCTGTTTGAAAGAGCCTTAAATGTGTTTAAGTTTCTTGTAATTAAGTCAGATAGAGCCTATAAATACAACTTAAACTAAATTTAATTCTGTTCCATTTTTACCTAAACCGCTATTGCAAAAAGCTTTTCAAATTTATATCACAACATTAAAATAAGAAAAAATGCGAACCGAATTTGCGTTTTGTAAACTTTTTTTCTAAACTTTAACCATCATTCTATAAAACCGTGAAGGCTGACCCAGAATATGACGAAACAGCCTATTACTAAATGACTTCTTTTGGCATAGAGGCGAATTAGTTTGAATGCGTCTTGACCGAATATTTACCTCTTAAAACTTAGCCATCACCATGCATTCACCATGCATTCACAAATCGACTTAATATTACTGCAGCAAATAATAATCTAGACTATACTTACCAATTTTCAAATAACTCCGTTGCAAAGAGTAGGTAATATCAGTATAAGTATCCTATATAGTCTCAATGAAGGCTCCTACAGAAGACGAACGATTCGCGTCGCGTGTTGCGCCTGTTTGAAGGAGCCTTAATTCCCCTTTTACATTCTGCTCACTTCCACGGCAGTGAGCAGTGGGCTTAGCATGACCACTTGTCTATCTCTACGAAGAGTAAACAAGCTTTTTTCTATACAAAGTGACATTTCGTTTCTCCGTTTTTGACATCGCACCGTAGAAATCCTTCTACAATTTGTCAATTTGTCTTTCGTTTCTACCGATCTTTGTCCTTTTTAGGGTTCCGTAGTCAACTAGGAACTCTTATAGTTTTGCCATGTCTGTCTGTCCGTCCGTCTGTCCGTCCTCGCTTAATCTCTGTGACCGTTAGCACTAGAAAGCTGAAATTTGGTACCAATATGTATATCAATCACGCCGACAAAGTGGTAAAATAAAAATTGGAAAAAAAATGTTTTATTAGGGTAGCCCCCCTATATGTAATTTATGTAAAGTGGGAAGTGATTTTTTTTTTAATTTCAACCCTAACGTGTGATATATTGTTGGAAAGGTATTTAAAAATGAATAGGGGTTTACTAAAATATTTTTTTGATAATGTCAATAATTTCGGAAATAATCGCTCCAAAAGTAAAAAACAATGTGTCCCCCCCTCTAACTTTTGAACCATAAGTTTAGAAAATATGAAAAAAATCTGAAAAGTAGAACTTTATAAGGACTTTCTATGAAAATCATTTTGAACTTGATTGAAACAACAGTTTTTGTACAAAAAAGACAAAAAGTTGTACAAAATAATTTCTGGACTAAGTTTGTAGTACCTATAATCGTATATGCAAGCATTTTTTTTAACTTCGGTTACATATTTTATTATCCTGGATAATAACATAATGGACACCCACCTTTAAACTCATAAGTGGGAACACTATTGTGACGGACGGGAAACTACGGAACCCTACACTGAGCGTGGCCCGACACGCTCTTGGCCGGTTTTTTATAAGCAGACTAATTCGGAAGAAAGTTGTCTAGGGTAGTGAAGACAATTTGATTTTGTAATCGCCATGCTAAAGACCGTAGAAAATTTTTTACTCGACGGCCGCAAAGTACGAACGGTTATCTACAAAATCATTTTTTTTCGTTTCTTTTGCTTATATCTCGAAAACGATGTGTCCTATCGCAAAAACCACGAACATTTTATTCATAATAATAATTTTTCATATTTTCCATACAAAAAGTGAAAAATTCCATATAAAACACGTTGAGAATCGCATCTTCTCCGGCGCTACGGGCGCGACTCCGCAGTTGTATATAGCAATATGCGTGACGTAATATTTGTAAAAATTGGGAATTAAACAGAAAAAAAAATACAATGAAAAAACAAACAATTCTGAGTCGAATTATGTAAAAAAGTGAATTTCGTAAAAGTGCAGTTGACTCTTTCTACTTTGTTGCCGTCGTACTGTCTACACGGTAACGTCATTTTTGTCTACTCTTCCGTCGACAAGACGCTTCTCTACGGTCCTCGTGCTAAGCCTGCAGGAAAGCAGGTAAGTAGGCAGAGAAGTGGGCAGGACGTATGTAAACACGATACTTCTCATGCTGCTGCTCGCTACTCGTGCTGCTTGACGCGCCCCAAATGAGCGGTTTTTTGTAAGGAAGTCAAAAGACGGGTATATTTACATTCAGCTCCGTCGCTCACTTCTCGCCGAATTATAATTATGTTAGTTGATATTATAACGATGGATAGATAACATCTTCTACGACGACGAATTTTCTTTTTTTGAATTTGATATCTTTTTAAATTATTGCAAGAAGACAGCGCGGACGCTGTAATTATTTCGACGTCTGCCATTCCCGAAAGTCGAAAGCGATGTGAGTGGTATGGTAGGGCAGTATGCTACACATTTCTCTCGATCCTGCTACGGGAATATTTAGGGAATTATGGCCGGCAGCCCGAAGAGTAGCGGCAGGGGCAGAATGTAAGTGAGGCATCCGCTTTACACAAAACACGATGTAAAGTGGGTTGTATTTTATTTTCATTATGTTCTATTATTTTAATTAGCCGCAAGGGTCGATCGAAGGTTAAGCTACACTTGACCATCTAGGTATTACATAAGTTAAGGTAGATATTATCCCTCCGTACCTCGGAAAGCACGTTAAGTAAGCCGGTGGTCCCTGTAATTATTCGTCGATCAGATCTTTGACAATCGTTACGGGCAGCCAGAAGCTCAAAAATCTGACAACGAGTCTTACCAAGGGATATCGTGTTATCCAGTAACTGGGTTGTGGAGGTCAGATAGGCAATCACTCCAAGTACCGTATTCAGCTACATCCGGTTAGACTGGAAGCCGACCCCAACATAGTTGGGAAAAGCCTAGGCAGATTGCATATCGACTATACTTCGTATCAATTATACGAAATACGATGTAAAGAAGATTGTATTTTGTTTTCTTTTGATCCAGGATGAAAAGTAGTATAGGTCATTCTCTAGGACTACCCATGTGCCAAATTTCATCCAAATCCGTTCAGCCGCTTTAGCGTGAAAGCGTAACAAACTCACTTTCGCATTTATAATATTAGTTAGGATTACTTTGATTAAGAAAACTTGGCTAACGGAATTTACATAAAGTTAATACTAATGCTTTATGATGAAACGCAAATTAGCTGTGTTAATGAAGATCTTAATTAGTATACGATTGACTTTAACTCTTAAACTAGACATGTGACCATAGAATACTCAGGCCATTTCTTGTCTTCCATTTAATATAGTAAGTCTACGCCCTTGTCTTTCATTATCTAGAGTTTTAATATCAATGACGCCCAGAAAGTCAAGAGGTAAATTTAGGGCTAGTTAGAGTTGACCTTAAAGGTCGCCCATCTTCTGCCTGGAAACAGGGCCGATTACGATTAAGATAATTTATACTGACTACAAGACTTGAAATTGATGACAGCGTTTGGTTCGCGCAACACCCACATGCTTTTTCGCTTATTACAATTAAAATATGTCTAGAGGAATCATGCGGATATTACTAGCTTCCGCCTGCTACTTCGCCCGCGTAGTATGTCCTGATAAAAAGTAGCCAATTTCCTTTTCCAGATCATGGCCGGCCGTGTGCCAATTTCATCCGAATCCGTTCAGCCGTTTTATCTGTCAGCACGGAATCGCATTTTTTCTTGCTCTATCCTTTTCTATCTCTAAGGATCGTCATTTGCTAGAGCGAGAAAGATAAGTGCGTGCGGCGGAATGCGAACGCACCGCCGATTCCGCCGCGCGCACTTATCGTTCTCGCTCTAGCAAACGACAATCCTGAGAGATAGAAAAGGATAGGAAAGGGTCCTAATTACACTAACATATTATTCAAAACTGATTTATGGAAATAAAACAATAGACAATGTATTGATAAACAAACAATTAGTTATGTTATGTTTCTAAACTAATAATAAGAAATTCAATACAACAACATGAATAATAGAATACATCTGTATACAAGCAAACTGGGAGATGAACATCAGTCTAGAGTCTAGACTAATATTATATAGAGGTAAAATTTGTGTTTGTTTATATAAATAATAACTCCCTGATCCGATTACGAAAATTCTTTCACTAATGGGAAGCTACAATATTGCCGAGTCTCAAAGAATAACAAGAAATATAACTCGGACGAAGTCGGGGGAACAATCGATTTTAATATAAAAGCAAAAAATCAGCTCGGACTGGCCTAACTTTTTACAATTAATTATAACTAACCTAAGTATTTCTACTTCAGAACATCCTTCGTCATGTCACTAATTTAAAAGTAAACCCATTAAACACTCTGATTTTAAATATGCTAGACTAAAATGACATAACATAATATATCATGACCAAAATTACAAATAAAAACTTTTTAGCAAAAAATAAAACCGACTTCCAAAACAAAACACTACAAAGTGAAAAATAACTTTAATTTCGGTAGTCGGTGTCTTGGGTTTTGTATTTTCGTTTTTTTCCACCGACTTCCGAAATTTAAGTTATTTTTCACTTTGTAGTGTTTTTTTTTGAAGTCGGTTTTATTTTTTTGCTAAAAAGTTTTTATTTTTCACTTTTTAGTTGTGGAACCTACCCCACACTAATTTGAATACATAATTGAGCACAATAATTGTAGATATAGCCATGTAAATTACAGTGATAGGAACTTATTAAAACATCATCACATCATCCACATAAAATAAGTGGGAAATATACGCATTATTGAAGCCAACTCAAAAACTCCGCCAGCAAAGTTAATAAAATTTATATGGGACCACCTCGGAAGCCTTTCAAACAAAAATAGAATTTTCCAAATCGGCCAATCCGTCTTTGAGTAATCGCGTAACAAACATTAAAAAAAAAACATACTGACGAATTGCGAACCTCCTCCTTTTTTAACGGACTTGAAACGGTTTTTGGCCAAGCAAATTAAAAATCAGAATAAAATACTTTTGAAAGTTCTCTTTATCACCGTCAACCTAGATACTAAGCTGAGAGAACATGCAAAGCTGTGACCTGGTAGTAGGCCGTTGATTGCAATTAACTGTAATTATTAATTAATTTGTACTATTAATATTATGTACTATTTGAGAGATGAGCAATTGCTGTTCATTACAGGATGTATCCGCCAAATACGTATTAGTAGGTGTATAAATATAATTTCAGTAATTAGTACAATATTACATTGTTTATTAAGACGGATATGTGGTGTTACGCGAATAGATAGAAAAAGAAATGAATATAATAAACAAGAGGAAGTCTGAAAGTGACACCGGCGACTGAACAGTTGTGTGGAAATTGGTTGTCATGGTATGGACATGTGATGCTGAGGAATGAGGAAACGGCAATTATCATTGACTCATTCACTGTGGCGGTAATATAGAGGCCCGTGGTTATTTGATAATAAAGGTTGATGCGATGCGGAGGATTGAAGAAAATATCGTCAGGAAAGTTTTGAGTATGAATCTGAATGGCTTTACGAGTAGGGGGAGGCCAAAGAAACCATGGATGGACTGCGTGAAAGATGATATGGGTAGAAAGGGAGTGACTATCGAGATGACTACTAATAGAAAAGTATGGAAGAAAAAGACATGTTGCGACGACCCCAAATAAATTGGGACAAGGTCAGGAGAATGATAATGATTATATTGTTTACTGCGGCTGCAGTTTCCAGGACACTTCCATCTTCGTTCCCCATTATTATTTTTATGTTATAGAAACAAGAGAAGGTAGTATGAATCTGTAACTGAGTGATTAAATTATTGCCGCCACATAGTGTGAAATATGTCGTATCTAGCGTCACTTTATTTAATACGTCATGTTTAATTTTATCTCGTAGCATAGTTAATATATTAAACTGGAACTTTTTTTGGACATACTGAAGGGTATCAGCTAAGCACTTGTATAAAAGACTGTTTTTTTAATAAATAAAATTATACTAATTTATTTTCTACCGTTAATTGCGCAATAACGGCAGAAAATAAACAAAAAAATAAAAAGTACACATATAATTATTTGAAAATGTTTTTTTTTAGAAACTATCATCTTTATATATATCATTATACAGGGTTATTATTAAAACACCAGCAACCTCTTAAGAGGTTATTGTACTCATCATTATGAACAACTTTTACTATGGGACCAAATCTGAAAAGTAACATAGTTTGAAAATCCCTTGCCCAATGGAACAAACACACTCAAAGTTCAGACATTTTTGGCTCCAGATTACGCAAAAATAATGGAATTTTGGAATTTCTAAGTAATATATGACGGCGCGTGATGATTTAGTCGATTTATTGTAACACTTTTTGAAAGTTGTAATCAAGTATTTTTACTCTTAGAATTTATTTCTTTAGTGGTATTTTTTTTTAATTTAGAGCGGGTAACACCAAATGGGGTTGTGAGTGTCATGGCGGCAGTGGCGATTACTTTTTGATGGATCGTCACGCGGTGCACACTCACAAATCCATTGGCTCTAAATGCAAGTTTAACAATTATTTGCCTTAATCATTGTAATAATTATTTTTTATGGTCAAGTTTTGTTTTTATGTTTGTCAAGTGAGTAAATTAAGTGCGTTAATTTGAGAGTATTATTTTTCAAACACCTACACGTCCATACCCATGATGGAGGATCAACAGATGACGGAGCAGCAGCGACCCGTTGTGTCTCAGCCGCTCGAGCATCCGTCATATATATTATATGTATATGCCTTTTGCACTAACTCTTCAAATATAATTTGACACATCCTTGGTGCCTGGCAGAAAATTATTACACATCACAATAGCGTAATTTAGTAACTATCCTCAAATATAATTTTTATTCTCCATTTCTGACTTTTTAACCGTTTTTGAGGCTCGTAAATTTCGGTTTTTACCTACAAACACAATGCCGATATTTATTTGCTCAGGTAGACAGATTCTAAGATATTTGTGTAATTCCGAGAGGTGCCTATCTACCGCATGGCAACAGCTAAACGGCTAACATATGTCACAACGTCACACACCCTAATTAGTCAGCCATGTTTGATTTTGAGCTTACGTACGCAAATACCTGAAAGGGTGAGATTTCCGATACTACTCTGGTTACAATTAATTGTTCTGGGACACACCCGGAGTGTTTGAGCATCTGATCTAAGAAATGCTAGCGCTAGCAAGGGACGCGTACAGATAACCGTGTGTTACTTATTATTTAAAAAAAGAGGCTGAAGATGCGTCATGCACAGTATCTTTGCCAAGATGAGGTCCTGATTCGATCTTAATTATTTTCAACAGAAGATATTGTGTCAAAATAAATTAAAAACTTTGAAATCGTTCCAAAACATTTTATTACACTACTCTTGTGAAATTTTGACGATCGTTTTCGGTTTTGATTTGCACATGCACATCACTAATAGGTACTCCATTTGAAATAAGAATAGACGTAATAATAAACGTTTTTTTTTACAATCAATTCAACCGATTTTGAATACTATTGCATTGGTGTCATGACAAATGGCAGCTGCAGTAAAAAGTTGGTAATGTAACCACGTTTTTGCTTTTAATCATCATCATACCTACTGAACAGAAGTCATCCTTATACCTACTGAACAGAAGTCAAATCGTGTGAACGGACTATAAAAATATTTTATTAAATGTCTAATTTTATTCACGTTTTAATTATTTAAGAGATAGGTAATTTTACTTCTTCCTTTCCGTCTTTCCTTTCCTTCTTCTTCTTCTAGTAGGTAAATACTAAGTTCATTATGATATTCAGAGAGGCCCATTGAACAATCTCATTATTCTTCAGTTCTCACAATTCAAAAGAAATCAGTCAAGAAATCAGTCAGTCCTCAGAACATAGCGTCGGTAATGTATTCTGTCCCATGACTTCTAACTCGCTATAAAACTGATTTATTTGATATTTCTCTTACGAGTTATATACATTCCTATGTCATCAAGGAAATTGATGAGATTGCCACCGCCAAAAATATGTGGTAAGTTCTTGTGTTAAAGTTGAGGGTTCTGTATAAGTTACAGACAGAATTCAATGAAATACGGATTTCTTGCTAATTATGCGTATTTCTGACTGCGAAACAATTTGGTTGGTAGAAACTAAATTAAAATACTAGGAATTTCTTTTAATCTATTTATAAAAATCATATCCCTTGACTAAAGTCACAGGCACTCATAGGGGTGACGACACATTTCCACGAAAAACAGACACGGATGACAGAAACGTGAACAAAGCCAAAGCTACAAGGGTTTCTTAGCTGTCGACCACGGAACCCTAAAACCGGCGACAAAATGTAAAACAAGACTTTAAATTCGCGTCTCGTACGGGGTAGCCCGTTTCCGCCATTTTGAGAATGAGAAAAAGTGATTTATGTACCGAGAGAAGGTTTAAAATTGTATTCACAAAAGTAGCAGTTACCTATTGAATGAAATTTTATTTTTGGCACTGATATTTTTATTTTGGGAAGTCTGGTTTCGAAGACTTTGAATTCTTTATGTAGGTAGAATACTTACCCAATGAATGATAGCGTGCTAAGACAAGGTTGAGGCGTCGTCCTGGTTGGCTACGATCGTACGAGCAAACGATGCGATTTCGTCGCACGACGAGATTAATTAAACACACCCATTTCTTTAATGTGCTAATTGAAGCTGGCAAGACATCGCGCGAGCACAGGAAATGCTTATTAACGATTATACGATGGGTTTGATCGACTAATCGTGCAATTAAAGCTACTAGTCTCCTTTGAGTGTCCTAATTGGTCAAGCCGCGCGACACAGCGCGAATAAACAGTGCATCTCTGTATATTGTTGAAACGGCGCCGTTGCGGTGATGGCAAGGCGGTATCGCGTGATACTAATCGCGCGAGCTATTAGGTCACCTGTTGGACCATCGCACGATCATTTTCAACTCGCGACGAAATCGCAACGTTATCTCGTACGATCGTTAGGGCCAATTAGGGCGACGCCTACGATGGGTACCATATTGACTGATTCATGTCTCTGGTTGCAAAGTTTAACTTGGGGTTTATTTAGGGTTGCCATCTCTAAAATCTGCTAACCAAGACAAGAAGTGTGAAAACCCTGGATTTTAGAGCTTTAAACCCGGACATGTCAACAGTGTTTTTTTAAAGTTACTCAGTTAAAGTTAAAATAACTCTAATTGTTATAAAAAAAATCAATTTTTGTTTGTTTTCAAACAATTTTAAACTTTTAGTGTTCTATAGAAACTAAACGTTTAAGTTTTAGCTTAGTAATTAGCTTAGATTTTTTTTTAATTTTTTTTATTTGATATGGTTTTGCTCTTGACTCTAGTCTAGGTCAGAGGTGACAGAGACAAAGTCGACGATGGAGTGAGCTTACCCAGAAGAAGCCTGTTCACTCTCACTTTGACTTTATTTTCGGTCGCGTATTTTCGGTTGATGTATAATTAGGCCTTCAAATGAAACCCCGCCCGGACGTTCCCCGGACGCCCTCTAAACACTAGGATAAATCCGGGGAAACACGGACGGATGGCAACCCTAGGTTTACTTGAAGTAATGCGTCTGAAAACTACTTAGTTTTTAATGTATTTACATAATTACATGCCGAAGTAGAGACATATTATTATAAAGTAGTCTTCTTTATTTATTTTCTAGAAAAACTAGTATTCTCCCTATTCTCACATATGGTGCTCCAACATGGTCTTTGACACTTCATCAGAGGTCCAACTTCGGGGTTTGCCAGCGAGCTATGGAGCGCAGTATCCTGGGGGTTTGAATTTCGGATGGTATTAGGAACACAGCACTGCGCGCCAAAACGAAGATCACGGACGTTACCCAGAAAGCCTGGGCACTGGGGACTGGGGACTGGGCCGGACATGTCAAATGACAAATGGATTAAGGGAACCACTGGTTGGGGGTAACACAAAACGCATGACGACATCGCTGCAGGCCTAGACGAAGATGGCGGGACGAATGAGGCTTTTGCTCTGCAGACAGTGAGATAATACCGGGTAGGTAGATTAGATTAGATTAGATAGAAAACCTTATAGTCTTACCTCCTAATTGTAATCGTACCAACCTGTACGAAAAAAGTTCATACATAACTGATGCCCGATTTCTGTGGTTTTTAAATGGATCGAGTTTATCCATTCGGTAGTGATTATTGGTTCGATATCAGTTTCTGAACACGTTTAAAAGTCGAGTGAATTACTATCGAGTTGTTATCTTTTTTTATTTTTTTGGGTGGAAAATTAATGAAATTATCAAATGGCTTCTCCCGATCTGGGCGGAGCGGAAGGGCGTATCAGACTTCTACTGACTAAAACCCACCCATGTTCCTTCCTTCCTGTGCCAGGGCCACGATAACTCTTTCAAACAACCCGCAACTCTGGCAGGCTTCGGCCCTAGCGGACCCCAGCTAGTGCTGACATCTCTTTGAGGCGCGCGTGGAACACAACGCGCCGTCGACCCGGGCCTGGTCCTTACCGGACGGCGAGCTATCCATTGCTCGCCGTCCGCAAGACCGCGCCTACGGTGGCCGGGAATCCCCGACGCCCAGGGCGTCTCCTACGGACACTAGGGGCGTGAGGGCGCAAAGGAGCAATCTTTGCGCCCTCACGCGTTCCGCCTCCTCCGTCACGAGCATTACTGTTGCACCATGCACCACCATTCACTTTCGCTCGTACCATGGCCTGGACCAGGGCTGGACGCGAAAGCTGGGCAGACCTCCACCGTGTCCTCCGGGCGATCCACACAATCGAGGGGTTATCTGAGGACCTCAAAACCGACTTATGGAAGGTATTCGCTTATCTATACTTCTATACTAATGCTAATAATTATAATATTATAAAGAGGAAAGACTTGTATTTTTGTATGTTTGCAACGAATAAACTCAAAACCTGTTCCGATTACAAAAAATCTTTCACCATTAGAATGCTACGTTATCCTTGAGTAACATAAGCTATATTTATTAGTAGGCAAAATTAGGGATCCCTACTAAAACTTCGATAATGAAAAATCGCGTTGGAAAGAAATACCTCTGTAACCTTACAAAAAGTACTAGGATTGCATGACTTCAAGATAGTAGGTATATCAATTCAAGACGCGACACGTGCACAATTACTGAGCAGTAAACGTAACAAAAAGTATGAATTAACGATTGAGAGTTTAAACTCCCTTTAAGAATTCTTTAGAAACCGGGCATGAATCCTTCAAGGAAATGAGCAAAAAATAATATCAGTACTTACTTATAACTACTGTTCCAGAAATAGGAATATCGGTTCTGATTTAAATTCAACTCGAACACAGCATAATAAACGTGAACGCCTGACTGAATCTTTATAGCAATATTACGGTCATCAACATAACGTTGAGTGTTTTATTATATACGGCGCTCCGTCAAGTGATTTTCGTTCGTGGTACTTATTAGATTACTGTGTTCGGCTGTTTGCGATTATTTTAAACGAATAATTATATTGTTTTCTATCAGACTACAATGAAAACAAAAAGAAGGTAATGTTTCACGTGATTGTATGTTTTATTCCTACATAAGGCGAAAGCGCTGGGGTAGCACGCGGAATTAAAAATTTCTTACGTTTTTGCAATTTGCAGGTCATCAGGTTGTATGTTAAAATATCCCACGAGAACATACTACCGAAATTAAAAGCCGGGATTAAAAGTACCCTATGTGTTCAGGTAAACAATGTATTATTTCCGTATTAAATTGTTTTCATATAACTAATGGTTTACGGGGCGCACTTAATTTAAAGCTCCCAGTTCGGCATGATTTTTTCCGACATCTTCAACAATCATCGTCACTATAATGATGTCGGTTAAGATTATGAGTAATATATGTATGTACTTAAATCTTTATTACTCCGTCCATTGGTGAAAACTGTAGATATGAAAATCCATTCGGTAGTTTTTGAGTTTATCGCGTTCAGACATACAGACAGACGCAGCGAGGGGTCTTTGTTTAGTTAAAATTATGCCGGTCATGCCCTACTATCTTTCGTCCGAGTAAACCGCTTTAAATGAAATAAACACTAAATACCTCCAGATGCAAACTATGACTACAATGACTACATTTCCAATCCCTTGAATCTCAAAAAAAAAGAGGTAAACATTTTTTTTAAATATTATTTGTGAATTTTAAAATCAACCCCTATTTTACTCCCTTAGGGGATGATTTTTTAAAAACCTTGTATCATATATTATTTATTTATTTCCTACCAAAAGCGTTTTGAATTTTCATATCCCTAACTAATTCGACAGGACAATTGCGTAACGCACTATCAATCGGAATCAGTTTCATTGGACAGTTTAACAATATTCATTGCGTTATTTACGTTGTTGAGCGGACAAATTTTTCGTACACATGAAGCAGTGGATTAGCAATTTGCTTCAAAATGATTCAAATTCCGATTGAATGTGTTGCGTAATTAGGGTGCAGTCTTATCTAGGAGTATCGTATTACCAAGTTACTGCTTTGTGGAGATCGGCTGCATCCGGTTAGACTGGAAGCCAACCCCAAGATATTTGGGAAAAAGTTGAGGTGTTTTAGGAGTCGATTTACATGATTAGATACTATTTTAATTAATTTCAAATTTAAATAATTCCACAAATGCTCTAAGATAATGCCAGTCCAACATATACGTGAGAAATAATAGGTACAGATATGATATTTGTAAGATAGTTATAATGTGTTGGTTGGTGTTGGTCGCCTAGTGTTCGAAATACGATCATATTCATTTTATAGTTTCAATAGTTTTATTTATGTGACAGTGAAAACAAACAGTACCTTAATGGCGTAACACACTATCGATCGGAATCGGAATCATTATGAAACAAATTGCTAATCCATTGCTTCATATGTTCGAAAAATGTATCTTCTCAACACCGTAAATAACGCATGAATGTTGCTGAACTGTCAAAATGAAACCGATTCTGATTGATAGTGTGTTACGCAATTAGGGTGCAGTACCCAGCAATTTGCTTTAAAATGATTCTGATTCCCATCGATTTTGTGTTATAGAATTAGGGTGCAGGATGATATGACATAATGTTAAAAGAAATAAATGTAAGTCGAAGCAAAGAGGCCACACATTACATGTGTGTCAAACGCATGATTTAATTAATTTAATGTTTTTCTTTCTAATGCATATTATATAAAAATATTAGCTTTCGGCACTCCTGCTCCATATAAACTTTAACTGTGCCAAACACACTCCTCCGTCCACGTATTATATTTTCGTAAAAAGGAGTACAAAGTTTTTGCTTCACGTATCCTTCGTTGTAAGCTAATGTGCAATATTTGTATATATATAGGTAACTATCCATACAAATAAATAAAATTGAAGTGTCTGTTTCTAATGTCAAAATAACAGCATTTTACTAAATGCATATGAAAGTATATACGGTGCTTAAAACAACATATTTTTTTTTTAATTTTTGTCTGTCTGTTCGTTCCGGCTAATCTCCGAAACGGCTGGACCGATTTTGACGGACTTTTATTTTAGAAAAAGAATTAGGGTTCCACGGCGGGTCAGGGGACGAGGGAGTTCTATTAAAAAATGTGGCTGTTATTTTAGTAGTATATTGTGTATCTTATTACGATTTACACGCGAACGAAGTTGCGGGCCAAGGCTAGTATAATATACTGGATGATTTTTTTACCGGTTTAAAAAAAATGGGTACAATAGGAGAACGGAGTCCCGTGAACTTCTGAGATCTTCTATCTACCTACAAACAAATTTTACAGGAGGAACATACAACTAATTTATTAATTTTTCGTGGAGAATTTTGGTAAACCAAAAAGTAGTTGGTTAGTATTTTTGTCTTTTATGAAATCATAATTAAATGCAGTTAGTATTGTATTGTTTTTTATTTTATTTTAATCGTAATTAGGAGATGGCATTATAAAAAAGTTTTGCGCAAAATTACTAGTTAGGAGGTAGGTATCAGTAGTTCACGGGCGTTATGGCATACTTAGTTTCTTTTGTTGTTTTTTTAATAGCTTAGACCCAAATTGCTCTATCAATAAACACTTACATTTGAAGTAAACTAGAACAATAAAACGAGAAATTTTGAAAAAATGTAGTGCGCATGATTACAAAAAAAAAAGATTTTTTTTTTCAAAAAAAAAAACAAAAACTAGGTATGCCATAGGCTTCTACTCTGTTCACCTATTATGCCCTATTTTTTTTTTTTTTCAAGTCGGTAAAACAAATCTCCCAGTATATATGTTTGTAATCACGTTCTCGAAAACGTCTTGAACGATTTCGATGAAAGTTGCAATATAGAGATACTGGGCCGAAAAATCGATCTAGCTAGGTCTCATATCTGGGAAAACTCGTTTTCTCTATTTTCATTAGAGTAGAGCTCGGTCGCCCAAATGATAGCAAATAAGAAATATTATTTTCTCTCAGAAGCAGAACAGTAGAGAAGGCTAATTTATTTGAGAACAACGTAAGCAGTCAGTTTAGTAGCAAACGGCTTTTCATTAGATATTGAGAACATTTAATTAAAAGCCTTTATTGCGTTGAGAGAGATGTCTTCTTGGATGTCATTGTTTGTTAATTAATGTTTGCTTCATTGTTAACATCATTATTAGCTTTTAATAACGTCGGTACATATCTGTACCTACTCGCTAAATTAATCTTAGACTTATCACGAACGGTGAAGGGAAATCATGTGAGGCTTTCTTCGATTATGTATTTTCTTCATTATTACATTCAATCGAAGGTTTGCCGCGGTCAGTTCGTGGATGGGTGACCATCCATTACATATCCGAGACCGCTCCGTGTCTCGGAAAGCAAGTTAGGTCGGTCCCGGCTGTCATTCGTAGATCTTTGACAGTTACGGGTAGTCTGATGCACAAAAGTCTGTCAAACAGTCTGACCAAGTCGCTCCATGTAAAATATTGGTATTCATATTCAGCTGCATCCTGTTAGACTGGAAGCCGACCCTAACATAGTTAGGAGAAGGCTAGGCAGATTAATTTTTGATTTGACCGTTCCAAATAGCTTAACTTTGTAGAAGTAAAAGGAACAGAAGGTTGCGTGTTCTGATCACGTCGGGGTCACCGGTATGGAGGTACGACGAACAGAGTGGAGAGTTTCTCATCCTCCATAGAGAAGGCAGGAGTCTCCGACCACACGGTGTGGTGTCTGGTGGGCAACTGCCTGGCGGTTGCTGTCTGGTTTCTGTATACAGCGTGTATCAGAAAAGTGTGCTCTTGAACCCTTAAATTTGACCGCACATTTCTGATAGGTACTATACTGGATAACTTTTTTTACCGTCTTGAAAAAATTAGGGTTAGTTTTTTTTTTTTTTGAAAAAAGTTTAATAATATAAATTCAAATCATACGCACTACGCGCCCTGCGTAGTGCGTACGATTTGAATTTTAGTATTATTTTTTGGTTTTATTGTTGTAGTTTACTTCAAATGTGTATTTTTTTTTAATTTATAGGTAATGGGTTTGCTCTTGACTCTAGTCTAGGTCGGACGCGACAGAGACAGAGTCGACGATGGAGTGAGCTTACTCAGAAGAAGCCTGTTCACCCTCACTTGGAAGAGATTATAGGCTTAGGGTTGTATGCTCTCGGAAACACAGACGCAGGTAGTGAGTTCCACTTTTTTGCTGCGCGCATTATAAAAGTCATTTGGAAGAGCTTAGTGCGAATCGGTGGAATAGCAACTAGGTAGGGATGGTGGTAGGGGTGGTATTGCGTCTAGATGTCCGATGGTAGAAGGGGGCCGGTGGAATTCTTGGTCGTGGAGTTCTTGAGCACACTCACCGAAGTACAATCTGCAGAATCTGTAGTGTTTATTGATAGAGCAATTTTTGTCTAAGCTATTGAAAAAACAAAAAAAAAAAAAACTGGGTATGCTATAGGCTTCTACTCTGTTTACCTAATTGTACCTACCCATTTTTTTCAAGACTGTAAATAAAATCGGCGCCCTTCGTCATATTTTAAATTCCTTCTACGGCCCATATTTTTTTTTGTATATGCCAAAGTTACTTGTTTGTACAATCAGCAAAAAAGGGTTATGTATTATTAAATATTTAACATCAATCAACTATTTAAAACAACCGCTCGTCTTCTCCGCGAGAGAAAATTTACTCATATTATTGATGTATAATGATTGATTATATTAGATAGATGGTTTTTCAACCTTTTGTTTTGGTACTCTCATTTAATTTATTGTTGGTCGGTAAATTTTTCAGTAATTAAATTTATCATGTTTTAAATATATTTTTTTAATTATAGATCTGACTGTTCTGATACTGGTTAATAAAGATGATTTATACCAAAATATTTAGAATTGTTTTATAATAATAAAACAATTCTAAATATTTTGGTATAAATCATCAATCATAATTTGATATTTTTGAAATAATAATTCAATAGAATTATTATTTCAAAAATATCAAATAAGTACTTTTTTTTTGTTGATTGTTCCTTTAAAGTGCTTGTAATTTTGGACGAAGCTATCACTAAGATTTTTTGGAATAAGGGACAAAACTTCGGGGCGAACGAAGAATAAACCCGACCACCGACTCCTTTAAGAAACCGTAGGTTTATTGGAAAATTCATTAATTTCATAATAATTGAAACCATTGAAAGGCAAAGGAAACTAAAATATCATCGAAAAATTCATCCGCAGCGCTGTCGTCTGGTAATGTACCCAAGAGACTGGCGGCATTGCCACGTTGTATGGCAATGCTTAGCCTCTGGCCAAGGTAAAAGCCTGCTCTTGGGTCACGGGAAGTGTCAACCAGCCGTTTGGAGATTTCCTTGAACAAACCATGACCCCACTCGGACCCCACGGCCCGACAAACGGCTCGAAAATATAGTTACCGATAAGGTTATTATACTTCCGCCGCTTGAGGTTTTCCGCAGCCGCAGCAGCAGCGCCAGCACAGCACGCTGTGCCAGGAAGATGGGAAGGCGCAAGAGTATCGACACACGTTGCGTCCCACACTAAAGGCCTACCCACCTTCCATGGAAATAAAGACATGAGAATATAAATATTGGCCAGAGGCTAAGCATTGCCATACAACGTGGCAATGCCGCCAGTCTCTTGAGTACATTACCAGACGACAGCGATGCGGATGAATTTATCGACGCCATATTTTAGTTTTTTTTTTTAATAGTTTTAGTTGGTTAGGATATTATTTTTGTAACTTTATTTTAGTGTTAGATTGTTTGTTATAGTGTTTCTTAAGGCAAAGTAAAAGACTTTTTTCAAATTGCCTAATAAAATAAAATAACCCCTCTAAACGAGGGCTCATGCTTTTCAAGACAGAATACATAAAAATCTAGTTCACTACACTGAAAGTAGTTATGGGAGAGAAATGCCCATAAAAATTCTTGAATGTGCCATTTCAGCGTCAACGGTTCCAAGATGGTACTATTCGCACATACATGCATAGTGGCACTGTGTTTGCAGTTTCGTAGTCTTGGCGATATTAGTGAACAGTACGGAATTTTGTGAATTTTAAAACATATCATCACGCCTGTAATCCTCGAAGGGTTAGACAGAGCTGTACCCATAGTACACATACATTTAAGCCCTATGTAATAGGGGGCAAGCCTATTGCATTAAAAAACCCAATAACATCTTGCCCGACCTGTGAATCGAACCCAGGACCTAATGCTCAGCAGTAACACTTGCGACCACTAGAAAAAAATATATAGCCTCTTGAGTCCAATCCGTCGGGGAAACAAAATAAGGAAGGTTCCGGTCTCTGGCGCTCTAATCAACCCGGTAGCTTGGACCCTGCCCCGATGAACCACTATTTTCTATATTTTTACATAATAATAAACATTTTATTTCTCTTCCACAAAGGTATCTTAAAAAAAAAACAAAATATGCAGAATATAAGATCCGCTTGATGCTCCATATGATGATTGATGATCCACATGATTTTTATGTCGTTTTATTCCTTATCAGATTAATTTTTAAATACATATTTCTTAAAAATATGTATTTAAAAATGAATCTGATAAGGAAGAAAATAAGTAAACGATATAATAAAACAATAATAAATATTTATTCAGTACCTATTAAAGTTGCTAAAATATTATCATCAAAATCCAAGTTGGTAAAATATTATCATCGGGAAGTAAAAATTACACTATTTAAAGCGTAGATATTGCCAATCCTTCTACACGAGCGGCTTGTGGGTCAGATATAGTGGGATAGCAAGAGGTCGCTAGACGCCAGCACGTACAGTATGATAACTGCTTCAGGATGTTGTTGGGTCTGCCGCGTTGCTGTAGTGCGTCCGATATGTCCGCATCTGCGCGTACCGATGACTTTTACGCGATAATTCGAAAGAAGACGTATTCAATTTTGTCAACGGCGCGGGCTAGTTCGAATGGCATCCTAAGTATGGTGGTAGACAAGTATGATGCACCCTGGTTGTCTCGCTATGGCGGTGTTAGTAAAAAAACCCTAGACTTTAGATTGTATGTACTTGTTAGTTTATCTTCTCTTAAAAAAAAAAAAAAACCATATTTTTGTGTATTGGTACAAACATAGTTTTTAAGAACACTGTTACTTTGGGCTGTTACTGTTACTTTTAATTTGGGCCGAGTTGCCATCAGTAAATAAATATTAAAAATAAATATTATTATTATTATTATTAATAACTTCGTGAAAAAAACAAGGCGTAGCCATTTTCTAAGAAAACAAAAACTTGTTTACAACGACTTTCCACAGCAATTATACAATACGAAAGAAAATATGTGAAAACAGCTGATTTTTTTTTCGTGATTCCAGAGTTGGTCCCACAGTGAAAGTTGTTCATATTCATGGGTAGAATATCCTGTGAAAATTTCGGTGGTGATAAAAAAGCGCTGTTTAGTGGCATATTGCTCGTAGAACAGATCTGATGGCCGATAGGACAGTAACGTTCTGAAGTGGCGACCGCGTGCCGGAAGACGTAACTTTGGAAGGCCTCCCACAAGGTAGACCGATGACCTGGCTGGAATCCGCTGGATGTGATGAGCACAGAACCGGTCGAAGTTGCGGTGCTCGGGGGAGGCATAAGTCCAGCTGTGGACGTAATGATGATCACGATGAAGATCACGATGAAGGCCTACTAACTTACTAATCGCTTTTATTACGCATGGACTCAAAAATCAAAAGAATGACACAAACATTCATAAAGGGTAAAAGATTAGGAACTTAAATTCCATTATTTTTTGCAAACATTAGTTAAGACAAAAGCATAAATTATGCGAAAAATTTACATTTCCCGTGACGTTACGTAAATCACGGTCGAATTCGACCCTCGGGACGTGGTAAGGGAGAGTTCTTATTAGCTTAAGCGGAACGACTAGCGATTTTTAGCATGTACCATCGCGGACACTGGGGGTGAATCACTTTCCAACCTTATTACACTACGGCCGATTTATCTTGGTAGGGCCGAACATGGGCACTAAGAGTTTCGCGCGTGTTCTCTCACTCACACTCGCCTCATGTCACCATTTGGTTCCTAAAAAATCTTACTGCGCAACCTTCTGCGCGAAGATCGGAGCTGCCAAGATAAATCGGCCGTACTGTACTAAGTGTCCACGATGTCCAGTATCCGCGATGGTACATACCATAATAAGAAATAACTCCTTTTGCCAGGAAGGGAGTACCTGCTCTAGCTCGATATGGACGGAAGTGCAAACTATGGTTATATCCTACTACTTCAATTTTCTTTAAAGTAAATACCTACCTACGAATATATTAATATTCTATTTGCCTTCACAACAAGCCCGTCACGTATACATATTCTCAGCCAACCACCAAGTTAGTGACGAGACGATGATGATGAGTAAAGGGAAAGTAAATTAAATGTTTTGGACTTAAGCCGGAGGGGGTCTAAGGCCAAGACATTTAATTTAATTCCCCGGAGGGGGTTTGCCCCTGTACATCCATGAATTCTGGATTACCCACAGGATTTGCAGAAGTCATAATAAGTTGGCGCGGTTCGCAAGAAGGCAATTAGAATAGATTTGGAATCTACTTACATTGAGAGCTGATATGTATAAACCAATCTGCCCAGCCTTTTCCCAACTATGTTGGGGTTGGCTTCCAGTCTAACCGGATGCAGCTGAATACCAGTATTTTACATGGAGTGACTGCCTATTTGACCTTCACAACTCAGTTATTGGGTAATACGATACCCCTTGGTAAGACTGGTTGTCAGACTTTCGGGCTTCTGACGACCCGTAGCGACTGCCAAAGATCCACGAATGACAGCCGGGACCAACAGCTTAACGTGCTTTCCGAGGCACGGTACACGACACAAATGTTACCATTTATTTATTCTTCTAATAGATTTTAATATGACCTCTCCCTTAAACCCAAAGGATCAATCACGAGATTCTTTGAGCTCCACTGGCGCATTTGTCACGAGACAAAAGCAGACGTGTGTACCTGCTGTGTATGTGTGCACGCACACATGTAACGTAATGTACCTCTACTCGTTATGTAGATGTTTAACAATGTACCATCGACAAACGGTAAGCCTTTCCAAATTTTAAAACAAAGTTTGCAAGCTGCAATTGTACTTATGACAAAGTAAAACCAAGGACCATAGGGGCAGGGTTTTTCAATGAATCAGTGGATACAATAAAAAAAAATTATTACAAAAAAAAAAAACAAAATACCCGATTGCACAAACACAACTGAAAAGAGAATGAGGTGTAACTTTTGTTTGTCCCCGTCTGCAGTACCAAAATTCAATAGATTATAAGCAATGCTTGTTTTTCTCTTTTTAGTTGTGTTTGTGCAGTCGATTTTTTTTTTGTAATATTTTGTTAATTTCTATCTTTTTAGTTTTATTAAAATTTTGTATTTCTAGATACAATATTAAATAATATATAGCTATACGTATACAATATATTTGTTTCGTTTTAAATATGATTGGGCTATGGATATTTATCAATTATTTAATTAACCAATTTATTATTCCTAATTAAATTTAAGCAAATGAAGTATATATTTTTGTAATCATCTTTTAATTTCCTTTGTTTTGATACCCTACTCGATAGGTTAGGTTATTTTTTTTCAAACACATCTAAGGACACTTAGGTTTTTTAGGCGAATATAACGATACCTTAACTGGCGAAATCCATTCAGCCATTTGGTAGATACGAGATAATAAAGAAATTTACAAATATATAAGATACGCGCGAAAAACATAATCCTTCCTTGGCAGTCGGATAAAAAGCAACTTTAAGGGGTAAGGCTTCCGTTTTGTCGATAGTACCTTTGGCTTTTAAAGGTTGTTGTTGCAAATTGTTAATACTCAAGCCTTATGTCACTTTTTACCCGAATGCCCCAGAAGGAGAGTAATGTTTTTCGAGAGTATGTATGTATGTTTGTATATTTCTTTGGCGCGCTCTGTAACCTAAACGGCTTGATGGATTTTAACATATGAGGTGTCGTTAGATTCGTCTTAATTG